>OU612059.1:17214608-17908673 GCA_914767635.1 Melanostoma mellinum | reverse complement strand
AAAACTAATTAAAAACGTAAAGAAAAAATAAATTACCCGTACAAATGGGGGAACTGAATTTTTGGATTGAATGTAGAGCACTTGCGAGTGTCAATTTAAAAAGAATCAATAAAATTTAGATATTGCAGAAGATCATTAGTCGCACAGATAGACCTAAATACAAACAATAAAAATAAAAATTTTAGTATTGAAGAGCCAAAACTGTGCCTGTTCAAACTAGTTAGTATGAATGCAATTAGAGTGCGACAGAAGTGATAGAAAATGTTAAAAAATATCTTGTTGAGAGTCGATCCAATTATCTCAATTTTAAAAGGTCCATTCTCGTAATAGCATGTCTGTTACGTGGTTGGTTCGTGGTTCGAATCCCACAACAACAAAAAAAGTTTTTCTACGATTATCGGCTTTTCGAGAAACTGGCAAGCCCTCCGTTAGTATATTCATTATAATGAAAAGTGATTTCTCAAATAGCCGTTCGGAACTAGCAAAAAACTATATTCATTCTCTCACAAAAGCAATGGTTCCCAGAAATGCACTCGGTCCTGCGGCTCAAAGCTCTATCTCGCTGATGTATGTATATTGTATATAGCTCTGTTATATTGGATAGATAAAACTTTGTATTTAAATCGGCATTTACCACTATTTTAATTTCTAAATACAAAATGTCGCTAATTATATACAGGGTGATTCGCATAAGGTGTGACAAAAAGATAGGGTGTGTAGGTTGGACCTAGACAAGCAAAAAATCGTAGTTGTTGCTGTAGTTTTTGAGAAAACCAAAAATTACAAAAACGACTTTTAAAAATTTTTTGTTTTTATTAAGTTTTTTTTTCGTTATTGGATTTTTAAGTGAATTCTCAATAAAAAAAGTAAAGAGAAAATTCATCCTTTATTTCGTAAGTTCACTTAAGAATCCAATAACGAAAAAAAAACTTAAAAAAACAAAAAATTTTAAAAAGTCGTTTTTGTAATAAATAACTAAATAACTAAAATATGTCATCGACTCTAAAGTTTATGGGCCATATTCATAGAGAATTACTAAAGTCGTAACTTCTTAGTTCACAGTTTAAGCTAAATCATTTAGGAAAACACAGCTTCTATTCATAGACGATTTTCTAGCTGTGTTTAACTAAACTAGAGTTTATTGCAGTATTCTACTACAATTATGCTTCAAACGAAGACATCAAAATCAGAAAAGTCAAAATAAAAAAAAATAAAAAACATTTCTTTTTATTGTTTTGGTTTTTCGAGCTGCTGGTTGGATACAATCTCATAGCGTATACAAGTAAGTATAATTAAAAATAATTTATATACATATTTTATATTATTAGATGAAATGAAATTCAAACAGTATATTGCTTTCTTTTGGGTTAGATGGACAAACAAAATATAAAGCGACAAAGGCAGGAGAACTGAACGCATCTCGAAAAAGACCACAGAAAATGAAGCAGCAGTGGCACCGAATGAAAGTGGCAGCTGGAAAGAGTAACGCACTTTTGAAGAAAACTACCGGGGCCACTGGTAACTGCATCAAAATTATAGAACCATCTGAAGAAGATCTCGTAATTCAAGAAATGATAAAGGATGACTTACAGGAGGACACCATTATGATAGACAGTGACACTCCCAGATTTGATATTGAATATTTGGAAGAATGTTTGCCAAATATAGAAAACTTTTCCTCTGAAGCTGAACAGGAACATCCCGTTGTAGACGATGAATCTGATGATGACGCTGAGAATTTAAATAACTCCGAAAATATATCTCCTCTAAAAAAATTACGAAAGTTGCCAAAACAAAGTTCTAAAAGGCCAGATGTCGATCTGATTCACCAACGCCGAAGGCAGATTCTGACCCAAAGTCGTCAGAATCTTGAGATACATCGTCTCAAATTATAACAAATAAAACAACAGATGAAGCATGAAGAGAAATTATTTGAAAAAGACCTTGAAATAAAAAACATAATTATAGCTTATTAGTGAAAATAAGATGCTCGAGAAGGAAAACATGAATTAATTCCTTCGTACTTTTAAGACTCACACATGGACTGACTAATTTTTAAGTTATTTTTATGAAATTAAGAATTTATTTTTATTTATTTTGTGCAAATGAACTACGCATTGTTAAGTTTTTTTTTTTTGTTTTTTTGAGTAAATATTATTTAAATGGAGATTTTTTTAATAAAAAGAAAATATTTTCAAAAACTATGCAAAATGGGTATTTATAAAATTTTTGCGAAATAATTTTACAGCAGCGGGGGTAAGAACTTGGAGACTTCCAGAAATAGGCATTCCTCTGTTGTTACGATGTTCTTCAATGCTTATCAGATTTATTATAAGAGTTGCTGTCCCCTTGTCAAATCGATAACGTTCCCAGAATTGTTTATTATTTAATTCAAATCTATTACTTCGAATTTTGTAAATTTTTCGTTGTCTTGATACAGGCAAAGTTCGAAAAGTATTTATTAAATCAATGTCTTCCATAATATCAAAATCTTCTTCAATATCACGTAACATGTTTATTTAAGAATTATTACTTTTATTAACAAAATTGTTTTCACAAAATATATATTCAAGATCAATTATGTATTGAAAGCATTGAATAATTTTGGACAGTTAATAGAAAAGAAGCAGCTTAAACCTAGTATCCCCCATGATTAGAGTTAGACTCAAGTTTACGTCTTAATCCTAGTACTAAATTTGACTATGAATAGCTTAAACTTCAGTTTAATGTAATAACAGTTTAACAGCAGTTTAAAAATGTCTATAAATATGCCCCTATACATTTAAATAACTCAGAAATTATTGTGTTACTTTATACATCATGTTCATACATTTACAAATAGCTTATTAATTTTTTTAAAGCTCTGCAAAAATTCGAATTAGTAATAAATAGAGTCCAAATAATTTTATAAAAAATTAACTTATGGTTCTACAAAAAATATTTAAATTCTCTTAATAACACCTTCCGCTTCCATAATGGTTTTGAAAGCTTATACTTTCTTCTTTAATCTAAAGTTCAGTTCAATTTGATCAAGTGAATGGTTTTTGAGTTACCAAGTTTCAAAATCAAAAATTTTGGAAAAAATTCAACTTTCTTTTTCAATTTGAATTAAATTTTACGTTTTTATTCTCCTTTTTTGTTTTCTTAAAAATAATCAATGTTCTTATTAGTTCTGAGTCAGATACTGAAAACTGAACGTGAAAATCTTTCTTAACTTTTGAGAAAATTTGAAAAAAAAATATAAAAGGTAATTTTTCAAAGGAATCAATTTTCTTGAATTTTCTTTGTTGAAGTTGAAAAATAAACCGAACCAAAAATGAGCGCGACTGAGTCGCATACTAGCGATTGTATGCTGAGTACCATATCAAAGTCACTAAGTTGATTACACGGTTTTTGTAACGTTTTTAAAATAATTTGATAGTACTTATTTTTTGAAGCTATTGAATATAGCTAGAACGAGCAAATATAACTATTGACACTACAAATTCAAATTGTCATATGGGGCTTTCAGCTGGACACTTCTCTTAAAAACAATTATCTTAAAAACCAATTATGGAAGTCGAAGCAAAAGGTGTTTCGAAAAACAATTTGTAAATGATACATTCTTAAGAATAGTCCAAAAATACGCAAACTTTTCAAATGTTGATATATAAAATTTCGTGAAAATCTTTTCAGGCGTTGACGTAAAGTTGGTTTTAAAAAACCGGTTATATGTGATGGACAACTTTTAGACTTTTTACAAATATTCGGAATGATTAGAAAGATAAGTAAGAAATTATCTCATGAAGTTTTATCGAAATAGGTGGAGCTGCTTTGAAGAAAAGTGAAAATATTTTTATTAGTTGTATGACAAGCCACCTTATTTCAAGACCTTAAGATCCAATTACAAACACCCCTCTGCAGGCTGCTCCACAGACTGAAAATGTAGAAGAGAATCGGTCAAGCTGTTCGGGTTGTAGATCCATATACGGATAGACAGACATACTGACTGACAGAATTAGGGTTAAATATTGATTTAAAAAAAAAGGGGGAACGATAAATGGCACCACTTTTTTTTTATATATTTTATAACATTGTATGTTGCATGTGTTGTTGAAGGACGTATACGAATCATGAAACCAAAAGCGACATAGAATGGAAATTATCCATTTATCAGGATTCGTAGTTTGATCAAGACCCTCAACAAATCCCACACAAGTGAGTTTACAAAAGTTTAAGGGTATATCCGTTTTACCAAGCAACGATATTAAGGGGCTCGGCTAGTTTCTCGAGCTCAATTGAAGGTGATTTTTTGAAGACGTGTAGAAAAAACTATAGCTTCAAATGTTCTGTAATCACGAGTTTATTATACATATTACGAAATTACGAAATTTCGAGTTAAAATATTGAAATCCGAGAGAGATATGGACCATTTCTTGAACTCCTTGAAATTAGAATATGTATGTCAATTTGCCGCATTTTTTTGAATTTTTCTGGTACTTGTAACAAGAAAATAAACAAATGGCGTTAAAGTAGAATCTTTTCCCATACAGCCATCTATTATTATAGTGGAAAATTGAAAATTTACAAAACGGCAACAATTTAAAAAAAAAGTCCAAGTTTCGACGAAAAAATCGTCTTTCGATGGCTGCCCAATTCACAATTTTCATCAAAAGTTGTAGGTGGCTGTTTGTACAAACATATGGAGAGTATGCAGTGAAAGTTTCAAGACGATTCGTTAATATTTGCGTGAGTTACAGCTGCGGCAATTTTGAAAAATGCATTTTTGAGAAAAACGCGTTTAAGGTTTTCAGAGCAGGAGTTCGAGCGCCCGAGATGATTTCTTGTATACTCCATTTCAAAAATATCCAAGATATCATTCCAATATTTTAGGATATCATTTTTGAGATGTGTGCCTATCGAAAAATGAAAAGACAAAAATTGATTTTTTGAAAATGAGAAACTAGGCAAGCCCCTTAAGATGGCGATTCATAAACAAAGTGATCGAGGCTTTAGCAGCTTTGACAATGAGCTTATCCCACATTTTCAGCTATTTCAAAAGCCATATTTGACGAACTTTATTCTTAAACGGAGCGAATACGAATACTTGCGAATACATCAAACGACTTAGTCGGATGATGTAAGCCCACCCAATCCAAGGGCGTATTCTCAAAACCATACTAGCAAAAGCTATTCCACTTTATGCTTAAGGCATAATGGTACACCAATGAGTTGATCATTTCGACAACTGTTATTATTTGTCGTTTTAGACATAATTTTGAGTTTTAAACATCTGCTGGACTACTTTTTATGTTGTTTTCGGAAGTCGCTTGTCCACGCAGATAAGACCAAGGAGATGATCGCCTCGTAAAAATGTATTCGGGGTTTTTTTGCTGACACATGACACTTAAAGCTGCAAAAAGGAGTCGAAAACTGGGGGCCTCTACTGGAATATATTTGAGCCAGCCGCTTCGGTCACTCAAATCATTATTAAAAAATAGGAACAAGCCCTTGTCCTTATAATAAAGCTGAGTTTTGGGTCAAATTATATGCCATTTATTTCATCTTTTAAAAAACACGAAAGTGATGGGTTAGATTTTAGATAGTAACTCAATCTTCTATCAATTCATTTTCGTTCATACATTTTAAATTAGACTACCATTAAAAACAGTGAAACAGAAGCCAAACCACGTTTCAGGATTGTAAATTTTTAATGTATCCTGTTAACGATAAACGGCACCAAAGTTATCGATCTCATTAACTTTTCTATATAAACTTAGGCGATGAAAGGGCAACTCTGATTTACTTACTCTGAAACTGAAACTTCAACAAAATCTCATAAGTTTCCGTGTTGAAATACCTTTTTTGTTTCGAAACAAGATTTGACACTCAAATGGAATAATTAATGCGAGGCATATGTTTGGTATGTGGGTATAGGTACCCAAGGCACGAACTTATTGAAACATCAATCAAAAGCAACTGACAAACACATTAGGCCTACTCTAACCAATCCTGCGGGCACATAAAACCGATTCTAAGAATATCCATCATCATTGATGAAACTTGTCGTAAAAGCCTTACGTGTCCTGCACATACCGTCTATCAATGTCACTGCATTAAGACGAACAAAAAGCAAAAAGTATAAAAGCAGCAAATGGAATCGATAGGCTCCGGGCAATTATCAAAATCCGTTAATTAAGCCAACGGCAATGAATTGTTTGTATTTTGTTTTATTTTGTTTCATTTCGTGTGTTTTGGTTTCAGTATTTTTTTTTTGCCTGCTTTGTTTTTCTTTCCGCTTTTGTCTCTTCTTTTTTATTTCATCAGTTGGAAAGATAAAAAAAAGAAAATAAAAAAAAGAAAAAAATCTATCGATTACGATAAAGCTATCAGTAGATACATTGCCATCCATAAACAACCGCCACCCACTACGCACCCTGTGGAATTTGGAGCTGTAAGCGTTTGTTTTTCTTTGGGGTATCTCTAAATTGATTTTGTGCCCAAGTAACACCCACCAATCCAAATAAAGGCGAACTCCACTCGAACAAACATTGATATTATGATTAATCCTCTCTACAGCGCTCCCTACCTATAGCTGTAGTAGCAGAAAAGCTCGTCGAAAATGAATTAGTTTTCATTTATGTTGCTGCTGTTGTTATTTTTGTTGCTGTTGCTGTTGCTGTTGATGGTGAGTGTCATTGAATATTCTTCAGATGCTTCAGATTGAAACCACCCTTCAATCGAGGACTTGTGAAATATTTACTCATTAGCGACGTTTTTGGCTTTCGTCGGATGTCATCTTTTTCTGTGCGAAAGACATCATCAAAATACATTCTCTGCTTACAGGTGATGGATGTCATTACGAGTACGGCTATGTGAAATATGAAGTATTGATTTTCTTTAAATTGATTTTCACGTAGCTAAATTCGAAAAAAATTTATACATATGAATTTTGATTTATAATCAAAAGTAGAAGCAGTTTAGATGTTCTTAGTTTCATCATTGATTGATTGATTGCTGCTGGTGCTTAAAATATGAATGAAAGTCGGACTTCTATGTGGAAGGTTGAAGGTTCAATTTATAGTAATATCAAAAATGGTTTTTCGAGGATATGTCTACGAAGTCGAAAGTCCCCTGACTTAACTACAAAAGCCGTGGTGACTTACATGCTCTTGTGAATCTAAAAATATATAGGTATAGATGTAAATGAAAATTCAAAAAAGAGTGCCGCCACAGAGCTATAGAAACCCTGAGGCTTAACACATTTCAAAGACTTGCAAATTTATATCGAATCTGAACAGAAAATTTAGAAAAAGATTTTTATGGCAGCGAAAACATTCTAATTACCCGGGAAGAGCGACGCAAAAGGGAATAACAGTTTTAAGGGGATTTACCGTTTGCAAATGAAAAACCAGGCTGTTTTCATGGATTTTCTTTAAAATGAACTACTCGATAGAAAGACTTGAAAATATTGTAAGATAACGGAATCTTCAGAGTCGCAAAAAAAGTTCACCAACTTGACATGCTTCCGGCCGCCAAGTTGGCTGAAACAAAAAAAAAACTAAGGTTGAAGGTACCTATTTCACCCAGTGACCTAAAATTTTTAAAAATTATCAAAAATTTATAAAATGACGTATAGTTAGTTCTGAAAATAAGATGTTTTTTGGAATTTGTTTTTCTTTTATGCCAAAAGCCCCGTTCACACTGTACAATTAGTTGGACAGACTTATAGGTTTGAACGACCAATGCTTGATAGTGTGATGTGTGAACCCTTCATACGACCGCTTGTCCATGGTTGGACAAACATTTTTAAAAATCTAGAAGTTGGGTGGAGTGCAAGTTTATGTGACATAAAGTTGGGCAACAAGCTTGATAAGTGTGAACGAAAACTACATCCGACAATCCAACTTCCATCAAACGAAGTCTGTCGAACTAATTGTACAGTGTGAACAGGGCTAAATTAATATTTTCCAACCAGTCGAAAAGATCATAGGTAATTGAAATCTATCTATATCTATCTATCTATATCTTCTATATCTATATATTATATTATATATTATATATATATATATATACATATAATAAAAACGTAACTGTTTGTTTGTTTGTGCACGCTAATCTCAGAAACGTCTTATTCTATCTAGATGGGGTTTTCAGCAATATATTTTGGTAAGCTTCACCTAACATTAAAGTTTTATTTTATGTCAATCGGTTGATAAATAAAAAAGTTATGCCAATTCTTGCGGACGAAATCGCTGGCGCACCTAGTAATAAATATATTTAAGATTAGTAGGAAAACTCAATGTAACAGTGATTGTTTTCAATCGGAACCTATGCCCAGATGATCTTCGGAACCATTTCATTGACTTTCTCAATCCTACAGAAGTAGTGTATTCATTCCTCCGCCTGAAATTAAAAATGAAACACTTGACGCTGTAATATTTGATGTAGAACTTATTGAAGTACTCTTATAACTTAAAAGACGGTAAAGCAGCTGGATTTATTGAAGTTCTGGCAGAATTTTATAAAAACGGTTATAACTAAATGAAAAATAAGCTATGCTATTTGTTGAATGAAATATTCTATTCAAAGAAGGTTTTATTTTTTCAGTTTTTAAGAAAGGAGAGAAAGCAGGCCCGGAAAATTTCAGGGGAATTTTAATCCTTAATTCTTCTTATAAAAGGTTTAAGGATATCCCCGATCGGCGATTGAAAGAATGGATAAACCATACAGAATTTTGGAGAGAATACTCTACAGTAGATCAAATACTTGTTCTTACTACTGTTGCGGAATCCTACCAAAAGTTGTATACCTTCTTTATTGATTTTAAAGCGGTGCGGGGTTCGATTCAGTAAGCGGAAAGGCGTTGTTTTATAAACTGTACGGAAATGGAATATTGTGGAAGATTGGAAAAGTTTTACAAAACTTATATACCGGCACTCAAGCATCAATATGGAATGGTGAAGACCTTTTGGAGTGGTTCGCAATCAAATCAAGTGCCAAACAAGAATTTTCTTTAGGTTCAACACCTAACCATGATATATTTTTTATTGAGTTATGATTTTGCAGATAACTCACCTGATATTCTTCATCTTATGATAAATCGACTTGGTGATTACTGTAAGCTGTGGAATTCAATAGTTAATCGGGAAAAATCCAAGGTTATGATTTTTAAATAGGAGGAGTAAGGAGAAGTCTTAGGAAAAAATGAAATTACCTGAGGAAAGAACTAGAACTGGTGAGCAATACCTCTGTGCGCTACTTACATCGAGCTGAGTAAACACCTTAAAGAGAAATTGGTAAAAGCTAAAAGTCGCAATCAACTCTATTTGGAAAGGATATTTTGAAAGGTTTTTGAATCCATGACATGGCTCAAGTATGGAGCTACAAACAACATAATACGGTGTAGAAACTTTTAAGATTTGAAATTAAACACATTTTCTGTATACCTACCTATGCTCCTAAATATCTACTGATGGTAGAAACAGGTCTATAGCCGCAGTATGCGAAAAATTGAGGTTGCAGATGAACTATATCAAGAAGGTAATTGACATGGATAAATAAACGGATACCAAAAATAGCAGCTCTGGAAGCGGAATGGTTGGATCTATCTAGTTCTTCAATGTAGGATGGAGATTTTTCTTAGCATTGGAAACTTAGCCAGCTGGGGTTCCATTTTATATCAGCTGAGAGGAGAAGCTCAATCATCGGCGTAAAGATCAGAACCACAGTTTGCTAGACAAAAACTATTTGAAAGACGAAAACAGTTTACAAATGAGATGATGAGGCTGTGTGGAGAGATTTTAAGTCCCAATTAGGTGCTACATATAGAAGGCTTACCCTGTTTCTGCGAGCTATTGAATTTGAGAGAGCGAGAAGATGTCTTGCATTGTATTGGAAAATAGGAAAGGATAAGATGATTGAGAGAACGGCACCCAGCCCTGTGTTTTGATAGGAAAAATCGATAGCAAAATGAGCTTTTTTAGCCACAAAAAATACCGACCAAATTTTGTAACTATTCAGAGTAAAAAACACAACAATTTTTTAGTAAATCTGACACAAACGTGCTTGTTTGTGCTGTAAACAGAGTGGGAATTCGTTTCACTAAAATTGTACATTTCCTCTCAGGTTTTCATACATTCCTCGAATACTCACCATAAAATAATCTAAGCTGCGTTTTCTTTCAATTTTCCGGTTGAAGGTTTTTTTTTTTTGTTGTTAAAGTTTTTCTTCTTCATTGATGTATGTACCTATGCCAAGAAGTGCCCGTCATCTTGTTAATCTTATTTTCTCATTTTATTATGAAACTTTTGTGTAGATATTATCAATTTTACTCGCTTTCAGGAAACGAAACGGTTGTTGAATTCGGCGTACACGGCGGAGGTTTTCTCGCAGAACTTCGCACAATGGCGGCACTGTTTTTGTGTCTCGTTAGAATGGGGAAATCATGCGGAACAATCAAATACTATCAAAAACATTTCCTTCAAAAGCTTCTTATTAGGTTGAGAGGGAGAGATTTATGGCTGGAAAGTATCCCTATCACAAATAAACATCGACACGGGTTAAGAAGTGAACTAACCGGTGGTGTTCTTTCACGAAAGATTTAGGAAAAGGAAATGTCTTCAAAGAATTTTTCTTTTGTTCGCTGGTACACAGAAAGAAAGGGAATGTGGGTATATATGTATAGGTACGTGATAACAACAACAGGTTTATTTCATAAAAATCTATAGTAATGATGGCAATGGGTGCAGGGTGTGTAAACGTAACTATTTACTGCCTATACTAATACAGTAAAGTTTTGTGAGTCGAATGATTTTACTTAAAATAGGTCATCTCATTGCTCAACAGAAGAGATCATAAAAAGTTGAAACCCAAATCGTAGACTGTTTTATGGCTAACGATATGTGATATTGGCTATTGCCAGTTTATTTGGCAATATAGTTCAAACTGAACTTTGTCTTAGTTCTTAGCAAAAGACTTGATCGTTGTACTTTGAATTTTTTTTTTTATTTAACTTGAGATTGCGCGTTTTGAATAAGTAAAAAGTAAAAAGAAAAATAAGCATTGCTCATCTCCTTGCGAGGAGTTCAACATAGTTCTTTTTTTTCGACTTAAAACACGTCTGTTAATTTTTCCCCATTCCAACAATTATTAAATTAGGAAACAGAAAGCGAAGCAGACAAAAAGAATATATTTTTTAGGAGAGGTACAATTATATTTTTAATGTAAACTTTTGAACTAGCTTCTAAACTTTCAATGGACGCGAGGGGAAAATGGAATTGAAGGAAACTTATTCTCCGGGTGAAGTTTATGAAAGTGAATTTACTCGTACACCTGATTGTGGCAGTTAAACTTGCTTGGAAAAAACTTATTTTCCGAGACAACAAAGCTTTTTCCTATTGAAGCTAAGATAATGTCGAGTTTAGCTCGGAGTTTTCGAAATGGGTTGTGAATGATAACCAGCTGCTGATCAGAGCCGAATACTGACATGACAAAGGGAAGCTTAACATGCTAATATAATTTGATAGGCAACACCCTCGGATAGACAGTTATACCAGTGTGAGCAGAGAAGATTGAAGAAAGTCTGACGGTGATCTATTTGCTTAAGAAGGATATTAGAGCTTCTAAAGGCGAGGAGTTTAACTGCAGCCCCCTCTCTACCACTGGGCCCCGCAGTCATCAGAGGCCCCAAATAGCTCAAACACCATTGAACCTCTATTGGTCTGTTTTCAAGAAAACAAATATTTCAATACACTTTTAGATGCATGAAAAATGATAAGAATTCGTACTTTCTTTGTTGAGCAACAAACTTTGCTGATCACATTTTGTGAAATTATATTCAAATTAAAACAGAAATATTGAGCACGTAGCAATGCTTCGCTGTGAGTAACTACCTAGTTAAGTGGAAATGCAGTTTGCTTTCTGACAGAAACAAAAAATGAATATCGCTGTATGGAAAATAATGCAAATGGTGTTCCTATATTTGCAACGTGCAGCACAGACAAGTTTGCATCAACGCAGTAGCTCATACTTAGGCGATTAAACTATTCATCGGATGAACGGTACTCAATTTTTTAAGATTTCAAAATAAGGAGGAAAAAGAAAAAAGTTTTTGTTTTTGTGATTCAATTCGATGTAAATCGGTACCATGTGCGGGGCACTCATCAAACTTGGTAGGAGTGCATGCCGCCATGTGTGTCTTTGAGATTTTTCAAAAATTGTATAAATTTTATTTTATATCTTCTCGTTGATGGAGTATGTAGACTGCTCATTTAGATCCAAAAAAGTATTGTAAGAAGTATTTTTCAGCGCGAGCTGATGCACTACCCACCTTAAAACGGTCATCAAGAAATTGAAGAAACTTTTATGTCAATCGCCAACGATTTAAGGCAGGCACGAGAGGCCAGAGACATAGTCTTTACCATACTTTACTTACAGAACCTTGGAATCTGTATTGCTTTGAAAGCAAAATATTACCCTGGATGTTGCAAAAAATTTGCTAAGTGCAATGGAAGAGTTTATAACTGGGCTCAGTATTCTTAGGATTAACCACTGTAAACTCTTTATGGAAAAAAATTAAGAATATAAAAAAATTATAATAATAATAATAATAACTGGGCTAAGAGATAGTTCTGATGGCTTTGAATCATCAGCCAGAAAAAATAACGCGTGTTCCGAATAAAAGGACCTTTCTGAAAGTACAAGGTAAACAAGCTGATGCCAGGATTTTTTTGACGGCCTTGGACCCAGAGTAGTTCTGACTGGGAAAGAAAGATTCAAAATTGAAACCTTGTATTCCATTGCCGACACTCTAAGCGATCATTTGAAACAGTGACTAGGTTCGTATACGAAGATTGGCCAACATTTTTTCGAATAAAAATCTGAATTCAAAAGGCTTAAAAAACTGCAAGTCTTTTGCTTAATCTTACACTAAAGATGTAAACGGAGATACATGCTGAATGTTTGAATCTAAAAGAATGCAATAAAATTTGTCGAAACTAAAATGAAAAAACCTCACTGTGTTCTAGAACCTTACACTTTTTCAAGACAAATTAAATTGAAGATGAATTTCCAAATGCTGAAATCGCACTTAAATTTTCCCAATTATGATGATTACCAACAATACCAATAATACCAAAGTAAGAAACATTCCATCTCTAAATTAAAACGAATAAAAAACTAATTCAGAACTATAAAGATTCTAGAAAGATTAACAAGTTTGTCACTGAGGTCAATCGAAAGCGACATCCTCAGAGGCAACGATTTTTGAGATGTGTCATTGATTTTGCTAATCTCAAATGAAGAAAAGGATTCCTTCAATAAACATTCCTCTCTTTCACCAGAAAAATATGGTCTGTGCCACTTTTTACACATCAATATATTTTTCTTTAAATTGCATTCTGAATAAGTTTTTTCTGTTTTTTAAATTTTGTTTATTTTTGAACTTTTATATGAAATATTTAATTTTTGTTTTTATATTTACTTTGTTTATGTTTTATATGCTCCAATAAATGCTTTTCCACGGCAAGCGCTTTTCGCTAAGAGTTGGCAAGTCTTCCGTTAGTTGTTCATTGCTATGAAAAACGCTTTCTCGATTAGATGTTCGGAGCCGGCAGAAAATTGTTGGTGAGAAATGCGATAGGTTCTGGGGCTCCTCGCTCTGTTGTGTGACCTTATTTACTTTATTTATTTATTTCCAGGTGCCAATCATCTTTTTGACAAAATTTTTTTTCTTTCTTTCATAACATGAATCTAACCATTTGCTAATTTATTGCCATACGCTTACACAAAAACACAACAGTAACACTTCTTTTTACGTTTATATGAACGCCTGGCGTCAAATACTATTACCACCATCACATCACAACATATCACTAATACCTACACAAAAAAACTTTTCGCTTCAAATGTTTCTACTCATTGGCCATATTTAACTTTTAAGTCTCAATAGTTACTGCAGATCCAAATAAATCAATTGAAAGATTATGAAAAAAAAAAACTAATTTTAAATAAATTTTCAAAAGCTATATTACTATTAAAAAGTCACAAGCAATGAGGAATGAATTGTACAATGGTATACAATATTGTAAGTAATAGTAAAGTATTTTTTTTTTTTTTTTTTATCAGTACTTCTAAAGCAATATTCAATCAAATCAAAATATAGACAACATTCTTTTAGCAGCACAAAAAAAAAACAAGCTTTGAAAGCAAATAGTAGATTTAAAATAGGATGCCAATTTAAAGAAATTGCTGTCTCTAAAAATATCTCCGACATTTCTGGAGTGGTTGGGAATTGAAGACTGATAATGTCAGAAAGCATAGCTACTAATTAGAATTATGCAAAATCATCTCTCGGTCGTGAAATAAATTCAACCCCAAATAGCAACTAAGCAACGCATCTATTTATAGAAAGGAGGCCGGTAATGATACTTGAGTCTAAAGGAAATTCTATTGTACCTTTCAAAAGTCAAAATGCTTAACTTTTTCCATAATTAGATATTTCAGCTCTGTCTGTCTTCTGTTGGTTTGTTTTTTAAAGAGCGGTCAAAAGAAATTCACAATTCATTCATGAATATATTCATCTGTCTACTTTGTGGCCTGTGTAAACTGAATTCTTATGAACATACAAAATTCTATTCCCACTTCGCATGGCTGTTTGAATAATTTAAATCACTCAGTGTCGTGGGAATTAATTTTATTTAAAGAAACCCGAGACCAACTCTACACTGGTAGGTATCAAGGACAGATGTTCTAAATTAATGAAAAGTACAAAAATGCCCTGACAACGCCCGCCGCGCCGGTGTTTTGCGACTTTCCACAGACGCATTAACTCCTTGTCACTATAGTCCTACTTTTATATGCCATGCTTCCATCTTATCTGAAAATATATATCACCTCAGAGACGTACCTACATTTCTTTTTCTTCTTAACATCACTCGCTCGTTAATAAAGATAAAATGTTAACTTCAACCTCGTTAAAGTACAAACAAGGCAGGTACTCTTGAAGTCAACGTCTACGCTCTACGGTAACACGGTAAAAAAAAAAAAAAAAACAACTGAGGGCTGGTATCCTTTTAAGAAGTTCTTTCCTAATTTTGTGCAAAAGTCTACAGCTATACGCCGAAGACACGAATAGACGGAAAGTTCGTCTATATACCCCTTTGCTTTTATGTAATTACCTCTCTGCTTTTTGACGATAAACATTTTCAACAAAACATAATTTTTGAGGAAAATGTAATAAAGTGTTGGACTGTGAACAATTTACTGCTTTTCTGCAAAGGATCATCATACAGCCACAGTTCGCTCTCTTTCTCACTAATAATCACCATAACCTTATTAAAAGTTTTATACCTTTCTGCGAAATTAGTTGGAAAATTAATTTCCGCCATTGACCGAGCTGTTGGTGGTGTCGTCAAAAAGTGCAAAAGTGAAAGGCATTAAGGAGGTTACGGCTACAAGCAAAAATAGTCACTCTTTCATAGTTCTGTGAAGGTGTTGGTGTTCAGAATTCAGACTGGCAGTGATGCCAGATGAGAAAATTTGATAAATTTGTGTAGTTGAATAGATTCATTCTAATTTTAGTCGCTTAACGATCTTACCAACGTTCTCTGTCGATGTAATTCCTCTTGATTCAGTAGCTGATGTTCTATTCTAACCATATCGCTAAGTGGCTGCTGCATGCCGTTGATAGCTTCACGAATTTCATCGCTGGTGTCTTGAATCGACGCTAGCTTGTTGGGGTAGGCATTATCTTTCACATGGTCTTAAAAGAAGAAGCCGCAAGATGTTAAATCATAAGATATATAGATCTCAGCAATTATGATCACTCCTTCGACAGATATCACAGTTCTGAAAATCGACGGTGTCATTATTTGTGTGCCCCAGTAACCCTGCACAACAAAGGAGTACACATTGAGGATGGGGAGGCTTTTTAACAATAAATATTAAGTCTTCCGAGAACCGGATGTGACTATTTTGATTGTTGACGTAGCCACCGATGTGAAAAAGAGGCTCATCAGTCGAAATGAATTTCGATGAAATTCCGGATCATTTTTGGACAGAGCACCTCCAGCTCCAGTTGCTTAGTTTGTTCATTGACTTCATGTTTGAAGCATTAATCTTAACCAAGGTTGTATTGGTCTGCCTTTCTCTTTCTGCAAATATCCAAAACAGGCACTATAGACTATACCGAACTTTTTCAAAAATCCTTTAATTTCTTAAACACACTTTTTTTGGTCATCTTAAAACGCCAATTTATGAAAACAACACATTTAATTTTTTTTAAAGAGCTATCGAGTATCGACCATTGAAGTCAGTCCAAAATTTTAAAAGGCCGTATTCAAAAACGAGGTTATTTGTTTAATGCCATTTTGGTTTCAATATGCGACATGATAGTGTATCGCCTTGTCAAAAGCCATTTTCGGCATGTATGGACTTTACGACCTTGGCGTGAATTCTACGAAGCCCCTCTGCAAAGTCGTACAAGTTTTGCAGGGATGCAAAAATTAGACATGGCCTTGTACAGCTTCTCTTTGTAAGCACAGTCATATACACACTTTGATGTCGATAAAAGCTGGTGTAGATCGATTTTAACTTCCTCAGTTGCATTTTTTGAGAATCCAGTATTCGTTCCTTTTTTTCCCTTGCAAATCTCGTTATACTGGTTAAAAGCAGCCCTTGTTCTCTTTTGCTGTGCTTTTTGTTTGGCTGCCTGCCTGAGAACCATATGGATCTCGTTTTTAGAGCCGAGTCAAACCTCAGAGGCAGCGGTTCTGATGGTTTGTTGGCATTGCTGGTGTTCAATGCTTGATGCTGGTGTTATAAGACCCTAGGATAGTTTGAGGGACACTCGATTGGAGAAGGCACTGGATATCTCTTACAATTGTAGCTTTCCGACATCATATCTCTTCACAGCGTTGTTTCGCTTGAGTCGTGAACAGGACATCTTTCATTCGAATCTTGGCTACAAAAAGGTAGTCGTCCGACTTAAAGTCACTCGGAAAGTTCGGACATCTATCACACTGAAAAAGCGTCTTGAATCGATCGCAACATGGTCAATTTGGTTGAGAGTTTATTAATCTATGTATCGAAATATAAGAATTTTGAGTTGCGGTGTGCTACAAGCAACAAGACTTAGCCAGGCCGAAAAATCGAACAGTCTTAGTCCGTTTACGGATGTTTTGTCATGGAGGCTATATGCTTGTCGTAGTTCCCTAGTTTTGCGTTGAAATCATAAAAAAACAGGATTAAGAACTATCGTTTCTTATCTTCTGTCGAGTGCTTATCAGACTAATGTTGGCGGATTGAGCCCTGATGCGAACTACCGTATTACGCTCAATTTTTACATTATTTATCATGATGTCTACCTCTACACCCAAATAAGCGCCGTTTCTGTTGTCTATAGGAGTTGCAAAAACCGGGTTTCAACTTTTCAACGCCAAATTCAATAGCAATTCTTGGGTGGTGGTCATTTATCGCTTTTGTAATAATCTGCTTAGGGTTAAGGGATCTTACGTAAGACGTGCAGATCCCGATTTCTATATAGCTGTTTTCTAGGATCGCAAATGTTGAAATCAGAATCAAAATTTGGAACCAGTTGATTCTTACGCTCAAACCTCGCAACCTAGAAGGTTAGCTTCTTTTGGAATACAATTGGACATAAATGGTTAGATATTCCGGTGTCATTGCACTACTGTAGGAGTCTGAGAGTTGACGTTGGCTTTGCTGAAGCTCATTCGTCCTATTAGAAAACCTTTCGAAGGGATTTGAGAAGGCAGAATTCATATATTCTCTTTCTGTCGCAGGTTTTAAAAATAAACACTGGCGCGCTCAGACTTAAATACCGGTCGTCGACTGTACTGCCATAAAGTGGCCTTCTTTTGCTATAGCTTCCTAGATGTTCGAAGAAAAGCACAAAGTCACTGTAGACTGTAGTAATAAGGAGCCTATGTTACTAGATCTCATCATGTCTTTAAGGAGAATCTGTAACCTGATTAGAACTCAGAACATTCCCAGAGGAAGTGCTAGGCGATATTATCATCTCCTCCACAGGATTCACAGAGGGTTGTATCATTTAAACCACACATATTAGAATACTTGACAAAAGAAACAAACTGTAAAATGCAATGACATATAAATTATAAAAAGATTTGTCCTCTAAAGACAACCCAGATGATCTCCGAGGTCTTCATCTTCATCAGTTATACATCAGACATTACACACTTTGTATACGATTTAAGAAAGGGTTGGTAACGTTTGCCCCAAAACACAAGCCCCAAACGAAAATCCCCAAACGCCATATCCCCAAACGAAAATCCCCAACTCCCAAAATCCCCAAAGAGAGAATCTACAAACCCAATATACCCAAAACAAATATATTCAAGTAGTGAATATATTTGTTTTGGGGATATTAGGTTTATGTATTACAGCAAATGCAATCCAAAAAATTAAAATTATAATGCTTGTAACGTTTATTAAAATAAAAATGCATTTTCGAAATCATTAACAAAATCGTTATCAATTGTTAATTACAAAAACAACGAAAGAGAGAGATTTTTCTGAAAACTAAATGCACATAATTTATATGTACACAGACTCTGGGGATTTGGAGATTTCGTGGGGATTTTGACAAAAAAGATTGTTTAGGTGTGGATTTCTTCAATGTGCATTATCTCAATGGGCATATTAGCTAGGTGGATAAAAATTTTTGGGGATTTTGATCGATGGGGATTTTTTTTTTTGGAGATTATGAACGACACCCTTTAAGAAAATGTCTTCTTTCGAATGAAAAAGTATGTAATTTAACAATCCCTCTGGAAACTTCTTCCAAACGCTCTGCGCTGCAGTTCGTTCACCGCTGAATTGCATAGCTTTTTGCTTCTTTAACCTTTTGTTTTCGTTATTCCCATATATAGGTATGATTTTTAGTCTTCTTATCACCACAAGTATTTAGTTCGTAGCCTATCAGTTGGCATTTTGATCAGAAAAAAACCTATCTCAATCTCAATTACTTTGGAAGCCCATTGATCAAATCCCAGAAACATGACGTTCTTTCAACACTAGTATCGTCTTCAATAAGGAACCAAAAAAAAATATGAAAAGATCTTTGTCTCATCAGAATCAGTTCAGAATCGGTAAAAAAAATTATAGGTCCCTTTTCATTGCTCGCAAAGACATGGTTGAGGGAAAAGTTCTTGGCCGAAGACTAGAACTCTACTGTTGATTTATTAATGAGTATTTATTTATTAATAATATGGAATTTCAGTTGAAATGTTCAGCTTGCTTAAATTTAGCTGCAATTTATTTAATGCGCAAACCTTTTTGTCCTATTTAACAAACATTTAAATTGTTCAGCACATAAAACAACCCCTTTGGTAAATAATGATGGCGGTGATAGTTTCTCTGACGATAGCACACCTTTTCGTGAACAATGTTTGGAACCCTAGAAGTAAATAGGAACAATTTTTAAAATATACTTCGTAATACGTGAATATATTCTCTAACAAAATGATTATGGCAACACTGTCAGAACCCAAACCTCTCCAAGTTACGTACGAACACCCACTTAGCAATATTAAAACAACATCTCATCTCTAATGCGACAGGAGGCTGAGAAATATTTTTACGGGCATTCTCGAAATTATAGCTCAAAGTGTACGTCTCCTTATCCGTCAGAATTGCTAAAGTTGCAAAGGCTCGTGTTTTTGTGGAAGTGCCAGTGATTTCGTTTTTCTTTCTTTTTTTTTCCAACTTTTTTCCCGTCTATTTTTCATTTGAGTTTGAAGAACTTTTTCTATCTTATTTGTTTTCGTATGTATGTATGTATTTATCTAAAGAAAATGAGGTCAAAAAGTTTCCCTCCTCTTTTACTGCAAGCCATTTGAAGTCTTCAACTTTAAAAGGGGAAAATAGTTTTGGTAAAAGAAATGCATAGTCCTGCCGATGAGGTTGTGGTTACTTCGTTCCACAAGTATTTGACTGCTGATTTGGAGAGTTGGGTAAAAGATAAAAAAAAAAGAATATAAAAACAGGAAGGAAAATCGCCTGTGGGATCGTAACTTTTATCAGTGTGCAGTTAAAGGCAATCGCCTTGTTCTGTGTTTGGGCTGGGAACTTTTTCTTTAGTCAAAGTTAAATATTCTTAAGGAATTCAACAAGATGATGCACCACGAAACCAAATACTGGCTCGTGGCTTTTTCCCTTCATACTTGTTCTTTGTCTTGAACTTAAATTTGTTGAGAAAAAGGATCTCTCCTTTTGTGGTATAAATTGAATTCATAGCTGTGGTAAGGGTCATGCAAAGTGAAAGGCAAATTGGAGAAGATTGATACACCTAACTGTATCAGAGATGTAGATTTTTACTGTTGAAATTTATTACGAGGAGTAGCATTGGAACTACCCACCTTTCTTTATATGCTCCTGGATGAAATAGTTTTGGTTTTGAAAAGAATTTTAGGCTACTTTAAGGGAAAGAAGGGAAAGTATAATCAATAATGAATGTTCAAAGCAAAACTGCATCACAATGTCTTACAAAGACACGTCCTCTCCGTTAATTGATTTTATTTAATGGAAACTGAATGATTTTCATTCATGTTATATAACTATCCGAAAAATTAAACAAAGCACACATTCATTTAACTAGAAAAACTACCTATCTATCCGAAATCAGTGTTAAGATTTTTCGAAGTGGTAGATTTTTTTTGCTTTCATGCAATCTGTGTACCGCTAGAGGCCTAGAAGTAATTTCACTGTCAGTTGACTTGAAATCAATCAACAAATCAAACATCTTCCCCGTAGAGTTTATTTTTGGCTTCTCAGGGGCCTTATAGTCAAATAACATTTTGCAAGTAAATAATGTCATCGTTTGACGTCCTTTTGTCAATCTTTTTGTTGCCCATTTCACTTATTCAGAAGATCTTCTGATTTCACACAAGTCAACAGGTGGTGACTCAAATCGCAAAACATGAATCATACGCCATATGATGAATTTTTAAAGAATGTCAAGAATGATTATGAATAGGATTCAATGAGGCCCCAGCCCATAGAATCGTTGCATCCGTTCGCTGCCAGATTCAAATGACAGCTTTGAATTTTGCCGGACACAACGGATAGGGGTGACGCTAGACCCATAGAACCCGTTGTGGTATTTTACAGATATCAATGAGTCAAAATGAATAAGAGAAACTAGAGATGAGTGGATGAGTCAACTGCTACTAGAGATGAGTGAGCTCTTCATAAAATTTTTCACAGATAGAGTTTTTTTGAGGTGGTACAGAACGTCTGAGTGAATTTATTTTATCTTGGTCTTGAAATGTTCGTGGAGGTCTAGAGGAGGTTTAAAGGGTTAGTAAATATGAAAAAAAAGAATTGGAATATAGTAAAAGTTACAAAAAAAAAAAACAAGTAATAAGGTTATTGGATTGGGTGTTTTCAAGAACTCTTTTAATTTAATTTTGACTGGTTAAATTTAAATTTTTTTTTTTTATTAATTTAATTTTACAATAATCCTATCTTTTTTTATATACTGCCTAGACTTCCGCAAATAAGACAGCAATGCCAAGCAGAAAAAGATCTGTGATGGCCAGCGAGAAACATGTATAACGAAAACAGTATAAGCATATCTGAATCGCGTTCGATAGTGTGTGCAAATGCATTGAATAGGTACGGGTCTATGAAATAACTCCCACGAAATAAGTCCCACTTTTAAAAACGAAATAAGTCCCACCAAAAATTGCTATTTTGAAAGTGGGAGTTATTTTGTTTTTAAAAGTGGGACTTATTTCGTCAATTGGTGGGACTTATTTCGTTACGCGTTTTTATTTTAAGTGGGATTTATTTCGATTTGAGTGGGAATAAATTCGTTTTGTAAAGTGGGAGTTATTTCATACCCCTAAATTTATATTTTTTCTTATGCAAAAAGTTATGGTTGTCCCTTTTACGAAATGTCCAATATTTCGTAAAAGGGACAACCATACTTTTTTGTCCTTATCTCTCATGGCTCTTCTTGCTTGTATACGATTTTTCTTTATTATTCCTCTGCTTTGATTATTCATATTATTCGACGTGTGTTTTTTTCGAAGAGCCAAATACTTCTTATTTGAAATCGCATTAAACAATGAAAAAGTGGGACTTATTTCGTTTATGAAAGTGGGACTTAATTCATTTAAGAAATATATTATTCAAGGGGGAGTTATTTCATTTTGAGTGGGAGTTATTTCATTTCAAGTAAATTTTTAAATCATTTCATTTTGGTGGGACTTATTTCGTTTTCAAGAGTGGGACTTATTTCGTGGGAGTTATTTCATTTTTTTAAGCAATTTTTGGTGGGACTTATTTCGTTTTTAAAAGTGGGACTTATTTCGTGGGAGTTATTTCATAGACCCAATAGGTACATAGCCCCAAAAGTACTCGGGAACGGGAACGTAAGCGAGAGCTAAGTATTTGCATTGAAAAGGCACCAAAACTATGGATGCCATTTCAATGATGTCTATTTGGAACACAAAAATAGTCTTGAACCTGAGAAATAACTAGGCTAGGTTTCCTTTCAATATTCCCTTGGGAACAAAAACATAACTGGGAGCTTGAAAAATACTAGACTGATTGCAAAAATTCTTTTAGTTGGAGTGCTTCATTGCCCCTGAGTACCATGGACCGGTATGTATTTATGTCTGAGTGCTCCAGCTGGTTTTTTAAAATCCTCCAACAATAATGAACTATATTTCATTTCCAAACTCCCACAGCAACGGGAATGGGAACGGGAATTCAAAAGCCATTGGAACGATATGACATTTTTAACGGTACATACAATACGACGTTATACCAAAATAGCTTAACTAACACTTTATCACCATATTCCCACGAAAACGGGACAGAAACTTTGAAAGTTCTGAACCAATTCCAAAAATTATTGCATTGTTACGAGTGTTTCATTGTCCCTGAGTAATATATGAAGTCTTTATGTCATCACCATTTTCCTACAGGATCGAGAACGAATTTAAAAACCACTGAACCGATTTTAATACGCTGTTATTCCCAAGTTACATAGACTATATTTCATCCTCATACGGAAACGGAATGGGAGCTGGAACATATACGGGAACTTGAAAAATACTAGACCTAATCCAAAAACTCCGTCATCGTTAGATTGCTTAATTGCCCCTGGAATTTATAGACTATATTCATCCCCACTCTGCCACTCGAATGAAAGCTGTGAGACTGCTTCACTTAACTTTCAAATTAATACAAGCAGGGCCTGAACTACGTCCGGGGGGTCAGCTAGTGTAATATAAATATATATACACACCTATGACAAACATATTTGTATGTTTAGATTCGCGTATGCAGTTTAATCAGAATATTATTTCATCTTTCATAAATACAAAAAGTTGAACATCAAACCATGCAGCCAATTTTTCAAAAACTTGCCTCGATCTCAGTTTTGAAATTATAAATTCTTGTGGGCATTACACTGAGTTCAGAAAGACATCATAAACTCATCCCGCAAAGGAAAAGAAAAATTAAATATATAAATTTAATACTGAGATCAATTAAGGGTATCCCAGGACAGCATAATATATGTCCACAAGAACAATGCATTTCAAATTTTTCATTAAGAAGTTTTCTGAAAATTGTCTACATTCACTTTGCGTTTTTCAATAAGAAACAATTAAGTAAGAGCTTCAATTTTCAACGCAAAACAGAATATTTTCGATTCATCAGAAGAGAAACGAAAGCTAAAGTTGCAATGTTTTCATAAAACAAATGCGAAATGCAAATGTTTAAAAAGTTCTCAATGATTTCTTTGAATAGCGACGTGTCGTTGTGGATGAGTGTCAATAGAAAAATTTTGAAGAATTGGTCGGTTTATTGAAAATTCGTGTGAATTGTTTTTGTGTTCTCCTTCTTTGTCAAACCAATTTGTCGGTATTGATCTGCGGTCGATTGGTTCAACAGAATCTTTTCTTTTTTTTTGTTGCTTCAACAAATTGAGCTATGTGAGTTTTGACATAAGTGGTTTATTTATTTCCTAAATCTCGAACTCGAAAAGTAAAAGCGAATATTTCTTCGGCTATCTAAACTGTTTTTATACTGAAATCGGATCGAAAATTTTACCACAATTGTTATTTAAATAGCAGTAAAATCTAAAAATAAGTCACATTTCTGAGGTACCGGTTTTACTCATCCCATCACTAGCAGAAGAGAAAACTTAAAATTTGTTCGGCAGTTAATGTCATCGGTTATGTTGGACGAAAAAAGTTGGGCTACTTTTTCCGTTGCGTCCGTTGCATTCAATGCTTATGGGTCACCTCTCATAAGAATGTGTGTATTGAATCGAGCTGTCAGTTGAATTTATGTTGATTCTATGGGTCGGGGCCTAGATATAAGCTTCAAAGCACGGGATACGTGATTGATAATTTCAAGAGCAAGTGTTGAAACTGGAGAGCCTTTTCTTGATGATACAAATAACAATATGCTAGAATAATACAAAAAGCTCAAACTGGATATCATGATGTTCAAGAAGACAGACAACATTAACCACTGCTTACTACTCGTATAAATGTTTGTAAATAAAATCACCTGAAATGCTTGTAAAAAATAATGTCTAATTGTTATGCGGGAGTTCGGATTTCAAATTTTAAAAGCAGCTATCTTTCTGTCTAACTCGCAGAATTGACTAATTCATTCATTATACTGTCAAGAAAAGCGATCTTTAAATAATCAGTCATTCGGAGGTTGGTTTAAAATAGTACGTTCAGAGAAATCCGCTTGGCCATGGCATTCCTCGAGATCTGTTGTTGCATAGGTGTTTATTATCATTTCCTAAACAATTCACGCATTGCTGTCAGGGTGGCTTGCAGCTAAACTAGCGGCTAATCGCTCTTTAGCTAGTCAAGTTCTTTTTCTAGGTTTAGTGGGATTATTAATTTTGCGTTGTTTTGATCTGGAATTTAATTGTTGTTTTGGAATTACTTCAACAATTTTTTATAAAATAAATAAAAATAAATAAATAGGGTGGCGCAACAGAGCGAGGAGCCCCTGGGCCTAGCGCATTTCTCACAACCATGCCTTGTGAGGGAATGGAGGGGACCTACAATTTTTCGCCGGTTCCGAACGTCTAATTGAGAATGCGCTTTTCATGGCAATGAATTTACTAACGGAGGACTTGCCAATTCCTCGCGAAAGGCGATACCCGTGGAAAAACATTTTTGCATTTTGCCTCTGCTGGGATTCGAACCTCGAACCTCTGGGTTAGCAGGTGGACATGCTAACCATTACGCCACGGGTACCACTCAACAACAATTTTTTGTGGAAAATGGAAATTGTAGCTAATATCTGTTCGCACAAGATAAAACTAACTAATTCATAATAATAAATTTTCTTACTTCTACCGATGCCCGCAGACCTTTGCGCTTTGTGCAGTTTCACATCTTGCAAATTATGGTTGGTCCGGCGCTGATTGCTGTGCTCTGCTGTTTAGTGTCATAGGGAAAACTTAATTACTACGTGTAATGAAACGACATTAAACAATTCATAAGACAATAAACATGCGCTTTCTTTTTAATGTAAAAGATAATATAAAAATTAGCACCCAAAAAAGGATATTGTCATTTGGCTTTTTTCCTTCAATTCATTGAATTCATTGGGATTGATCATCCCAATGGGTTGGTTGAGTATCCTAGGCAAATAAGGTTAAGTGTATGAGTTGATGGGCGTAGTATACGAGGCAATTAACCCTGGAAGTGAAAAGTGGAAAGCAAAAATGTGGTCGAAAATCTTAATCCAATCCTGACTTAAAGTGTAAGATTGGTGTGGCGTTAGCTCATTTTAAAATAATTTGAATAGGGTGGCGCAAGGCTTAGCATAAGCATATTTCTCACTACCATGTCTTGTGAGTGAATGAAGGGGACCAAAAATCTTCCCTCGGTTCCGAACAGCAAATTAAGAAATCGCTTTTCATGGCAACGAATCGGTGGACTAGCCAATTCCTCGCGAAAGGCGATACGAGTGGAACATTTTTTGTTTCTATCGGGATTCGAACCACGAACCTCTGGATTAAAAGGCAGACATACTTACTTGACTTGGCTACTTGTGGGAACAATAACAGATCGGGAGTAAATAAATGAAGGCACCCGTAGTGTAATAATTAGCATGTCTAGAGGTACGAATTCCACAGGTATTGCCTTTCGCGAGGGATTGGCGTGATAGTGAATTCATCACCATGAAAAGCGTTTTCTTGATTAGCCGTCCCGAGCCGGAAGAAAAACTTTGTTTCTCTCCATTCTCCCACAAGAAAGGCATGTGTGTGAAAAATGCGCTAGGCACCTGGAACCACCGCTCTGTTTCGTCACCGTACGTATTTATGTGAGTCATGTCTTTGAAAAAAGGGTTATAAGCAAGTCCGACTGCGAAGGAACCGTTCTACCGATCTCAACCAGCAGGTTGAATATTGGTATACCAATCGCTACATGTAAACTTATGCTAAAGCAAGAGGCTATGGATAGAACAAATCATAGGTGGTACAATATCACCACGTGCGTGGCAACAAAACGGATATGGCCAGGTCTAGATCCAAAACGCACAAGACATTTGTTATCAATTGCCAGATTGCAAGTTAGCTCCGTAATAAATGTCATCACCGGACATTGTCTGATAGGAAGACACGCCATAAGACTTGGCGTTCCCTCAAATGACTTCTGCAGAAGTTGCTTAGATGAGGAGGAGGAGGAGACAATCCCATACCTCCTCTGCTCATGTCCTGCACTCTCTTTTAAAAGAAAGCGGCTTCTAGGAAAATATTTTCTTGATGATCCAAGCGATCTGGCACACACAGATCCCCTGCATATCCTTCGCTTTATTAAAAGCTCCAAATGGTTTTGTTAAGTGAGGTACTCCCTCGCATAATACCTATGGTATCACAATGGACCTAATATTGGTCTAAGTGTGTGTTTTCCTGACAGCCATTTAAACCTAACCTAAGTCTGACTGCGATGACAGAATATATACGAGGGAGCGTTTTTTATTCGCGGAATGAGGGGGTTAAGAGAAGGTGATTATGCTCATCATAGCCGTAAGGAGTTTAGCTACTCATTATTAGTATTAATACAAGGTTTCATTGTTCTTAGACAATTTGTCTTCGAGCTATCGTCCAAACAACATAATCGGGAGTAAAAAGTGAAATATGGAGAAAAACGAATATCGTGCCGTAATAAGGTTCCTTACCAAACAAGAAAAATCAGTTCAGACTTTACTTATTTATTTGACCTCAACATCCGCTTAAAATTCCAAAACCCTTCATTATAATTTAACGCATCCATGCTTCATGACCGTTTCTCCTCAATCTCATTGCAATGTCGATCCTATCCTTTAATCATAATGTAATTTGTAATGGGTATATCAACTTTGACATTCAACACTTTTCACTTTTACAAATCTACAGCAAAGTCTTGCTGCAAACATAACTCTCCATTTTTGAGACCTAAAGAAGTTGAATGACGGTTATGGAAAACTGGGTCAACAAAATGAAAGCTTTTCGCTCTTATCAGAAAGTCAATCCAGAAAGTCAATCCGCTCGTGATTTTTATTTTAAAGTCGCCGATAGACCATGGACTTCGTTTAGCTAAGAGCGATTTAATGGCCAACGGCAGTCGCTGCTGTTTCACGCTCATACTCACTCAGCAGAAAATAATTTTGAAAAATTTATGAAAAGAAAATAAGTACCTCATAAGAAATTAAATGTCTGAAACGCACTTTACAATTCACATTCCCGAGTATTTTCTCCGATATTAAAACAAAGCAACAATGCACATTTGCACTGTTTGAAATTGCTTCTCAAATTTTCCTCCTTCTGCAATTACTTTGCTTTTCACTCGGAAATTAACCTTCGCATACAATTTCTTGCGGACCGTTTATGTGCCGGCACATTGCCCTATTTTATTATTTATTTGTCAGTATAACTTCTTTTTTTTTTTGTTCTGCAATTCAAATAAAAGAGGAAATTGAAAAGGATAGAGACCGAGAGGAAAAGAACAAACAAAACAAAAATAAAAAAAAATCGTAAGAAATATGTACATATTTTATTTATGGACAATGGCATTTCGCTTTCGTTCTTTCAAGGAACGGACTCGAGAAAGGTTACATTCCCTTCATCATATCATCTCTCGACCCGCAACGGGTTTCTTGCTCTTTGTTTCATGTCATTCCGAAATGATTGCTTTTATTTGTTTCACAATTCAAGGAATGTTTGTTCTTTGCTATACTCGTATACTTGTGGATGCTGTGCTAAGTCATGCTATTCTTCTGGATGTTTGCAAACGGAACAAGAAAATGAAAACATTGTGAAAAATATGGGAGTTCATCAATTGCTTGGTGGAGAATCATCAGTTTGGAGCTTTTGAATCATTCTGCAATTTGTGAAATTGGTCTTAAGTGAAAGATATTAGTAACATCAAAGTAATAATGGAGAAATGAACTTGATTGAAATAATGGCTTCTCTCTCAAGTTGGAACTTTTTTGTTTTATCTCTTGTCGGTCGTTATCGCAACTAAAATTTTTGTTTTCATCATAATCTCGACTTTTTGGAGTCCAAAGAAGAATAATCTGACTTTTTTCAGTTAAATGTCCTTTTTACCCTTTATATGTAACTCAACATCGTTTATTTTATAAATAAGCTGGTTTAATGGTTGCTTTCAGTTAATAAAAATACACTTTTTTTTATTGGAACGAAGTTTTATATGACACATATAACAATTTAGGTATTTATTTTTTTCTGTACAATCAAAAATAAAATACGCAAGAGTTGAGATCTGAAAAGCACGTGGACATGTACGGTAAATAGCGCTCCTAGTATGTATTGAAATCGAATTTGTTCAATGTTTCGTCTAGTGTCCAAAAGAAGTAACAGCAATAACAAATTCGCGTTCAGCCAGTTGGTTTTGTCTCTTACTTATGTATGCACTTTTGAAAGCTTATACTTGTAAGCAAACATACAGGGAAAGCTGAATAGATTCTTTTAATATCGTACTACTAGATATGCTTCTTTTTTGAATCCTGTGCCTATCTACGCGACATTTTACTTTGAATTATGTCAGGTCCATACAACTATGAAAATTAAAAAAAAATTGTTTGCTTAGTTAAATGTTTTGCAAAGATGAGCAAAGTTGAACATCATGTTCATATGAATAACGGGAAACTTGATTACTATGCTCTCAATAATATGTCATCATATTGTTCCCCTGACGACGGATATCTACAGGTAGTATCCGTAATGGACCTAGCATTCCGAATGCCATTAGAGGACAGCCTCGAACACTTCTACATTGATACAGGAAGAGGAACGCAGCGAAACAGACGTTGAAGGTACCAAGAAACCCATGAAACTTCCATTATCGAAGTCACCATCGAACTAATCTCCCTTCCCACCATTACACATAACTACCGCAAGCACGGCTTAAGCCGATGCGACGAGAGCATAACGATTTTTTATTTTAAAATGCTAGCCATGGATACCGTTAAATTAAAACGTATAAAGCCTTCCAAAAAATGTTAGTTTAAGAATTCATAAATATATATATCAAATATTGTAAAACAAAAGAACTTTTCAATAAAAACTTAAATTGTAAAAAAATAAATAGTTTTGTAGTTTTGGCGTGGGAATTCATTCTTCTTGATTGATTTTTTGGTTCAAATCGACATCGACAGCAGTCTCGTGTCAATAACAATGTTGGCAGCGTTGATACTACGATGGTCGTGCATCTGCAGTTTTAGCACCAGCTAGATTTTTAAGGACAGTTAACCGAAACCTTTCCACGAAACTTTCATTAACTGGATGGAAACAGGCCCAGTTCTTATCTTAGATTAGGTTGGATGGGGAGTGCAGAGAGCTCCACTGTGCTCCCCGAATTACAGAAGATGAGGAGGTGGGGGGAGAGTCATAGGTAGCAGAGTATTGGATTGGTGATTAGGTTCCTGGGGCTGTGAACCCCCTCTGAAAAGCTTGGAGCTCTGAATGAATCTTAGCATTTAGCGGTGGGTTAGGACTCTCCTAGGGCTTATTTTCAAATGTGGGCCAAGCCAAACAGCGGAAGTGAAAAGATTATTCCTCTACCTTTTTGTCCTGTCATCCTCTACATAAGTCATATGTGCTAATGCTCATTCTCATCATGTGGGTACCCAATAAGTTGTGACCCGTGAGAATGCTAATCAACAGAGAGTCGAGGCCTGCTAAGCTGGAGCAGGTTCAATTGTTACATAATGGACTCGATCGGATCTTCCTACATAATGCACTAAATTGGAGCAATGGCGTTTTTGAGAACGAACACTAAATATCACGTCAGAGATGATGGTTTATCATTCGAAACAAACGTGGTGTGAAAAGCTTTCCATTGCTAAATAAATTGGATGATCTGATCAACCATAAAATGGACGTGTTGCGTGATGCATTTCATGAGCATGTTTTTAGAAATAAGTCTGGATAGTTGGATGTGTTGTTCTGGGGTCAGTCTGGAAAAGTCTAAAAAAGTGAAATACCAATCGATGAATTACTTGTCAAAATAAAACAAAATTACTGTCAGTGAATATAGAGCTCTGACAAAGACAATATACGGTTCTCTACCTACCCCTAAAAAACTCCAGGGGTTTGAATACACACAAATCAGATTGAAGTAATCACCATTCATTCAACTTAGGCTGTTTAATACCTACATTTATCATAGTATCACAACCACATGCCTAAAGAGCCCACAGTTTTCAAGTGACGACGCAGCGAACTTTCACAGTTTAACAAATCTAATCCAATTTGGGTTGATAAAGAAATGCAAACATTTTAAGAGTAGCCTTTTTCCTCTGCGGGTAACTCCTTAAGACACAGATACGGCATTTGGAGGACATGGGTCCAATCTGCCTGTCTCTATTGTGATCATTTGCTCTTAACTTCTGTATCATGATTTTCAGTTATCGGATTTTTTTGTCTATAAAAGTGAATACCTTAACGTAAACACAGCTGGTACCTTTAGAGTGCTGGTAAAAATGTCGTCTTGGAGTCGTTCAATTGTCAGCGGAATACACAAAAAATTTAGAATGCAATGAAAATCGTAGCAATTATTACAAGGTTTCCAGGAATCTAGTGATTCATCTGTTTACTTTCACTTCACAAGTGTCAAATTCGATATGTGCGGAGATTTTTTCTAATCTTCTGAGACTTGTGATGATAAACTATTTTTAAACTATTTTGCTGAATCAAGAAATAAGTAAGCGAGCCACGTCCTCATTTAACTAAATTAACCAACAGGGAAAACTTCCACTTTAGGAAAAATTCCTTAAAGCACCTAGTTCGGTCATCATATTTGTTGTTATGAGCCGTATTATAACAAACTGCTGCTTTCATCCTTAAATTATACTTCACATGGTGGAATGATGGCTAAAAAGCAATAAATCAGAACTGAAGCACAGATACTCGGTTCCAACCTCTCAAACTCTTTTTCACATCACACAAACTCTTTGTTACCAACACAAGCTTTGAATTGAAGAAGTTTATACCTCACGCAAATCACCCTTGGTAATTTGTTTTGATAAATCAAACACTTTTTGAAAATGGAGGAAAACCTAGAACTAGCTGTTCATGACGGCTTGGCCATCATATCGGAAGTAAAGCTTTTCAAGGAGGGAGGTGAGCAGTTTTGCTAAACTTGTCTTCCGGTATAAAATCACAATCGTTTCTCTATCAGCATTTTCCAAAACAGAATATCATCCTATAATCTTTAAACGTCACTCCCAAGTGTCCTTCCTCGTTTGGAAACCAACACCTGTGCCATGCATACCTATCGTCCTTTATATTAGCATACAAGAGAAATCCTTCAACTGAATAAACGCAGTACGAAGTTACTTGCATCTCTTCTTCGTTCTTTTAGTTATTCAGTTAGAAACGGGTGATTGCGTAGTCAGAAAGGATGGTACCCTCATTAAAGACAGTGAGACTATATGTAAGTTATTGATGTCTGTGATTCAAAGCCTTACAAACGCATATTTCTATTTTACTCTATCACCACCCCCAAGACACAAAATATTCACCTATATAGCAAACGCTTAACGTTCTTACAAGAAAACCATTGTCCAACGCCCCTTAACATAATTTCACTTTACCAAACATTTAATTATAGTGAATGCAATTCATAGATCATATATGTAATCACTACTATTACATCCTGACCCAAACCGAATCCCCACAGGCATGGTAAAATATAATCGAGGGCACACAGCAATTACTTCACCCATTATTAGCAAATTTCCTTTGATAAAAAGTTGGTAGATAACTACGTTGTGACACGTTTTTCAAAGTGAAACTAAAAACCTCAATGTAAAGCCTTTTTTCCAAGCCCATTAGCAAATATGTCCAGGCAACAAACGGCCCTTGGACGACCTAAAAATTATTTTACCAGACAAAAAAATCAACTCAATGAGTATTGAGTATCAAGTCAAAGATATTTCACAAAAAGGGTTTCAGAGACTACATTGAACACATTGAATGCGAGAAATAAAAATTAGATAAGGCTTGGCCATTACCCGACTTTGACGAGTTGTTTGTTAAGTACCCTTTAAGTCCCTAGACAAAGAAACAAATGAAAAAACGCCACAAACCCAATCGAACCAAATCTAAAGGGATTTTTTGATGCTGCTGCTGTTGTTGTTGTTGTTCATTTATTTTCTTCACTTTGTGTATCGCCCACCATACACAAACCTTATATATCTCCCCTAATGGCTCAATGGTCTGCGACTAAGAGGGGGCCACTCCTTTGCCATGCAATATAGAGACGAATAAATGGTAAAAAGGAAACACGTAATGCCATCAGGGCAGAACTGAAAATGGTCACAATTATTTAGTGCTTTCGACGATTAAACCCTTTTTAGCGCTACGACTATGGGACTACGACTACTGCTGTTGTGCTCCATCAAGAATACATCCTAGTTTATGGACGATGCTTTACATATACACTATAGCTAGTCTCAACAACAACAACAACCATTGATGGGTTCACATAAAAATTCGATAAGATTTCTATGTGAAAATAATTTCCATCCTTTTTCGCACGACATGTGTCCTTGAATATCAATGTAAAGCCATTTACACTAGAGGATGTACTAACAAAAAAAAAGGAAAGACAGAAGAACAACAAGAACAAGACAAAAACTGAAAAGCAGAAGAACCTCCATAGAATTTCAACTGAGTGTTCTTAACTTCACTTTTAAGCGGGTCGATGAGATGAGAGTTTTGGCCCTTCGCAGGATGCAATAAAATATTTTGTACGAAATTCCTTCGGCTAATCGTGGTTCAAGGAAGGTTCTCTTTATTCTATCGCACTTTTTTTCATTCATTCTTTCGATAGTGAGCGAGAAGGACAGTGTACAAGCAAATAAAATGAGGATAGATATTATGATAAATGGGAGTGATACCCTTCTGACCCAATCGTTATTTGCAGGCTTGAAGGAATATATTATTATTATTACTATTACAGAGGGACTTAAAAAATAGATGCAAACTGCAAAACATAAAATTTTATGAAGCTGTAAATTGTTGTATGTGCCACAGGAGCTCCTCCAATCGGGGGTAAATAGAGAAATACTAAAATAAGGGAACGATCTCATAGTCTGAGGATTATTTTTCGGATGGAAATTTGAAAATATTGAAGTAGTTTTTGAATATCAATTTAACGGCATTAGGTTTTTTCATTTAAAAACATCGCATTTTATCGAGTGTTGAGAAGGTTCAATCGGCTCTGGTTCCATCGGACTGTAAGGGTGGAAGTAGTTCATCAAAATCTTGTTGTTTTTTATGAAGATTAAAGGCATAAGAAATAAAATTGCTTTTTGATGGGGCTCATCAGAGAATCCTCTTGCACAGTTGTCAAGTTTCTTCGGTGTTTGATTGACGTAAAAGGATTTATAGGGTGAAGGTCGAATCTTTTTTCAGAATGTTTTTGTCTTTTTACCTAAGATTAGTATTTTTTATTTTTATTTTTCTAGATTCTTTCTAGGTGCAAACTGCTTTAATACTGAATTTGATATTTAAAGTTTTTATTTATTTCTTAAAAAATGAAGAATAATATAAATCTTATGCCAATTTTTTTCCTAAGAAATAGTCGTAATTCACCTATTACGTAAGGTTTTATAAGATAAAATAGTAAAAGAATGTTGAAAAATGAATTAACAGAATAAAAAAGTGTATAATGGTTAAGAAGAGATATAATTTTAGAGAAGAATCTGAAGGTAGTTACTCTAAGTAAAAAAAATAAATTTTTAACTCTTTTGAAAAGTGTTCATTTTGCTTATATCTAGTAGGCTAGTGGGGAGTGACGAGTGAGTTCCACAAGCTAACAGCAGCAACAAAGAACTGCCTCTTGGAAGGAAAACGTGACTCATGTTACATGTGAATTGTGGTAAAATTAAAGCTGTCAACCTTCTTGATGTAAGAAATCGAAAATATTTTAAGGCTTACGTGTTCTAAGGATTTGAAACAATGATATTAATCATAATTCAAAACTTAATAAAATTAACAAATGAGCTTTTGAAAATGTTTCTCTGCAGATGTTAGACATGATCATATCTTCTTGAGCCGTATTTTTACGGATAGTGATATCAATTGAAGGCAACCCATGGTTCTGTGAAAAATGCAGCCAAATTTTGATGCCAAAGAGAGCAAGGGGTGCTTCCGACCAGCATAACGAGAATTTAAAAAAAAAGGGAAGAACACCGAATTCTCAAAGAAAAAAAGTAGCAGCATGAAAATGTGACAGATAACATGATAGGAAAGAGATTCGGAAGCCTTACCGAAAGGTACAAAGATCTTAAAAGGGAAACAAAACCCGAGCTAAGGCCTGTAAAGATCAGCAGAGAAACATATTAACAGTGACGCAGACGCTACTGAGAACCTAGAAAAGCCACTTCTACAGAATGCTTAACGGCGATGACGACAGTAACCTTGCTGTCAGGCAGAAAGTGCCAATCAGCTTGAAGGATGATCAAGAAACATTGTCCTCCCAACCTAGAGAAAGTTTAACTTGATAAAGACAAACTCAAATCAAGTAAGAAAAAAGGTGCATATTGCTTTGATGCCAAACTTTTCATGGCAGCAGGAGATCAGTTGAAAATGAGCTTGCACCGGATGATCTGCATGATATGAGCGAAATAAAACATGCCCAGTGGATGGAGCCTCAGTATCGTATATCCGATCTTAAAAAAGGGGTACCTTCACAATGTTGCCAATTATAGAGCCGTAAGCGTTCTTAGCGTCACGTATAACGTATAAGATCTTGTCTGCTGAAATATAAATCTGGTTCTAAACTAGAATAGTCCACCATAGACAGAATTCTTATATTGCAGTTGATCTTGGAAAAATCTCGAGGATGTAATATCAATCAATTACACCATCTTGTTATCGACTTCAAGGCCACGTATAATAGTATTCACAGAGCCGAACTGAACAGAGCCATGTTCAGTTTCGGCATAACTGCAAGATTCGTACGACTATGCAGGATGACTTTGGAGAATTCACACTGCTCCGTCAAGGTCGATATGATACTCACCGAGGCTTTTGATGTCGGAAAAGACTTAAGGCAAGGCGACAAACTGTTACGAGATTTCTTCAACATCATACTTGAAAAGATTGTACAGAACTCAAACGTCAAAACCAGGGTTGTAATCTTTTAAAAGCCTGTACAATGACTTACCTATACCAGACGATATTGACGTTATGGAAAGAAGGAAGCGTGATGTTAATTTGTATTTTTGAGTATTGAAACAAAAACGTAAATAATGGGTTTAAAGTTGAAAGAGGGCAAACCGAAGTATAAACTGTCATCATACAAGGACACCAAACATCGACGAATTGGACAAAACGTCACAATAGACAGACACAACTTCGAGGTAGCACAGGACTTCGTCTACCAAGGATACGCTTTAGGCAAGGAAAACAACATCAGTGCGGAGATCAATTGGGGAAATACTCTTGCCAACCGCTGATTCCTTGGATTAAGAAGACAAAACCTTTTCTAGAAATACTAAGGTTCCTTTATGAGACCATTATCATCCCAGTCCTACTTTACGGTCCAGAAGTGTGGATCTTAAGCGGATGATTAAACCCTTGGTTATATTGAAAAAAAAGTACTTCGAATGATTTTGGTCACTTATGCGAAGATAATGTATGGAGAGGAAAATACAACATCGAGCTGTACTGCGACATTTTCATAACTTGATGAGTTTGCATCGCGAGGCTGTGATAGTGGGTCCATGTAGGACGTATGGACATCAACACTTCGGATGGACGGGTTTTCGAAAGCTCATTGCATACACTAACAACATAGATTAATATTGTAAATTAATATGCAGAAGGAAGATAAGTAAATATAACTGTTACAATAATCATCGTATTTGAGGAAGATTATACAATAAAGGAAAATTGTGATTTTTCTCTAGAGCTGGGGTATTCTCGTCGGGTCCAGGGTCGACAAAAAAAAACACGTTAAACTTCGGTAGTAAAGGTCCAATCCTTTTATTGGCCTTAAATCTAGCATAATAAAATATTTGTTGATTTAAAATACTCTTATTGTTAATGCTGTTGATCGTTCATATTTAGTTCCATCACTGCCAAATTGGTCATCAAGTATAATATTAATAGCTCAATCGCTAAGAAATCAATATTCCAATAGTACTGGCATGGACTGGGAATCACTGACATTAACAGTCAAATATTTATAAACCAAGAGCTGAAAACAAGTTTTTTGAGTTGAGTGATAACCAAAAATCATGCACATGTGTGTGTATGTGTATAGACTGTAGATATACTCACCATCATATATAATTCAATCGTCTGGAAAGTTTTTTTTCTGCCGAGGTGGGGTGGGCATTCGAAAAAGTAATTTTTCAGATCAAAAATTTCATATAAAATACTAATAGCAATTATTGATCGCATGAAAATTTCGATGGCTCGAAGTCTGTTTTACTTTCACTATTATCAATGGTTTCTGGGGTCGCAGATCCGTTAAATCATTTAAGTTTGACTATCATATCCCATTTTCAACCACGTAGTGAAATGTTAAAAACTTAGGCCTGCTTTAAAAATGGCCTATATTGTAATAATTGTAAGGACCTGAAAAAATTTTTAAGAATGTTAAAAGTAAGATAAAGGTTTAAAGTCATTCCTTAAATCATTAAATATTATAAGCTTAAACATTTTATATGTACGTTTTGAAGGAAGCGTTTTATTGCAACAAATAATCACGATTAACTATTCGGAATTGGCAAAAAATTGTAGGTCACCTCCATTTCCTTACAAACGCAAGTAAGAAATGCACTAGGCCCAGGCGCACCCCAGTATGTTGCGCCAGCCCATTTATTTATTTCTTGTTGCAATTATAGGTAGTTACTATAAGGCAAGCTTTACATTCGTGTGGAAAAGGAAAACTGAGATAAAAATTAAATATGACATTACGATGATTAAAAACACGAAAAAAGAGCGTCCTACATGTCTGTGAGTCTGTTTGTTTGTCTGTTTGTTTGCATGCATAAGAGGCAACAAAAGCTCAGGACGGGTATGTTAGGTCAGCATAAAAGAAATATTACGGGAGGTTCTATTTCCCTGTTTCGGGCATTTATTTAAGTGTTTTTGAACACTTGTAAATAAACAAACAGGACAATTTAAATAAATCCTCTAAATAACGCGCTATTTTGTTACATTTTTGAATTCTGATTTTGTGCCTAATCTACTCCATGTTTTACTATGAATTTTTTAAAGTTCATAGAACTGTAAAAAAAAACTGTTTGCTTAGTTAAATGCTAGCAAACATCATCAGCCCAATTGAACAACATGTTCAAATGAATAGCAGAAAACTTCAATACTATACTCTCAATAACATGTCATCACATTGTTTTCCATTTATGCACTCGTAACTGCCATGACATATTATGTCAATGCCTTTTATGCGCAGGAAATTTTATTTTCCATCGACAACACTCACAATTCACATTGTCACTGTAGTGTCATTCATAATCCGTTATTTGATTTAAGCAATCGAAATATGTTTGGCCCTATTCCCTACTGCTGGCCTGGCTATGACTGTGACAAATTTGCAAGTGTCATAGCTCTGAGTTCGCTTTTGCAATTGAAGTCCTTGTTTGGATTGAGCATACAGAAGCAGTTTGAAAACGTGTTGTTTGCTGTTGAATTTTTGCAGTTCATACACTTTCCATTGCTTTGTTTACGAGCAAACAGTGAAATTCATTTGGGGTTGAGTCGTTGTCCAAAAGTGTAAGTATAGGTTCGCGTGTTGTGTAAATCTTTTTTTTTTTGCTGTTTTTTCAGAAGTGCTTTTATTGTCTCACAATAAGAATGATTTATCGATGATGCAACATATGTTGTTGGGGGTGGGGGCGACTTTAATGGTGCTCAAGATTAATTGATTGAGTGTAATGGCTTCGTTAGAAACATTTTTGACAGTTACAACTTTGGATCTCTTGACTTAAATGGTACTTCTTAATATCACAAATAACCAACTAAAATAAACAATACGCAACATGACGAAAACAGTCAAAACTCAACTCCCTCAAGTTGAGCTTATAATTTCAAAGCAGTTTCCTAAGGTTTCAATATTCAAAACCTTGTGCTGAGATAAGACACCACGTATTCGACTCTTCACATTACACAAGACTGAAAGTATGTAAGTAGGGCAGGAATCATTGAACGGAAATGATTCTTAATGTTACTCTGACATGCCATGGAATGGCACATTTTTTTTTTTTCTGGAAATAACTCCTCGTTCAACATAAAATGCATCATCGGCAAATACACCACACATGCGAGCAAAACTTGTTCGAGCGTAAGCCGAGTTAAAAGGAATAGAGTGCTAAAAGTCAAAAGTAGAAAAAATAAAATAAATAAAAAACATTTAAGTTATTTTAAGCAACCTTTACGACGCAAACAGAGAGAACTTGCTGTAAGCTTGAAAAGAGGACTTTGGTGCTTCTGTTTCTGTCTGGGTTGCTGCACAAAGCACTGGTATGTGTAAAAACGTACTTCACCCCAGTCATCAATAGTAATCAAATAAGAGAGTGAAACCTAGCGACACAGTGTTAGATGATGTTGAATGGAAAAATAAAAAAATAAACATTTTCCTTTTTATTTACCTCATCTGAAAGTACATTTCCTGGAAGAGGGAGATATATCCATCCACCCAAACCGTCTTGAATGTTGGTACTTTCTACATGCTTTTGCAGTAATAGCAAGACCTGAAATTCACACAAACACAAACACGAAACCACTCGAGCAAACCTTTCATCTGAGTTGGCCCTTTAAGTATTGTAACAAGCGTTTGGTTGCTTAATTTTTTTCCAAATGAATATTTAAATATTTCTGTAAAATGTAGACTTTTGATTTAAATACTTTTGTAGCTTCGAGCGAATGAGGTCACTGACGACGAAGGGAAACATAATGAGTTTTTGCAATCGTTTTGCTCTGATTTGCACGGATTTTGTTGGACCAAAATGAGTGAATTCTTGGAAAAGTGTTAAAGAATTAAAGCAAATTAAATTGGGTTTGAAAATGTTTGCCTTTTTTCAAGTGTATACATACAAACTTACAGATAAATTAACACGTGTTGGGGGCACAAATTTTAAAATTTTGTGTTGAGTGAGTGCTTTCTTTGGAAGTGATCTTAGCGACACGGAGAAGTATCTCTGTACATAAGAGTAGCAAAAATCAAACTTTCGTTCTTGGCTAAGCGAATTCATCGAGAAAGTGAGGGAATTTGCCTTTATATGACGCGACGCATCATTGTTCACTCCTCATAAAATTCGAAAGTCTGTAGAATTTGTCTGGTAAACGAAGCGGTAAAGTTCAATGAAGCATTTTATCGTCGAAAAAATATCAATCGAACTTTGGTTGCCATGATCTCATTTTTCTTCTATATTAGGTTAGGTTAGAAGATGTGGCTGTCAGGGTACGGAGTCTGACAGTCTTAGAATATAAAGGGTCCATTGTGGTACCACTGATATTAGAATGTTGTTCACACTCTCGTCGCCACTTAGGGGATTGGAGAATTGATCACCCTTCAATCTTACTAACAAGTTAATCACCTAGTCAAACCCTGCAGAATTTCTCATGAAAACGGAGAAACTTTTGGGGTCTTTGTTAACAAATTTGTCGATGTCGTCAAAGAAGTATCCACATAGGTGAGTTTTCCGTCTATTAGGGAGAGCAGGGCATTACCAAAGGAGGTGAAAGACTGTTTCTGCCTCTGCCTCGTTCATGCAGCTTCTTCAAAAGTCATTGGAGTAGACACCAAGTCTTTAGGCGTGCCTATCGATAAGGCTGTTTCCGGCTATGGTGGAGCTTATATGCAAACGATTTAGAGTCACTGAGTCTCTTGAACGTTACGAGTCTAACACAAGTCCAAATTTGTTAACCCTACATCCATTTAGTGCTCATTTTCTCAGAAGCCTCCTGCTTTATCAAACGGCTACATAAAGCTATAGGCATACCTTTGTTCTTCCCTTCAGGTCAAAGATGATTAATCATTCCTTTTTTCCTAAAGTTGTCTTCTGCTATGCAATTTTCTGGTATGTCTCTGTGGTAAGGAAGAATGTTGTACTGTTCTGTGTTCTGACTTCTCCGTTAGAGAGGTTGATTTTTTATTCTGTCGAGCAGCCTGGCTGTCCGAGATGATGATGATTAGAGTATCCGTGGATGAAAAAACGTTTTGTCTGAACAGGACCTCTTTTATTGTCAGAATTTCCGGTGGAAATATTCAAAATTCAGCACTTTGGAGAAAATTCCTCTTCCTACACCATCACATGTCTTAGATCTAAAAAAGCACCGCTCTTTCAGACTTCTCTTGAGGGCATGGTTATAAGGAAACCGTTATCAAATCGACGCGGGATGAATCTTAAGTTGTTCAAAATGTAAATGTGACGAATTTGATTGATGGCCCTCTGTGAATTAGCTTTAAGTCGATTAGCTGATTTTGTCGCGAACTGTTTACCGAAAGTATCTTGTGGTGTAAGGTTGAATAGTGTATCTAGGGCACCCGAGGGAGTTGTCTTTAGCGTGCCTCTGCTCTGGTGTAAAAACTACCCGACCAGTTCGCTGAGCTTTGACAAGCTTGCTATATCTTACCTGTTTGTCGAGTGCGGTGCACCATGTTTTTACCCCATTGGCTGGTATTGGTACTATGACCAATATGAGCAATATTGGGAGAAAAACCTCTTTTGTCACCTTCTTAAATGAGAAAAGCGCAACGTTTGATTTATTTACTCTTTTTTATCTATTATTGGTTTTCCAGGTAAATTTTTTAATAAAAAATACACCTTAAGCTCGATTCACTAACCTGAATGTTTCACCTTTTTTGACAGAAGGTCTGAAATCCGGGATCTTGTATTTTATCGTGAAGAAAACGGGATCCGTTTTTATTCAGTTCTTGAACTTCAGTCCAAGTGATTGAGTTTATTTAGAGCCATTTGCAACATCTCTGCTAGAATTTCTGGGTAATTGCCTGAGACAGCAACTGCTACATTATCCGCGTAGGCAACAAACTTGAATCTTCTAGACTAGCAGTTCGTTCTGAAGAAGAAGGACTTCTTGTGGAGTCCCTCTTTTGGTTGTTCTGATAGTTTCGTAAGCATACATCTTTAACCTGATGATCCCGCTTGTCAGCATCGAATGAATTATGTTTTCGTAATCGCAGAGTTTCTGACATTGTTGAAAAAACTTTCCATGTCTAAAAAGGCGACTGGGGTATATACTCTTTTTAGAGATAGAGAGTATATTGAATGGTGCATGTCAGAGAATTCACTGTTGTTGCGGTTGAATTCCCTTTAGCGTAAGCGGGTTGTGCTGTGGTGATCAGACAGGATTCAATTTTCTGTCTTAAGTTTATGTCTGATACTCCTTCCAGTGTTTTGAGCAAGAAAAGTGTCATGCTACAGGTGGTATTATCTTAGCCACTTGCAGCGTTTTGTTCGGTATATACTGGGGATCACCAAGCACTTATTAGGCCCTCGGATGGTGCTTTTAGATAAGTAGGAAGTTGTCCTGTGGATCGGTCAGGTGTTATAGTCTTTGTCCCTGGCGGCACTAGAACCACATTTACTTCGCAATGATTTTGGTAAAAACTAATTTTACTCGAGTTTGAAATTTAGAAATCAGCTTCTGGAGAGGTAGGCAGAGACTAATACCCACAGAAATCCAAGGTGTCCTCTGTTTCTCCAAATAAATTGTTGACTTATGTGACCTCGACTCTAGCCCATCCCCAACTTATCGCAACGACTAAAATTGTTTCCAATAAGTGACTTGTTTATCTCTGCCGGTCACTTGATCAATCTCATTATGAGATCGGTAGTTGACAGGATTTAAGCTGACATCACAATTTTAAAACTGATTGAAGTAGTCTTTCTGAAGAATGTCTATAGTAAGTGTCTATGTGTCTGCTATAGTTACCACCATCTTTTCAAGGCCCTATTTAATTTTGGACCTCATGTACTTCTGAGGGTTGAAGTAAAAAAAGACTAGAGAAATTGCATAATTCAGAAACCTTTTGCATTTTTCGGGCATAATTTAGCATGTTTGCTAATTTTTCTTTTATTTTTCTATTTTTTTCTCTAAAAGATAAAAAATTTTGCGGATGGCAGGTGCACTCCAGAAGACACAAGGTGGTTCACTACTTGGCTGGTAGTTAGTGACACTATATATTCGTTTGTGCGATTACGACAAGAGGACGATTTCCTGACGTCGATCTTCTTATTGCCAATATAAGAAAAGTGTATTCGAAAGCTCCTTTAAGAATAAGAACTTCCAAAGAAATTGATCCGGATCCATCCCATCTTCCACAACCATTACAGAAACTTCGATAGAAGCAGTTTCATACTCTGCAGAAATTTGTGCAAAAATTGAATTCATTTATTGAAAGAAGACCATTCTGCTGCTGTCAGTCAAAACTTCTAAATTTTTTGAACGAGGAAAGAAAAAAATGACTTAAATGAGTAATTAAGAAATTGGACACAAATGTCTTGCATCTTACTGCTTATATCGACATAGTCAAAGGCAGAAATAAAAATAAGCTTAACTGATTGCGAAATAGGAAGAAATACAAAGACCAAAAACCGTTGACTTGAGACCGTAAAAGACATAATATTCAGTTTTGTGTCCGGAGAAAACTTAGCATTGAATGAATAGACAGGGGCGGAAAAAATAACATTAAAATTTAAGCTTATAACATCCGTTGAGATAGAAAGACGTTTTTCAATGAGAATGTCCTTAGCAATGTCCTTTTACAATTTAAGCAAAACTATTTGAATTTCTATATTTGAATTTAATATTATTGTCTAGCTTATCGTCATTTTTCCATTTTTCTAAAGTTTTTAGAGCTCATAAAACACTTTGAGATCATATTTCCGATTCCCCAGAGTCATAAATAACTATTGCCTTATGTACATATATTTTTTTTTAGTATTTTCTATCAAAATATGATAAGTTGATTCAAATGAAATCAAAATGAATTCCCCAATCGAATTATAGGCCCTCACTCAGTGCAGAAATCATTGCGGTTTGTTTTTGGCTTAACAACACTTTATCCCTTGACGCCGCCCGCCGCACCGGTAAAAAGGTTAAGAAGGAAAACATCTAAATACAATCCCCCAAAAAAACAAACTCTTTCATCTTCGTTTAGTGAAATTTAATATCACGGTAGTAAATGGCGCCCGAAAAACTTCATCCGTTGAAACAAATACAAAAAAAAAAAACTTAGAGAGGAAAAACTAAAAGCAAAACTTCTCCACCATCGGAAGACAAAAAAAAAAAAAAATATGAAGAAGAAAGCCCTTCAAAGACAAAAGCATTTCAAAGAATAAAAGAGCAAAAGTACACTTCAACTCATAATGAATCTCTAAATGATTGAAAACTTTCCATTTATTCCATTTTCGTGACCACTTCTACAAGCAGAAGTCCGTTGATGGGGAAGGGGGGAATGGTATGTTCAACTACAGATAAAAACCCTACATTAAAGACACAATTATTTGGTCCTTTTGTGGGCGACCGCAATATTTTTTCCACATTATAGAGGTTACGGAATTTTTCTGTAGCTGTTTTTGCATGAAGCACAAAAACCGTCCACCCCCTTTTGATGTATTTTTGTGTTGTTTTTGATACCAACAACGAAAAAGCATGTTGTATCTTAATGTGGCTGAAGATATTCCCAATCCCAAGCCAATTTACGGAGAGATACTTTTGTTTTGGTGTCTTTCAAGCACACACAAATCCACACAATCACACACGAATGCACAGTAGTATAATTAAAAGGACCTTAGTCCTTAGTGGGTCATGGGTCTGTACTTCTTGTCTTAATTGTACCGAGAAGCTTAATGGGTATTGGACATGCTGAGCTATTTGTATCTGACGATAAGAGTATAAGGAAGAAGTAAGATTCATCCTCATACCGACTGTGTCGTCCTTATAGTATAGTATCTATAGTACAGTTGTTGTAGAGATGAAAGCTATGTTGGCTTCCTGCGTTCAGGCATTTTGACTTTATAGGTCGGGCATTGTATGGCCGATAAAACAAATGTGTGTTTGGCCTATTAAATAAACGGCACGTAGGCTTTTTTGGCATAAAGTCGTACTGCTATATTCCTATACCTACATTGCCGTTAGGTACAATGTTTTGGTGAGTAGAAAAAGAAGGTGAAAGGCAAATGGGGAATGGGTAAGGCGAAGCTAATTGCTAATCCACCTCACTCGAACTCTTAATTACAATAAAAGGGATAGCTGATAATAAATTCATGGTAAGTGCGAGAGTGTCCTTCAATATTCCCCAGTGAGCTTGAAGCTACATACTTGTAGCATGACACCAAGGGTCGACATGTGAATTGTGTTTTGTGACTTGTGGGGTGGCATAGGCCGTCTAAGAAAGAGATAAATGTGTGCCATTAATTGAATGCATGTTTGTAGTCGGCCACTAAGTCCAGTGTGTGGGTATATTTATAGTTTCAATATGTGCGACTATTTATGTGACTTCGAAGACTGGACAGTCAGCTAATGTCCTGTCCATGCCTCTGAGCAGAATGGATGATGGCTATTTGTGAAGCAGAGGTAATTTGAGATTTGTTCAATGCATACCTTTATGCCAAGTGAAATTCTACACACACACAAACACATACACTTACCGTTAAGCTATACCCAACATGCTTTGGTAATTTTCAGAAATATTAGCCAAATAATTTGGGTCATTAATTTAGGGAAGGTTAAGGTTAAGCATTTTAATGCCACCGCATAAGATTATGTTTAGGTAAAATGATTCCATAAATAATTGAAATTTTGGACGAATTTTATGGGCAGTGAGTGATGTTAGAAGGCCTATGTGGAAAAAGATGGTATTTTTTGGTTTGTTTGAGTTATATATGCTGTTTGACAGTTTTTGTGGTGTCCTCTTTTTGCTCTCAGCAGTTGAATGGAGAAATTCCATTAAAAAGTGGCTCCGGCTACATCCCACAATTTCGTTAGGAACTGCTGTAGCTACGTTGAGTTTTGGCACTTTTACCAATTGGCTTATGTAAAACTCTTGGTTGTGTATTGAAAAGTCTGCTCGAAAATTCTAGCAGTACGGATCTGAGGTCGGACGTTGAATTTTCCCTATTATAAGCACATCAAGAGTGTTTTAACTGATTGCTTTAAAACTTTTGTATTTCCTTTCTCAGATATCGAAAGAATTGCCTGGTCAGCTGTCCAGTGTTCACTGCTGTCATGTTATGAACTACGGGATAGTAGAAATTCTTTTCGGAGTTTTCAGCGACTTGCATCGGGTTGGTGTTCAAGACGTGAACATATCATTGTTCTTAGTTAATTGTATTTTATCGCAACTCTGGTCACATTCCACATAGTTCCATAAAAAATGGTCGCATTCCCAGGCCATATAGAAATGATTTAGGTCATAAAAATCAAAAATCACGAAAATGTTTAAATAGCCAGTAACTTGGCTTGCGTTGCGAAAATCCAAAGGGCATTAAACGGTCAATCCCACTGAGAAGTGAATTTAGTATCTCCATCAGTTTAGTGGAACAATTATTGTACTCAAGACGCCCAATCTGCTTTTAAATTTAATTGCTGATCTATAAATGGCCTCAACTAATATTGTCCAAGCTACTCATTTTCTAATGAAATTTTTATTAGTTTTTTTTTTTTTAATGACTCCCGAACCTTAGTCCTTTTAGTTGAAAGAGTTCTGACCTCTTGAACGCATTTTAAACGTACTGACGAATGCAATCTTAAATCATAAAGGCAAAGCTTAAACGAGTAGATTGCGAAATGCTTGTTTCCTCCACCAGAGCAATAAGATGTTCTTTATAAACTCGATCCTTACAACGATTTTCAAGCCAAAACGAAAACGAAAACTTCCAAAACGGATGAAAAGAAGACCTGACAAATTTGAGTATGATACCAGTCCTGCCTGAGAGACCTGAACTGACCAAACAGTATGCTTAGAGAACTGAAAAACAATTCATTCTACAAAAAATCTTTAGCATTTTAAGACCGTTCCAGAATGTACTCAAGAGCATCAAAAACATTTTAGATAAAACAGAAGATATGCCTGATAAGGCTTATCACAACCACGGAGAAATGTATTTTGGGTATTTGCAAGCAAATTTAATTTTATAATGACGATTTTTGCTTATACCAGCATTTCTGTCATGCATACTGTCATTGTACAGAATCTTGAAAACCCCCATTTCAAGATCTATCCATGAATTCCAGTCTTTGTATGTCCGTAACGTAACCAACCAAATCTGAAATCAATTTTTTATTTTAGAGGCTCTTAATAATTTTCAACGCGCATCGATGGTTTGCTCTATGCTTAGCTATGGAGGCTGGGATTTTACAAGCTCAGTATTTTCATCTTCGGGTTAGTTGGAACCATACCACACCATTAAACTCTTTTTACTGATGACTGACTGATATACGGGGCACATCCTTGGTCACCTATTATTCACGGTTTCCAGTTTGTTAATTTATGTATGATTTAAAAGTGCACCGTTAGTTCCAGCTCAGGACCTTTTTTTATGTTAGCCATATTTGAAAACCTCAATTTACACTTGATATCAAATTGGTTGTTTTTTAAATTCTGAGTTTGTTGGCTATGTACAGATCGTCTCTGTAAATACTCTGTCATATGGAGGATGTATGCAAGATCTCCCGTACTGACGTGGTTTTCAGGTTTACAGCAGACAAAACAAGAGATGCGACATTGTTGTAGCTAAATGCATTAAAATTGATGTAATTGTAAGCGTTTCCCTCTTTGAGGATCGGTCGAAAGGTTCAGATGTTCCATTCATCGTGAATGGTTTCTATCGAACAAATCTTGCAGATTAGCTAGCGGATTTTCCTTTCCAAATGATCTCCAGCTGCCTAGAAAATACCGTCATCGCGGTTATCTGCATGAGCCTACAGTCTGATATGTCAACCTTAACTTCTTCTAGGTCTGAAGGTCCCCATTATTGATCGTTGTCCAAGTTGAGTATGCATAATTAGCCTATCCAGACTCTCACAAGCTACTATCGTCCTATCACTATGTTTCCTTGATGGTATTTACGGACTTGGTTTGGTTTGCCACCCTTTCATAATGCTTTTACCTTTTGGTACAACATTTGATGTTCAATCCAATCATTGGATCTCTCTATTCACTTCTCAAGCTGTTTTTACTCTGAGAACTTAATGTTCTTCCCTTCCTTTCTCTTTCTTTATCTTTGGACACATTTTTTTTTTTTTTTTGTCAAGTGGCTATTATATCAGCCCGTGTGGCAGATGACAAAACTCTTCGAGCTCCTCAAATTACTTCGCTTCAAAACCAAATCACTCAAATTTGCATCAGATGGCATTCTCCAACTTATGCAACAACAAAGTCTCCAACGCTTTTGTAGCTTTATAAATTTATCGTTTCCAGTTGACATCAGGACCTCTGTCAATTTTTTGGAATTCAGCACATCGTTTTAAAAGTCACATGCTTACCAAATAGTTCAAGAAAGAGATAAAAAACTGCGTAAAATGAGCATGTAAAGGTCTTTTTTAGACATGATTAAAAAAAAAACAACGGAAATACATAATTCAAAAATGGATCTAGAATTTTAGAATTGGTTTTGGTCAAGTAATTGCTGCGCCTGGCTTGAATAAATTATAGCCGAGAGGTCTAGTTTTTGACCACTTTTTGCAGCATTTTAGGGTACTTCAGAAAAAACGTGCCGAATATTCTCTACACAGCGCAAAAGGTATCGGGCTGAGCTACGTAAGCAAGCAACTTCATTTAGACAAAAAAAAAATATCTTTATATACATATGTATAAAAATGAATTGTTGTTCGTTAGTCTGGCTAAAATTCGAAAACGGCTGAACGCATTTATCTTATCTTGGTCTTGAAATGTTCGTGGAGGTCAAAGGAAGGTTTGAAAGGTAATTTTATATGAAAAAAAGTAATTTAAATAATGAAAAAGAAAGAATTTCTTTAATCTTAACTGTGATGAATAAAAAATAAAATTAAAACAATGATTTTGTTTTTTGTTTTGACAATGAGAAATAAAAAAAATTAATAAACAAATATGATTATTATTGGATTGTTTGTTTCTTAGAATTCTTTTAATTTAATTTTTGACTGGTATAGTAAAAACAAAGATTTAAATTTGTTTTAATTAAATTGTTAGTTTAAATGTCATCCAGGCAATTTTTCATATATTCCCTGGACTTCCACAAGTATTTCAAAATCTCACTAGCTGACTCGCCCGGCGTAGCTTTATAAGTAGATATAGATAGAAAATCAAATGTACGAAGAGAAACATCACGTGCTAACCGCACTGATGACCAGCGAGAGACAGACATATAACGACAAAAGTCGTATAAGTATCTCACAAATACGTTCTATAGTGAGTGGAAATGGAGTGGATAGCTTTAGATTTTAGAATGCAACGAGTTCGTTCCCATCAAACACAACAACGGCTACTACTATGTACTTTGATCTGAAAATAAATAATTGCAATTTATTTTGACAATCTGACTATATTTATTTATTTCTTTTTCATTGTGCAGCTTACATAACCTTAAAAGTAATCGGGAACGGGAATGGAAACGTTAACGAGAGCTATATAGGTGTTTTTATTAAAGAGGCACTAAAACTATTAATCCAATTAAATGAAATCGGGAACACAAAAATGGCATAGAACTAGAGAAATTACATCTTAGGCTAAATTTCCTTTTCATATTCTCGAACGAAAACATAACCGGAAACTTGAAAAATACCCACGAGGACGGGACAGGAAAAGAAAACATGTTTGAACTTGGAGAGTTCTGAACCGATTACAAAAATGCTTTCACTGTAAGAGTAGTTCATTGTCCCTAAGTAATATATAGACTATATTTCATCACCATATCCTCACAGGAACGGGAATGGGAACGGGAATTCAAAAACCACTGTTCTGATCTCAATACGGTTTTCACTCTAAAATATTCATTCTCAGGCTACATAAGGTTTTTTCGTTGAAGCCCTGAATCAAAAATTGAGTGTTTTTTGACCCCTAGGGCTGACCTAGGTTTTCCCTCAAGTCGCCTTAGGTTTGTCCTGTGGGGAATTGAGGGCTGTCAAATGACATGTATTTTTTTAATGACAGAGATGTGTGGTGATTTATGGTTAAGCGTTTTTTGATAACTGGAAAACCCAGGTTTTTTGACAACTCATAGGGTTGTAAAGAAAACCTGGGTCAATTCTGGGGAAAGTTCAACGAACGAATAATCTATAGACTATATAGGTGTGGATCGATTTTTAAAACAACTCACAGGATCAAAATTCGAAACGAAAACGACTTCGACTGTAGTCAATTTACCAAAGATACGCAGGGTGCAGTGGTCATTCGGCTTCACTTCTTCAACATTAAAGCGGCAAGTCAAATTGAATGTCAATCATATGACAGTTGTCAAAAAACAAACTCCGGGTAAAATATTGCCAGATTGAAAACCACTCGTTTTAGAGAGCACCCTTTGATTGCACAGTATTGATAAAATACACAAGAGCAGACTCGGCTAAGAGTGTATATAATTTCAATAAATAGATGCAGATCATATTGTCTAAAAGATAGCTACTGATACCCTATGAACTATTCCAAACCTTAGAGGAAGATCAAAGGTGTAAGGATCCCCAAAGACAGCTTTATAGACAAGATAGCCCTAAATGGCAAAAATATAATAATACGACTGTATAGTCCGCTCCTTTCCGGAGGCAACGTCACTCTATATTCATTCCTCGCTTGTTTTCATAATAAACCTCTGCCAACTGACTACGGGGACAATAATTATAAAATGTTAATATAAGTGGAGCACTACATAAACCAATACTATTTTGTATAATGGTTTAGAAATTAACTTGAATACCACATACTGCACCAAATTATTGATTTGAATTAAAATCCATTTATTTCATATCTTTGGAATGTTCGAACAATATTTTTTTAACGCTAATTACGAAAACCATCAAGCTACGGGTAAAAAACCCTGCCTAGTATGATTAGCACCCATCCTAATTAGGTAATAATAAATAAGATAAAGATAAAAAAATGCAGCTATTCATAAGACGTAAGACCAGAAAGTATTTAACAGAAAAGATTAGAGGATCATTACTTATTTCCAAAATCCATGCCTCAACAAAGAGAAAATAACATACAAGTCTCGTCGTCGTTACTACTAAGTACCGTCATACCAGGTGCAAAATAAATAACATTTACGACAACCCTTAGAATCATTTTACCTAATGGACTAATACAGGTAAACCACCATTTGTTAACAGAATTATTTAATGGCCTTTCACTTTAATTCTTCATTTAGTTAAGTAGGTACACAGAAGACAAATTCACATCAACTTTCTCGATATCAATCAAAAAACGGTGACAACAATGGAACCCTTCTTCATTTGCAAAAGCTTGACAATATCTCAATTTATTTCAGTGAACTAGCACATTCCGCATAAAGACGAGTCGGTTTTAATATCCACCGCTTAGAGACTCAGTGCGGAGCTTAATCTGTTACTGTCAACCGCAGTATTCATACCCCATCGGCTGCGCCAGCAGCGGTGGTGGTACGGCAGAATCTTCTTTCAAATGGAAACAACAAACTTGAAAACACAACACTCATCCTGTTGGATAAGACAGGATGCGATATTATCTTTCTTCTCGAATTAACTTAATTTTCTTCACATCCGCTCCGCCATTGACTCCTGACTTTTGTTTCGTTTTTACTTTGTATCCGCATTCTCATTGCTGCTTTAATTTTTTTTTTATCCTCTCTTCTGTTTTTTGAAACCGTGTCTTTTTCATCTGACACCTAGCTTACGGTATAGTTGTTTTTCTTTTTGTTGTTTTTCATGTGGCTTTTGGGTATCTAGGATATAGGTTGCTCCCTGCTCTTATATGCGAACAAATTATTTTTCCTCCGAGGACTGTTGTAGGACGTATAGATAGGTACTGAACTGATACTGACGAGGGTTCATTGGGATGAGATGATGTAGAGGGGCTTTGTGAACTTGCATGAGTGATAATGGACAGCTAATACACATCGTAAATTACAATCGCAGGGTGTTATAGAATTTTTTTCTGCTTTTGTTTTTGTTTTGTTTTTCTTTCTTTTTCCATTTTACTAAGCTTTCCTATCGATGCTTTTATGTTCTCTGTTCTTTTGTTTGTTAGTGTGTTTTTTTTTTTTTTTGTTTTTTTGTGGGGGCAACTGGGATCGTCCTGGTGCTGAAAGGTGACATGACTTGCAGGCGAATTTAGGTTTTAGCAAATTGGCTATGTGAGGACAAATACAAGCCATTTAATTTTTTTTCTCTTCCTTTTTCCTTCGAGAGCTTAACAAATGGGTTCATGTCATCAGGTAAATGATGTCTACTGACATTTTTTTATAACTGTTGTGGGACTGGTGCGCTTTGCAGCTTTGCAGTTGATAGGTCCTTTTGAGAGAAGTTTAACGAAGTTAAATGAAAACGGCTCTTGGATTTTTTCTTTTTTTTTTTAAGTAAAGCTCAAGAATTTAAAAAAAACAGGAAAGAATTAGGTATGAGGTACCGATAGACATTGCTGACAATTGGCGAATGCAAGGCAGAGACAAGGTCAGGTAAGGCATTGTTCATACAGGTAGTGCTACTTAATTATGAATGTCCATACTTGGGTGCACAGTGTACTCCTGTATTCCATGAGTATTCCTGACGAGGCGTGTGTTGCGGCTGTATTGTTTCAGGGTAAGAATGAATGAAAGCAGTTTTACTGGAGCACTGTTTGTGAAAAAATAAAGCGATGAAACAGGTAACGTTTCGAATATGTACAAGACAATCAATAGATTCTGCAACTGTACTATAACCAATTAGTGGTATTTTGCTTAGACTTGTACCCTACATTTGCAGAAATTTTTTAGGATATTATCTATGGAAATATCTGTCCAAAACAAGGACATAGTATAAATATATGTTTATATGGTTATAGTATATAATTGGTCCTTCGAGCCGGATCTTTCTAAAATATAAGCATTTTAGAAAGTGAAAAGTGAAGTTCTGTGTTTTCTTTTGAATAGATTCTTTCTTAGTTTTTTCAAAGTTAAACTAAAACCTTGTCGGAACAATTCATCAGGAGTGGTGGATAACAAACAGTCCTTCCTTTTGACATCATTACTATTTTTTTTTCTTGATTTGCTACTTCAATGTTAATTTTCATCATTGATTCATTTCGCAACTTGTAGACTTTAATGGAGAATGATTAAATGTGATATCCTTCTGTAGAAAATTTAATTCCCTGTACTTTGGACTGTCCTTCAGCATTAAGTCCTCAAGCATTAAATAATCAATAATTATTATGTCAACGCTGTAAAAAAATATTTTCAATCACAATACTCTGATACGCAATGAAAGACATCCATCCCAATTAATTTGTCTTTGATTACCAAGCCAACACAAGGCACTTATATGTTATTGCTTTCATTTTGATATCGTTTTGTTTTACTTCGATGGTTTCACTTGTTGTTCAATGGAATTATTTCATTCGACATTTTAAAGTAAATAATTGGTGCTTGAGATTGTAGCCAACACAAAATTAAACGCTAGATTTATGATCAAGTATGTCACTTCCCAAACGTGTTTTTTATAAGATTGAAGTTTTAACACAATTTTGAGTCCTATGTCTTTCTTACTGTCGAAAAATTAACAAAAAGCTTCAAATTAAAATTTATTTGATTTTTGTCACCATAATGTGTGACAAGCTTGGTTTTTAAATTATGAAATAGTGACCAAATGAAGTGAAGAAGAAGAAGAAGACCAAATGAAGTGTTTATAAAGTTGTGATACACGAAAAACAGAGTTTTAATTGTCGATTCAAGTCCTTATTGAATCTTTAAAAAAAAAAGAAGAAATCATTGGCATTACCATAAAACCCGAATAACTCAACGAACACTGCATCAAAATTAAAATTTTCAAAGGCTATAGCTTCTGTGCAGCGTATCCTGTAATTCGTATGCTTTACTTTGGGATGTCATTCTTGATTATATTGTAGGTGTTATGTATAATTTTTAGTTTTAACATAACATAGTTAACTTATAATATTCTTTATTAATTCAATTCAATGTTATTTGATTAATAATTATTATAAAGATACAAGAATGTGCGAAGGTATGTCTAATCAACTTGGTAGCCAAAGAAGAAGTGATAAAAACTTATCTTTTAAGCTGTCAGCTGGTTGTCAACTGACAGGGTGCTTCAGTAAGAAAAAATTAATTTACGGTTAAGTCCGCTTTTTAACTTTGACAACACTTTTTGACAAATTAAGAAAAGGCTAACTTTGATATACTCTGAGCCCTGACCCATGATACGTTCGACTTTTTTTTGTATTTTCTGATGATAGAGACCTAATTTTTGACTTTAATGTTTATCTTTGTTTATTTATATTTAGCATTTTACAACTTACTATAAAAATAATAATTAAACTTAACAACATAAATATTTAAGCTTAAGACATAATTAGATGTACAAATATACAATACTTAATTCTAAGCTGAGAAGCAAGGGTTAGAAGCTTAGAAGAAAGAGGAATACAGAATTTTTTTGTTAAAGAGTCAAAAGTGCTTTCTGCTACATTCTGCTGAACGTAACAATCTGCATAGGGTTGAAATCGGCGTAATTTGTGTGGAGAAAAGATAGGCGGAAGAAAGAGACAGATCGTAGGTTACGTGGATTAGTGTTCACGTAAGTCAGCCCAAGTTAATTCGGGGAGCCTATGGTACCAGTCATAATTTAATGGACAAAAATTATGTCAGCGATAGGACGACGTTTAGAGAAGGTAACCAATGAATACGTCAATTAGTCACAAAGGGTTTTCATATGGAGGTAAAATGAACGGATCAAACCAAGGCAACTTACACAAAGCGAATCTTAGAAATCTTCGTTGCACAGATTCAGTTCTACGAGATTCATATAGTTGGAGAGGAGACTAGCATTTTCAAGGATAGGGCTAACATGTGTTTAAAAAATGATTTTGTAACGTAGGGGTTGGAAAATTCTCTGGCGTTTGATAACACCCAAGAGCGGAGTTTTCAGCTCTTTATAATAAATCATTCCAAGATCACGAATAAACGAAACTCTGGGGTTAGGCACGTTACAGAAGTAGTACGTTCGAAAACTAGAAGGCGAGCGCTTACGCGAGAAAATCATAGATTGACATTTATTAACGTTAAGCTCAAGAAAGATCTCATTACACCAACTATGAAAAGCGTTTGGATTTTTTTTTTTTTTTTTGAAGAAGAAAAAAATCTTGAGAAGAAAATATAAATTTCATTATTTTGATGTTATCTGTATAAATAGACAGATCAGAGAGAGAGAGAGAGAGAAATAATACTAGCAACGTCATTTATTACAAGCACAAATAGGAGGGGACCTAGATGGCTACCTTAAGGAGCGCGAAAAAAGGCAAATACTGGGCTAGAAACTGTTTTTCTAAAAACTACTCTGGACACACTTTTCTCTAAGTATAATTTGACCAATTCGATAATTGAAGGCGGGAAACCAAAGGCTTGGAGTTTGAGGAAGAAAATTTGATTGTCAATGTTGTCGAATGCTTTACTTAAGTCGGTAGTCGGTAACATCGATCTTGTTACCCCTTTCCATGGCCAAAAAAGTCATTGATGTGAATTGGCGCATTGGGTGAGGTTAGTAGTCTTGTAGTAGACCTTCCCTTTAAGAAACCGTGTTGAAGTGAAGAAACATTTGGTTTACAATGAAAATAATTAGAGTCGTACACAACGCTTTCGAAAAGTTTGGGTAGGCGGAAAGCTTAGCTATCATTCGATAGTTCGAGATTTGGTTCTGACAAGCCTGTTTGAAAACTGGGAAGAAAAAAGATCCTTTCCAAAGAGAGAGGAAAACTGCCTGAGAGAGAGAGAGAAAGGTTCATATAGCACTGCTGCGCATATGTGGTAAAGTTGCCGGAATCCCATCTGGACTAGGTGAGAAATCATAATCCATAAAGCTTAATTTACCACCAAGTGATATTTGTGGGTTGTTAATCAGAAATCTGTGATAATCATGTTCAGGATCACTATGATCATTACTGTATGATTGACTGAAAAATGTAGCAAAGAAGTCAACAATTGCTTTGAGGTCATAAGAAGATTTGTCAATTTAATTAAATTTTCTCTTGACGTTAATAGATTGATAAAATCGTTTTGGTTCTGAAATCGGCGAGATTTGCATTTTATCAAGATAAGTTTGGTATAGAGATTGACATTAAATTGAGAACTGTTTCTAAAGTTAAGGATAAATTTTATTTATTAGAAGTGCAATGCCTTGAATCTGTATTGATATTGGTCAAGACTTTCAATTTTTCCTCCCTTGACATTTTGTTTTTTTTTTTTCAAGAATCGATAGATTTAATATAATTATTATGATTTTGCACTGATTAAAAGGTTAAAAACTCATTTCAACTTGACTTGCTATCAAATTCAGGGAAATTTAAATTTGGAGTATGATGGGATAAATTATAAAAGTAAGTGGTACAAAAAAAAAAAAACAAATTTGTTCATATGATTAACAAGTAAAGTTTATCTTTATAATTTGGAATTCAGGAGCAGGATAACTACTCTGAAACCTCACAAGGGCTGGCACAATATGTTTCATTCAGACACCGCAGTGCCCAGAGCTAAGGAAGCCCTACCCGTCCAAATTTATCTATCTATTCTATAATTTTGCAAAAAGAAAAGTACTAGGAATATGTAATGGACAGGACCAAGAGCTCCAAGTAATTTCTAGAAGAATCGATCACAATCGGGCACCAAGGTCTTTTAATTTTAGCCCATTTTTGGTGGGCTATTTGAAAAGTCAATTCTGTGCCAACAATAGCCCACAATCGATTCTATATTGACCTCAGAGACGGATTTCGTATGTCTATAGAGAAAATGCACTAGTAAGCTAAGTGGTCCGTTAAGTAGAGGCTTCGAAACTCTTAAAAAAAACTTCAAGCTAAGAAAAAATTATCTTTTATAGGTATCGCCCTTCTTAAAAGTAACTACATTGGCGTAAATACGTCTTCCCGATAAGCCGTTTGATATAGGCAAAACAATTCCAGTTCCCTTTCATATGGCTTAGATAAATACTCTTGGTTCTGGGTCTGCTGTGCGACCCTACTTTTTTTTATTCATCGAGAAAATACAGCTGCAAATTTATGAGTTTTTAGGAAGTTACCATGCGAAGAATATTGTCCCACTAGCGAAGCTATGGCAGCCATTCTTTAACAGTTTTCAATTATTACTCGCTGCCTTTCTCTTTGCAATGAAATAAACATCCAACGATTTACCTTTGAAAAAACTTAATTTTTAAACATGAATTTGAAACCTCTTTTTTAAGACCACGAATAAAAACTTTTGTCGATGTTTGAAGTTATCTTGGCTTTGTCAAGTGAAACATCATGAAACTTAATAAATAAACCTTTAGAGTTATTCAATTAACATACTTACTTCCAATTCTGTCAGCTGATATCATTCACCGTTTTCGGTAGGAACAAATTGTGTTGTACACTGATGCACAAAGCGATCATATTATAAGTGTTTCATAGACATTTAAAGACCTCAAACAAAAAGATCAACGCATATCAGCCATTTATCTTTATTCTGTCCGCAAAAATAAATATTTTGGTTTAAAAATAATAACGCAGCTTTTTTTGAGCTGTTGTGACTCACAAAAACTATATTTTCCTCCCTTCTGGTTTACCAATAACCTGCAGTGAAACAGAAGTAGTGAAACAGGTGACATAGATCATCAATTTTTGAACATTTTTCTTGACAAGACTATGACATTTCTTTTTTTTTTTTTTTTGTCTTCATTAAATATTTATTACCCAGAGACTTGGGAAGACCATAGCACAACCTGCTCTTGAAGGGCATTTGACATCTGCCACTGAAAACATATCATACACTTTTGTTGTATTGCAGCTTGTGGGGGAAATCGCAATATAACTATTTTCTAGTTTAGAAAACTAAATTAATTTAACTTACAAAGGAACCCCACGTCATTGGATTGGCTTTTCATGCAGTTACTTCCTTTAAGCGGCAGCACCAGAAAACAGGAAGACCAATTTAGTGGAACGTTAAGATAGCTCCTATATGTGATTTAAGCCAAATTTAATGACAGTTCAGGCAAAGTGGCTTTAAGTAGTTTGCATATATGCACCTTACCTTTTGTAGTCATGGTGATGGAATTTCCATCGACTTCAACCCTATCTACTGTTATAAGCTCCATTTTGGGGAATGAATTTTAAGGACTTCTTCAAAGAAAGTCAACATTCGAGACATAAATTATATACCTCTACGACGCGTCTGCACACACCATCGCACCTCTTCAGCTATAAATCGCTTGAGATTAGAATACAATGAAATTTCAACGAATACCTCTGAATAAGAAAAGGAAATCGCAAATAAATATCATGCGGAAACTGAATCTCACGATCCACTGAACGCAGTTCTTTTATCTATTAGGTACGTTTTATCAAACTCCAATGCAAACAGCCGTTCCTTTGGCACACATCCGAATCCGGCAACACTTTTTGCCAGCCCCCATCATCATCATCCCGTTCGCTTATTTCAATAAAAGCACTGAATTTATATACATATTCAAAAAACTGGAAGACATCGTGTTCAGTTCCTTTTTCAATCAATCAAATGGCAAAATTTGTCAAGGGAAACACCATTACCGAATGCTGCGCAAGAATGTTTTCTATACAAATTCGTAATATTTGTTTTGAACTTCGTGTCGTGTTGTAGGTACAGCTGATGCGAAATTTGTTTTTAGATTGATGCGACGAATGCTGGAATTTAGTTTGATGATATGCCTTGCGTGGAAATATACTTCACTACATATCTACCCTATCGACTATAAAAAGTCATCTCTTGATAGTCGGTATATGTTTTTCATTATAAAACAAAACTCTCTCACGTTATCTTTACGCCATCGCCTTACCATTTTTAACACCGAACCAAGCCCACACCCTTAAAGCCAACCCATATCTTTTGCTTATGAAACGTGAGCTTAAAATTGAAAAGGGAAAAGGACCCCGACAACGATGCGACGGATGTATGTATTCAAATACTATGAGCATAGAATACATAAACATGCATACGAATAGGCATGTCCTCCTCTCGAAAGAAATATACGGAAAGGAAAGCGAAGATTGTGCGAGCGTTTAGGGTTTTTAATGTGAATTATAGAAGTCACTTATCACAAAAAGGAAAAATTAATCCTTAATTGGACAACATATTCAGATCCAGAGTGATTTAGTTTAAAAAGTAAAAAAATCCGTGTGTATATGTACTTCATCATCCCAAGCACAGTTATACTCTCATATGTAAAATATTGAGTATATTTGAAAGCTAGAGACGGATGATAGATTAAGCTGTTCAGATATGCTAAACGATTTGAGAATGAAATTAAAGAAAGGTAATTGAAGCTTCTCAGAGTTTCTAACCAAAATTATTGTGTTCAGATTTATAAGGGTTCTTTGATAACTGAGTAAAGCTCTTTAATTTCCATGCAGTTGGCTTTAGTAATATCAATGTACAATCATGAAAAATACGAAAAAGCTGAGTAGCTTGTAAAGGAAAAGTACTCTATCCAATCTTGCAACAATTTCATTAACACAAGATGATAGTGAACCAGAACTAAGTATCTCAAAGTCCCAAAAAAATAGAAAAGTCGAAAACCGCAACTTTTTTCCGAATTCGGAAGGGGTCTGCGGTAAGCTCTATTTCTGTGAATAATTAGCTGAAGACGAAGGTAGCGTCGTGCGGCAGACTGTTGGCGTGGTAACTTATGTTTATGTAGTCATTGGTGTTTAATCATAGAGCTAGAAAATAGGAAAGAAAAGAAAGCTGGTCAGAGTCGCTTTTACGTATTGAGACTTTTAATTTAAAAAAAAGAAAGGATACTAGAAATGACAGGAGACTGCGGTTCTATAAAAGAGTTAAGGAATTTTGCGGAGACACAAAAGCTAAAATATAAAAATTTTCTTAATCACCGAGCTGGGGTTATAATACGTATAGTGCAGTCAATGAAGAGAAAAATAGGGCCTTACCTCCGAATTTTTTTACTGTGAACCGATTTGCATAAAATTTTGGAATTAGGCTCATCTTACCCTTAACTTCAAAAGTGAAAATGATTTGAACACCGCCACCACCCTGGGGGTGGTTGCCACCCCTTTTGGAGGGCGAATTTTTTTTTCTTCAAAATAACATCGGATATCGATAAAAGGCTTAATTTTAAGCAAAAAAACAAATACAAAGTTTTTCATTAAGTCCAATACTTTTCGAGTTATTGGCAATTGAAAATTCGCAGTTTTTTCACGTTTTTCATCTATTTATTGCAAATATCTCCAAAACTATACGTTTTATCGAAAATTTTATTAAGAACAAAATTGTAGCAGGTAAAACAATGAACAATTTGGTTTTTTATAAAGTATTCTAAGAACAATATTAAGCTAGATATAAAAGATCAAAGCCATTTTTTATTTTGCCTGAAATTTAATCGTTGTGGTCAATGCAATATAGCGGCGAGCAGATGCATTTTATGCATTCTAATACCAAAAGATATTTTGTAGTGCTTGAAATAAGCTTTAAAATGAGCACTATTAAAAGTCTTTTGCACGTAAAATAAGTGAGCTGTAGTGCAAATATGGAGAGCATCTAAAGTTTTTTTCTTTTAAATCAATGAGTTCTTGGACCATAACTCCTTCAATTTTCATGCTATCACAACTTATAAAAAACCATTGTAAAGGTAATTAGGAGAGCTACAACATGCTTTCTTGCAATATGTAGTAAACAACCTTTTGCTAAAACGGTGAAGGGTTAAAGGACTAGAGAAGAGGCTGCGATTGCTCTGCCATGCGCTCTTTAAACAATCATATCTCCATCAATTTTTGTCTGACTGAAAAAACTAAAAGACCAAATTGTTTGTCAGAAAAATACCTAAATTTTTTATTCTTACCTTTTTATACGTATCTGTCGTCATTTTTGAGATATTATGAACAAAGTGGGTTTTTTAAAAATTTTAAAATTTGTTTTTTTTTTTTTTTTAATCGTGACTTTTTTGAAAAATATGTGTCCTGAAGCATCCAAACTGATTCTATCTATCAAACTCTTCATAACAAACTTAATTTTAGGCGAAATACTATTAAATTTAATTTTGGTGGAAATGGCTCTTATGAAACCCATTGATTTAAAAGAAAAAAACATTAGATGCTCTCCATATTTGCACTACAGCTCACTTATTTTACGTGCAAAAGACTTTTAATAGTGCTCATTTTAAAGCTTATTTCAAGCACTACAAAATATCTTTTGGTATTAGAATGCATAAAATGCATCTGCTCGCCGCTAAATGGCATTGACCACAACGATTAAATTTTAGACAAAATAAAAAATGGCTTTGATCTTTTATATCTAGCTTAATATTGTTCTTAGAATACTTTATAAAAAACCAAATTGTTCATTGTTTTACCTGCTACAATTTTCTTCTTAATAAAATTTTCGATGAAACGTATAGTTTTGGAGATATTTGCAATAAATAGATGAAAAACGTGAAAAAACTGCGAATTTTCAATTGCCAATAACTCGAAAAGTATTGGACTTAATGAAAAACTTTATATGAGATTTTTTGCTTAATTAAATGCTTTTATCGATATCCGATGTTATTTTGAAGAAAAAAAATTCGCCCCCCAAAAGGGGTGGCAACCACCCCCAGGGTGGTGGCGGTGTTCAAATCATTTTCACTTTTGAAGTTAAGGGTAAGATGAGCCTAATTCCAAAATTTCATGCAAATCGGTTCACAGTAAAAAAATTCGGACCTAAAATGCTTCATTGACTGCACTAGTAGGGGATCTTAAGATCTTAACCGAATCGATACGCACATTCCTTCAAACAGAAAAGACCTGGACTTGTTTAATCTAACCCGTTGTTTGTTGGGATGAAGCAGCTACTGTACAAATACTGGTTACAGAAGTGGAGCTGCTCTACTTTAAGGAGACCGTTCCCGAGTGGAATACATTTGAGTTTTATATCCAAAAAATTAATAAACCTTTTTCATACACATTACTTTTAAGTTTTTCTGAAACATTTATTTATATAAATTAAATAATTTAAACAAGATTATCGATTATCGAAATTTACGAAATCAAGTCATCTGCAAAATACGATCGGCAAAAAAAGATTTTTATTGTAACCGCTTGAACATTTCTTTTAGTGGAAGGAAATTATGGAATAATTTACGAGATATAGGCTTAGCAAAGAAAAGAAGTTTATCGAATTTGGATGATGTAGATTGCAGTGCTCTAAACCTAAAATTTGTAAATTTACCCTTTCCTACACTTCCGGCAATGATTCCGTTTCGTCATGATCATGACTCCCAAAACAACTTCAATAATGTTTTTCAATTCTCAAGAGTCGAGAGCACAGACGTTGTTGAGGGCCTGTTGTTGATCAAGTCAAACGCAGTTGGAGTAGATGGCGTACATCCTAAGTTTGTCAAAGCCCTTTTACCTATCATTTTGCCGCATATAACTCACACCTTCAATACAATTTTGACAACTGGTATTTTTCCTGATCAATGGAAAATTGCAAAGATAATACCTGTACGGAAAACTGCACATGAGTTCAGACCCATTTCCATTTTGCCCTTTTTATCAAAGGTATTTGAAAAAATTGTTCAAATACAAATCAATAGATTCCTTCGAAGAAATAAAATGATATCACCACAGCAATCTGGTTTTAGAGAGAAACACAGTTGTTCCACTGCACTAATAAATATCATTGAAGATATACGGAAACCCTTGGATAGTGGTAACATTAGTTTTCTGTTGTTGCTCGATTTTTCCAAAGCTTTCGACACAGTCGATCATGTCAACCTTTGCAATAAGCTGTCACGGTTGTTTAATTTTTCAAATTCTGCGGTTCAGTTATTGGATTCATATTTGACTGGAAGAAGGCAAGCTGTGTACGCAAACGGTCAAATGTCTAGTTTTCTTTCTACCACAAGAGGTGTTCCCCAGGGATCGATTCTTGGTCCACTACTATTCTCCCTTTATATTAATGAACTCCCTCAAATCGTTTCTCAATCAACAATTCAAATGTACGCAGACGATGTTCAACTATACAAAAGTTGCCCTCTCGGATTGATTGAGGACTCTGTCTATACAATTAATGAAGACCTAGACAAAATTTCACTGTTTGCCCAAAGAAATGGGCTCTTCTTAAACCCGAGTAAGTCTAAATGTCTCATAATCTCCAAGAAACCAGTAGATGTTTCATATTTTCCACAAATTTTACTGGACGGAGCAGTAGTAGAATACGTAGAGACTGCAAAAAATCTAGGTATGTTATTTAACCGGAGACTAACATGGGACACACACATTAATGCAATTATAGGAAGAGCATATGGGGTTCTACGCATGTTATGGGTCGCTCACAACTATACTCCCCTGAAAACTAGGCTATTGCTGGCTAAGACATTGGTTATACCAATTCTGACAAACGGATGTGAAATTTATTGCAATTGCGACTCTAATAGCAGACGTAAGCTGAATGTTGCGTACAATAGTATTGCTAGGTATATATATATAAACTTAAAAGGTATGATAGGATATCTGTTTACTCAAAATCTATTTATAACTTAACATTTGATAACCTCATCCGGTACAGGACCTTAGTCTTACTATTTCGGGTAATGCAAACACATCAACCTTCTTATCTCTTTGATCGATTACAAATATCTTCTTCCAATAGATCGCAACTAATTTTACAACCTCGGTTTACGTGTTTAACCTCTGAACGACAGTTCTTCATCAACGCCGCTCGTTTATGGAATAATCTTCCTATAAGTATTAAACGTATAATAGATCCCCGAAGCTTTGAAAATAAATTAGCTGCTCATTTAGCATGCATTTGAAGCCTATTCTTTTTGTTTCTACAAAGAACATCTAAAACAGCTGAAATAATTACAGCAAAAGTAAGAACATTAAAACATTAAAACATTTAAACAATTTGATAATTGATTAGCCTAATTTTTCATTGTAATATAATTTTCCTAAAGTAAGCTTAGAATTATTTCATATTTAAACTTGTGTTAGCTTATAAGATATTGTATCTTAAAATGCAAGTGTACAAATAAAACAAACAAACAAACAAACATTTCTTTTGTCTCTTTTTTTTGCGTAAAAACCTAATTCACTTGTGCTGCGTAAGGTCCATGTGCGTATAAATTGCTATTAAAAAATAGTTCCTTCAGCTAAATGTGACTGTTACGTTTTAGCTTTAGAGCAGCACACTTTAATACTAATTTTATACTAGCTGAGCCGCCCGGCTTTGCTCGGGTCTGTAGTTTTAAGGTTCCCGTTCTCGTTTTTCCTCTTCCGTGGGAATTTGGGGATGAAATATAATCTTTCTTTCTGTGGGACTATGTGGTATCCTAATACTGAAAGAATTTTTGAAATCTGTCCAGTAGTTCTTAATTACCGTTCCCAACCCATTCCTGTTGGAATCTTCCGTTCCCTTGGAAATATGTGAATAAAATATATATCCATGTTACTGAAGGATAATGTTACATCATAGAGTTGAAAGAATTTTTGAAATTGGTCAAGTAACTTTAGTGTTCCCGTTCCCATTCTCGTTCCTGTTTCTGATCCTGTCGGATTATAGGGATGAAAAATATAGCAAGAGTCACTAAGAAAGAGTAAAGGGGGATAATATAGCACCCCTAATGTTGAAAGAATTTATGAAATCTGTCCAGCAGTTTCTAATTTTCCGTTCCCAACCCTGCTCCTGTGGGAATCTTCCGTTCCCATGGAAATTTCATTTCATTTCATGAAGGTTACCGTTCTCGTTCCCGTTTCCGTTCCCAACCCTGCTCCTGTGGGAATCTTCCGTTCCCATGGAAATTTCATTTCATTTCATGAAATTTCCATGGGAACGGAAGATTCCCACAGGAGCAGGGTTGGGAACGGAAATATGTGAATGAAATGTAAAACTATGTCAATGGGGGACAATGTTACATCCCAGAGTTGAGAGAATTTTTTAAATCGATCAAGGTTACCGTTCTCGTTCCCGTTTCTGTTCCTGTGGGATTTCAGGGATGAAATATAACTTAAGTTACTGATGAAAGGAGATAATGTAGCAACCCTAGTGCTGAAAGAATTTTTGAAATCTGTGGAGAAGTTTCTAATTCTCTGTTCCCAACCCCGTTCCTGTGGGAATATGGGGATCAAACCTTGACAGAAACCATCACTGGGGTAAACTATGTCTACCCTGAAAATTTCATAAAAATCCGTTGGGTGGTTTAGGAGTTTAGCCCGGACATACATACATACATCCTATTTTATATATATAGATAGATAGATAGATTGAAACTGAAATTAATACAGTGCCAGCGCCACACAGTCTCAATTCCATGACGAATACTGCAACCTGCTTTACTCCAAAGTACCTGCTTTACTCCGAAGTACAGTAACTATTTTGATGATTCGAACCCTCGTGACATAGTTTCAACCATCTTTAAAACTCGTTGTGGACTTCTTAATCTCAAGTGAAGAGCGTTCCAGAGAGATACTGATGGTATATGTACACTTTACAACATAGCGACACATCGGAAAATAATTTCCATTTCGTCGGAGCCTGTCCAATCTTCAACTTCTCACCTGAAAAGCACTTTTGTTACTTCGGATTACCTTGACAAAGACAGAAAATGGAAAACATTAATTTAAAAGCACAGTGACAGAGTAAATAACTCCTACATGTTAAAACAACAAAGTGACTTCAGAAAAACTAAATTCTGAGAGGATTCAAAAAGTTGAATTGAGAAGAACTCATGAGAATAAATGAGATTCTCAAATCTCAACCAACATCTTACGTAAACAATTTCGATTCACGAGAGCTCTCTTCAATTTTGCACTCTAAGTCGATTGCGTCACCTATACAAGGTCTTCTCCTTCCCAGATTTCAATACAATGTGCTTTCGAAACTCGTCGAGCCGGAGCATTTACGTCCTTTAGCTCTACAGAGCCCAGCCACCGTAGCCTCGCCATGAGTACGATGCGTTTTCTGGGATGTCACGGTACAGCTCATACAGCTCGTTGTTGTATCTTCTTCTCATCTCAACACATTGTCTTCACATACAAAACCAAAGATCATTCGAAGTATTTTACTTTCGAAACGGCTATGGGTATTTTCATCCACTTTCAATAAAATTAGTGCTTCCGCATTGGTCTATTGGGAACTTTTTGCTCTGATAAGGTTCTCTCAATGTGTTGGCGAGGGGTTTCAGATGTTCGCATATTACAGCAGACAAGATCTTATAATCGACATTATGGAGGCTTATTCCTCTATAATTGGCGCAACTGATAAGTTCTCCCTTTTAAGGACCGGACCTGCGATACTGAGGTTCCTTTCATCGGACGTGCTTTTTTCCAACTATATATCATATAGATCAATAGGTGCATGCTTCTTTGCAACTGAACTCCTGCTGTCATGAAAGTCATGAAAAGTTAGGCATCAAGGCCATCTGCACCTGCAGTCTTATTTGATTGAAGTTTGCAAGATTAAGTTCTCATGATCGTTAGGATGAATTCTTGATCATCATTCAAGTTGAATGGGCATTCTGCCTGACAGCAAAATTAGTGTCTTCATTACCGTTAAGCATTCTGCAGATGTCCAGATCTTCAGTAGCAATTGCGACTCTAATACTATGTAACCCTGCCGTTGGTTGCAGGTTTGAGTTCCGAGGATGCAACCGAACCTTACTCATGTCATGACATCTTTCAATTTCCTCAAACGAGAGCTGCTCATGCTGCTTCTTCTTTTCTCCTTGTAAATTTTGTTACACTTATCGAAAGCAGCCCCTCTTCTCTTTTGCATCATTTGTCGTGCACATTATTTGGCGGCATTTGGCTGCCTGCATTCTTCATCGAACGATGTGCTTCGTTTTGGAGGCCGAATGAAACCAAGAACCTCAGAGACAGCAGTTCTGATGACTTGTTGGCATTACTCCTACTGGTCTTCAAAGTTTCATGCTGGTGGAATGATATTCAAAGATAGTTGAAAGGACACTCGGAAAATGAACTGTCAATCTCTTGCAGTTGTAGCTTTCCAATTTTGTATCTGTTCACAGCTGTGTTTCGCACGAGTCGTGAACAGGATATGCTCATTATTTCCTTGGCTACAAGAAGGTAGTGGTCCGAGTCATAGTCAAACTGAAAGAGTGCGTTCCGTCGATCGCATCATGGTCAATTTGGTTAACGGTAGATTGATCTGGGGATCGCCAGCTAACATCATGAATTTGCGTATCAGACTGTAACCAAGTTCTGTGCAGCTGCGCGGCACCTTTTTAAAGAAAACAGCCAGTTTAAGATTTTCACCTATTGCTTTGCTAGAGTTAAAACCCATTTGGGAAGAACATAAAAGGGCTATGAATACCCTTATTTTGCTTAGAATACAGTGCGAGCGGTTAAGGATGTTGGAAAAGATTAGAATTGAATTGCCGATGCACTTTGTTTTTATATTTCTGTGTAATTACAATGCGAAGGAAAGACAGAGCTAGGTAAAGCATTCTACATACAGGTCGTACGGCTAAGGAATGAATCTCTACATTTCACTGTATGCCCAAAATTGGGCTGAGGGCGAAACCGATAAGCATTCCTACCGAGACATGTATTCCGGGTTAAAATGCTTGAGAAGTTTTGTTGCTTTGTAGCTGTCGGTAACTTGGTGATGAAAGCTGAAGTTCCTCTTGTTGTTTTGTTAGATTTCTATGGCGGTGTTTGATAGCGTGGACGTAAGTCTTACGAAAAAATCAATTAGAGACAATTGTTACAAAAAGTAAGATTTTTTACAAAAACACTAACGATTGTTTTACCGTAATAATTACTATGATTTCTATAAAGAAAAGTTCAAGAATGCGTATTCTCTCCTCTTTGCAATGAACAGTGTATTGTGTACTTTGATCTTCTTTTTAAAACGTTAACATTAAATTTTAATGACTGTCATGTAACCGAGCTCTCTCGAAAATTGGACACAAACATAAATTATTTTGCTGTTAAAATATTAACAACAACCTTATTCCGAGAAGTAATCTTTATCATAAAAATGCCACCCCATGGTTTTGTAAAACCATTTGATTTGAAATTAAATATCATTCAGAAACACAATTTTTTGATGTTTTCAAAGAAAATCTGTCCTAAACTTGTCACTGGCATTGACATTAAACATTAATCGACATCACGCCGCCATGCAAAACAAACAACAAACTTTGACAGCTGTGAAAATAATAATTTGACAGTTTCTTTTTATTTGCACAGAGACAGCCATTATTTTATCCATCACTACCCTTTTCATAGTCCTCACATTTCATACAAAAGGCAAAATAAACTTGTGTATAGGAAGCTGCCACGAGCAGCAGTGACTATATACATTTGGCTGTACTGTGCCATTGTGTCAGAATTCATCTATTCCCTCGCGGAATCTCAAGAGGATGAACATCCATTCTCAGTTTGTCTTTCAAAGAATGTGTGAATAATTTGATTCTTACCACCCACTGCAGCTGTCGTTGGTTTAATTCCCCGGAAATAAGTAACAGCTTTATGAGGATGTTTCTCATTCTAGATTTTTGTTTTTTTGTTTTCTCAAATGGTTTTATCTTTAATCTAATGGAATGAGTAGGTTCAAGAATATAAAATGCATAGCAGTGAGGCAGGAACTGGCTATGGGAGCATATATTCGAGTATCTACACTTCTTTAAATATTTATTTATTTTTATTGAGAAAAAGAAAGATAAAACGTTTTAAGATACATATACATACATAAATGTCTTTTTGCGTAAGTGGATTTTAATATTTTTGAATGAGTTTTGATGTCTTGAGGCTTAGTTTGGTTTGAGAATTTTAAATGACTGAATATGGAATGAGTCCATGTCTGGAATAAAAATTAAAAATTTTCAAACTGACTTATTGAGTATTGCTAAGAGTTTTTGATAAATGTTGAAGAAGTTGTCATCAAAAATCCCAGTGGGCTTTTTTGTGTTTATTTTAGAATCAGTTTTATCAGTTCAATGTTGTCCAAAGATATGACAAGGACTTAAACTCAAACAGGCATTTGAGCATTGAAGATCATTATACAGAGGAATGCCACGTTAGGTCTTTAGATGACAGTTATTAGTAAGTCCTAGAAAAGTCATTACGCTTTCATAAGAGAAAGATGAACTTATCCAGTCATTGAAAACGTTATTAAAACGAGCACAGCGCCGTATTTCGTTTACCTCGGACCGCAATTTTTTTTTCTTTTTTTTCTTTTTGTGATAAAGTGTTCGTGCCGAATGAATACTCACAACAACCACCTCTCATTAGCAATATCAAACTATTTTGCTTTTACCAAAAATTCTATCTGCAAATGGCTTGAACAGAAGGAAGTAGTTTTTGATCAGTATTAAGAACTGTTAATTGATTATAAAGAAGCGTTAACTCTGGCGTATACGTACTTTTTTCATCATGAGTTACTTTATTTTTTGAACGACCTTTCTCGATAGTTTTCTTCAGATGTTTAAAAGTTAACCTTAATTCTACATCAAAGTTTTTCCTCTTAACCTATTGTCCGAGATGTTGTTGATGACTTTGATACTCTGAGGTTGTTTTGGGTTGTCATCTCTAGACCTTCTATTTTTACAACAGCTCAATTGAACTCTTGTTGGTATAGTCTTGTAGAAAATACCCTGTTGTCCACAGCGTTGTGGGAATCGTGTTTGCTTGTTACATAGCAAATTTAAGAAGCCTTCAAAAGAAGAAACTTCAAAGAATAAAAAATCGCTTTAACTTGGTGTCGCCTTTCGTGAGAGATTAGCAACTTTTTGGATAATAATTTTCGTTTTCTTGATTAACCCTTCAGAATCAGCAGAAAAAATAAAAGGAGAGTTCCCCCACTCTCTTACAAAAAATGGTTGAGAGAAACGCATTTGGAGCCGGTGCTTCCAGCTTTATTACACCTCCCTATACATATTTTCAATTTTTGAATTATATCTGTGGTGCCTCTGTGGCGTAATGGTAAGCATTTATGACTATTGCTAAAGTTCCAATTTTGAATTTGGAAAATAAGCACAAGGATTTACTACCTACATGAACCGCCCACGAAAACTTTCCATTCGACACGGGAGTCAAAAAGTTTTCGCTAAACATAATAATCTTAGCCAAAACTTTTCAGGTGCTTTAAGGATACGATAACCAATGACATGTTCTCCTAATTAAAATAGTCGCAGTTGGCATTTGGTATTGCAATCAACAAGGCGAAGCAAAGGTCAGTCGCCACGAGCATATGAACGTATGTGAAGTAAACATGTAAATCCATGCTTACTCTTTAAGTGTTTAGTTGAAAGTAGCGCTTTAGCAAGTTCGAAAGCCAAATAAACCTCAATGCAGTGGCACAAACATCGGTAACATAAAAAAAAAGGATTCTAGTGAGCAGCCTTAAATAATTTAATTTTATTTTATTTCAGGAAAAAAAGCGTGAGCTACATTCACGAACATACATTATACTCAAAAAAATTTAATATGAGTGGGATAGCTTTATTTTCATGATATGGATGCCAATAAGACAACAGATACTTTCTTTGAAATTTTACATTAACTCTTTTGAAAACAGTACCTCTTCTGCACGTCGAAATTGATGATAATTGGATTCTTTGCTCACACCTTCCCTTAAGAGGCACAAAAAGATCAAGTTTATTGTTCACATCGCTCAAGAGTTCAGCAGATTAAGAAGAACGTTCAAAATACAATATGAAACTGCAAAAAGAAACTAGATTAGTTCCATAAAAATTAACCTGCAACAAAATCCTTCATCTCCTTGGAAATTTGTTAGAAACAAGAAAAAAGTTTCTGCATTTTCAACATTTATGATTTTGGATCAGAGATCTTCAAATCATAAAATAAAAGTTTGTCATATTATGTTTGCACAAATTCTGTTTAAGTCAAGGAGCCGATGCGAGACTACATAAAGATATTAGAAAGTCAACGTCCAGAGTTGATTCCTGAAAAATTGCGTCGATCTGACTGACAACATGAGTTCGTCAAGGAAAAATCTACCACTACAACTGTTTTGAAGGTTTCATCTTGCATCACAGAAAGATTTATTAACCGTCTTTAAACGGATGCGACATAAATTGATTTTTTCAATGCTTTGACCAACTTTATCACCCAGCTGCTACTTGATATACTTTCGAAACTTGTTCAATGGATTGAAAGTTTCTTATCATTTTGCACTCAGTTCGTTGAGTTCAAGTCTCAAGTATACTGCGCAGTACAAGCCAAATCCGGGATACCTCAAGGGAACCACCTGGGACCACTATTATACGCAATATTTTTATATCTCTGTGAAAAGGAACAGTGATTTACATTTATATGCTGACGATGGGAAAATCTAGTTTTCATACAAAAATTCTGCTGATCACATTCAACTGCAAGCTGATATTGATCATATAGTTCAATGACCGAATAAGAGCAGTCTGAACTGAACTCTAAGAAATGCAAAGTAATGACCTTCGCAAGAACTAAGAACATACTCTATTTTATAAGTTACTCAAAACATGAAAAAGTAAATTATTTTGTGTATTTGGGAGTTATATATATTTGATCCGAAGTAAGACTTCAGAATGCATATCGATTCCGTAACTGCAAAAGCTATACATCTTGCGAATGATAAAACGTTGGCCCAAAGCGTTCAGTGACTTACATGTCACAGAAAGCTTATTCATTGGCCTGGTTTGCATGGTCTTTTAATATGAATGCCATGTGTAGTGCATATATTGCGTTTGTCACATTGCCCGAATAGAGTCCGTATCTCGTGTTTTCTCTTCGTCATTTTAACTAGGATATATTCATCTTCAGCCTCCTTCACATCACTCGTGACGTCTGTTAATTTGTCTTAATACGCTAGACAATGATGCTACCTTTGTAAAATAATACTAAATAATAATAAATAAAACTTTTGAAAGCTGATTCACTGCTTTCGTTATTAAAATTAAATGTGAAATGTGTTCCATCGGGACGAAACTATAAAATTTTGTCAACTGATGAAACAATTTTAAATTTTTGGAATAATGAACCTTTCTTTCTCCTATATAAGCAATTTAATACTTATAATTATTTTGTGAACTTAAATCTTGATGGCTGTTACAAATTTAAAAAAACTCATTTTTGTTAAAAAGGGCGGAAGTTAGAAAGTGTGTAACAAAAACTCGAGGAAGCAATTTCACTGTAAGTTGAATAAAAGTCTTTACCAGTGAATTTTTATCCCATGGTGTGTATTCGATTCTTTTTCACGGCTACAAATTCAACTGACAAACTCCAGGAGTGCAATTACAGATTTAATTTTTTTTATCAAACTATTCATCTTGTGACAGAAATAACTTTCCAACATCGTGATTTTGTGTTTTAATTCTGGACAGAAAACGAAGCATCGTGTGCGTGTTAATTTTTTTTTCCTTACTCACCTTGACACATGGATCGCATACGATCGCATATTGTTTCTATCGATACGATAGTTGCACCGTATATGCTCCTCAAGATCTCAATGAATACACAATTGAACCCCATAATAAAGGTTAACTAAAGATCAGATAAAGATAAAGATATCAGTTCAGCCGATGCGTAAGAAGTAGACTTTTTTTTTAGCTCCGCAAAAATTTTGTAAAAACTACTAACGTTTTGATTTTAAATTAACAATAGTGCACTAATATCATAACAAGTGTCAATAGCTACAAATTGGTGTGACTTTTCGCTAAATTGGATAGAGTTTCAAAATACAAAATCAGTTTTAATTTCTGTTCCTAAATAAATAAATCAAGAATTATGTCGAGTGGAGGTTCCCATGAGCGCCAGAGAAAGTTGAGATCCGACAAATCATCACTCTCTTCACCAATCTCAACAAATTCTAAAAATTCTAAGAACTTCATCTAACTTACTGGCACCGAATATGAAATCACAATTAGTAAAATCATTGTTGTTACCTTTTTTTACCTATAATGCCTTAGTTTACCCCTGTTTAGACTATGAATGCAGGCGTAAGTTAAATGTAGCGTTCAACGACTATTTGCGTTATATTTACGGTCTACCAAGACATGTAAGTGTTTCAAATTTTCAAACTTCCCTTTTAGGAATGAGTTTAGATGCGTTTTATGAGTACAGGTCACTTCTGAAACTTCATGACATAATCCATAATCCATTGTTGTCCGAAGTATTTACACGCATATCTTCATTTTCTCAGATCACCAAGAGGACTAAAATTAGTTCTACCACGGCTTACACATAGCATTGGAGAGCGTTCTTATTTTACTAACGCAATTAGACTGTGGAATAATCTTCCACATCGATTGCAAAGAATCATTTCGTCAAAGGGTTTTCGGGGGGAGTTACAATACAAATACAAAAAGAAAGTGAGTGGATCGGGAATAAATTTCTGTAGGGTACATTGAAATATGCATTTTTCTAATTACATAAATTTGATATTGGAATGCTGGGGACTTTTCCACTCACCCAGAAAACAATAAAACTCTTCCTCTATGTTTCTTCGTATTAACAACCACTGCAATGATCAGGTGGTACCAAAAACACTTTCTCCTCATTTCTGATCAAAGTTTTAAATTATATTTTTTTCTGTTTCTTACAGCTGCGACTACAGATTTGTGGATTGCCAAAATATTTTCAGTTGGCATTTGCGGCAATAAATGTGGAAACTACAGAGTGAATCGAATGCTGTGATTGTTATGATTGAACTCCTCACTCGGAATTTTTTCAAGAATTGAAAAATGAAAATGCACATCATTTACTCTGAAGCAATTATAACGGGCTTGGTTTGGCTAACGGACCGATGCTGGCATGAATGTGCGTCTACTTAGCTCGTCGATGAGGTGGTTCTTGATCCTGGACATTACCCTGCTACAAAAACAAACCAAGCCAGGCTTTGGCTACTAGGTGGTATTAGCCTGCGAGATACGCTATCTCTACCCTCCCTTCATGACTACGTTACTTGCCTAAGTTGTCCCTTAAATGGCATTAAATCTCTGCCTATGTGATCCTGATCATACTCACTTTCCTTGCTTTCTCATCTTTTTAGACTTCACGATTTGAACACCCATGTTATTATATTTCAATACTTCAATATGAACTCAGATTATTGTGCATTGTATTAATGTGTACCTATGTAGGTTTGTATTAATTTAGATCGTTTATTATTCTGTGGTTGATTTGTGTGTTACCAAATGTATTATTAACTGAATAATTCTGAATCTGTGTATATCGATTTTATTGTGTTTTGTTAGTAAGATACGTGTCTTTGTGTTCAGTTTGATTGAATGTTGAAATGAATTTAAAATTAAATTAAAATTTTAATCGCCTCAAAACATATCAAGAAGTCAATTTTGTTCTCTGTTTAACAAGAACAAACTCTGAATGAGTGAAACAAAATAATGTTCTGAATTGAATTGCAAATAACGTGTAAGCCAGGTTAATTTCCCAAAAACACATTTATACTGCCTACAAGTGTGTTACACACCACCGTTTCGCAAATAGGCCCGAAGCAGTTTAGTGAAAGCGCTTACAAATAATAAAAATAATAATCATCCCAGAAAATGACCATTACCCCCAAACACCAGGCTTGAAGAGAGAGAGAAAGAGACAAAGGAGGTAACATCAATCAAACACAACCTATGTGTATAACCCTCCAATATAGCGATTAACAAACTTGCTGTTCTTTTAATTCCCCGGTTGAGTTTGCATTGTTACTGTAAACGCGCTGCTGCACTGATTCCGGCGCGTTTATCTTACAGCAGCGGCCGAACAAAAATGTATCCCCCACATTCAACCACACATATAAACATCGCACTTCCTCATTACGACTCGGGGGTGAAAACAAATTTCTCCCATTAAGCTGCGGGAATTACCCATAAAAGTTTTATCGTCATCGCACCGATGTGCGGTGCGATACGTTCTTTACTTTTTTGTTCGTTTCACGGGTTTTTTGTTTGTTCTTTGTTCAATGACTCTGAGCTTGGCAATGGGTCATGGATATAGAGAGAGCGCACTTGAACATCACAGCCACAGTACCAACACACGTTTCATGTCCTTAAAACAAGAAATTTTTTTTTCCGATGGATGCCAAAGCGAAAAAGGACTTTTCCGCTTGTTAACACAATTTTTATTGCCATTTTAGACCTTAATGAAATTATTTATTTATTTGCTTTATTGCCGTATACCTACTACACCAACTCTTCAAACGGTCAGCCAACAAGGCTAACAACCATAGGACGACCAGGATAAAGTATAAAGCATAATCCCCCCATTGAGTGAAAGTGTGTGTATCGTCATCGTCATCGTCAGTGCGGTATCGATGTATCCAGAAGCAATAAAAAGTTTAACAGCATTGACCTGATCACACAATTTAGCTGATTCTGGTTAGCCAGTTGCTGAATTGTTTACAAAAACCTGCCCAAAGGGGGAATTTAGTCCTTGATGAAATGAGATTACTTACCGTCAAAATTGTGATGAAATATAATCTTGCAGCAGCATCTGCTTCAAGTGTTGATTTACTCTTTTACTGGTTAACAATAATTTCTGGACGGTATCCTTTATATCCGATATGCGGTACTGGAGTGTATTCCATATATAAATCCCTTATATACAAATAAATGTGCAACAACAGAGCACGGCACTTAATCCAATTATTTCATGAGAATAAATCAATTTGTTGGCTTTTCACTTTTTGCTGTATAGCCATGCACTAACAAAACAACATCAGCAATAACAAAAGAATAATAAAAAAAAAAAAACTATACACAGGACTGCACGGAGTGCACGGTGGTGGTCAGCAGATTGAAATTAATTGGGGCAGGCAGCGAGAGAAGCCATTATCATCACAATCACTGTGTCGAGAGGGAAGATTTTTCAACCGGGATGATGCGATGCGAGATAGGAAAGGGTTGTTTTTATTTTCAAGTTGGATTGTAATATATGGAGAGTTATAATTTTCCAATTCACCAACAAAAAAAAAAAACCAAGAGCCGAACCGAGGGACTAGGGCACAGAAATTAATTACACTTCCAGGGATCAAATTTACATTAAACTTGAAAACGGATCTTAATTCAATAAGTTTGTTTAACAGCCAAATAAAGCCCTCAGTCTCAGAACTTATTATCCTGTGTATCCTATATCAGATTTTAATCGTCGCAGAGACAACAAGAACCAAATGCGGCTATCCGATAAGCGATATGGTTCAGAAGTTTTTCACTTGTCAAATGCTAATCCTTTACCACACTCAACAAAAAGGACGATCCAATAAATCCTTTAATTTTCTCTTCAAGGGTTGATTTTTTTGACGAGCCACTATTGTTGTTGGTAATTTATTTATTTTTTGATTTGTCTTCCAAACGCATCCTTCGCATCAGCCATCCATTCAACCGCAGAGAAACAAAACCGCCGAGAAAACCGGACAAACTTAAACGAAAAAGCTCACGCGCGCCTTCTTATCATGCAATTCTGATAAAACAGACTGATGACGAATAAATCCGACAAACGAACGGTCTTATCAAAATTTCGACGTAAACTAATCGTGACGATGGAAAAATCTTTTGTTAGCTTTGACCGTGTTTTTCGTCCTGGCGGTTAATTTTTTCTTTCTATCGCAGAAAGCTCTCCTGAATTTGAATTATAATACAATCCTCTCCATTCACTCATTTTGTGTTCACGTCTCTTCTATGAGAGCAAAAGCTTCAACCTTGCTCACTAACTTGGTGGTATAAGAGATTCAGTGTGAATGATTTTGGGGTTGATACAAAGCAAGAGAGGAAAGGTCATGTTTTGCGCAGTCCTGCGGTTGCCAGACATCTAAGGAAAAACACAAACTTTTTAATCCTCATTGAGACTTACTTGGGTGCGGGTGGCTGAGAGAATGGAGTGTCGTTGCTCGGGTGGTATAGTTGGTAGAGGGCAAGTATGAGAGATGTTTTTTGTGGATCCTGCCTCTCGTAGCTATTTACATAAAGAACACATTTCGTTTTCAGTTGGAAGTTATTATTTGTACTGAAATGAGTTTGACAAAAGTATCTCTGAGTATTTTGCTTATGAAAGGTGAGTAGAGGTAAATTACCAGATACTTTACGGAGCTTATCGTTTACTTAAACGATAAGCAAAGAAAATGCTTCACGATTGGGTTGCTCTCGTAAAGATTGTGTGATGAACTATAGAACTGGGTTGTGCGAGGCCAGTGATATAATTTAATGTCATAAGACTTTTTTATGGGTAGTTTGTTGGTTTAAATGCTCATTAAAGTGTGTGTTTTCGTAAGGCAAATGAATTCAAATGCGTTGAGTCAGGAATTCAGAAATGTGTAATCATTAGTAAAGGAAATATAAGAATAAAGTCATGAAACCATCGCATATATATGAAGAAGAGTTTGGGAATTAAGTGATTCTTTGGTATAATAGGGTTGAGGGCAACAATTTAGGTAGGAATTTATTTGAATAGCTCAAATTTGTACCACACTGTGTTACGATTATCGCTTGGATACAAGACTGTGACCACTCCTGGGTTATATCGAAGAATCTGCCAAATGGCAAATGAAACTGAAGAGGAGAATTAAGTGGTAGAAGTGAAATGATAGGGCTTTTGGCTTTGGCTGTGGCTGTGGCATATTGAAGTAATGCTTTTATCGTATCCTCATTGTTCTTCAATGTGCCATCACTTACTTTGGAGGCTACCAAGGCCAACTGTTGGTAAGTAATGATATTAGATTGAATAAAGCTTTCTCAAAAGAGTCCACATGTAGTTAAAAGGGGAAGTCAAACAAACTTGTGGTCTTGGCAGCCACCGTCAGTTGGGCAGGTTTGCCAGTTCTCACCCAGCACCGATAGACACCTTATAAGAGCCTAATAAAAATTTATTTGTGGAAATGCAGGAAGTCACAAGGACCAAATGTCGAAGTGTGTAGTTCTTTATTGTTTGGTTTGTCTTAGTTTCGCATCGATTATCACCAATATATGCTCTTATCAATATTCTAGTAGACAAAGAAGAGGTATTAAGGTGAGCGAAGAATAGTCTTCGCCACTCTTGCTTAAGATGTAATCGGCGTATTGTTATAAAATGCACTTTGTTGGAAGAATATTCGCTGTGGGTCGCGGAGAATAAAAGAGGGTGGCGCAATAGAGCGGGGAGCCTCGGGGGCGAAGGTGGTTCTCACAACTATTCCTTGGGAGGGAATGTAAGGGACTTCTAATTTTCTGCCAATTTCAAACGGCTTGTCAAGAAATCACTTTTCATTGCGATGAAATTTACTATCGGAGGAAAGGCGATACCAGTGAAAAAACATTTTTGGTTTCTGTTGAGACTCCAACCACGAGCCTTCCGCGTAACAGGCAGACATGCGGAATTCTAACTATTACGCCATGGGCACCACTATGTCAGTACAGTGCTCTGAAAATATATTTGGACAGCAAAATCTGTTGAAGATTTTTCTAACTTTGAAGTGCAGCGACGAGTTTGATGATGGAAAATAATTACCAAAGCTGAAGCTGTACCTTAAAAAGTTGAATACTTATTTATTTTATGTTTTTTTTTTTTTTGTTGGCTCTACTATGTTTACAAAAAATTAAATACCTATACTTATTTTTTAGTTTTTTTTCACATGTGAGAGATGAATGGGAACAATTTTTTGACGTATTTTACCATCGATGTTCTGTGTCCTTGTTTGATGACAACATATACTTTGTTTTGCCCTCATTAAACATCAAACCCAATTTTGCCGCTTCTGTTACAATACTCGCAAAAGCACATATGACATCACGCTTTTTTCTTCCCATTACGTCAATATCGTCTGCATAGGCGAGTAATTGTACAGACTTTTGAAAGATTGTTCCTCTGGTGTTGACGTTTGAGTTTCTTACAATCTGTTCAAGTATGATTGGGCCTTGCCTAAAACCTTTTTCGACATCAAAGGTCTCGGTGAGTTTTTTACCGACCTTGACGGAGCAGCGTGAATTCTCCAAAGTCATCCTGCATAGTCGTACGAGTTTTGCAGGGATGCCGAAACTAGACATGGCTCTGTACAGCTCGTCTCTGTAAATGCTGTCATACGCGGCCTTGAAATCGATAAAGAGATGGTGAATATCGATATTACGTTCTCGGGTTTTTTCCAAGATCTGTCGTTATGTGAAAATTTGGTTTATTGTGGACTTCTCTGGTCTAAAACCACATTGATAAGGTACAGGTGGTACAGGGCTGCCAGGCACAAAAATATCGAAAAAAATTAAATCAAATACTCCAGAGGATTGCAGTCAAGAAAACCATCAGCTTCTAATACAACATTTATGCACACTCAAAATTTAATCGTAATGTCATATTTATTTGTTACATCAAAAAAAATTTCTGAACGATTGAAAAACTTGTATAAATATTAAGGTTCTACTTTTTAACTTTCCAAAACCGATAATATAATATAAAATACCGAAAATTCTACCAAACATGTGAAAGTAACGGTATACGAGGCCCAAATGTGCTGTACGGGAGTGGAACTCACTCCTAGACTGTTTTTATTTGCCCATAGTTTCAAAAACACTGGGGTAAATGGGGACATCTTACTCCTATATGATAAGTGCTGGGTACAAGCAAAAGACATGAAAACTGAGGTTATTTTCTAGATGTCAATCTTCACCGAATTCAGTAATATAACTGCAAGACATTGACCATTCCTAAAGAGCACTACGGTTCGACACAATAAATAGTATAAAATAATTTTTGTTCAAGTCACCAAATAAGAAATCTCAGGACACGAATTTATGAAGCTTGAATATTCAATGCGTAACGGTCTTTTTCTTTATTTTATCTTCCGTTGAGGCGTTAAGAGCATCAAGATCTCGAAAGGATGGCAGCTCTTTGACTTATCTGCTTGCAAAAGTTTCCTTTAGTCACCTCGTAACGAAAAATGGGGTGAAGCTTTGGTAGTCATCTAAACAGTCACTCTACTGCAAGGAACTTCAATTACTACGAATGGAAATTATTTAAAATTAAAACTTTATTACATGGTGGAAAATTTCTACTTTGTATTCTCTGTCTGATAGTCGGTCTATCAGGTCTGTAATTCTAGGTCCTGCATTAAGTGTGCTTGCTTTTTTTTATAATTTTTTTTTTAACTATAACTAGATTTTATTAATTTTAGAAAGCCTGAAAGAAGTGCTCAGCTAAGATCTTGCCAGCTTTAATATAAAAATGTCTGAAACACCACGCCAACAATTTGATTGGTCCTTATCAAAAAAGGTAAGGTTTTATACCAGAAACGTCTATAAAAGACCAAATTTTCACATTACGGTAGATCTTGGAAAGTTCAGGAAAGATAACATCGATATTAATCTAGAGGTTTGTGGTTCCAATCCCAACAGAGGCAAAAAAAAGGTTTTTCTACGGGTATCACCTTTCGTGAGAAAGTCCTCCGTAAGTCCTCCGTTAGTAAATTTATTGTAATAAAACGGGCTTTCTCGATAAGCCATTCGGAACCGACAGCAAATTGTAGATCCATTCCATTCCCTTACAAGGCATATGGTTGTGAGAAATGCGCTAGGCCCTGGAGCTCCTCGCTCTGTTGCGCCACCCTATTTATCTATTAGATATAAAAATATCGATACAGCCAATTTTATCGATTTCACGTCCGCGTATTTAGAGAGACCATCTGTGTAGAGCCACTGCAAAACTTGTACAACTAGGCAGGATGACTTTGAAGAGTTCACGCTAATCCGTCAAGGTCGGTCACCGAGAACTTTGATTACGAAAAGGCTTTAGTCAAGGCGACAAACTATCATGCGATTTCCTTAACGCCTTACTTGAAAAAATACTCGCCTACGAAGACGATATTAACGTATTGTGGAGATTGAAGCCTGTTGCCGTATGTGCTTTTGCGAGCACTGAAGCAGAGCGGAAAAAATGGGTTTGATGGTTAATGAGGGTTATCAAATAAGGACACCGAATATCGAAGAATAGAACAAAACGCCGACAATAGACAGACATAGCTTCGAGGTAGTACAGGACTTCGTCTACCAAGGATCACCTAAAGACACGGAAAACAACATCGGTGCGGAAATCAAACGGAGAAGGAGAAGGCAATGGAGAAATAAAACCCTCTTAAGAAGCACCAAAGCAACACTTTATAAGACCTTGATCATCCCAGTCCTGCTTCACTGTGTTGAAGCGTGAACTTTATTGCAAACGGATAAGGAAATCCTCATTCGTTTCGAAAGACAAATACTCCGAGTGATCTTTGGTCCTGTATTCAAAAACAATGTGTGGAGAAAAAGATATAATAACGAGCTGTATGAGCTTTACGGTGACATGGGCATACCTAAAACAGTACCTACGATGGTTGGGCCATGTAGACCGGATGGACCTAAACGCTCCGGCTTGATAAGTTTTCGGAAGCACATTTCAGGAAAATCGTGGAAGGTGAACTCGTTTTAGGTGGCGCAATCGAGTGGAAGAAAGCCTCTACCGACTTAGAGTGCGAAACTGGAGGGAACTCCCCTGAGATCGAAATTCTTGGCGTGATATTTTGGTTGAAGCTCAGTTTTACCAAGAACTGTAACGCCCACCTAAACACGGAAGTAAATATGCCAAAAGTCTTTTTACCCTTTGTAAAATCGACTCAAAAAGTAATTTTCATCCTTTCAGTTTGCTAATTTGGTCACTCTGAAGATATACCTATTCACAATTCATTTTTGCTTGGTATTTTTTTTTTTGACGCCCTTCAATTTCTCATTTCTTAATTTCTCGTGATATGAATTTGGAACGAACATAATTTTCTATCGATCTGTGTGTTGACTACCTAAATACATAGTTGCAAACAAATGATCATACTAAATCACTTCCTTAATGATGAGTGATGAGTATTCAAACGCTTTGTATCTACAACCATTGTACTGAGCTAATGAATCAAGTGAATGTATGACTACATTGTGCATTTACCTACACCTCCAGCATCATCTGTACTACTCCATTTCAAACGAATAAAAGAACAACGCTTCGATTCCTGATTTAGTGATGCCATAAAAGAAACATACACTCGTATATGCACAGAACACAAATACACAATCTCCTAAACTCATATCGATATAAGCTTATTTCCCTAAGCACGTGGCTTTTATATTGCAAAGAATTCAACGAAATCACAACCTATAAATAACAAATATGTACTTATTGTATTTACAATATTCAACGATTATATAAAACCTAACTCACTTGCTGTGATAGCATTATATACGGCATACAGTTTCCGTAGAATACCAAACACCTGATTTCCTGAAGGCTCAAGGCAAATACTACATCTGCCCTCATGCAAGAAAACTTCAAAACTCGTGATATATGTGCTGGGAAACATCCATTCATAACACGTCAAATATTTGTGTTTTCCTTGAGTTAGTCGTAAACTTTTTTTTCCTACATCTGCTTCTCCTTCTTCTTCTTCTTCTGCTTTTTATAAAAACTTTTGGATATCACCTATGAGTTCATGTCCTTGGGGATGAAACCAGGTAGACGACTGATTCATCTAATACTCGAGGGAGCTCACTTTCACCCATATTTGAAATTGTTTGAGCAACGCTAAACGAATAGCAAAGCAACTTAAGGCTCCTTTAGCATAGAAATGCCTAACAAAATGAAGTACAGGCTTTTGGAATGTCCTGGAAGAGAGATTTATTATTGTAAAAGGTGTGTAAATAAAATACGTTTTGGTTTGGGGATCAGAGGTTCAAGCATTTTATTAAATTCTATTTTGTCTCCAGGAATCAAAACTGAAGGTATGTGACAAATAGAAGTAAATATTTAACGGTGTGAAACATTCCGCTGATTCACATTCTTGGTAATTGTAATTAGAATCCTTGTGGTTTTGAGCAAAGCAAAAGAAAAAACATTGAATTGAATGAATTTTCGTCACACGTGGTGCATTCTCGCAAATTAAATTTGCGATCCTATGCAATCATCAGCTAGCATCTCAAATTATGTAAATGCGACACATAGACGCACAAGGAAACCACACAGCATGCATTACGAGAAAATCTAATAAATAAAATGTCCTATCCAACTCATGCTATTCAATTTTCAAATCATCATCTCATTTCCCCGCCACATAATGAAATTAAAGCCAAAAGTTATCATCTGAGGAATACTCCGACACAAAATATTTTCAAAAACAAAAATCCATTACGATTATCTCTAACTCTTTGACAAAAAGAAATAGAAAGGAAGAAAAATAACAAACTTGACACACAGCTGGAATGAGCATATAATGAAGTTTATATGCAAATTCAACCACGCGCCAACATACACATTCAGTTCTAACATTACCCCATTCAAATTCGCACATTAATTGAAAACAGCGAATTCTCTCTTGGCTGCTATAATGGAAGAGAAATTCAAAGGCTGAGACTATTCATTAGAAAAAAAAAAGAAAATGAAAAATTAAATAAAAATAACGACTCAAATGATAAAAGCCCCATGCCAAGCCAAAGGCGATGACAACAGCGTTGAACCTACATCAGTCCTACCAAAAAAGAAGGATTGTCTTCTGTCAGTCTTTTGTTTGGTCCCGCTTTAATAGCAAAAGTACTCATCCCCCCAAACATCTAACACCTATACCCGAAACTTGACAAAAGATTTCAAGGATTCATATACCTACTTCAACATAGTTTTAATTTTTCGTTTTTGTTCATTGGAGTTGGGTGAAATTTTTCAGTAATACACTCACTTTCCAAGTGCTTTTCATAATGGTGTCAGGATTAATTATGTGAGCCCACTCGTAGCAACGACTGTTATCATTGAACAGGGGTGTATTTGGGTTCTTAAGAGGATCAAGGACTTAACAAAAGAACAAAAAATTTTTTCCTAGTAAACGAAATTACATTGCAAGAGTCCTCGAGCTGGCAACGAAAATATTTCTTAGCACTTTGGCAGTAACTGCCAATTAAGGTAAATAATTCGGTGAGAAACTTCACACGTTTTTGTTGTTAGAGCGCATTTGTTCTGGCAGCCTCTATTAATTTACCACGATTCTGTTGGAATAAGTAAAAAAAAAAAATGTACGATGTTTATGAAGGCATCAATATGCAATGAAGTGAGGTTCTCTTGCTTTGTACAAAATGGTCGTGTTTGATGTAACTCGTGGAAAATATGTGAAGATGATTTGACAAAAGTACAGAGCACGTACGAATGATCATTACAAAATAAAGAATGCTCACGACTCTGTAGAGCTGTGTACTGCATGTTCAAATGTTAAAAGATGAATGCGAATTTGTAAGTTTATATAATTCACTTTCGTTGTACACTTGTACAGTATACTGGGAATACCTGCCTGAAAACGTTTCCTTACTTGGAAACTGGAGTAACGATTACAATTGGCTCAGGTGCTTTTATGGAAAACTCAACTTTGACAGACTACAACATTTTATTTTGAGGAATCATCCGAATATTGTAATAAATCATTACGTTCTTCCCAAAAGTATCATACACCACAAAAAAAAAAAAAAAACTACCAACAGATGTCAATCAGGGGAAAGATAATAAACCAACCAACTACGTACGGCTTAGCACACAGGCAAAGATCAAGTTAACACCGAAATGTGTTTTTCGAACCCCATGAAATGCATGAAAAATCAGTCTGGTTCCGAAAGTTATCGAGGACTATATTCATTGGAGTACAGCGGTGGTTTCGCAGCTTAGGCTAGGTAAGATTAAAGTGGCTGTTAGTTCGGCTAACACACTTAGTTTCGTGGGGCATATTGTGATAACACAATTAATCTAATGTATCCTAATCTTAATGGAACCATTTCGAGCTAACAATGAAGAGGGAGAGACGCAGAGCGTCGATGTGAGTATGATCACTAGGGTCATCAAAGAAATGCGAACCTAGGTGCATCCTACGTTTGTGAGCTAAAGCTGGGCATTAACAGAGAAGGTGGAAATCAGTCTCTTCCTCCTAATCATCCATACAGCTTATTCAAAAATCGTTTGAGATGACTCCTTGCCTTGCGACATGTCTTCCAATAAGGCAGTATGTCATGGTAATGATACCTATCGTCGCAATAATGTTTATTCTTTTGAGAGAGATCAAGCTGCCAACAGCTTAAGATCTAGTTTGGGCCAGATCTGTTTCGTTGCGTTACACGTTCAACTGCTTGACCATCTCAGATTAGTTTTCTTGTATGCGTCCTGCTTGAGCAAGAGTTTTTATGTAGCTGTTGGCATGCATCGCAGTTTCCCGGTATGTCTCTATGACCCGGGACTCTAAACACGTGAATGTTACTGCTCCGACATCTCCCTTTTTTTTTCAAAAGCGAAACTTTTAGACTAGACTGCTAAAAATCATTCTCCGCATCAACTCAATTAAAATTTTGATTCAAGAACATACATAGTATAAGCTTTGAGAATCACTAAAGTATGCGATAGTAAGGTTTTTAATATATTTTCTTTCTTTTATAATTTGGTAAACTTTAATTGATTCGCCCCTAATTGACTGAGATGGACCCGTTCACATAATGTGTTTTTTTTTTTTCTTAGAATATGACCAAGAATCATACTCTAGAGTATGTTACAAGAATTACGGGACACCTTATGTATTTATGAAGATTAAAAATATAATTAAAAAATATTGTTCAGTTCAATTTATTGTCACCCAATGTGAAAGCTTAAGACAACAGCACAGCACAGCACACAGAATTCGAGCATCAATTGTGCATGAATTGACAAAATCATACAAAGCCTATTAAATCGACGAATTGGACAAAACGTCACAATAGACAGACATAACTTCGAGGTTGTACAGGACTTCGTCTACCTAGGATCCGCTGTAGACACGGACAACAACATCAGTGCGGAGATCAAACGGAGAATAACTCTTGCCAACCGTTGCTTCTTTGGGTTAAGAAGGCAATTGAGAAACAAAACCCTATCTAGATAAACCAAGGTGACCTCGTATAAGACTTTGATCATCCCGGTCCTGCTGTACGGCGCGAAAGCATGGACTTTATCGAAAGCTGATGAGGAAACCCTTGATCGTTTCGAAAGAAAAATTTTCCGAATGATCTTTGGTCCCGCATGCGAAGACAATGTGTGGAGAGGAAGATACAACAACGAGCTGTATGAGCTGTACCGCGACATTTGCATAGCCAGAAGAGTACGCATCGCGAGGCTACGATTTTTTGGGTCATGTAGAGCGGATGGACCCAAACGCTCCGTCTTGAAGGGTTTTCGAAAGCACATTGCAGGGAAATCGCGGAAGGGGAAGACCTTGTCTTAGGTGGCGCAATCAAGTGGATGAAGACCTCAACCGACTTGGAGTGCGAAACTGGAAAGAGCTCGCACGAAATCGAAGTCGTTGTAGAAGGATGTTGGTTCAGGCCCAGGTTCACCCCGAACTGTAATGCCCACCTAAGTAAGTAAGTAAGTAAGCCAATTGAAATTTCACTGCACGTTCTAATTTAAGTTTTTGGAAGCCTGATTGCTGTTTCTCGATTAGCTGATTGAGATCGGAAGAAAATTGTTGGGCTCTTCCATTCTTTCACAAGGTTGCGTCACCCTAGAAATATAGTATAACATAGGTAATTATAAAATTTATGGTTTCCAAATGTTGATATGGCATCTTTTTTAAACAACCTTGAATTTCTTAAAGACTGAATTTCGAAAAAATCCGTATAAGCCATCAAAAAGACAGTAGGTTATGGATAAAAGCTACTACCGCTTTGGAACATTTTGCTATAAATTTTTTCCTTAATAAAAAATATAAACAGAAATTAATCCCTGTCATAAAATTTTAACGAAGTCTGTGGAGTCGTTTTCGAGGAAAATAATATTTATCATAAGGTGGCATGACAGGTATTGTTCTTTGAATACCAATGAAAACAATAAAAAAAAACTGTTATGGTTGTAGATTCACAGAGACAGATAGAATTGCAGGACTCCTCTCTCATATTCTCCATCATCGTAATGTCACGTTTGTTGTAGCCTAGTATTTTTTTGCAGTTGCAAAACTGACTTAAATTTAGAATTCTTGTAACAACCAACTTTGGTATTGAACTTAAATAAATTTTTTTACTTTCTCAGTCAAATTAAATAATTACTCTCATATTTCAATCAATTCTTACTTTCTTAATGGATTTTGTTATTTTGTAATTGTGTTCCAAAAATGTAAGGCTGGCAATACCATTAGTTATCAAAATTGTAAAACTCTTGTAAGCTTTCTCCTCAAAAATAAAAGTCCTCTAAGGAATTGTGTAAAAGGTACACACGAGATGAAAAAAGTCACTCTTGTGTTGTTTGAGTCAGTCGGAGCTCGGACGATCAGAGGTCGGAGCGCGTTGGTTGTTCACATACCGGCACATTGAAAGTAATACATAAGTCTCTTGCACTTCTAGCATATTTGGTGATCGAGTACAGTTTTGTCTTCTTAATTTTAATTTAATTTTGGTGGGGGCAAAATCCCCATTTATTTGGCTTAATACAAGCTATTAACTTACAAACTAAGAAACTTAATAGCTAAGACTCACTAACTAGTTGGACGGCTTAGGAGACGAAGTTTTAGGCAGGGAGTACTCATATAGAAGTCAAAACAAGAATAGTGGGATTTAACATTCCTCAGCTTTCGGGAGATGGGTTCATTGGAGCCGTAAGAGGTTCGATGGGTGGGAAGATAGAAGAGACGGGGATTCCGGGTGTTGCGAGGGTTAGTATTTAGAAAAATGGATTCGTTAAGGGCTGGACAGTCAATGGTACCTGTGAGGATTTGGTGAATGAAGAGAATTTCAAATATTTCTCTTCGATCTTTCAGCGTATTTAGGTTTAGGAGTTTGATTCGGTCTTGCTAAGGAGGTAATATCAGGGGATTACTCCAATTAAGACCTCGAAGAGCAAAACGGAGGAAACGGCGTTGTATGCTCTCAATTCTGGCAATGTACACTTGTTGGAAAGGCGACCAGACTTGACAAGCGTATTCAAGAAGTGGACGAACAAATGGAATGTAAAGGGATCGGGTTACGTAATGGTCTGCAAATTCTTTGGACCATCGTTTCACGAAACCAAGTGCTGAATTTGCCTTAAGGATTATATCGTCGATATGCTTGAGGAAATTCAGCTCACGGTCGCAAATAATCCCAAGGTCCCGGATCACCTCAACGGTGGAAATGATTTGACTGTTTAGAAGATAGAGACGGCGAGTAGATTTGATGCGTAGGTAGGTTGGTTAGATGGCTTTGAAGACTGAAGAAAAAATGAGAGAAGGAGAGGAGGGAGTAGGTGAGATTGAGGAATTAATGGGATCTGTTGTAAATACAAGGTCAGGTTGCCTACCCATGTAGTTTAAAATTCCACTTACTTGGCAGAGGCAAGAGTCTGCCAGGCGATCAACGAACAGACATTCTTTGGCAGAGATGGGGCTAGGAGCAATGTGAAACGATAGGTCATCTGTCAAAGTCCAGTTTAGATACGGCAGGTTGAAATCACCGAAAATAAGGATCTCATCATGGGGTTCGCATAAATCTGAAATGTCGTCAATCGTTTTGATTGCAAATTCATAAGATTCGAGGGGTTGCGATGGTAAAATATAGAAGCAGATAATGTAAAGCGATTTATAGGTTGGAGTGATTTTGATTGAGAGAAAATCAAGGCTGGGGGAGGAGGATATTGAGATAAGAGATGAATCAATTGTATTGGTGGCAGCTATGAGGACACCACGAAAAGGAGAGTCATCAGTGTCAAGGTCTTGATCGTCATCTCGATAAACATTGAAATTAGACGGGAACAGTTCCTTGTTGTTAATGCTAGGGATAAGATTAGTTTCAGTCAGGGCATAGACTTCAAAAGGCAAAGCGTGGGATTGTTGAAGGACTGCTCTTGTTTTTGAGCGAAGTCCTCTTACGTTTTGGTAGTAAAAGGTAAGAGGCAGATTCTGAGATGCTTAATTATGAATGAAAAACTTTTCATGGTCAGCTCTGCTACGTTGAAGGTGAGAAAGGCGTTTAGAGTGGATGTAATGTCCAAAAGCACATAGATCACTTTCAACTTTTTGAGGAGGCACATCAAAATACTCGTGGTATTTAACAAAGAGCTTCTTGAGACTAGTGACGTCAGTGGGGAGACCTTCCTACTGTAGTCCCACGGACAGCATAATTTTGTGGAATTATCAAAATCTCGTTTTAATTTTATTTTTTCAAGTTAAATAAATTATTGTTGTTAATTTCCTTTTTTTTACTTTTCGCTAGTTTGTTTATTTGCCTATTCAACGGCCTTTTGCAGTCTCCGGACAGCATAGATCTTGATAGAAATTTCACCAAACCTTCTGTTAACATTTTGGCGCAAAAAGGGGTTACGATCGCTATTTTTTATTATTTTTTCTGGCAGTGCCCGTGGCGTAATAACTAGCATGTCTGCGAGGAATTGAAAAGCCCTACGTTATTATATTCATTGCCAAAAAACCTAATTTTAGTGTGACGTATTTTATGGAAGGTCCTTAACATAAAAAAAAGCTTTTCTCTGCTTTCGGAAGAACAACTGACTTTGAAGTTCAATTTTTTCCAATGAGCGGTACAAATAATACTGACGATAAATTCGTCGTTATTTCCGATTTTGTAAAATATAAGTATAGCAAAAAAAGTAAATGTTAAGTATTAACTTTGAAGGTTGTTATTTAATTATGTTTTTACCTGCACTCTGCACAATCAGATTATGAGAAAAGCTGACTAAAATCAAGGGCTTCAATGCCACTTTATGAAAATGATTTACATCCCAAATTTCTTGCAAACACCTTTTAGTTTAAGTTGCAACAAACGATCGATACACATTCCAAAGAGCTTTGGAAATGACGTTCTGAAACGTGCTGTATTCTCATTTGTAATTACATCGATGAATTCATATTTTTCCGCAGTGACAATTGGCTGTTATACGATTACAACTTAATTAAGATAAATTTCCCTGGAATTTGTTTGAGGCTTTTGCAAAAGCTGCTTCCAAGGATTTTTAATGTATTCTGGAATTGTTAATTAAATAGAATTAAAATAATTCTTTCAAAATGGGGCAATGATTTTAAGCCAGAATCACCAGATTTCCTTGAAACTCAATATTTGACAACTATGTAATTTAAAATTGAAGAGAAACTCCGGGAACATTTTTTTGATTTACGGGAACCGTTGCTGGAATAAAATAAACGAATCCAGAGATTTTGCTTTTGGTAAAGCTGATTTCGATGGCAATGATATTCAGTAGATTTATTCTAAAACTAAGGCCAATAAAATTTTATTTAAATCACTTCGAAAAGAATCCAGTAGAAAAATCTCTGAGTTGAATTCTCTTAATCTTATCCCAACAAGGAAGGTCCTGGAAGGTCCAACTAACCTGTAAGACCATACAGTGGGACAATAATTTGGAAGAAAATTGATTAAAGTGACTTTTTTTCATTTTCCGCATGTGTCTTTAAATAAGCAACATATATCTATGTTCCTCGTCACAAATGTATGTAGTACCTTAAAATCTTACCTCCGATAGTAGTTGAACCAAATACGACCCTGCCTACGAATGTAAGTTCCCTACACAAAAACACCCTCATTCAAAAATTTATGTGTAATTTCAATGGAAATGTTGATACTTTTGCTATCGCAATTATTCATGCAGACATTAGGAGTAAGTCCTCTCTACCCAAACCAAGCCCCAAAACACATATCCCCATATATCTACATCATATTGTGCTCCACATTTTGGAATTTTGCCAGCAGACGACCTAACCCAGTGTATGAGCTATAAGCATGATTAAAAGGACTGTTTGCGATATTGGGATAATGTTTGATTGAATTGGAATTGATACACGACCGCTGGGATTTGTATTGGGAAACATACACCTTTTAAAATTTCATGAGAGGAAAATAATTAATTTCCAAATGTCCCAACAGATCAAGAGTTCTCTTACAGTTGTAGCTAGTACCTAACCTGCACAATATAAAAGCTCATTTTGTGGTGTTTCTGTTTCTGTCTACACAAGAAATAGAAACAGAACTACAAAGAGAGTCAAACACAAACAGAACGGAGGAATTTTTAATTTTCATTGTGTTCGGTTCTGTTTATAAACTTAAAATCACAAGCCATTCTCGGAGCGCCTGGTACATATAGAAATTCTCAGGAGACAGAACTTTTCAAAGTTGTGCAAGTTATTCTGCGGTGGGTGTTTCTATTCCTAAGGATTGCGCTCCTGGCTGGTGTTTGTAGGTGGGTAGATATGTTATAATGAAAGTGTGAGTTTGCCAACTACGAGAAGGAACATTAATTATTTTTCTGTTTTGGCTTGTTCGTGCGAAAGGTGGCAGTGGCAGTGGTATGCGAGCTCAAGCCGTTGTGTTGTAGGGAAGGTGATAGCAGGAATGTGCCATCAGACTGGCATGGCGCGCGTCGTAGAGTTGGACAGGACAGAAGATCTTGGAGTTTATTTTGATGCAATTAGCTGAGTGGATTTGCTGGCTGGGAAGGTTTGTATTTTTAATTTTTTATTTCTGTTTATTAAAAAAAAAAAAAACTCCAAATAATATTTAATGTCTTCAATCGGAAATGTTTTTCTACAGAGAGAGAAAGGGAGAGATGGGGTGGGTGGGTTGAGATGAAAACTTTAATTAAATTTTGTACGCTTGCATGTGGGACTAGTGCGGAGAAGTACGGTAGGATAGGTATTTTGCGTTGGGAATAATAGTAATTAATTGAAGACACTTGGGGGCTAATTTGTCTTATTTGATTGATTATGGAGTGTTAAATGACGGACAGATATGGTTTGCCAGATGGACAAACGCAATGAAGAAAGTATAGTCAGCATGGCAAGAACTCAAATATTAAGAACCAAAGTGTTTTAAAAATGAAGAGAAGAAAATAGTTTGATTGGAATAAAATCAAGGGAAAATAGGTGTCAGAATGATTAATTGGCGGGGTCATACTTTACATTCAGTGGCTCTGCTTTGGAGCTTTACGAGTCAGGTGAGTTTGTGTGACTACTGTGTAGGTATCAGGTATCTTTATAATTTCCGCACACGTTAAAAAGTTATGAATATTCCTACAAATTTACAAATAAACTGTGCGAGCGTATATGAAAATTGAAATGCTTTCGAGAACAAGAGTCAAATAAATCTCAATAGGTACGCAAATGTTCGTTCTAAGTTTGGTTTGATGTCAAACTAGTGACTTCTCTTAACGTTGTTGTTGTTGCTTAATTGCATAGGAAGAGTCCTCATCTTATTTATTTAGAGCAATCCTTCCTCGATAAGGTAATAAAAGGCTGGTATCATTACGATACCGTTCAGGAAAATCAATTGGTCTCACTATATCTGCTTTACCTATCTGTTTTAAAAGCCCACTTTGCTCCCTACCAAGCAGGCTCTCGTTAGACTAGGGTGAAACTGATAGACAATTGTTATTCGAAAGCATCGGTTTTCACCTTAATTATGTCAAGTTGAGCGCTTTTAATGGTTAGATGTGGGAATATCTGTCCGTACGTGCAGCAGCGTGTTGTTGCTATTTGGTATACATGGTGTTCCGTTATTCGTGTTACGTACTTTAAGATGTGATTCGGACTCATTTTCATATTCTAAGAAAAAAATTGTTAAGAATAAGGTTCGATTCTGAATTTTGACATCACTTTTAAACAATTTAAAAAAAAGGCTAGCTTTGGTGTACCCTGACCTGTGTTAAACTCGATTTCTCTGTCAATACTGATGGTAGGGACCAAATTTTAGAATTAATTTTTTGTAAAAATAATAATTTTTAAAAATGTGTTTAAGATGGACTCTTATAGGCTTAGAGTTTCCAGATTTTCATTTTTGAATGGTATTCAAATTTCCTCCCAAAGCAAAATTTTGTACCTTTCCAATTGAGTGTCCCTTCAATTATCCTTAAATCCCATCCCGACAGAATTAAGCATTGAAGACCAGTGGCAGCAATGCCAAGAAGCCACCAGAACCGCTGTCTCTGAGGTTCTGGGTTTCATTCGGCCACCAAAACGAAACCCATGGTTCGATGAAGAATACAGGCAGGCAAATGCAGCCAAACAAAAAGCACGACAAATGCTGATGCAACAACGAACAGGGGCTGCTTACGATCAGTATAACGAGATCTACAAGGAGAAAAGAAGGGAAGAACACCGACTTCTCAAAAAGAAAAAGAAGTAGCATGAGAAGCGCTCGTTTGAGTAAATAGAGAGGTGCCATTACAGGAACGAGATTCGGAAGATTTACGAAAAGGTAAAAAGATCCTGCCAGGGTGGCAAACCCCCAACTCAAGCATGTAAAGACCAGCAAGAAAACATAGTTATAGAGTCAGAGTCGCTACTGAGGATCTGGAAAGATCATTTCTGCAGACTGCTTAACGGCGACTAGGACACAAATTTCGCTGTCAAGCAGATTGCCCTATTCACCTTGGACGATGGCCAAGAATGCCGTCCTCCCGACCTTGAGGAAGTAAAGCAAACTTAAATCAAATAAGACTGAAGATGCAGATGGCCTTGATGCCGAACTCTTCAAGGCAGCTGGAGACCAGTTTTAAAGGAGCATGCACCAGCTGATCTGCATGATTTATGGTCGGAAAAAAGCATGCCCGATCCTATAAAGAAAGAAAGCCCTCACAATTGCGCCAATTATAGAGGGATAAGCCTCCTTAACGTTGCTTATAAGATCCTGTCTGCTGTAATATGTGAACGTCTGAGACCCCACGTCAACAACTTGATAGGTCCTTATTAATGTGGTTTAGACCAGAGAAGTCCACAATAGACCAAATTTTCACATTACGGCAGATCTTGGAAAAAACCCGAGAACATAATATCGATATTCACCATCTCTTTATCGATTTCAAAGCCGCGTATGACAGTATCTACAGAGACGAGCTGTACAGAGCCATGTCTAGCTTCGGCATCCTGCAAAAATCGTACGACTATGCAGGATGACTTTGGAGAATTCACGCTGCCCCGTCAAGGTCGGTAAAGAACTCACCGAGACCTTTAATATAGAAAAAGGTTTTAGGCAAGGCGATAAACTGTCATGCGATTTCTTCAACATCATACTTGAACAGATTGTAAGAAACTCAAACGTCAACACCAGAGGAACAATCTTTCAAAAGTCTGTACAATTACTCGCCTATGCAGACGATATTGAGGTAATGGGAAGAAAAAAGCGTGATGTCATAGGTGCTTTTGCGAGTATTGAAACAGAAGCGGCAAAAATGGGTTTGATGGTTAATGAGGGCAAAACGAAGTATATGCTGTCATCAAACAGGGACACAGAACATCGATGAATTGGACAAATCGTCACAATAGACAGACATAACTTCGAGGTAGTACAGGACTTCGTGTACCTAGGGTCCGCTGTAGACACGGACAACAACATTTCGGTTGGGATCTTAAAAATATGCAATTGTTGTTCTGTAGGTCTGACGTTTTGCGAGAAATTGGTATGTTCTCTGAGAGGACAGCTCAGCAATGCACTTTAACACTGATCGCTAAAGCAAATCAGTTTCAGAATTATTTAAAGTGTTTTGAGCGAAAAAAGTTAAATCATCCTGAAATCTTAGGTGGCACTCAATACCACTATAGGAAAATCTGGATTCTTATTTTTATTTATCTTTCAAGCACTCGAATGACCGACAATATACCACTTTCGAAACAAAAGGCCAACTTTTCTGATTTGACGGCATATCGCAGCGAAATGGGGATTTTAGGTTATTCAATTGTTTTGAGTCAAAATAATATGAACTTTTAAGTGAAGATTCATATTTTAATTTATTAAGAGGAACAAAGGGATGAAAACTGCTGATATTAAAACTTTCGCGTTAATTTCTTTCCCAAAAACAAAATAATTAATTTATCACTTTAGTAAATCTAAAGTAAATCTAATTATCGTCGAAACAAGCCCTTCTCGCACAATATCGCTTGAAAAAGTAGGAGGAGTTTTTGTGCGAGAAGTTTGCGAGAACCTTGAAACAGACTCATTGAACGCACGTTTAAAATTAAACAGGTAAACATTTTTCTCGCATTCAAACGCTTTTTAAATCGTATCACATTCTCGCACAATTGTGCCTCAGGCATTTGATTGAGTTTGGCTTCAAACTCTCTTATCCAAAAGGCGTGCTTTAGTATACATGAGTCTCTTGTATCTTTCATTTCAATTCAAGTCCGATACTGAATCTATAGATGCTTATGTACCTCAAGCCTCCGTTTTTCCTCCGACTTTATTCCTTCTTGATCGAAGTTCTATTGCCCTTAAATTTTGCTGACGACTCAACAATCAGCTTTCCATATTCGTTCCCATATTTTTGTAGCTAATTTTGAAGAACTTGACAGTCGTTGCATGAGGTATTAAAAACCGAATAAAATACCATGCTTCGAAAATGAATTGCTGTCTTTTGTAGTTCAGGTTGTTATTCCCTCACTGCCACTATCCATGAATTGTACCTGCGTCCAAGAAACCAAAAAGCTATCAGTACCATTTGTATGTAAGCGATCGATTGCCTTCGCTGGAATAACCACGTATTTGAAGTCAAAAGTTCCGCTAAATGCTTAGGTTTCGTAAGACGATGCAGGTATTTTGTCAACCTTTCTGATCAGGCTACAATTTATTGAGCCTACATCCACCAAAAACTGGATTATAGTTCTCATGTCTGGCCAGGTGCTTCTCAAACATCATTGAGTGTTTTTTATAAGGTACAAAACAGAAAGCTAGGATTGCTCTTGTGATATAGCCAGCTGCACTTCTCCTTTGAAACAATTTATAAGCAACACCTGTTTCAATACAAATACTCAGTATTTTTGGCTTGAACCCAGCTTTGGACGTGCAGTGTCAGTCAAATATAAAATAAAATATAATAATTGCGGCTGGGCTCCGCGGATTAGCGCACTTCTTGCAACCATGTTTAGTAGGGGATCTGAATTTTTGATAATTCCAAACTTCTTACCTAGAAAGCGCTGTTTGTGTTAATGAATTTATTATGGGTGGACTTGTCAATTCCTCGAAAGGCGACCCGTTGAAAAAATATTTCGTCAGTTTAAGTGCAGGACCTCGCAGGTCAAAAATTCTACCAAAATATTCTTTGTTAAGAAAAAAGCAAGAAAAATCATAACCACTTTTAACATTTTCAGGTACTTATGCTGTTTTGAACATTTCGTAGAAAAGAAAAAAGTTTGAAGTACTTATACCTACGAGATCCTGCACTTTACTTGAAGATTTGCTTTTTTGGGATTTGAACCATGAACCTCTCCCGTAACAGGTAGACAGGCTAACTTTAACGACACGGACACAATCACCAGAGCCCCCCCAGTATAGCGACTAATATTAAAGTGGCACTACCTGAATGTGGAATGCTTTACCAGACTCTGTTTTATTCTGCATTACGATTCACAGATATATACATACATATTTTCCTTAAAAGCAGCAACGTGTTTCAAAACATTAAATGGTTATTCATAGCTCCTTGATATGCGCTCAAAATTCTAAAATTAAAACTTTTGGGTGAAGCTATCGACTATGTATTTTCAAAGAAGTGATTCAATAGTGTTAAAATGGTTCTTTTGATAGGCGCAACTCAGATGAATTTATGGCCGCTTTCGTTTGCTGAGACGTAAAATGAGTTAACTTTTTTATGCCTGGTTATTTCTGATTTATAAGTTTTTGTTTAGTCGCATGTAAGAAATCATAGGATTGTCTTGTTTTAATGCAAAAATTTTATAAAGCTTCAATCTTAGTTCATTGATTTTTATTTTATCAATTGTGATTATTTTTAGTTTTCTTTTTTTTACATTAATGGTAGAATTTCGCGCATACGGAATTTTCTTTAACTTGTATGTCTAAAACTATGTTTATAAACTAGAGTTTCTTAAAAATTAAGTTCTGAAAGGCTTTCCTACTCTTGATACCAGTGGGAATTAATAGTTGAGGCTCATGCACAGCCTCTCAAGTGCCTTCCTTTCTGGTAAGCAAAATATATTTTTACACCTTTGGAAAATATCAAACCAGAACAATATAAACGTTTAAATGACAATTTTACATCAAATTTTCTTGATGAAATGTGACGCGTTTTGAAGGGACTCTGAAATGCTGAATCATCAATTATTTTTCCATTCTGGTGAAAAGTAAAGCGACATTTCTTTGAACCACTGACAGCAAATATTCCACGACGAATAGTACCTCTTGAGCTTACAGAACCCGAAAGTAACCAATAAACTCCTTGAGTTGAGAAAAGTAGGAAGGTATCGTTCAAAATATTGTCCACGCTGAGGTCAACACAGTTGTCTTTTCCAAGAAACGCTATGTACTTTTGATGATTGGCAGAGCAATGACTGTAAAGATCCTTGATGCATCCAACCCAATCACAGTTATCGAATCGGCACTTCGTCCTCATATTGATCTTTGTACTGAATTTCTTTAATTTACTCTTATCGCAATCGAAGTAAAAATAAGACTGATGGTAGAAGTTGTAAATGTTTTCCTTTTTATAGGAACTGTTTCGTTTACCTGGGATAATTGAAATCTATCCACAACACAATCAAGTGAGATTAGGGACATAATCTTAAAACAAATCACACCATGTTGTAAAATACGGTACAGAGAAAAAGGTTTCAATACATAGCAGGATTAAGGAGTCATAAAAAGCAGAAATGTGTTTTGCGCAGGTAGGTTTGTTGATGAGCCTGTTAATTAGCCTTTAATTTTTATGACTGCTGTATAAATTATTATGTAACTATTTGAAGGATGTTTTTTCGTGTGGTTTTCAAGAAGAAATAAAACGCTAATTGTTTGGTGTAGTGGTTAATTATAATTATTTATTGAGGTTTAAATATTTTCGTGCTTATATGGGTCGAAAAGCGACTTCACATCAGCCAATGGTCTTAAGTCGAGAGTCCTCATCCTCTTTCAATAAAGTTCGCAGTTCCAAGTGAGCCATAAAGCAGGACTCTGGCATGATCCAGGTCTTATAAAGGGTTGCCTTGGTACTTCTTGAGAGGGTTTTTTTTCTCAGTCGCCCTCTTATCCTAAAAAAGCAACTGTTGGCAAGAGTTATTCTCCGTTTGATCTCCGCACTGATGTTGTTTTCGGTGTCTATAGCGGATCCTAGGTAGACTTAGTCCTGTACTACCTCGAACTATACATATAAGGGCGGCCGTGGTGCAGTGGTAGATTGTTCAGTAGATAGGCCAGACGCGTGAGTTCGAATCCCGCTCTGGGCATCTACTTTTCTTTCAGCCTCCCAGTTTCGTATGGACGCCGCCCTTGAGGTTATATGTGAAATAACTAACACCTTATTTCCAACTACTGCAACACAGAAAAAAGGGAAGGCTGCTACCCTGGCTACCCTAGTAGTACAATGAATTAGATCTGAGTTCTCCAAATTAGCATACAAGCCCCCTCTTTTTTATTATAAAAAAAAAAAAAAACTTAAACTTATGTCTGTGTTTTGTGACGTTTTTTTCTTTTTGTCGATGTTGTTTGTCCTTGTTTGATGACAAGTTATTATATTTCGTTTTGCTTTCATTAACCATCAAAACCATTTTTACCGCTTCTATTTCCATGCTGGTAGTACCCGTGGTGTGATGGATAGCATCCATCCTGTTAATCCAGAGGTTCGAGGTTCGAATCCCAACAGAGGCAAAAATGTTTTTTCCACGGGTATCGCCTTTCGCGAGGAATTCGTAAGTCCTCCGTTAGTATGCATTGCCATGAAAAGCGCTTTCTCGATTAGCCGTTCGGAACCGGCAGAAAATTGTAGGTCCCTTCCATTCCCTCACAAGGCATGGTTGTGAGAAACGTGCTAGGCCCTGGGGCTCCTCGCTCTGTTGCGCCACCCTATTTATTTATTTATTTTATTTATTTTATTTCCATGCTTGCAAAAGCCTATATGACATCACGATTCCTTTTTCACAAAACGTCTATTATCGTCTGCGTATGCGAGTAATTGTAGAGACTTTTGAAAGATTGTTCCTCTGATGTAGATTTTTGAGATTTGAGTTTTGTACAATCTTTTAGAGTATGATGTCAAAGAAATTGCATGACAGTTTTGTCGTCTTGCCTAAAGTCTTTTTCGACATCAAAGGTCTCGGTGAGTTACTTACCGACCTTGACGGAGCAGCGTGAATTCTCCAAAGTCATACTGCAAAGTCGAACGAGTTTTGCAAAGATGCGGCAACTAGACATGGCTCTGTACAGTGTAGAGGTCGTCTCTGTAAACACTGTCATATGCGGCCTTGAAATCAATAAAGAGATGGTGAATATCGATATTATATTCTTGGGTTTTTTCCAAGATCTGCTGTAATGTGAAAATTTTGCCTATTGGGCACTATTCTGGTGCAAAACTAAATTAATATAGAGTAGTTGTTGACGTGGGGCTTTAGACGTTCACAACAAATCATACATCAGACAAGATAAAGAGCCCTATTCCTTTCAATTAGCGCAATTAAGTTGGTCTCCCTTGTCTAGAATCGGGCATACTGGTGCCTTGAAAAGTTCGACATTAGGGCCATCTGCACCTACAGTCTTACTTGATTTAAGTTTTCATATGGCAACCTTAACTTCTTCTTATTCGGGAGGTCAGCATTCTTGATCCTTGTCCAAAATAAATGGGACATTCTGCTTGCCAGCGGGATTAGTGTCGTCATAGCTGTTAAGCAGTCTGCAGAATTGGTCTTTCCAGATATTCAGTAATGACTTGTGTGAGTGAGTTTGTGAGTTGAATGGAGCATTCTGTCTGACATCGGGACTATTGTCGTCATCGACGTTAATCACCAGAAGCCACACAATCCGAAACCCATACAAAATACAATATACTGTAGCACAAAAAAGTACGACATGGCCTGATTAGGTGTCGCACGAAAATATGCGACATGGCTTGTGACTTGTGAGGAACTATGAGGTGTCTCACGAAAACGTATGACACGGCAGTTAAAGTGTTAATCAGTCTGCATAAGTTGTCTTTCCAGATACTCAGTAGTCACTGCATCTCTATTACTATGGTTTCCTGCTGGTCTTTATCGGCCTGAGTTCAGGCCTTGCCACCTTACCAAGATCATTTTGCCTTTTGGTTAGACTTCCGAATCTCATTCCTGCGTTATAGCATCTCTCGATTTTCTGAAATGAGCGCTTCTCATTCTGCTTCTTTTCTTTTTGACATTTCGGTGTTCTTCCCCTTTTTTCTCCTTGTGAATTTTTGATTGGTGGCATTGTGCATTCTTCATCAAACCATTTTCTCATATTCAAAAATATGTGAAAATCGTCTTCAGGAACGATATTGTTCTGATTTGCCCAGTGGTTCTGTGGCTTTAATTTAAAATAAAATGGCGAACCAAACTGAGTATAAATCAAATAACAACTGTCAAAGAGACCACCCAAAAAAAGGACAGCCATATTGAAAACCACAGGTCTAGAAAGAAACACCCTTTCGATATAAACACGACCATTCGAGTACGATAGCACCTTTGGACTGATTCGTAAGATAAATGTTTTTGAAGCCTCCGCTTTAGAAACACCGTGTCTGTAGTACCCGTTGGTAATGGTTATGGTAAGTACGTCTGCTCGAACTGAAGGAGTTTTAAGTTCGTATTACAGAAATATCTATTTTCAAAGCATCTTTTGACTAACTTTTGTTGCTATTTGAGAGGAATTACAAGTCACTGGTAAGTAATTAAATTCTCTCGAAATTGTTTTCTGGCTTTGCTTTTCCGAATCGGCAAAACTGGAAGCGCCTGCAATTTGTTAAATCGTAACTGGGCTTCCCCGCGTTTTATTTTCCTTTTATTAATTGTTTAATGCTTCGCGTAGAAAGAGTTGCAGCAAAAAAGCGGAAATTTCGAATCTTGGACATGATGACTCAAATTGTTTAGGGAATCGTATTTGAAGGATTAGTCCCAGACCTTTGCGTATCTAAACGCGACCACAAGACACTAGAAGAAGTTTCACAAATTAGTGCGGTTGTTTTTTCAATCAGTAAGTATATTAGTTTTACAACTTGAAAAGTTTATCAAAAGGGACAAATAGTGTGAATTCTTCTACATTTGGCGAGGGATTTGCTTCTAATATAAGTTTGGATTTTTTTTAATTTCATCGAAATTCGAAAGCTATTTTGACCAACTATACGGCAACAAAATATTTTTTTTCCCTTTTCGATGCAATACTTACAGTGAGAACACACACGTGCTTTGTTGGGACCCACCAACATCCTACCACAAGCACAGAAAATGTTTTAATTAATATAAACTGACGGGAAATCGATAACCGTGTATCTCACTCTTTATGGCCCTTAACCTGCTATAATCAGCCGCATAGTTGAATTAATTGATTTCACGTGCAGAACTTGGGCTTTGTGGATGCGTTTTATTACCTGTCTTTGTAGAGAGAATTTAATGGCAATCAGCACATACACCAATACTGCAATTGGCTCGTTCGTTCTACGGTATCATTTTCGTTCTGCGTTATCATTTTCACAGGAATTTGTTATACAGGAAGTATGGAACAGGGTCAGTTGAAGTCCAGAATTAAGTGTTGCTTCATTCAAAGCGGTCACCGATACACAAACCCTTTGTGGCATACTTGGATGACTGAGCCCCAATCAAGGATAAAAAGGCATTGCGAAATTGTTGTTGCATTGCACGCAATGGAGAAGCAAATAATTGGGTGTGTGGTCAAAGCTTCCCTTGTTTGAATTTGCTTTCGGATCATTAATATTTCGATAAAAGTAAGGCATCGCAAAAGTATACTGATAGAGCCAACCTTTACACGGAAGTTAATCAGCTTTGAAGTGTTCCTGGGTGTTGCTTTTGCTTTGGATTTGGTTCTATGTATTTCCTTTTGATGATATCACTTGCAATGGCCATGTGAGCATGTGTCTACCAACTAAAACCTGTTTGATTTCAGAATGAAAAAGGCATTGAAGAGCTTTTTATCTTTATGTACTTTGACTAAATGAAATATGTTCTGTAAGCCAAGAGTCCTCTGTCTAGGGATAGTTGTGTGAGGTTAACGAATTATTAAGGGAGAATCCAGTAGATATTAACTTTCTGGTTTTAAAGAAACACTTTAAGCCTGATGTTATTGATTAGGAAATACATTATTTTTCCCATTTAATTTTTAGAAAATTAAAGAATCGCTTAAAAAACACTAAATAAGACTTTTGAAAAAAAAAAAAATTATGTTCAGTTTGGAAATATAAGCTAAAAATATATTTCTCATGTCATTAGTTGGAGCACGCTAACAGCGATTAGCCCTGTTCACACTGTACAATTAGTTGGACAGACTTGGGCTTGAACGACCAATGCAATGCTTGATAGTGTGAACCCTTCAGACGACCGCTTGTCCAACTTGTTGGATAGTTTTCAAAAGTTTTTGAAAATCTAGAAGTTGGGCGGATAGGAAGGGTATGTGACATAAAGTTGGGCGGCAAATTTGATAAGTGTGAACGCAAACTACACCAGACCGAAAAGGGCCAAATTTTGATGCATCGAAAGTCTGTTTCTTTCTGGTCTCTTATAATCGGCTTTATATTTAGTTTGCTTTTATTTAAAAAAACGGCAGAACCGATTTCAAAAATTCTTTCATCACTTAGAATGCTTCATTATAGAAAAAATAACAGAAGACATCCTTTTGAATAATCTCTGCATTCCGGAATGAGTAAACCTAAACTTATCACACTATTCATCATTTTTTCAATATTTTCAGTACAGTTTACAGTTTTCTTCAGTTCATCATTGCCATTAAAAATAAAGTGAATTCAAAAGCAGGGATAATTCTTTTTCCTTACGATTGGCGCAATTCGCCTTATAGGTAATTTTGCCATCTTGTAGCATCTGAAAAAACAATAAGACATCGCTCTTAGGGTTTGTTAGGGTGCAACAAGCATTCAAGCAAATGGCATGATTGCTATATTCTGAAAAATCCCAACTAACATCCTGCAACAACCACAAAAGCTCATTTGCAGACTGCTTACCAACTTCAAAACAAGCGTCATCCACCATTCGGAACTACCCTAAAAATAAATAAATTGGGTGGCACAGCTGAGCCAGGAGCCCTGAGGCCTAAGAGGTCGTATCTTCCTGATCTTCCCTTTTGGTTTTTTACGTGATGTTGAACGTTGGACGTAAGTTTGCGTTCAGACTTATCAAACTTGCCGTCTAATTTTATATCAATCTTCAAAATCTTCAAAAATATTTGAAAACCATCCAACAAGTTTGTCAAACGGCCGTTTATGGGTTCACTTTAGCGTAGTTCATACTGTACAATTAGTTGGATTTACCTCGTTTGATGAATGTTGGATGGTCAGATGTAGTTTGCGTTCAGACTTATCAGATTTGTCGTACAACATTATATCATATATTCTTCCGCTCCGTCCAGCATCAAAGTTATCAAAAATATTTGAAAACCAACCAACCATTAAAACAAGCGGTCGTTACATTATTCAACATTGGTCGTTCAAACCAAAGTCGGTCCAACTAATTGTATAGTCTGAAGGGCCCTTATGGCACGTAATTTTTCAACAAAATGTCTATGTATTTTGTGTCTGTACACATTCAAAACTTAAATCCTACTACAAACACAAACAAAAAACTCATGTGTCAGAGAAAAGGTATTTTGCGAAATTTTTATTTTTCAATATTTCCCGAAAAGTTTTTTTTTACTATAAAACAACATCAACGATTGAAAATACACCAAAAGAATTTCTTTAACAGAGAAACACACTGATTTTTTTAGATTTAGATTTACAAAGATTTTTTATTCAATTTAAAGTTTTTAACAATGATTGTGCTACCCACGAAGCTTTATGCTTATCTGTGGGTGCTTGAAAAAATTTGCTTTATGTTGCTGTTTTCTGAACGGTTAGAGTGTACGCAAGACTTTGAGTTAAATAAGCTCGTGTATATGTGGGTACGAACATTCTTTCATTTGGTTGCAATATCTTTTTTGTACCATCTATAAGTCCGAAAATACAAGCCCGTTTGTTACCAAAAAAACCCTTTTTTCTATTTTTGTAACATCAACTTCCAGCCAGGAATACATGTTCAGCTAAAAATCAGTTTTTTTATAGTACGTTTATTACTCCTCACATGTGAGCGCGCACCGTCCCAAAACTTTTCTACCTAGTGTTCAGAACAACATAAATACACTGAAAGTGCCAGAAGGTGACTCTGATTTTTCTGGTTTATTTGAATATACATAATATTTGTACAATATTTTTGTTCAATTTGTTCACTTATTCCATCCTGCTTTTAAATTGACTAAATATGAATTAGGATGTCAAACTATTGACACAAAAAGATCATGAACAAAATCTGTCCAGTAATTTCCACATAAAGTCTTTTCTAAACAAAATCGATTTTTAAGTTGCGGCAGCGAAAAATGAAATTATATTGACATAGCGATATATAATGCGACAAAATGACAATTCCTTTGCATACATTTGAACTTGTCATGGCTACAGAAATGCTGACAAAAAAGGTTTGCCTTCAAAAAAAGTATCTAAAAACTTTCAAATTCAATAATTAGGAAAAGCTAAGATCCTGTTGCTGTTATTATATTACTTTCTAAACTCTATTGTCAAACGCTTAAAGTAGGTACACATTGCATAAGAAATTTCAGTTACTTAAATGTGTGTTAGTTTATTAATCCTTGAAAAGGGTTTTCATTTTAACGCGCGAGTAAATGCAAACGTCTCGATCCTATCGAATATCCTTCGAAGCATAACGTATTACGGGCTCATTGCTCATTTGGTCCTGGGCTTGAGGATACAAAATGTCTAATTTTCTTATGTAGGTATTTTAACTGCATTGTTTATCATATCTTATATGCCTGTATTGAATTTGTTTTGTTTTTGACAAATTGTTTTGCTTTTAACAATAAATCACTTGTCGCTTTTATTCAAAAACAAAATTTAAGCTTTAAAAACATGCAACTTGAAAATGGCAACTTTTATACGTTGGAATTGCTGTTTGGTTAATTGGGGAGCGATAGGGTCTACTTCGGTTGGGCAAGGGTCTGAGAAAATTTACAAGTCAAACTGAGATGCTATCCTATCTGAGTTTAAAATAGAAAATAGCCCTCTGAGGATATAGACATTCAAAAAAGGGATGATCCCGACCTTTTCAGTACCAACAAATGCAACTACGAGCGTCAATATCTTCTTCTTCTTCAGAGGTGGAACACTTCGATCCATCGGGAAAACAATGGTCCTTCTCTTCTTTTTTCAGCGACCAGCTCCGAAACGGCACTTCAACAAGGAGGTGGCAAGGCCTACATCTTTTGGTTTTGAGTCACTGTTTCCCCACTGTATTTATGAACTCCTCCACCTTGTAGCAAACGTGGACCATCTCTGCAAAAGAATTCGTGTAGAAAGTAATAAACAGTTCACCCTTAATACTTAAAATTGTTTTCGTCAAATCCATGACCTTCCTATCCGTCTTCGGAACTTTGAACCTGCCGTTGAGCTGTTGAACGGCGATATAAAAATCGCCGAAAGACTCTTTTGAGCCCTGATGACGTATGTATTGTCATCTCTAGACTCCTGAGGTCCCAAATGTGTGCATTCTTGTAGTTCAACCACGAGATTTAGTTTGAGAAGAAAAACCCAAAACCAGGTTTCCATTGGCTCGATGAAGTGAAGCCAAATTATGACCAGGTCCATCCCATGTTCTAAAATTGTCTTATAAACCAGTCAAAATTTGAATGTCTAGTAGCATCTTTTTCATTCTACCCCAGATAATTTACCATCATCCCGCGTAAAAAGTCTCAATCCAAAAGCACAGTAAAGCTATTCTCCGCTGTTGGGGTTTTATGTTAAGGAACTTCGTTCCTAACAAGTGTCCCACGACAAGTGTCTCTTTTTAACTGTGAAGTGTCCCAAACACGGAATTCTATGCAGCAAAGTCTCTATCTGAAATTTGTTCTCCATTAAACTCCATGAAAAATCTCACTACTACATCCTACAAAGGGATTAATTAAAATAATTCAAACCTAATTTCAGTCAGGACACAAAAATTTTATTTTTTAATGCTCTGAGTAATCCGAAAAGAAACCGAAGCCAACACAAAACTTTATTATTAAAGTTTGCGTCATGCAATAAATAGTAGTCTTAGAAGTCAGTAGGTGGGTTGGTACACATTTTATCTACCTTATACCCAATTTTAAATACCACATTATATTCAGATACTCTACTTTCGGTAGGCTTCGCAAAGAAGCTTAACATAAAAGAAAAGGCGTATACATTGTTAGCTTGTATATATTTTATTTTAAATTCAAACAAGCTAAACATCCTCACATTCAGGTACACACAGACAACAATCACAAGATTAAATCTTAAGCACCCAATGCTTTTATTCTGAAAGTAATTTTATAGTCATTGAATGGTTTCATCACAATAATATTGAATTCATATTCACCCTTTCAAAAAGTACTTAGAATTTCATGTGCGATAAAAAGAGAAACACAAACCAAGCCAAGCCGATCCGAGCCGGAGCACACTCAGGCATGAAATGTCACACAACTTGTCCTTTCGGTTTTTGAGTATATCTGCCTGATCTATTATTAAAAGAATTTATACATGTTTTCATGTCCTTTTGGGTGTATCAGACACTTGAAACTTTTTCTGACGAAAAGAATAATAAATTTATAAATCACCGATTCAGGACTGCCAAGCGGTTTCTTTGAAATCCAAAATGGAAGCGGATAAAGGAGTTCGATGATGAAGATGGATTTAAGAAATTTTGTTTTTATTGAGAAGTTTCATTTATATGAATATTTTCATTTTAAATAAATAATTTCAACTCCATTTATATATTTTCTGTGCCAACTTTACGATAGTTGAGGGTGTGTGACCTTGGCGCATAATTGGCTATCTTTGTCGAACTTTTGGAGTCTGAAAAAATAAAACGACTATTTTTTAATGCTAGTTCACCAAACAACCCGCAATCCCTGCTCACATTCAATGTCAGAAGACCGCCGCAAATACCTGTCAATAATAGTTTGATAATTCATCATCAATGCCCTTCTTTTAATGGACAACCTCTATTTTCAGAATATTGAAGGATAGCTTATTTTACGAGCTCAATCATCTTTACCACAGCAGTACTAGGAAGCAATCTTTCAGTTGACATGAAGTCTACTTCTAATGTGAATCATTTACTCGACCAGCAACATTGAGCCTCCTTTCATTCAATTGGGATGACTGAAACAGTCTGAATTTATTTCAGTTTATGACTTGAGATTAAGTCTAAATTACCTAGCCTCTCTATCAGCAGGTATACCCTTTAGGGATCAAATTTATGACCTAGTCATACCCATAACAATACGCATCTCCTATATTCACCCCTCTGCCAAAAATAAAACCAGGTAAAGAGTAAGCCCAGTCTATAAATACTTTGCCACTGATGCATGATGCCGTCAGAAGTACCATTACTTTCAACAGTGCTGGATCAGCTTTAAATAGTATTCAAATCAAATACCGCAGTCTGTTTTGCAGAGGAAGATTTTCAATTCAATAATCAATATGAAGACAAAGTGCAGATTCCCCGCTTGTGATTGGCAAGGAGACATTAAGCACCTTTTGAACCATTGTGACGCAAACCATCAGAGATACGTCAAGGATCTTCAGGACGACAATTGTGTGGACTTGAGTATGGAAAATATTCTGAAGGATACCATTCTTCTCTACTCAACTCACGGAATTTACTGGTTTCTTTTGAACTCTTTGGTTAAAAAGGGTTCCATTCGTCGTGGAGTATTTGCAGTGGGCGATTCAAAAAGGAGGAAGTTTACAATTAAGTTGGGTGGAAAATTTGATTCTGCTGTTGGATTTCTGGGACCATACAAAACACGTCATATTAGCTCCAATAAATACGATATAAGACTGTCCCTTAAGCATTTGCACTATTTTAAGGGATTTGTTTTTTCTAAAAGTGTTAAAATCTGTTTTGATGACAACGAGGATAGGAATATGAGATCGGATGTATCATCTTCGACATTATAATCATTCAAGTCGCATCGTATCGAAAAGTGATCGCAATGTACTTTCACCATTTTCGCTTTAACTCTTAATCAACTTCAATAAATTGTTTGTATCTCTTAATAAAGACTTTGTACACAACTTCATTTCAGTTCGAGAACTTATTTTTTCTTTTTCCAGTAATATCCTCACTCTGTTTTCCTTAAAACAGAAAGTATTTTCATGGAGGTAAGTTCTCTTTGAATCTACCAAATCGGAGTCGATTTTTTGGTGAAATTTTTACTGGTGAGAACTCAACAAATAAATAAATAAATAATTTTCTCACAACCATGCCTTGTGGGAGAATGGAGGGGACCTACAATTTTCTGCCAACTCCGAACGGCTAATCGAGGAAGTGCTTTCCACGACAGTGAATTTATTAACGGAGGACTTGCAAGAATGTTTTTCCACGGGTATCGCTTTTCGCGAGGAATTGGCAAGTCCTCCGTTAGTAAATTTATTCCCATAAAAAGCGCTTTCTCAATAAACCGTTCGGAACCGGCAGAAAATTGTTGGTCCCCTCCATTCCCTCCCAAGGCGTGGTTGTGAGAAATGCGCTAGGCCCAGGGACTCCTCGCTCTGTTGCGCCACCCTATTTTTTTACTTGCAAATTCCTCGCGAAACGCGATACCAGTGGAAAAACATTTTTGCCTCTGTTAGGAATCTAACCACGAACCTCTGAGTTCCATTTTAAGAGTTTAGCTTTTAAGAAGAGTCAAACTGCCTGGTGAGGAATTACAGTCAAATTTTGAGGTTGCTACGATCTTCTGTGCTGTAGTGTTTGGTTAGGTAAGGTTTAAATCGTTGTCAGGAAACTAGCTGACACACTTAGTCCATATAAGGTGTATGAGGAAGTACCTCAATTAACTTAACCATTAATTTGGAGCTTTTAATAAAGTGATAAGGTTGAAATGTAATTGTACAGATGATTTGGAGCATTAAAGAATAAAAAAGTGAACTCCTACATGGAGCTTTATTTTGAGAAAGAGAGCAAAACATAAAGAGAGGAGGTGTTGGATTCGATCTTCTTTCTCCTCGGCTAAACAGCTTCTGCAGAATTAGGTTGATGGAATGCCGAGTTCTTTGATGTGTCTACCTGTGAAGCAATGTTCGGTATACCAGTTCTGCCCTTAATATCTTCTTAACACCTTATGCTACACAACTAGCAATTTACGCTGTTAAGTTTTACAAAATTCATAACAGAATATGAAAGAAAACTTTTCCGCTTCTGGTTTTGAATAGAGTTGAATTCATATGGAAGTTAAAACTCCGATTTTGCTGTTGAGCGCCTCATAAGTACTTCCTGTTCCTCTCATTGGTATTGCTTCTTAAATTTTATTAAATAGAATTCTTCTACTTTTGTAATTGGATTGTGTGTCTAGTGCTTTTAATAAAAAGACAAAAACCATTGAAGTTTTTAAATTTTTTGAAATTCATATCTTCTACAAACTTGAGAAAAGTAGCACATAACGTATTATTCTTTTTCTGTTAGATCTCATAGACTTCAGCGATACTCAGTTTTGAGCAAGCTGATATGTACGCATTTATCCACGGTATTAGTAATTATAATTAAATAACCCAATTACCCAAACACAAACACATAAGAGAACGCGAGAGATTCATCTTTTCAATCCCAACAGAATTACCCAAAATGTTTTTCCGACCATTCGGCAGATTCTCCGATAGTAGAGTCATAGCAATGAAAACCAATTTCTCTATTAGCTGTTCGAAAGTCAGTCCATTCTTTCACAAGCCATGGTTGTGAGAAATGCTGTTGAACCCGGGACGAAAAAGAACAAAGCATTTGGCTCTTAACACCAAATTTAACTGTAGAAAAATATTGTTAAAATTATGAAAATCAATAATTGTAGAATAATATTGCAGTAATAATAAATTAAATAAAAAACAAATAGTTTTAGTTTTAAACAACTTTTGCTGAGATAAAAGGGTTGGAGTTGTATAACCTTTACTCCGGCGAGCTATCAGTTCAAGCATGGCATAGTTAGTATTTTGTTCGTAGCAATGCAAAAAGTCTAGTTTCGTAGTTGGTGAGATCCTCCGTGAATATTATTTGGGAGAGCAAGTCAGGAGCATCAATTAATCTGTATTTTATTTAATACATTTTAATTTTTTAAATTTCCCTGGTATCTACTCTTTGCCAGCTGCTACGGATTATGTTTTTGGATTCTATCAATTTTTGGCTGCGTATCCTACAGACGGATCACTAGATAGAGATCAGCGGAGCACGCTACGGCCGCAGAGCAAGAAAGAGAACTAAATAAGTCTTCCTTAGTTTTGATGATTTATGACTAAAAATTAAAGAGTTTATAGCAATCCGATGTACGAGTATCTGCTGACTTTTTCATGTTCTTCACATTACCAACCATGTCTATGTGGAACCCGTTTCGTGATGGTAGGCATGTCTGCTGTTAACCCAGAGGTACGTAGTTCGATTCCCATAATAAAGTCGAAATATTTTTCCAAGGGTATCGCTTTTCGTGAAGAATCAGCAAGTCCTCCGTTTGTAGATCCATTGCCATGAAAAGCGCTTTCTCGGTTAGTGATTCGGAACCGACAGAAAATTATAGGTCCCCTCCATTCTCTCACAAAGCATGGTTGTGAGGAGTGCGCTAGGCCATACGGTTCGTCGCCTTGTTGCGCTACCCTATTTTGGACAAAATAGAACAAACAGCAAGTGTTTAATCTGTGACAGTAAAATGAAAACTGGATTATTAAAGGCTGTATAGCGAATCAAATAACTATGAAAATTATACAAGTTGTCTTACAAGATCGTTCTAAACTGCTATTTCAGATTCCACAGAAAACAGCATGGATCCAGCTTTATCCCACTGCCATTTAGCGTTTTTTCAAGAACAACGATTTTAGCTATTTAACATAAGAACTTCTCAAAAAATTCATTTAAAACTCTAAGAAAAAAGAGAAGAATAACGGGCTTAGAATGCTTCGCTGCTTAAATTCGGTCTTAGATTCGAATCTTTGGTTAATTTTTTTCTTTTTTTTTAATTTTATTGGTGATACTGGTTCAAATGTTCTGTAGATTAAATGTTCACCTTAAGTAGAAGAAGTACTGTGAGGATGGTTTCCTATTTTATTGTCATGTTTACTCGGAAATTCATGTTTGAATTTTTTCAGTTGTGTTTATTTCTTAATTGATGAACGCAATGCTTAGCATGTCTGCATGTAAAGTATGTGTTTTGATGTTCGAGTCCCAGAAACATCGGAAAAAATAATATTTTTCATGGGAATTGGCAAGTAATACGATAGTCAATGCACTGACGTGAAAAATGTTTTCTAACGTAGCCGTTCGGGATTGGCACAAAATTATAGGCGTCTCCAAAGATGTGATGCAGCGGCCGCGCTGGCCTATTTACTCCATTTCAGTTTTTTTTTCTCAAAAATAAAAACATGGTAATTGGCAACTATTCGAGAGATTTATATACTCATTTGAATTAACTGAAAAATTCTCGTTTCTTAAAAGTATTTCTTAATTCCTCCCCGATAATTGAATGAAAGATTTAAATTTGTATTCTGCAATATTTCATTCTTTCTTATTTTGACTACCCCCAGTTCGGAATACCCATATCCTTCGACCACAGATTCGATTACGGTGAGGCTTTCTACAGTTCATTCTTAGTCTATTGAGGTCTTCTTCCCCTTGTTTGCGCCACCTAAGGCCAGGTTTTTTACGTACGCGGTTTCCCTGCAGTGTGCTGTCGAAAATTCGTCAAGTCGTATCCATCCGTTCTGCTTGTTCTAGTCTTCGTAGTCTCACGAGGCGTGGTCTTTTTTGGCACGGTGCAGCTCATACAGTTCGTTGTCAAATCTTCTCCTCCACACATTGCCTTCACATACGGGAGCCATTGTGAACCATTCGGAGTATTTTTCTTTCAGAGTATTTTTCTTTCGAAACAAGCAAGGGCTTTCTCATTAGCTCTAGGATATTTCCATACTTCCGCTCAGCATATAACAGGAATAGGATGACCAAGGCCTAATAACGCATTACACTGATTTTGCTAAAGAGGGTTTTTTATTTCTCAATTACCTTCTCAACGCAAAGTTGCAGCAATAGTAAATGTCTAAGGATTAAAGAAATAAAGGATGTCAAAGGAGGTTTCTGGTAAGTACCCATCGAAATCACCACATCAATATCATGGAAACAGTAAGACTTTGCAGAATAATAATAATTACAGAATACATCCCAACTCGGGATTTATAGTTCAGTTGTCAGATTAACATTGCATGTGACCACAACAAACAACTTAAGTCATCAAAATTAATTTACTAGCTCTGCTCTACACGTCCAGTTTTTATTGAACTCTAAACGGATAGACTATAAAAAGCCACGAATTTCTGAATTTCCTACTTTTTTCTTCTTTTTTCAGATGTTTGCTTAGTAGCATTTCATTTTATTTCACGTACGTAGGACTCCATACATTTGTACACATCTTAAGGGCAAATTATGTGCGTTCATCAATTCGTAATGAGGAAAGAGAAAACATAAACCAACATGTAGGCACTTCTTCAAATGGATCTTAATCTTAACAATTTTTATTTGTGATCTCTGTTCTTATAAGCAAAATTGTCCGAAAAACAAAATGTATTCGCGGCACGTTTCACGTAAAATAAATGAAACTAAAATACGCTTCCGCACGTTTGTTGGAATAAATAATTCCCGCACCATCAGTGCCAAGAGGGGAATATAATACGGAATACCTACACAAGTACGAACAAGGGGGTATGCGGGGGCGTACCTTTTATTCCTTTATTTCCGATTTATTTCTTGTGGTTAAGAAGAGCGAGATGAAAAAAGGAGGCCAAATGAGCAATTCTTGTTTTGTCAAGAAATTAATTCCTTTTCTTCTTTGTGAAAGCATGGGACGATGGAACAGAACAGAGCTCCAGGAGAGCACAGAGAACGTTATTGTTACATCCTTCTGAGTGAATTTTCCATTTAAACAATGGTCCCTTGAGTAATTTGTTTGAGTTTGCAAAGAATGCTAGGGTTTTTGCCTCGAGAATAATGTCAAATTATAGTCACATTAAGTCAGGAAAAGTCCTTATGTCATTATGTCATATGGAATCACTGGGAGGTAAAGTGTTGTTAAGGATACTCCAAACGAGGGTCTAATGGAAATTAAATCACTTCGTTTAAAGCAAACAAAAGGAGGATATTCCGATATTGGGGTTGTTTCCAAATTTAAGCTCATTTGAGAGGCTTTTAATAGGCTGGATGGAAATCATTGCCAATCATTCGGTAGGTCAATTGTGGTAGAATAACTTAGGATTGAATGCCATCACTGGCCAGAGCTTAATTGTTGTAATACCAAATTTATAATCGATGTTTATAATTTGCTTTAAATTTCTATTTCTTTATCTTGGCTAAGAAACAGAATGTGATACTGACACCTTTTGTGAACTGCAAGAGATGGACATGCCCAGAGGAGAAACCACTTGGGAGTGTAATCAATATAAAAAAATGTTAAAACTATGATTATTACGTGCACTATATGGTGTAGGATTCTTGGCAGTGTGTGTAACTACTAGTGTTACAAACTCTACAGGAGAGGTACTTCCAGTGGAAATTTATGCGTTACAAAAATGGGCAGTACCGATCTATAATTTACCTTGCTCTAAATTGGCTTGAAGAAAAGGTACAAGAAATTGAATCCCAGGACCGGCATCTATGTTGGGAGTGCAGCAATGAAAAACAGAGCTTCCAAGATCGACTGTCTCTCTCACTCTCTCTCTCTCTCTCTCTCTCTCTCTCTCTCTCTCTCTCACTCTCTCTCTCTCTCTCTCTCTCTCTCACTCTCTCTCTCTCTCTCTCTCTCTCTCTATCTATCTATCTATCTATCTATCTATATCTATCTATCTATCTATCTCTCTCTTTGAGCGTTTTTCTCATTTCAACCAATGCTCTAGCTAAGAAGCCAATTGCGTTCCTTCGCTGAGACAATCTAGCCGCAACACAAACCTCACGAGGAATGTTCATCTGTTTGACCTTGACCCCAATTTCGGATGTACAGTTATGAAAAGAGATTCATACTTTAGTAGAACGACCCGATTGTGGAATGCTTTCCCAGAATTTTTCCTCCGCATTACGACTCTCAAAAATTCAAAGACAATGTCCATCTGAGTTTCCTCTTGAATATCATGCACCTTGTACCTTGTACTGTACCTTGTACCTTGTACCTTGTACCTTGTACCTTGTACCTTGTACCTTGTACCTTGTACCTTGTACCTTGTACCTTGTACCTTGTACCTTGTACCTTGTACCTTGTACCTTGTACCTTGTACCTTGTACCTTGTACCTTGTACCTTGTACCTTGTACCTTGTACCTTGTACCTTGTACCTTGTACCTTGTACCTTGTACCTTGTACCTTGTACCTTGTAGCTTGTATCTTGAATCTTGTACCTTTGTACCTTGTACCTTGTAACTTGTAACTTGTACCTTGTACCTTGTTCCTTCTACCTTTTACCTTTTACCATCTACCTTCAACCTTCTACCTTCTACCTTCTATCTTCTACCTTCTGCCTTTTACCTTCTACCTTCTACCTTCTACCTTCTACCTTCTACCTTCTACCTTCTACCTTCTACCTTCTACCTTCTACCTTCTACCTTCTACCTTCTACCTTCTACCTTCTACCTTCTACCTTCTACCTTCTACCTTCTACCTTCTACCTTCTACCTTCTACCTTCTACCTTCTACCTTCTACCTTCTACCTTCTACCTTCTACCTTCTACCTTCTACCTTCTACCTTCTACCTTCTACCTTCTACCTTCTACCATCTTAATTCTACCTTCTACTTTCTACCTTCAGCTTTGTACCTTTCGTCTTCTATCTTTTGACCACCTCCTTTATTGTACCTTTTACTTTTACGTTTTACCTTCAACCTGAGAATAAGCAGTGCCGAAATTCAAAAGAAAGCTGTTGCATTCATCTTGGTTATGGCTTAGGAGTTGTATTAAGGATTTCAATCAAACCTCAATTCTAAGGAATATTAATTAAAGTCACCACCACATTTAAATTTCCTGAGAAATAACACCCACCAAAGAGCTCATCTAATTAGATTTCCAATTTATAGCTTGATTTAATTTTTTGTTCTGAAGTTTCGACCGCAATCTGATGAATATTTTCCGGTTCTCTCACAAAGTTCATGATGAGCTACAAAAATAAAAAAATTTAAAAAAAAAACAAAAAAGTGTGTTCTTCTACCAAAGCGATCGAGAGCTACTTTCTTTTGCTTTCTTCAACATCCGACTAATTCGTCCTTTTGCCAAGGAGTGGAGTAGATTGGCGATTTTTTCTTTTCTCTCTCCAACCAGAACTACTTCTACAAACAATTTCAGAGTTTACGTTTAAAGAAAAATAAAAGAGGTACCTTCCTTGTCGTCTTATTTACCCAGAAAATGTTGAATGCAAAAGGAAAGAGATAAGAAGTGGGATAAGGCAAATGGCAGAAAGATAAGTGAAAACTAAAAACAACTTTTCCAAGTAGTAGCATCTAGCGTGGTACAATGAAGTTGTTCACAAACAAATCGAAAAAAAAGATAGAAAAAAAAAAAATACAAAAATACAAAAAAAAACATTTAGGTCGGAAATACCAAGGGAAAAGTTTTTCACTTTCGACTATGTTCTGCCAACAGTTGCTGTGGTCTATGTGTACTAAGCATTCGCGCAGAATGGCCGAGTTTTATAAGTTTTCTTTTCGGTCTGGTTGTGGATTTGTATGTGAAATCCGATAGGAAGTCTTTGATATATTGTTGTGAAATCTGTAGATATATCATTGCGTAAGGGAGACAAATCGGACGTTTTAATATGCTATACAAATTGCTAATGCTTAATGTGGATATAAAAGCAAGGACATATTGTTGCTCACACACACACACATCAAGTTGGGTACCTTACCTATGCTGTAGATGCGGATAGCATAGAAATTTCTAAAGCCATTCCAATCCAACTTAAACAAGTTTGTCTTTGGTATGCACAGCACAAGCACACAATGGGATCTGAAATACTTTAAAGGACTTGCAAAGGCACATAATTATCAAATTCGATGATGGAAAGTATATATCGTGCTTTGTGCACTCACATTTGACAATACCTTTTGGTAAACGAGTCAGAACTTTTGCATTGATCGAATGCAAGTAAATATTGGTATTATTGAATAAGAACCTTTAGTAGAAAATTTAAATCATCGAATGAAAAATTTTTATAGAGTCCATCACATTGGTCATTGTCATTTCGGATTGATTTTGAGTGATACCCACTGATAATTGAGAATATTGAAATTGGTAAAACATATTTTTTCGTTGACATAAACGTACATATGCCATAAATCTCTTGCCCTTAAACATATTTTGCTAAGTAACCTCTTAAAATGAAATATTGATATGAATTCCAGTTATAAAATACAAAATACATAAAAATAAATATTAACTGGCATCGTTTCTTTTACTTTTGTAACAATTCACAGATAGCGACTATAGCGCGCACTTCTGATGAAAAATAATACCTCATTACTCATCATTGAATATAAACATACGTCAATTCTTATGAAACACTCTTCCCAAATAGGATTTGCTTTCACACACTGTCAATGGAGGATTAGATTCAAAGATACAAAGTTTTTTTTTACAACTTTCACCACCTTTTTCTGTCAAGTAATAATGCTTACGAAGGAAATCCCATTTGAAAGCTGTTCTTAATTACAGTAATTTGATTCATCTATTATTTCAATTCGATAATTACTTTTCAAGTTTCCAACTTTTATTCAAAATAAGTCAAATTCATTTCCCCACTGAAATGCACAAAAAATTTAATTTAACAAATTTTAACTTCCAAGCCGATTTGAAAAGCTCACACTCAAGCAAAAGACGGAGAGCCAATCATACAAAATAAAATAATCAATTATTGCGAGTTTGGAAAATCTTCACTCACTTTTTTGTTTAAATGTGCGTGAAAATGGAATTTAAATATTACTCTCGAGGTCTTAAATTCCATAATACTTCAATCACAAGTACTTAGTATGTTATTTGAAGCATCCAAAGTGCCGCTATCTGCCGGTCACTGGAACACAGTTCGCATCTGCCGACTGAATATCAATTTTTTGCGTAAAAGCCTTGAATGAAGAATTGGCAAGTTCTTTAATCGTAAAGTTACATATACTGCCACGAAAATCGTTTTCTCACTTAATCGTTCGGAATTGGTAAAATTTTTGGACTCTGAGGTCCGCTTTGCTTACTTATTTAGTTGCGGTTGTTGGCAGAGTAATTGCTGAGGCCAATAGTAAAGAGGATCATATGATCGCTTGCGAGAGCCTCTTGAGGATATCTAAAGTTTGATACCATGTCCTCTCGGATTTGCTCCTGTTGACACTGCTATTTATTGCTTTAGAAGTTCCCAAGTTGAGTTTGTCAGCTGAGTAGGTTTTGAAATGAGTTGAAAGTTTCTTTTGAAATGGAGAGCGGTCACTTGAATGAAGTGGCTGGATTTGTAAGGTTCGGGTTTAGTAGCCTTGAAACTCTTTTGGAATTGGTTTTTTTTGGCAACCGTGGTTAATGGTGCTGAGATTTTGAAAATGAATCATTTCAAAACTCTTCCTATTTTTTTCAAAGACTTCCTTGACTATCCAAAGTGATTTGATCCACCAATTTCATTGCTTCGGCCTGGTCAAACATTTTTGACGCGGTTAGCTCCTTAAATTCTTAAAACACTCTTACTTCTGTGGCTAATGAAGTTTTCAATTTATTAAACCAATGCAATTCTTTATACGATCCTGATGATTCCTGTCCTTAATGACAGAAGTATGGAATCTATTAAGAGCGGATGAGAAATCCTTTGATCATTTCGTTAAAAAGAAAATTAACAGAATAGAAAAATAATATAATAGGAGTGACCTTTGATCCCGTTTGGTTGAGCGATGAATGAATAAAACTAATCAACATAATATGTTTCTAAAAGAGTGAGCATCACGAGACTACGATGGCTGGGATATGTAGATTGGATAAATATGAAACGCTCCGACCTGAAGAATATCCAAGGGCACACTAAAGAGAAATTGTTAACACGAGGGACCTCTTTAAGGAGGATGCAATCAAATAAAAGGGAATCTCAACAGCCTTGCAGTGTAGAACTTATATGAGAATGGCAAACAAGTGTTGCTTGTGAACCATGTTCATCTCAAAGTGCAATCTTACAAATAACACTAGAATTAGACGTTCATATTTCAGAAAACCAATCAGACCCACCCGAGCAGGAGTTGCTCAAGGATCAAAGCTCAGACTTTCATGTATAGAACTTTCACTTCGCATCTACCTCAACCAGTTAAGGAAACCAACCTTCTCTTTGCATAAATATGTTATTAAGTAAAAGCTGTTTTCCTAGTAAAAATTATATTATTGTTCTTTTGTTTGATTCGCTAAGCTTTACTCTGGGCATTTAAATTAATGCAAACAACTTTTGTTACTATGAAATTCCTTCCGGTGGCAAAAGAATAAATATGAAACCAAAAACCCTTATCTTTCATTCTTACAAAACCAAATAAAAATAATCTTTGAGTACTACAAAAGATTTGAGATACAAACGGTAATTTGCAAGCGAAGACCACAAGAATGGAGACATTCGCGATCAGTCAAAAACTTCTACAACATCTGCATCAACCTTCGTTATGGAACATAACTACAGGCAAAAGAAGTAGATCAAGTATGTAGGAGTTCATTTCGTTGTTCCAACGAACTGATGTGTTTCAACCCGATCGCCACTGCAGTCCTGCATCCATCCGCTGATGCGCAAAAGAACTGCACTTAGCCAAACAAAACTACTGCTGCACATGCAACAAATACGACTTGTCATTGCGTACCGCTTTCCTGCTTGGTTCACAATATCCAAGACTGGAATTTAAAAACAGTCTGTTTTCGAGAGGAAGGCTTTGCGCATCTGTACAGGATATTATATACACAGGAAAACAGTTAGCAATAGAAAATTCTATTTAGAAACTGGGATCAGCCGTATAAAGAAACACATGGTGCAATTCGGAAGTCGCTTTCTGGAAGACTGGGACAACTTTCCAATTTAATTAGTAAGAAGGAAAGTGGAGGAAGGTAGACACCCACACCCGAAGTGCATCGATGCGATGACTCTAAGGGACTACGACATCCGATGAAGCAATGACCTCCTACGCTGAGGCCACATCAACCCACCTAGTATTTTTCTTTCATTTGTTCGTTAACTTCCTTTTCATTTGTGCCTTCATTCAACACCGTAGAACGAACACCAGAAACCTGAAACCATCATCATCTCAGCTCATTTACTTAAACCAAAAGGTGGCTCTGAGAAACACGCTTCGACTAAAACAGGCAGGACTTAAATCACTGATTTTAATTATTTCAGAACTGAGTACTATGAACCCGAATCATCACCAAACCAACCAGACGACAGAGTCGAACTTTTCCTCACCGCAAGAGCGAAGAGGCTTCTCCAGATTCTACCCGATTTACGAAGTACATTAATGAGGTTAGGTTAGGTGGAAGTGGCTGTCAGCCAATGATTATGTACCTACGTTACATGCATTACCTGACACACTTAGACCACAAGGGTCCATTGTGATGCTACAGATGTCAACAAGTTAATCACGTACTAGGTACTGATCCCAGAAAACTCGATGTGAGATTAACGAGTTGATCAGCCGGTTAATCACCTGCTAGTCCACGGTACTTTTAATGTATTTTGAAAGACGTTTAGAGTGTATGTAAGCTAAGTCGCTAGTATCGTCGAAATAGAATTCTACTTCTACTCGATGAATTCACCGAGATGAGTTTTCCTCTGTGCAGTGCATGAACAAAGAAGCTTTTGAACGGTTTCTTCGTCTTCTTCGTCTATGCAGCTTTTGCAGAATCATTGGAAAACACACCAAGTCTTTTGTCGTGTCGTCCTATAAGACAGTGTCCCGTAAGGACACCTATGCTAGAACATAGATGTAGGCGGTTTATGGTTAGAAAACTCTTCGTTGCAAGGCAGTTGTTGCACTCATTACAATACATAATACTTAAGTATATGTATATGGATATCAATATGAAATTGTTTGTCTATTTTTGATAACAATCAAACTTACTTCAATAAACCAAAGTTTTGCTGCTTCGTTAGTAAGCCTTGGATCCCATGAGCTCAACTCAGCCTCTAATAAAAATCCTCACAATATCAAAATGTAGTTCTATGTCTAATTTTTCGTTTAAAAAGAGTTTCAAAATACAACTGCGCACGGTAACGCCGATTCCTCGTTTTTTCGTCGTCGTATAGGAAACTGAACCGAATTCGTTTCTCACAACTCTTCTCATTAAAAATTTATTCCCAAACAAAAAGTGACAGAAGTTTGGACAGGAAAAAAACAATATGTTTTCGACTTTCTCGTATAATGTCGATGAGAACCAAACTACAATCCCTGCAAGGATTGACGCTGCTCTCTGTTAAATGAGTGTTTGCACATTGAAACCACAATGTAATTAAAAGTATCAAAGTTCCCAGTTGTGCACTTGTTTCAATTCTCTATTTTTTAGCACTCCTTACCAATTAATTGCGCCAATAAGTTGGTTAGCTTGGCAGTCTTTTGATGATAATCGATAATAGAACGGTAGTCATAGTCGTATTAGAATTATGTTATGATTGTCCAAATGGTCCGCGTCAAAGCGACTTTACATAGAACATGTTGCAGAATAATTTCAAAAAGTACCTATATATCAATTGACATTTTGGGTAAAAACGTCAAGAAAAATACAACAAATAGGTCCTTTAAAAGTGCTTCAAATACATGTAAGTCCCCTATTACATGATGTCTCCAGAGCTCAGGCTCTCATGAGTGCTCACATGAGTCCGCATTCATGTGAGCCTGGGTGCGTGAGACGTCATGTTATAAGGGACTAAGCAGAATTCGATTGAGGAACCAGGAAAACGCCACTGCAAACCATACTGTCAATTTTCAATTCGATATCTTTTTCGATTTGTGTCAGCGTTAGGTTACTTTCCCAAACATATCAAAAGTGTTCTCAAAAATCGTAAGTTTGGTATACCCAAAGCTTCAATTTCAAGCCCTCTGTCTAAGAACGTAAAGTAGTTACACTTAACCCCATTTAACTCCAATCAAAGGAAATTAAACTCTGGTTTTCATATTCGTCTCTTCATTCATCTTAAAAATCAACGAGGCTTCAAACATACCTGAACTATGAATAAAAAAAAATTAAAAAAAAACATCAGCCGCCAGTAAATGACTCATAACAGTATACAACTTAAATGAGGATACTATAGGTACCTATACAGATCCGCGCTGAATGGTTCATGCAAGAAGGCCCTCGTTGAGTGCAGATTGCACGCCTAATTAAACTCAAAAACCCCCAAAGTATTTAGTTTAGGTAGCATGAAACAGTTTAGTGTAAAAAATCATACACACAAATGAGGACGAAAAGTACGGTATAAAGACAACTTTTAGTGTACCTACCTTCTCTATACTGTATCCGACTCCTGCTCCTATCCTGGTTCGAACGTAGAGAACGATTAAATGGAAACAATTAACCGACCGACGCGACGCAAGAAATTCATAGAAAGCCACGGATCTTGGAACAGGTTTAAACGGGCACGAGGGAAAGGCGCTAAGCTTCATCTGTGGATGAGCTTTGTTTGGTGACATTTTCACTCAGTGTCGTGTATGAATGATGAATTCATCATTGCGAGCATATGAAGTACTTTCGTCCACACTCTTCCGCTGCAGAGCTAAAAAAAAAAAACACAAAACATAAAAATAAAAATACACGGGTCGCTATGTACCTCCATTTCAACAAAAAGTAGTAATTGCTTTGGGACTCACGTCCTCGTAAACAGTAACCATTACCACAAGGGTTGAAAACGCAGAGGCGAAATACGAAGTCAAAAAGGAGGACAAACAACATCACCTGAAGTATGATCCTTACAAAACGAAGAAAGGATGAAACGACTTTTAAATATTAAACAGGGTAATCCGCAAAGACTTGCACTTTGAATGATGATGGAACTTTACTAGCAGCAATGTGTGTACGAGTTTAAGCCCCCTCGACCTATGGAGACGCGTCCTGGGAGCTACAACTAGTAGATATATGTTGTAGGTACATATATTGCCACGACAACAGTCGGAAAGTGTTTGCTGCTGTCAATCATTGCATTTTGAGCACATAATGGCAACACGGATAGGAATCTATATGATGAATAAGATACCAGTAGTTAAAGTGATGGAATGTAAAAGGCCCACTCGCACTCCTCTGTCTATATTTTTTCTTAGTAGGTATTTGCTTTTGGCAAATACCGAATCGGAACAAAAAACAAGATGAAAAAAAAGGGAAAACAAGAAGCAAACGCCTCATTGCTTTTTTCAAAGGGATTTGTCCCTTTTTCATTCCTTTTGCACACTGAAAAGGATGCTGTCAACTGCTTTATGCTTGTGGAATTAAGAGGTTGTTGAGACTTCTTTCATTTTCCTCAACAGCAATGTAATCAACCTGAAATTTCAAAGTTTAATATAGAGAAGAAGGACAATGAGCATGACACACACGTCAAAGTAATCCACTTAAAAAAAAAGGAAAATCAATAACAAAAATTGAAAAGGATTCTGAATATATTTTTGATCTCGACGAAGAGCTTTCATTTGTGAAAAACAAGAAAAGTTTTAATGAAAAAAAGATTATTGAATCAAAAGTGATTGGAAATATACAAATGCTTTGCTTCAACTTACTTCAAGCGCAAAAGACGACATCAGTGCAGTTAAAGCTGTAGAAAAATTCAGTAAAACGTAGCAAGTTGTAGCATTAAGCTCTAAAAGCAAGTAGGAAAGATCACTACAGTTTCATACAGTTCAAGTGACGTTCTTTTCTTATGATGGCGATGTGTATTGTATTGTGATATCATTAGGTATCAATTCCTTCCCGCTACTTTTCTCGTTCACACCAGTGATCTCCAACTAGGATAGGCTTCATTTTCTTCCTATTTTTGGACGGCACGGCTTAAAGATTTTTGCAACTGATCTGTATGAATCTAATCTAAAAAAAATCCAAGTTTTGGATTAAAGGAACCATGTTAATGACAACTTAGTCTTGGTGTATTTATATGAATATGTTTATGAAGTTTAATGACATGCTTTCCTTTTTTCTTAGTATCGATCGTGTCAGAAGTTTGCATGATACTGTTGCTTATGTTTTGGCTCTCGAGGCCACTTCTTTGAATACTGCAAGCACCTGAGCAGGTCTATTTTTATTTTTATTTGCATTATTTTATTTTTGACGTGAAAGTTTCAGGATCTTACTATTTCTTCTTCGTCTCACGTACTCGTCTGAAAATGCTACTTTTAGAATAATTGGATAATAATAGTGAAATTGCAGGAGGGATGCCGCTGACATGCAGTACATTAGATCCAATCTTCCCTTTTAGTTGTTTTGAAATAGTTTTCCCAACATTCAGAACAAACATTTGGATCGTATGTGAACTAAACTTTTCTCTTGGCTATCTAATTTTTTTTTCGTTTCGGTGATGGAGAAGTTAACACCTCTGCCAGAGGTGAAATTGGCTGCAGTAGTTTCGATGGTGTTAGTTTGTTGCAACATGATGATATATACGTTTCGTTTTCGGGATGCCTGCACAAGGTATCTAGAGCTAGTGGTTGAAATTACTGGATCCAGGATTGTTTCTGAACATGTAACGGTCGTTTCGAAAAATGTAGATGTTGGTTCTTGAACTTCTGGCTGGTAATCAAACAGTTTCTTTGCTTTTCGGAGAGACATTCTTTTGTCAACGTTTTTTCGGGCCTCTTTCAGCGCCTCTTCTGTCCAACTAGCCCTTGTTTATGTGCATATGTATTTTAGGGGCATACTGAAGCTTTCTGTAAGAAAACTCCAAAAACATTATTAATCTAATTTAAACTTCGTGATCAGCCTCGCTTTCCTTCAGCTTTAGTTGTTGAGATTTTAGGTTCGCACATTCTCTCTACCATATGCTGACATAATTTGCATGTACAGGATAATGCTCCTCAGCAATACGTTTATTCGTAAATAGCATCCGTAGCAATTCATCAGCAATGCATCTGAAAAGCAACTATAGCCAACTAAAAAGAAACTGTCAGGCAACTGTAATGCAACTAGATATTGATTGCTTCAATGAATACGGTATAAAATATTCCACTTGGTAGATTCTGTGCAGCGAATGTCAGTCGTATAGCAGATACTTACATACAATCCCACATGATAAGTGTAGCTTTGACTACAATAAAGATAATGGAGTGCGATAACTGCTATTTGGACTAATTGAAATGAAGAGAATTGATATTCCATACAACAACTTTGTTAACTTGAGAAAAAACGGTTCTGAGACAACCTTTAGTATGAGCATCGGTCCATTAGCGGAGTTCACACAGTGCAATTAGTTGGACAATCTTTGTTTGACGGATGTTGGATGGTCGGATGTTCAGACTAATCAGGCCTTTCGTTCAACGTTAGGACATACATTCCCCCGCTCCGTTGATTTTCCACAGCTTGAACAGGCGGTTATTTAAACATGGCCTTTCAAACCAAAGTCTGTGAAACTAAACTGAACTCTGTTAATGTCTGCAATTTCAAGAGTATCGATTATAGGACTTTTTTTCTGTTTGAGGTTTCTAAAATACTAGGCGGAGCACTCAGACCAAAATATCGGTCCATTGTACTATCAGTAAGCAACCTTCTTTTTGTTATAGCTTTCCATATGTTCGGAGAAAAGCCAAAAGACGCTGCCATAATAAAGAGCCTAAGTTACCAGCTCTCACCATGTCTGCGCCGAGTATCTGTAACCTCATTCGAGAAAAAAGCAGTACATTCACAGAGGAAGTGCTCTGTGGTGCCCTCATCTTCTCCTCAAGATTCACAGAGGGTGGTATCACTCAAGCCTAACACGTTGGCAAAAGATAAGTGCCCACTGACAACGCCAATAAGCTTGTCTTCTTTTTTACGTTAGGGAGCATATGTTTGGTCTGTCTGCATCCATTACAGGCATGTCATTTACGGTTGTGCTATTCACAGATCCAATCGTTGATTGAAGCCCTCACTGAGGACGCTGGCAGACCTAGCTATAGGTCCTGTAAAGGCTGCCTGAGATCCTTGCCTGGCAAGTTTATCGGCGATCTCATTTTCAGTTATGCCATGGCCTGGAACCCAAATGAAACTCAAAGAATTTAATCTTCCGACTTAATGCCATAAGCCTCCGCTTGGAAAATGAGTATGATCCTAAAGAAGTGTGCAGTCGTATGCCGTCGTTCTCCACAAAAGCACCAGCACCAAACCCCCCGTCGATATTATGAGAAACTTTTCGCAAAAGGTGATTGCTTAATCAATCATTCCTTCTGTCTCATTTTCGGGGGTGAAGCTGGTACACAGCCAAAGGTATTGTATCAGGTACACTATAAATTTGCCCTATAACACAATTAATGTGATCTCTAACCTCGTGAACAAAGTGAATTTGGGAGCTTCCTAATTAAACCGAAGCGACGGTATATTATCATGTTTGTACTTTCTCTTCGATATAGTAGCGGCTTGAAACTCTTCGGATTTGATGAAAGTTCATTTGCAATTGACCAACTCAAAATTGCGCATAAGTCTTCGTTAATGCGGCATACTTAATCCGCTACCAGACCAATCGCCTTGGATAGATAAATTTGCACATCATCTGCATCACCTGTATGTAATGGAAACATTCTTGCGAACTTTGACAAGATCATTTATGAAAACGTACAATAATAAAGGACCCAAAATGGAGCTTTGGGTACACCCGCAATTAAATTTTAATACCTATAGTGAAGACTTGTTTTTAACAGTCACTTTCTACTTACGGCTTCAAAGGTAATTTCTAATTTGACACACAGCGTTTTCAATAAATCCAAGATACATAAAAAGTTTTTGACACAAAATTATGTGGTTAACGTTATCAAAAGCCTTTGAAAGACCAAGAAGGTAAAGAATGGTCACACCCTGCGAATTGAATTCCAATCTTATACCATCTAAGACTCTAACAATAGCGGTTTCGCAACTATGTTTCGCTTCAAAACACGATTTGTATGCCGGGCAGAATGATTATTTATTTGCTTAGAAAACATTATTTCAAAGACTTTTGACACACATGGCAAAATGCTAATTTGACGAAATTCATTGCAGGTTCTGGGATTTACTTTCTAAGCTACAGGCACAACTTTTGCCACTTTGTAAGGAAGAGAAGAACACATAATACAAGACTTAATTACATCGTAAGAAATGTTTTCGAGAAAAATATTTACTATCATATTGGTTGTATCGCAGGTACCATAATTGCAAGACCTACAGATCCAATTTCAAAAACCCCTCTGTTAGTTACTCCACAAACTTTTACAGCCAATTTTGAAGAAAATCGGTTAAGCGGTTCGGTCTGTGGATCCATATACGGATAGACAGACAAACAGACAGGCTCCACTGCAGGACCCACTTTTTTCTTCTTTTTTTTCTGCACGATTACTTTGTGGTACCTATATAATCGAAAGTGAAAGGGGAGAGAAGGTTCACATGGTGTTGACAAAAGTTCTGGGCTTAAATTCCGTAACTTTTAAGACGATTATCGTTCAACAACCTATCGTAGATTGCGTCGTCAAAATATTGTTTCATATGATCTTGCTTTCAATGGTTGGTGGAAAACTATTTTATTATCGTCTAAAAAATGTTGATATCTAACACGTTTTTTTACTGCTTAAAATTCAGACGATAGTCGTCTAAAACGTTACAGAATGACAACGGCCTTGTCAACCGATCAGAGTCGGTTCCCATTAGAACACCATAATTAAATCGGAATGAGTGCTGTTAGTGACAAGATGGTGGACCGTCCTGTACTATTGCGTGTTGTTGTCATGTGTTATTTGTTCTATGTAGTATTTGTGTAGTTAGTCTTGTGGTATCAGCCAAATGGTCTTTGTCGCCCTGCTGCAACCCCCTTACTCTGCAAATTTATGCGTGGAGTAGGTTTCATGTAAAATATAAAATGTAACGTTACAGAATCTGACCTCTGACTTCTTCCACACCACAGCCCTTTCAAAGCCAGTGGTACCTAGCAACTTTGGAAGCCGTCCTTGTCGCAACAGAATAGGTAAGTAAGTAAGACAACAAGTAATTTTGCTTTATTTCATGGTAACGCTACTTTATACAATTATTTACAATTTTCAAGAAATATTATATAGATATTAATGAAAAATGTACATGTTCGTATAAAATAAAAATTAATATTAATGAAAAAGAAGCTTAGCATGAAATGGTCAGGATTATTCTATTAACGAAGAAACCAAGTATCAAGAGGCGAATAATCCGATGGAATGCGAATTTGCAATTGAAGTACGACCTTTTGGGAATTAAGGCACACTATTTTACCTATCACTTCAAAATGTTAAAAACTCTTCTTGTAAGCCAAAGCAATAGTCTTAAAATTAAAACAATTCCCTTCAGTTCAAGAAAATTCTGTTTTAATCTGACCACCCATCGAATGAATTATGCAAACTGTATAATGTTTTTTAGGTTTTTATTCAGAACCATTGGATGCCTCGTCTGTATTTTAGACGAGTTTGAAGTACGATGCATTAATTTTGGAGTACTTCGAATGCAATCAAATGGAAGGTCATGTGTTTTCATAGACATCATGATGATGTCCATAAATATTTTGGGAGTTTGTCACTTCTCTGGAAAGTCTAATTTTGATTGATTTTCGACCAGCTCGAAATTATTTTTCAGCTATATTCAATACAAGTATAGCGATTCCCATTCACTTTTAGACTGCTCTTCAGTTTCGTAAGGATATATTTTCACCAAATGAACTATTTCTATAGCTGTTAAAGTCTTTCAATAAATAAAACTAATTTTGATTCTGCCTTGAGCTGCTATGTTTTGTTACATTCTACCTACCAAAACAGAATACGCAAAGTTTAGAAGAAGCCTAATTAAAAAATACTTAAAAACATAATAATCCAAAACCTAAAACATTCTGGCTTCGAATTGAAGAACACGCAAGTCATAGTTTTAGAAATATTTTCAAAGAACTTGCAACCGATGATGACGCTAACCATCGCGAACATACAAAACTTATTAAACAGTTTTAATGCTAAACTCAAATAACGTTTCCTGTTCATAGATGCAGCTTATTGGTAAGCAAACATGCACACGACCATGTTCACAACTAATAAGGAGCTGTTAGAGAATTCTTCCGAACGACTCTCACAGAGCCTGCAGCGTTTATCATAGACGAGCAACATCTCTGCAATAAATAGGAACGTTCAAGGAAAACACAGAGAATAGGTAGCTAGCTATAAACCCTCTTAGCCATGTGGGTGGGTTGAAAATAAGGAAGAACATTTCTTCATGGCAGTGTTGTGTATATGAAACGAGAACTTCGAAGACTCGCAGCGAAAGTTAGTTGAGTGGAAAGAGAAAAAAAAAATCCAAGACCTCTGAATATCTTTATACATATAGCTTAGCTTTAGTAGGGTGAAATGGGCCTTGGTTCAAGGATTATGCCTGCTTGTTTTTGTTTTTGTTGTTGTTTTTGTTTCGTTTTAAATTAATTTTATATGGAGAAACTCTAATGACACTATATAGGGTTAGAAGCATGCCTTTTGGTGATAAGATCCTTGATATTCAAACTTGTGTATGTTGATATGCCCTGCTTTGGGATGTGCGAGAATTGCACACCATAAACAAACTTACCCTCCGGTTACCCTCTTACCTTTTATAACTGGGTTTTTCCACAATTCGGGACAAAATCATGTTAGTTGTTTTTGTCGACGAGATGGCCTATGTATCAACACATCCAAGGGATAATGAAATTCATTATGTTTGGTTCGTTGACAGGCCATGTTTTGGTTCGAATTGGCGTTGGCTGGTTCGGTGTTTGGTACACATAAACAAACGTGTATCCCTTCCTTTCATTGCTGTTCGAGTTATATGCTGGAAATTTAATTTCAATTTAAAGTTTTAAACCAGAAAATTTGCTAAGTTTCATTTTGTTGTAGGGCTTTAGGGCTTTTTAAACAAGTATCTAAAAGTTTTCTATACTCGTATATGCTTCAGCGTATGATGTGAGGAATCAAACGGCTCGGTGAGCCAGGAAGCAATTGTGATAAGCTTAAGCGCTTGTTGTGAAAACGGGTTAAGAAGTTTAATGACTCTTCTGTCTTATCTTTAATGAAATAATTTATACAGACTGACGGTTAAGATATAAGGTTTTTTTTTATTTTTATCTTAGAATGTTTGTGGAGACAGATGAAAACTAAAGTTTCGTAAGTGACCCTCAAGAGTACGAGGAGGATCTTCCTGCTACAAATAAAATTTACAAAAGTGAATTCAAGCATTTTGAACACGATTTGGCGTGCGGTAAATTCGGCGACCTATGTATTTGCTTTCCTGCTAAGATTTTTCCCTACTTTGAAGTCAGTATTTGGCTTGCAAGGGAGTTAAAAGCTGACTTTGTCTAAGTCTAGATAAAACGAGTGGCTATTTAAGATTTCAGGACAGTTTTCTTAGAAGTTCAATCGATTTAAAGGTGTGAAGTTAAATTTTCGGTGTCAAACAGATACATATAACTTACCTGCATTTTCAGACTTGACACCATTAGGTTTAAAACACTTCAATTGCAGGTTTTGAAAAATTTCTAATTTGCTTACGCAACTTTGCATTTTATTTTTTTTACGAAAAATGAACCGAGCCGGTTCTCTTAAAAGACAATGCGAAATGAATGAGAATGTAACTGATTCGCTATTTCAGTTGAGTTAAGGCTGAAACTGGGCTTAAAAATGTAAATCGTTGAACTTCCTAACCAAGTTCAAAACTTGATTTTGCACCTGGGTTACCTCCAATTATCCTATTCTCATCTAAGAACAAGTGGAAACAAGTATTTATTGATGATTTCTGTTTTTGCCTTATGCTCTTTGATTGGTTTATGGAATGGTAGATGTGCTCTTGAGAGACATATATATACAGATTTAGGAGTTCTTGAGACATTAAACGAGGTAACAAATGTGTTTTTTAGAGATATGATTTAGGAAAATGAATGTCAATTGAAAGCATTGGAACGATTGGCCGCGAACTGCCAATAGATTTGTTGAGAGTATATGTTCCTGAGCCCTATCTGGAAGCACAATTGTCTGAGGAAATTATAAGAAGGACAATGCGATTTACCATGAATTATAAACCATCTTACTCGTATTATAAACTGGTGCATCATCACTGCTACCTTACCTTTTCTCGGAAAGTTACTAAAAGGAAGGGAAAGGAAGAACCTTTCATCGTCAAGAAATGGGACTCTTCCTTTCCATCTGTATCGAACCAATCAGCATTCAACTGTGTCTTTTTAAGATGTAAAATAAGTTAATTTAAAACCAAATTGTAATCAATCGGGCAGCAGAGCCGTACACAAACACTTTATTTCCCTTGAGCTCTTGACAAATTCAACTATAACATGCTTGACCGGATAGAGCCACGCCATTTTGGATGTCGTAGTCAAGACATTAAAGCTTTTAACAGATAAACTGTTTAGTTAACAGAAAACTTGTGCCTGGTGGTGAGAGTTCAACTGCTTTACCTGTTACCTAAGGAGTTCAACAGGGTACCATTCTTGGTCCATTACTCTTTAGCTCATTTTTCTTGCTGTCTTTCTGTGCATTTACTAGCTGCGTCTGTGACTTCGTCCGCGTGGAATAGAGACTTTCGGCTGCAATTTTCAATTCATTTGACTTGTTATTTTTCAAGTAAAAAACATACTTACATTAAAATTACCTAGTTATATTATTTTATATGAGTAGACTTTTGTACAAGACTTTCTTAGTTCTTCCATCTTTAACAAAATATTACAGGTTATACAGTAATTCCAGTCATGAGTAATGCTCTTATAGTGCTGCGCACCAGATGTGTGATTTGTAACCGTTTAGTCGTGTACCATTGCATACCCTCATTGATAGGACTGGAGCATCAACTTGCAGCCTCAACTTAAGGAAAGGCACCCTTGACAGTTAGAAAAAGTTGAGAATCTTCATACGGTATGGTGTGACTTTCTCAGTGTCCATAGCTCTGTTAATTTGTCCAATACATACATATGCCAGTTGCCTGCCAAAGTGTTATTCAATAGAATTTTCAATCAACACTGGAAGCTAAAGTACAGGACTTGGTCGTGGGTTTGATGTGGTGAAACGTTTATGCCATCATATTTCAACTTTGGACGCAACAACAATAATAGGGTGGCGAAATGAGAGATGTAATAGGGTGAGCAGGAGCCCCAGGGCCTAGAGCGTTTCTCACAACCATATGCCTTGTGATTGTGAGGGAATGGAGGGGACCAACAACACTATTGATCATTTCTATACATCGATGGATTTGGCATTGAGGTTGTTCGATAAGAAGATAACCATACAGTCGGGGAAAACAAAAGAGATGTGTTTAAATCTTTTGTAGTGAAGTAGATGCTTGATGACCATAGTCCTGTAAAGTTCAGTAAAAAGCGGTATCGTCCAGTACACTCATCTGTCTATGTTCTAAAATCAAACAAGCAAATGGTTTTGCTATGAACACAACATATCTGTGGGTCAGTTACTTAAGGTGATCAAAATAAATCTGCCATGGTACTTGGCTATAACCGCACCAAAGTCGGACTCGATGTATTTGACCAAAATGATGTCGATTAATTCTTGTACAAGTCGAACAAAACAGAATTATCACGAAATTATAACGATCCCCAAAGGGCTTTTTTGAAAAAAGGGCAGAAGAACTTGCGATGAGTGTTGCAGATGTTGTTGCCTATATGCCACAGAAGAAAATGTATTCCAGAACTGCAAACAACTTCTAGTTAAATCTGTATTGCACATTAACCATGTTCCTTTTGTAATATAATATTTATTTTGAAGAAAGATTTTACTTTTCTTTGAATTTCAGTAGTGGGGTTCAAATGGACCTAAGGCCAAGTAGATTGACTTTTTCCAAAAAAAAAAAAAAAAAATTCACTGAGCATTAATCTCACTTTCAAAAATGATAAAAATTAAAGTTGTGATATCCTGGGGTCCAAAGGGACCTTACAACGTCTACTTTCTGTTATTAAAACTGACCCCCTCCTCCTCCCCTAACAAACGGCTGGAAACAGAGCTTGGAGGTGGCTCTGCTTCCAGCCGTTTCCAGCCGAATTTTTCTTATTTTGGCCCAGCATATGAATCCTGGGCTTTTTTCGTATGTTTTGCAGAACCCAAAACAACATCTCCAACGTCATTTCGCCTTTCTATGTGCCGATCTAGTTTTCAATATTTCCGTATCCATGTGAGTTAATCGAAGTTTCAGTTAAAGCAAACACTTCCTGTTAAAACACATGTTTTTTGAAAGCATTTAAACTTAGAAATCAGCAGTTTTTCTGCGAAAACATCTTCACTTTTGATAAAAAGACGATATCATGGAAAATTTAATGCAATTGAATAACATCTTTGGGATTGGTTTCATGACCTAGAAAGTTCGTTTCTTGCATGCGTCTGCTTGAAAGCTAATCACTTTAAGCAAACGTAGAAAATATCTCTTCTCTCAGAAAATATCAATTCAACTCGAAGGACATCCTGACGTCTCATGAATTAAATCCTTTTGGTGGTCCACGGAGAAGAACCTTTTCAATGATTGAAAATAGAAACTTCATTCAAATCCCCAACTTCCTTTGAATATCATCTCATTTCACTTTACCGTTGTTTTTATAGACATTGCTTCAGTGGAAATACCCTGTTGCATTACAAACCTTGAACAATTTTCCCGTTGAAACTCTTGGTTCCAGGAATGCTTACCATTAGTTTGCTCCTGAGTTCAATTTCAGACTCGCTGTGAAATTCAGTGAATTCTTCCTAAGCTATATGCATTTCTGTCACCGCGACGAGTTCAAACGTACTTGTCTTCGTTACGAAGACATAACTTGATAGCTGAACTTTTTCGTCGCCGCAATTATAAAATCGTTTCTTCTTTCAAATCCTCTCCTATTTCACTGTGTTCTTCAATATTATAAAGGTAATCATAACCCCATGATGTGTGCGCTAATAACAAAAAATAATTGGAAAGTTACAAATAGATAGATATAAAAACCCATATAGATACAAAAAATGACAATTTTTGAGTACAGTGCGCACACATGTCAAATAGGTACCATAGCTTAAAAGATATCGAGGTATTTTCACTAGAAGTTGATGCAAGAAAAATAAAAAAAAAAACAGTAATGACATATGTTATGTATACAATATTACGACCATAAATCCGCATGTACAGGGTGTCCCGTAATTCGTTTTACATACTTTGGGATATGATTCTTGGTCATATTCTAAGAAAAAAATTGTTATACAGTAAAGTCCGTTTCTCAAGTTTGACATCACTTTTTGACAATTTAAAAAAAGTCTAACTTTGGTGTACCCTAACCTGTGTTAAATTCGATATCTCTGTCAATACAGATGATAGAGACCTTATCTTAATTTTTTGTAAAAATAACAATCTTTATTTATTGTATTTAAGTTGAGCTTTCATAGGTTAAGGGTTGCCAGATTTTCAATTTTAAGTGGTGTCCAAATTTTCTTCCCCAAACAAAGTTTTGACTTTGAGGTAATTTTTTCGCAGAAAATACCTGTTAAACATAGAGTTTCTTTATTTTTTACAGATGAACAAAACAATAATAAAAAAAAAACTTAGTAATAAGTGCACTCAAAAACCCATACATTTTATGATACTTGGAAAAAACTAAAACAGGTAAAAATTCTAATTTTGTCTTTTTTACGGTTTTTTATTGCAACAACTTGCAAAGGGAGCAGTTTTCCAAGAACTTTTAGTAGTTTCTTATGTATTTTATACAAATACAATTATAAGAAGTGCTCAAAGTGCCCTCCTTCGTTTTGAATCCATGCCAGAGCGCGTTTTTGGATTTCAGGCTCTGTTTCCAGCCGTTTCCAGCAGAATTTTTCTTATTTGTGCCCAGCTTATGAGTCCTGGGCTTTTTTCGTATGTTTTGCAGAACCCAAAGCAACATCTTCAACGTCATTTCGCCTTTCTATGTGCCGATCTAGTTTTCAATATTTCCGTATCCATGTGACTTAATCGAAATTTCAGTCAAAGCAAACACTTCCTGTTAAAAAAAAACATGTTTTATAAAAACATTTGAGTTTACTTACAATCAGCAGTTTTTCTGCGTGCGAAAACATCTTCAATTATGATAAAAAGACGATATCATGGAAAATTTGATGCAATTGAATAACATCTTTGGGATTGGTTTTATGACCTAGAAAGTTCGTTTCTTGCATGCGTCTGCTTGTAAGCTAATCACTTTCAGCAAACGTTAGAAAATATCTCTTCTCTCAGAAAATATCAGTTCAATTCGAAGTACATCTTGATGTCTCATAAGGTGCCCTGACATAAGGCCATACGACATAAGGCCATATTCGAATATATGGCGCTATGACGCTTTCAATTGTGACTTAAGGCCATATTCGAACATATGGCCTAATGACGCTTTGTCAAAGGGTCGTAAAGACATATTTTTTTGCGACTTTAGGCCATACATTGAAATGCCCTAATGACGCTTTCTAAATTATTTTGTTAATAGTTGACCTTGAAACATTTTACAGTTTTTAGAAAGCAACACAATGTGCAATCTCACAAAAAAAAGCAACAGTTATGAGCTTGACGAAAAATCATCAATGAAAACTTGCATTCATTCATTGATTCATGCCTTCATCAAATCATTGGATACTTCTTAATCAGTTGCACAAGTTGTCGTTACAATTGAGAAAAAAACAAGTGGAATTAAAAGACCTTATACATATACATATATGTAATGTATATATAGTTTTTGCGAAGGGTTTAGAAAAGGCAGCAAATGGCTTTATATTCCGGATTTAAAATAAGTTTATAAATGTAAATATGAATCCAGGTATTGAAAATACCAAATTTTAACACAATCACTTTCTTTATCGCATGAATTTTGCATTCATAGAAAAAAAAAAACAATTTGTTCGTTTCTGGATAACCGTACGATGGCAAATTTATGTAAAATTATGTTCGTTTGGCTTTTACTCACGATAGAATAATGAAGACAAGAGCGAAGCGGAAAAAGTTTTCACAGAGGAGTATGGATGTGTGGTGTAAATATAAAAATTCGCGCGAATTTCGTTGTTATAATGTTTGGTGTTTTTTTTTTTTAACTGGGAAACGGAAGAATGGGTCATAAGGCCATGATGGCATTAAGACGCTTTGTAAAGCGTCATAAGACCATATTATGTTCGAATATGGCCTTAAGTCACAAGTCAAAGCGTCTTAACGCCATATATTCGAATATGGCCTTATGTCGTATGGTCTTATGTCAGGGCACCGTCTCATAAATTGAATCTTTTGGGTGGTCCACGAAGAAGAACCTTTTCAATGATTGAAAATAGAAACTTCATTCAAATCCCCAACTTCCTTTGAATATCATCTCATTTTGCTTTACCGTTGTTTTTATAGACATTGCTTCAGTGAGTACCTAGTTGCATTACAAACCTTGAACAATTTTCCCGTTGAAACTCTTGGTTCCAGGAATGCTTACCATTAGTTTGCTCCTGAGTTCAATTTCAGACTCGCTGTCAAATTCAGTGTCACCGCTATAGCTGATAGCTGAACTTTTTCGTTGCCGCAATTATAAAATCGTTTCTTCTTTCAAATCCGCTCCTATTTTCCTAAATGCTCTCACTGTGTTCTTCAACATTATAAAGGTAAATCATAACCCTATGATGTGTGCGCTAATAACAAAAAAAAAATGTGAAAGTTACAAATAGATAGATATAAAAACCCATATAGATACAAAAAATGACAATTTTTGAGTACAGTGCAGGTATTTTAACTAGAAGTTGATGCAAGAAAAAAAAACAGCAATGACATATGTATACAATACTACGAGCATAAATCCGCATACACGAACTAATCAAACTTTAAGCCATGTATATTAATCGTTTTTTCTAAACTTACCGATGTATTAGTTGTACAGTTTTGTTTTTTATTTCTTATTGGAATATAAACAGAGCATCAAAAACACAAATAAATAATTTTCTTCTTTTTTACTTAACTTACAGAGCTTTTTAAAGTTGGTCAATTTGGTTCTAGGATAAAAAACTTGATTTCTTTGTTTTCTTTTTACAAATGTGAAATATTGAACGAGCAATCTTAGTTTTCTTCAGTTTAGTTCAGTATTTTCACGTATAAGGAAAATTATAATTTTGACAAAAAAAAATACTTTAAAATTTTTATAAACAAAACAAAAAACTCCTTTTTTTGCATTTTTTTTTTTTGCGTTTGAGTTGAGCTTCAAAAATAATATCGCTGAGTCTTGCGGAAAACACACCATGGTAGTTGAGCTCAACTATTGTTGAATCATACGCTAAATTGTAGCTGCAATAACTTACAATCTTCAGAAATATTTCAATTCATTTAAAAAAAAAGTAGTGCTTCTAGTGCTCTCGCCTTGAAAAAGAATTCAATTTTCTTTAATTAATTTAATTTAACTTAATTTCAGTTATTTATGAGATAAAAGAGCTGATAGCGTGAAATTGCCAAGTAGATATATCAATTTAAAATAGTTCTGTCAATATTTTGATCGTTCAAAAAAGGCATTAGTAGCTTTATTGCGTGCTCATCACTATAACACTTCACAAAATTCTGGATCATGGTGGTGAGCTTATAAGACATCAAATTTTGCCAATTTTGAGGCACCTGAATCAAGGAACGAAGACTACAAGCGATATCGACATTCAAATACATGCAAATTTTAACGAAAACCACCAAATTAAGTTTTATTTAATATTGTACTATCATCGAATCCGCTTGTTTCATCTTTAGGGCATGTTCGATCCAAAAAAGAGCTGAACCAGAGTTATAACACAGAACAAATAAGTCTATCAAATGTTGAAAATGATGATGATGCGAAAAACCCTGTCAAGTTTTTTCAAAAGTCCTCACTCTGTAGCCTTGAAAATGTCTTTTCAGGAGAAAATAAAACTGTGCAAATATCTTAATCCGTTCAGAAGTTAGGGTTTTTGCCACGAGAAAAGTCAATGGGTTAGATAGGTTCAACAGAACAACACTTGCGTTTCTATTGCATTCAGAAGACAATGTGTTTTTGCCTTAAGGATTTCTCGTTCGATGATTTTTCCATCGCTGTCAATGTTTGAAAAAAAAAAAAAAAAAAATTATGTCGGGAGATTTTGAAAAATACAAATTTCGGAAAATCCCTTTTCTCTTCCACATGATTTTTCTGTTTGTGTTTTTATTAACATTCAATTTTTGATTATACAGCCACAATATTTTTTGGAAAATACATGCTAAGGAAACTTCATTTCAAAAATACAAAAATAAGTCAAAACTCAAAACAATTCCTTTCCCTTCAGAAGAAGATGTCAACTTCTAAAGAATGTTTGTTATAGTTGATGGTGTTTTCATTTATCTTATTCTCCCTCTAGATTTGAAAAGAAAGATCCAATTTCACTCTTTGAGTTCTAAACTTGACACTTAAGTCAAACTCTGGGAAAACACTATTACGTACCCAAATCAAATCCCAACCACATGGCATAACAACATTACCGGAAAATTGGATACAATTGAAGCACACCTTCACAAGACCAAAAATCATCCTCTAATTGAAAATCCTTTCAGGTAGGTAACCTAGATTTGTATGCTGTCCTTATTGTATTCTTCTTACAACAGTGCGACCGACCATTCATGTCGTAAAAAGGAATCCCAAGCTTTCGCTCACTATACACAAGCCGTTTCATACCTAACTATACTCGTATATAGACAAAGATGAAAAGGGAAAACTTCACAAACAATGACTACAAAATCTCTCACAATCTGGCCGCCACTTTTTGTGTGTGTTTCATATACCGACAGCAATCAAGTGGAGCGTTATAAAACCCAACTGAACTTTGAAATGGCTTCGGGACCGTAAAAATGAAAATATTCAATTTGAACTCCTGCAGCGCAAAGCCCAAGCGATGAGAGTCAAGCAATCGGATTTTTCAGGTGCAAAGGTACAAAGAAAGAAGCAAAAAAAAACAAAAATAAGAATGGAAAAGAAATAACAGCTTTAGGTTAGGCACCTAAGGGGATCACCGTGCGAGTAAAATTTATGTAATCCTTCCGGTCGTAGAAGACACTGATGTCATTGTAAGGTGCGAAGGTGCATACACAATACAGATTGTGGCATCAGCATCAGTGTCCTCTGATATTTCCCCAGGAGCAACATATTGTTTTCTTTTGGTTTAGCTCGACGAGTGTTTTTCATTGTGTCATTTACTTCAATCTGATATTAGTTTGCCCTGGATACGTTTGCATATGAGTAACGATGTTTCCTCTTTCAATTTCATAGCTTAAAGCTAAAAAGCGAAAATTTCTTGTGTAGGAACGCTAAAGGACTTAAGACTTCAAAATAATCTGCTCTACGCTGGAGATGTCTTTACAATAAAGTTCATCTAAAATCAAAGTCCTAATAGTCTAAGAGCTGGAAGCAAATTTTTGGAGTGGAGTAATAACCAAATGTATGTGAAGACATACACCCAGTACATCAAATTTGAAAGACTGGCAGATTTCTTTTTATTTCTTCATGGGCGGGAGTATGAAAATAGAACTTTTCCATATTTGACATGAGCAATAAGTTACAGTACGGACTCGATTAACGCAACTAATAGAAATTCGGACGGTTGCAGTAACCGAGGTTGTTGCACTTATTGGATCATATTTTCTTAGACACAATTTATGTTTGAAATGTCATACTTCATTAGAAAATTGAATGTGCATTGTTCTTTGCTTTTGAAACCATTCATATAAAGCCTTTTCCATTTGTGGATACTCAGAAGCTTGCATCTTAACTCGTTCCCCTGGTCTGGACTCTGCTCTAGCCACAAATTGTCTGAGAGCAATTTTCTTTTTTTTTTAATGCGGCATATTGTTGAATTGTGAACATTATATCATTGTATATAGAAACTATAGTATTATTATGTAGACTTTTTGGCTGGTGGTCTCCGTGCCAACTTAGCAGTCTCCGTTCCAAGCAATTTGTTTTACCATTGTGTGTAGAGAAACGAATGTTGCGCCACCATGCTCGTCCGGTCCAAAGCACTGTTAAATCGATTCATGAACTTACTATAGTTTCTGTATACAATGATTATATTTTTTACAAATTGTCTTAACTTAGAACCCTTTTCTAGTTCTGATAAAATATCACTTCTATTTTTGAATGACAATTTTAAAATTTTTGTAACACAGGATGTACCCACAGGACACTAGCGAGATCGCAACCCACTCAAATAAACACAGATGCATTTTAAGTGTTTGTTCATGTTCTTGCAAGAAATATTGCTCAGATAATCTAACTGTAAAATAACAACGGGAACAAAAAATCAAAAGAAGAACGTGAATATAAAATGGGGATAAATAAACACAAGAAGTTGCACTTATCGAGGTAGCTTTTTTGAAAAGTTGCACTTATAGAGTCAAGGCGTGTTAAGATTTTAGTGTTGCGAAAATCGAGGAGTTGCACGAATCGAGGGTTGCGCAAACCGAGTCCGTACTGTATTAGTGTGTGTCCCAGACGATTTGATTTCAGCATTTTATTTATTTTCAAATGCATTTTCGACTTCAAACCCTGATGACGTTATTCCTATCGCATGTAACTTACAGAATGGTACGCCAAAACATCATAAAAATTAAATTCAAAAAAGCCGTTTGGGAGGTTCATTTGATGAAAATTTCGAAGCCACTGATGAAAGTGCAACGGTTGCAAATTTTTCAAATTTACTATCAAAATTCGTGTATAAAATATTATTAAAGTGCAATGTGTGTGTTACCACCATGTCATGGTCTTCATAATTGACCTGGTGAATCAATAATTCGTGCTGTTAACACAAAATTTCGCGCCAAATTTACGACTTGCATGCTAAGGTTCGTTTCGAAGAGAATATTGCAGTCCTAAGGTTGAGTGTCAATGAGGATCGTGAAGTATCAATTCGTCACTAATTTCAGCAATGTGTAACTTCACCAAATTGACAGTTTTACGAGTCGATTTAGCTTTGAAAGCATGTGGAATTCAACTTCTGCAAGAACTACCACAACGACGAATTTTTTGTGAATGGGCCTTATAACAGCTCCATGAAAATCCGCTGTTTTCACGAAAAATTATATTCTGGCTTCACAGATACATAAATAAGCAAAACTTTGGCGTCTGCATTGATAAACAGCCTCATGCCACATAAGAACTACCGACGCATCTCGAAAAAACGATAGTTTGGTGTGGTTCGAGTGTTGTTGGTATTATCGGTCCGTTTTTCTTCAAAAACAACCGTTTAGGAAACATTTACGGTGACGACAAACGAAATTGATTCATAATACGCGACTTTTCTTGCCTCAGTTGGCTGAATTGAACTTGGTTGATTTGTGGTATCATCAAAACGGTGCAGTGCAACATGTCATCACTAACCTTTTAAGGCAATGGACATGCTGAGGGAAGCGTTTGATGAGCAGCTGGTAATGGCCTGTGAGTTGGCCACCAGGATCATGTGATGTGAAGCTTTTTGATTATTTCACTTTGGCTTATTTAAAGTCATTAGTCTATATGATGTGGATACGCCGAACACGATTGGAGCCTTAAAGGAAAACAAATAACGCCTTATTCGTGAAATAAAAGCAAAAATGTTCGAAAAAATTACGCGAAATTGTCTTTCTGAATTGGTCCACTTGAAACGGAACATTTGAAAAATTCATCCTTTATATAGAATTTTTTCGTTTTCTAGCCGTTGACAATGTACATTAAAGTCATGTTTTAAAACTCCAAAAAACAACATACTTTTACCAGAAGATATAACAGATGCATCTACCAGCAATTGTATCTTTTGTTATCGAGTAAAGAAATATAAAGAGAAAATCACAAATTCGGACGAAAATCACCAAATTGTCCTTGTTTCGAAAAAGTATTTGAAAAAAATTTAAATGCGTCTGCCATGCAGAAGGCGCAAACCAAATCGCCCGAGACACACTTTTTGTAATCAGGGGAATTTTTCTGATGCTTTGGAGTACTATTATCTGCGTTACAAGTGATAGGATAAAAGTTATCAGTTTCTTGAGTTGAAAAATATTTTTGAATAAAGCTTAAAATGCTTGGAAGAAGACTTAAGCCAAAAAGTCACAGACTATCAGCACAACCTTTGTTGTAACATGTAACACTTTGGCGTTTCAAAATGAGTTTATTAGAAAAGCAGGTTTTGTTTTTGAAATCAAATTGCCATGACAGTCGTCCCTTTCTGAAATTCCTTCTGCTAAAACCTTAATGATAAGCTTTACTTTGATGAAAAAATTATTGTTTGATTTTTGATAGTCACTTTTTAATTATTTCGGGCATTTATCGAATCAAAATGTGTTGAAAAATGGATATAACTTAAAAACTAAAATAAAAACATTATTGAGTCAGTGGCCTTACTTACATCAGAAACACATACATATGTATGTATATGTATTCTACGTGCCTTATGTAGTTATAAATAAACATTCATTTAATGAAAAAAACCGAACAGCTTCTTAAAATCTATTGCTGTTCCTGTTAATTTGCAATCCTCTGCATAGTTTTCTTTGGTAGCAAAGTTTTATCGATTTCCGAGGAGTATCTCTCTGGGGTATTGGTGGCGTGATGGTAAGAGGGTCGTGGTTCGAGTCCGAACAGCAGCAAAAATGATTTTTCAATCTTGTCGCCTTTCGCGAGGAATTGGCAAGTCCTCCGATTATAAATCCACTGCCATGAAACGAGCTTCCTCGATTGGCCGTTCGGAACCTGCAGAAAATTGTTGGTCCCCTCCATTTTCCCACAAGGCATAGTTCTGTGAAATGCCCTAGGTCTTTGGGTCCTCGTTCTGTTGCACCACCCTCTTTACTTATTTATTTTATCTATCGATTCCTCATGAGAGCAGATCCCTGCCTTAGAAAGTACTAGCTTTTAAATTTTTTTTAAATTGAAAACGAAGCGGTTCGGTAAACCGCATTATGTGGATGGCTTCAAGAGTAGGTACTTACAAATACAATAGCTAAAACAACCACGACAATGAGTTGAATTAAAAGCCAAAGCTAGCAATGGTCCCAAATACATTTTTGGAATTTGGTAGCCAGCAAATATCTGAGCCTGATGTACCTACATCACACCAAAAGCTCAAAAAAAAGGACATTTTGAAGCCATTGTACCAATTTCAAAGATTGAAAATAGAAAATGGAACTCTTGAATAATAATAAATATTTAATCTACCAAAACTCAAAATCAACACCCCACCACCACCTCCTAGAAGGTAGGCCTTCAAAGAAATCCCTCCGTTCCTGAGCAACTCAGTCATAAATCAGTGTCGTTGGTTCTGTGTTCTGAACCCTGGTGAGCAATGTTAGTGTTCCGTTTACAATGCTCCATCATACATGTCAAATCCGGGATAGGAGATAATAAGCTATTCCATTGTTGTGCTCCTTGTTCATCGACATAATTTCACTGAAATATTTTAAAAACCACCCAAGCTTAACTGTCAGCGGTTTCAGTTGAGTTGCTTGTTATAACACAGTACCACACCAGTACAGAGCTGATGTATGGATGACTTCAAAATATAAAAATAGAGAAAAAAATTACAATTAGCAAATGCAGAATAATGTATTGGACAGTGTACACTTTAACTAACTACATGTTACAGAGACATGATCCATACCCCCATGGGCGCAACGGTAAGCAGGCTTTTGCTTGCAACAGTAGCCCATAGGACGACCATAATACTCGTGTTCGAAATTTTTGGTAGCTGAAGCTCTTGTTCATCGGATAGAATAGTTTTGTTTAGCACTTTGTTGCTATGGTATCAACATCAGCACATCATTACGTGGGAGTAATTAGGTATTCATGTGGCGCACACAGTCGATGTACCATAGCCACTCGTCACATCCACCACTGTGGAATGTCATGCATGAGTGTTTTTTGGTGTCCTTTCAGTTTTGTTATTGGAAACCAATACACTTTGGTAAGCGAATGTGTGGTAAAGTTTAGGTGTGTAGAGGTTTTGCTTACTCTTACATGCCTTAAAGTTGATGTAAGTTTTTCTTGTTTATTGCAAAACTATAATATAATTAAGGAATTTCTTTTCGAGAGCGAAAAGTAAATACGACACTTACCATATTTTCACCAAATGTTTGAACAACAGTTAGAAAGTTGTAGTTGGAAACAGGAATAGAGTTGGAAGTATCTGGGTGCAAAATCACTTGAGCAGTGTAAGGAGCAGTGAAGGTATTTTTATTTAGTGTTCGAATGAAAACCCCAATGGAAAGATAACTGTCCAACTACGTTCAAGTGAGCATAGCGAGCAAACGATGCATATTGGGGTAGAACTGATAACTCGAGCCTTTCCATTCTCCTTAAACAAGCCTATGAGAAAGAACTGATATTTGTTTCTGCGATAAAGTGCTCAAGATGGAGCAATTCGAAGCTTAAGGATGTTTTCAGATTCATACAACTATAAATAGAAATATATTATTCAATTTATAAATATATAAGCTCGGAGCTCTTTCGATCACTCTTTTCAGCATTTGAGGGCTGGTCGTATACCTATCGTCAAAAACTTTGCGAATGTCATTTTCAAATCTTCAGTTGTTTCTGCTACATTGGCGTAGATTATCGAACTTACAAACCCCGTAGCGCGCGGAAAGAATATTTAATCGCTCTATCTTGGAAGATTATATAAAATTTTGGAGGAGTACGAGTCTTGTTTCGAGCCATACTGTGACTGGTTCACGAAAGAAGGAGTGGTCTATCTTAAGACAAATAGTATGGCAGACCAAATGAATTAAACATAAATAAATAGGATAGCGCAACAGACATTAGAACCCTGGGGCCTATCACATTTCTCACAATCATATCTTGTGAAAGGCGATGGCCGTGAAAAAAAATTTGTTGTTTCTGTTGGGATCTAAACCTTGAACCTCCCAAGTAACAGGAAGATACGATAACCCTCAATGTCCAAAATGGCTTTCAATAAAAATAGTTCTGCCAACCTGAAGTTCAGCGACTCTTTAAAAATCACATCTGACTTGGATCGTATGATAAAAATGAAGATTACAATAAAGTGAGCACTCAGTGCAGGGAGTCCTCTTAACCCAACTCTCTTAAATGTTGACCCCTTTACATAACATTCTGTTCTTATCTGGGCGGAACTTAAAAGTTCTTGTATTTAGAAACATTTTATTTAAAGCACCTCTCTTTGATCTTAAGTTACTGAGGCTCAATCATTTCGTAGTGCTTGTTGTTCTCTTAGAATATGACAAAAGAAAAATTTCACGAAAAGGACATAGAAATGTAAAGAGCGACAAGAGCTATTAAGTTGGTGCGTTTAAGTGAATCAGAAAATGCACCACTGAAAATAGAATACTAGCCAAACATTATAAAACAAGCTGCATTTTTCTAACAACCATTTGAAATACCATCATAACCACATGAATTTGAAACTTTCAAAGAACTAATTATTCTTGAAACCATCACGTATAACACGACTTGGAAGAACCATTTTTGGCATAAATGCCTTCCCGAAACTCAAAAGAAAAACTGGTTTTAAGTTTGCTAAAATGCATATGGTGCGACAAGGGATAGTCATTTTTATACATACATATGTATATACCTACATACATAGTACATATGAATATAATTTAATCAACTTTCTACAAAACTGACTCTCCCATTTTTTCTAGTCTTGACCCATAAGATATTAGTTATGGGTTTTTATCGTGCTTATGTTAAGCACCCTGTATATGGCAATTTCTTATAATGAACGATACAAGTCCCTTCGAAGCTAACAATCTTAGATAGTTGCAACAAATTAACAATTCTTTCTTTCAGTCTTGGTGGTTAAAAAAAAATCACTACTAACAAATATGTACAATTTTCTATTTCTTACTATGCAAGAAGTTCGGAAGTTCTTCCATCAAGATAGCAATATTACATTTGTGAAGCCTTTAAACACAAGATACAACAAAAAATTGCTGATTGAATTCACTGGTCTACAAATTTACACATTCATTTTTACTAAAAAGTACTTATTATATGTTTTTCAATCATCAGTAGCCAAACTACGACGTGGTTGTTTGCGGCTCTCTTGTGTATTCTCTGTCTGCAGCATCTCAAAAAACTGTTCCGCAAAAATCAGCTAACATTGAAGAGTTCAAATATTCTTTTTGATACCGTTTCTTATGCTTGTGATATCCTGACGGAAGCGCTCGCCATGTTTACCGCTTAAAGCTCCGCAAATATACCGATAGGAGTTCAAGCGAGAATGTAAGGAGTAGATTTTTAAAGACACATTGCAACTCAGATTTTGAAGTCACTCCTATTATTTCCCAATAAGTTTTTAGCGACAATGCAAAAATCAACCAAAGTTTTTTTTTTTATTACCTTCTAGAACCGAGTCCAAGTTAACATCTTGAAATAAATTTCTTGCCTGAAGATCAACCAGTATACCTTCCTTGAATTTAGTATGACTTGACGTTGGAAATTTCTAGAGAAAGGTATTGAAAAGCAGCTTAATCCTTGTTCATAGCTTTTACGAAATTTTTCGTCAGTCCTAACTTCATGATGTGTAAGTAATGGCGGAAGTAATACCTTTTTTGGATTAGTTAAAAAGTCATTTTTAACATTTTTCTGCCCAGGTTGAAGAGTTGGCGATGAGGCCACAACTTTTTTTTACACTCATTCCTATCACGAACATAGCAACAAAATTTCGTGTAGATAAATAAATTGTACTCCAAGCAAAACAGCTACGACTTTCAAATCCCCGCAGGTTTGCCATGGAGTTTATCGTAATCAATCCGCAATAGAACAGTTTTCATGTTTTCATAAGACTCCTTTACATGAACTGCGAAACCAATAGGAATCTATAGCAAAATATTTCAGTTGTGTAACAAAACTTAAATATTAAAGCTCTACTTAGAGCTATCTATGAAAAGTCTTAATTCATTTTGTTTATACGTCATGTTAAGGGCTGTTTTAATATCACAGATATATTTACAAAAGACTAAACCTTTATCTGTTCATCGCATGATTTCTTTTCGTCTTGTTCGGAAAGATGTAATAGTGACACATCACACCGGCACCGTTTTCTAAACAGTTTCATTGCTCGAACCCCGAAGCTAGAAGTTCTGCTTTGTTTTTGGGTAATTCTAGGTCACTTACAACTTACAAGATCATTTAATTCAGTTTGTGTTTTTCTGTTTGGCTGTGAAGATGTATGTACCTACTATTGGTACCTCGTATTCTGACATTGAAGAAATTGTTGGAGGAGTAGGAGTAATTTCTTCTTCTTCAATGTGAGGACGTTTCGGAAACGGTTGGAGATAGCGTGTGGCGGAGGAGGAGTAGCCGATGGTACATTTGAATACACTATGACATTCTTCTTCTATTTAGAAATACTCTTCCTTTTTCAAATACATGCGTTGTCAGGCAGAAATAACAATCAGTAGCATGACTCATCGATTTTCGAAACTGCATTGGCATTGCAAATCGAAATAATAAGTCTTTGCCACTCAGCCAATTTCTCAAACCTATTAGCATACGGATTATAACAGAAGCTTATCCTGGTGTCTTAAGTTTTCATTAAAATAGCAAGAATATCCTTTTTTATTGTAGGAGATGGTAAGGAACACCTTTGCTTATTAAATACCACTTCGCCACATATGCCACAAAAATTTTCGGGCATACATATTTATACAAATTTGAGATATTTTGTTTTTTTTTTTTGGTTTTGTTTTATGAACATATACAGAACAGAATTTGTGCTAAATCTTTTTAACATTCGATGGCAACTATGCAACCATATCTACAATCTACATAATATCAATTTTATCAAGTTCGTTGAGAGGGTAGAACGGCTAAATTCGAAAAATGCTAAATATCGCCAGAACCTAAACTAATAAATGACTTTTATTTATAAGTTGTATTCAGCAAGGTTGGATAAATAAAAGTTGTTAAATGGACTTGGAATACTTATTGATCTTAGACCTAAAGAAACCTAAGTGATATTTTCAAACCGTTACCGATACGAAAGACTGACTAATTTCATAACATCAACAACGTCATAAGCAAAACATCCAACACCTCCAGCTGCGTAATTTTCTTTGCATCATTTTAAGTCAAATTGAGAAGAAAAAGAGTTGTATGGCAATTGCTTACGCAGTTAACATTTGAAAAAAGGAAATGTTCGCATATTGCGTTGTCGGTCTTTCGAATCCCTTCAACAAAGAAAACCTAGAGGCATGTAAGTCTCAAACCTAACTTGTAAAATAGCTTACGATGACACGTAAGTAGACGATGTAAGAAAATATCCATACTTCTCAACTCAAAAAAGCTTTCGAAGCATAAAACTTGACTTCGTTGTCTACACATATATTTGCCCTTTAAGCTCCACACTCACAAACCCTACATCATCAATGATTTCCCCAATGAGCTTAGTAAACAAAATAATTTATGTATCAAAACAAAAATAACAAATTGCCAGATACTTCTCACCAATAAAATACGTGAGTTGCCTACATCTAACAGCATTCATCGCATTTCATTTTCTATGCGCTCATACCCCACACACACAGCATACTCACAGTGCTAACACATGATCAAGAATCTCCATAAGCAGTGTAAACTTGGTACCTACTCCTTAAATCCTTTGGCTGGTGGCTGCTGAATCTCTAAGCACAGAACAAAAGTGGATTTATTCACATTATGTGGCTTTCAACGGATCTAGTAGATGATATGGTCGACAAAAAAGACCTCTCTAAAGAATATGTCAACCGTATTATTTGTCGCTGAAAGTTTGGTGGCACACCGGAACCGTATTAAGAGCAGTTCATCACAGAAGTGACAGTAACGAAGTACGTGGCTGGCGTACGTGTGCATCATAAACAGGTAAAGTTTTGTCGAAAGGATATGTACCATGTACCTTCCTAGTTTGTTACATGATGTTTTATTCAGTTAACAGCGTAACCAAATGAGAAATTACTGCAAGAAAATGAATTAGCATACTTCTGATTGGAATTGCATAACAAATTTTTCCTCAGGCATTGAGAGTCAAAAAGTTCAAACAGCCTTCTTAAAAATCCCGTAGGTGCGTCTGAATCTTGTTAAACTAATTAATATTTTCACACTCCCACTCGAGTTAATCCCAACAGCCCAGATATATGTTTTCGCAAGACTGAGGGCTAGTCATTGAGTTGGGAGATTCCAATTGCATAAAATTCGCTTCCTTCTCGCATACTTGCAACTTATTAGTGGTGGCTGGAATCTAAACATTTATCGGCACATAAGAACGAAAAATGCATTCACCAGAGATAAAACGAATGAAAAAACAGCATGTTAACACGAACAATAACGACGAGATGTACTATACCACACCGAAAGCGAAAGGACGATATCGAAGGAAACAAGAATGAAAATTTTATCTTCGCACAACCAAAAATAAATGATAAAAGCTTGTTGGGTGGTAGGGTCGCAGTTACAATATCCTTTTGCTGGGAGATCTGTTTAACAAAACTCTTTTTCGTGCCCATTCTGTGCGCAAACAATTCCTTTCGCCACCTATTATTATTTGTGCTAGTCCTGCATCTGCATTCCACAAGCATTGAGTTAAAATTTGAATCACGTTCGATCTAAAAATACGTGTATGATTGTGCCTTGTATATTGGCGAGTGCGATGTGTAGAATTGAAAATCTTTCTCATCTCAAACTAGATCCAATAACAAAACACCACACACTGGCTATAAGCTTTAGTCTCATGCAGGACTCACCTGTGCCAGTGCCAACACCAGTTTGTTCATGATGCGAAAGCGAGAGGAACAAAAAAAGATATCGTAACAATAATATTCGGAAAGCAGTGTTAGTAGAACAAACTCGTGACATCCTTAATTTATCTATTGTGATGGGAACAAAGTCACTAGGACGACGAGCAGAGAACTCGCACATATAAAAATATCGTCAGTATCTTTCTTTTTTTGTAAAGGTTATTATATGTATACAGGACTCAAAGAAACCATCATGCACGAGGTACTCATTTTTTTTTTTTTTGTAAAGTGAATGTATTTCTACTCCAGACTCCAGAGGATTATGTTGGCCAGTGTCGTTTTTACGATTCTTCTATGAAATAGGGTAATTGTTCCTTTGGTAGACAATTTCGGAAATGTAGGTATGTCTCTCTTATTTTATATCTTCCTTTGTTTTTGGTTTACTTATGAACCAACAATTGAGGTAGGTGTTCACTTTACGAAGAAAATTCTATGTTTCTGTGTTGTTGTAGGATTGACTAACTAAGAGCTTTGTTGGTGATTGTTTCTGTCTACGTTGCTGTAAACTGATGTGGACAAAGTACTTAGTGAGTTCTCAATTATTGGATTCAAAACAATGTTCCAGAAGATGATAAAATCCTTTTGCACTGAAACAATTTCTAATTTAACTTTAGGGATATATTTTTAAGCTCTTCGTATGAGATGAGTGAAGAGAAGCTGAAAAAGTAAAATGAATGACGCAATTGTAATTAAAACAGGTTTTATCTAAGCCGTTCACCTACAAAATGAGAAAAAAAAAAATGGTGAAAAGGAAGACAAAGCGAGCTAAGGAATTTCACATCTAGAAGGAGTGGGCGATTGTTGAAGTGAGAAAATATTTTCATAGAACTGTTTGAAGAATTCATAGATCAACTAAAAAAAACAAAAACAAAAAAATTGGCTATAACTAAACGATTTAAAACATTATAATAAACTGATTCCCTCTTAAATTATTCGACTGAATTCGTGTTACACGAATCAACACGAGCTACTGGGTGGATGCACGTAGGCACGCTCACTCCAGCTTAAGGAGTTTTTCGCAAAATAAATTATCAATTGCGAGAACCAGAAGACTCAGCGTCATTGAAAGATCCGTCAACCCCCAAAAATTTTAAAATTACAATTTCGAAATCTCGTTGAAATTCGAGTTTGATGAAGAGAATCGTTTGCTAGACTAATGTTTGCCCAACTGGCTATAATTTTCAATCTATAGCGAAAATATTACAAAATCATCAATGCATGTTCCGTTATCATGGCGTAAGAGGCGAGAAAGAACAGGCCCGTCTTTTACCATTCTGTTGATTTGACGACGATTTGAAAAAAAAAGCACTTGGAGTGATGCTAATTAGGAATTGAACAGCGTTAATATGGTAGAAAATCCGCTCAGTAAGCTTTGATTTTGATGGAGCCAAGGTAAATTGGACACTTTAATAGATGCTTAAATTAAGGAAGTGAATCGCTATTAAAAGGAAAGAAACAATGGTTTGATTTCGGCTTACCTATACGTTAACATTTGTTAAGTTTACTTTGCCAAAGTAAGACAACCTTAGTTATAAAAAAACAAAGATTTCACTACACAGAAAAGAAAAGAAAATACATTTGATGTACTACGTATTTTATAAAAACAATTTTTTTTTTTCATTAATAAAACGGATTAGCTATATTAAATATTTGCTGTACAAAAGAAAGTGGGAGAGTTGTGATCGCTTGAAGATCACTACTCGTAACGCCGGAAATAAAAAAGAGGAAGAAGAAGAAGCTGTACAAAAGAAAGTCAAGAAGAGTCTTCAAACATCATTATCTATTTAAGATTTTTCTCCGGAAGTTTTCTCTATTCATATTTACATTGAACAAGTCAAAATATTTGTTAAATGTTTTTGAACATCTGTTGAAACATTCATGAGAAGCATAATTAGTCTTTGAGTTCCTCTCTTTTACAAATTTGGTATGTCTTAAGATACGAACGCTAGGATTTACAGATATTTTGGAACACGCAAAAATGGTGATCTAATATTTCCATTTAAAAGATCAAATGCAAATAAAGATTCGGACAACTCTCTACGATTAAAAATCGCTGCACACATTAATAAGATTTAGTCGATGTGAATAACGAGCTAAGACAAAACTGTCGGGGTTCTATCCAATGCCTCTCAAGGCGAACAACAAAATTTGCTTTTGGACAGGTTCAAGTTTATTTATATCAACAGCATACAACGGAGGCCACATAACACTACAGTATACTCTAATAGTGACCGTACCAATGAACAATATATAGCTTTAGTGATATAGGGATCACTAAATTCCTTGGATCTTCGCTTAACGAAACCGAGCATACTCTTGGAATGAACTTTATCAATATGATGTTCAAAAGTTAGTTTTCGGTCAATTAATACTCCTAAGTATATTACTACGTCAATTCATATTAACTTTTGTCCGCGTATGAAGTATCTAGTCAAAATTTACTGCACAAATTTTTCTTAGAAAAGAAATTATATTGCATTTCTCCACATCAAACATCATTCCGTTAGCTTTACACCACTTTACTAGGCTGCTTAAACATTGCTGCAATAATTGCGTATCGGCAATATTGTTAACTGTATGAAACAACTTTAGATCGTCGACATACATCAGAAATCTACAACCTTCAAACAGTAAGGGCAAATCACTTACAATTAGAAGAAATAGTGGGCCAAGATGGCTACCTTGGGGAACACCAGAAGTTACAATTATTTGACGTGACAAGACATCACAAAACTTGACCCACTGCGTCCTTTGCGACAAATACGATTGGTGTCATGAATGCCAATTTTTAAATTTAAAAATAAGCAGCTTTGTCGAAAGCTTTGCTGAAGTCAGTATACAATGCATCAACCTGGTTCCCTTTTTCCATTTCTAAAAGAATGAATGAGGTATAATCTGCTAGATTGGTAGTTTAGATACCATTAATCTAAGAAAGCCATGTTTGTGCTGCCTAACACTGAAATCAGCTCCAAGTTCAGCTTTTCAGTTACCAGTTCCTCAAATAATTTGGGAATAACTGACATAATTGCAATACCTCGATAATTTTTGATGTTGGATCTGTCTCCGTTTTTAAATATTGGCGTTAGAAACGAGTTACGCCCCGTGTTAGGAAACACTCTATTAGACAAAGATTGGTTGAAAAGTTGAAGCAAAGGCTTCCAAATAGTTTCAGTTAGCGATCTTTTTTCAAAAACAATGGAGGAATGTCATCGGGACCACTACCTTTGTTAACATAAATGGCTCTAAGGTGACGAATAAGGTTTTCCATAGTTATTGAAACAGGGCTTCGGCTAACATTGTGATCCGTAATGTAATTAAAATCATTGCTGTCAAAAGTGATTGGATTTGAATACATAAATTAAAAAAAAAGAAGCAAAAATTTCACATATATCAGATGTTTCCGAGCAAACACTATTTCCCGAGTATATAGTAGAAGGAAAGTTAGTAACGTTACGTTTATTGTAAATGAATTTATAAAAGTGACGAGGATTCTTCTTAATAAGAGGTCCTCATTTAACCACGTATCGGTCATAGCATATTTTGTCATATGATTTGAATTCAGCGTCATAACTCTGAAAAATTTCATAGTCAGGAGAATTGCACGAGGCTATCCATTTACGATGAGCTTTATTTTTACAATTTTTTATAGTAGGGGAGCCCAAGAGGGGATTTCGCGCGTTACTCGAGCGCGTCAGAAAATCATATGGGGAGAAACCTTGCACCATGTAATGTACTCCTACCATATATTAAACCTAAATGTTGGGGCGTTCGCTGAGAGCAGCCCGTCAGATTAGTAAAAAAAAGTCGATCATCGGAAATACTCGAGCGCGTCAGATTAAAAGATGGTAGGTTGATTACATCGAGAAGAGTGTATATTTCAATAATCTGACAATTTGAGCGGGGCCTTCGTAAGTAGGCGAGTCACAAAGATGTAAAAAAAAATCGATGTTTCGAAATACTCGAGCGCGATTAATTTTTTTTTTATTTTGAAGGTAATTTTATCAGGATTACAGAAAACATATAATCTGACATTTTGGTTGGGGCGATTGAGGTAAAATCGTCAGTGAAATGTATAATATATGATGGTTAATATCTCGGTTAATATTGATATTAGCAATTGGTCCAGAAGACTTTTTTTTGTAGAAAACTAAATTCTCTACAAGTTTGTAATTTACAATTTTTCTGTAGCTTTTGTTATTTACGAGATAACTGCGACAAAACGTGAATTTTATGCAAAAATCTGGTTAAGTGGCCCGTACCACCTTCCCGGTATGAGTAACGACTTTGCCAAAAAGAACATTTTTGTAGAGCTTTCAATTTTGAGAAAAAAACATCTTCGGTTAAAGCGATCCCATGAAATGCCGCTGAGTTATAGAAATTTAAAAATAAAAAAACAGAGTTTCCGTGTATTTTCAATGGAAAATCTTCACACCTCTTGATCGAGCACTTAAAATTAATATTAAGGGCTCAAACTTTCAGGATTTTTTTTAAAAGTATTTTCAACAAAATTTCGATACAAAATTTTTAAATACATAATATGTGTACATATTTTTTGATTGCATCCAGTAACAAAAAATAGAAACAACAAAGAATTGTTACTTTAAAATTGTCAGACTAAGAGTACGCCCCCATATAATTGTCAGATTATCATCCTGGAGGACGAAGACATGAAGTTGATCACTCTGTATAAAAATCTGACGCGCTCGAGTATTTCAAGGTCACGTGTTTTTTTTACATTTTTAAAAATCAGCCATGACTGATCGCCCCACTCAAATTGTCAGATTATTGAAATATACACTTTTTAGAGTACACTTAACATTCACTTTGAAAATCTGACACGCTCGAATAACTTTATATTTTTTGTTTTTTTAACCTCTCTTTACGCCCATTTGCCCCCAGTAAATCGTCAGATTAATATATATCCGTTATAAGAAAGACAAAGCGCGTATACTCTATGAAAATCTGACGCGCTCGAGTATTTCAATTTAAATGTTTTTTTTTTACATTTTTAAAAGCTCATACACGCCCATCGCCCCACTAAAATGAAAAACTGCCATACACTTTTTTTCGTTTTAGAACGTAAACTTCACAATCCAATAAGTCCCCATGACGCTTTAGTAACTGCAAATTTAGCGGCTCGGGCTCCCCTACTATTAAGTTAGTTAACAATTTATCATACCAGAGAGGGACTCATAAAATTGTTGTATGCACCCACGGTGTGGGTCGTAAGTACAAACGCTAAACACTGCATTTTGAATAATTTAGATTTAGATTTAGATTTAGATTTATTCATTGAATGCATACACAGTAAGACATACATCTTATAATATTAGTGATATGCTAAAATACAAAACATAAAAATAGTAAACAGGCTACTTCAAAGATGAATTTATCTAAAATTTTTGAGTTTATACAAAATTTAATTTAATTTAATTAATAATCTCATTCTTTAAATTCAAATTAATTTATTCAGTTAAAATTACAATTAGTATATAATATTTATGTACATATGTATGTATATTTATACAAATTTTAGTAGTTCAGTTCGTTATTTAAAATCATATAATATAAAATTCGTACATATTAATCTCAACTCTCAACTTTATGCGGGGTTCTTTGAAAATTAGGCACTTTGAAAATGACTTCGGAGTTCGAAACGAAACCTAGTTTCTCCATTTAAAGTTTTCAAGTTTCTAGGCAGAAGATTCCACAGACGAATAGCGTAAACGAAAAATTGTTGTTCAGAGGTACGACAGGAATAATGAGGGTGTATAAGCATTAAGGATCTGCTTGAGGAACTGAATTGAATCCTATTATATAAACTAGAAGGTTGTTGCGTGTTTATTATGTTACAGAGTAGGAGTAGAGTCCTGTACCGCATGAGATGATCGAAGGAAAAGTTGTAAATTTGGCGTGAAAATTCCGAAATACGATCAAAACGACGTAGACCAAAAATGTAGCGAGCTATGTTATTAAAGGCGACATTCAATTTTCTTCTACTGTTGGCATCACAGTTGCTAAAAACTTCGCAACCATAAGTTAATATTGGGATCACAATCGTTTTGGCAATCATCATCTGAGTGTTCAAGGGCGTAAAATGTTGTGACGACCATAGCATTCTAAGAACCCCATAAACCTTACCCACCGCCACATTGATATGGCTGTCCCAAGTAAGTCTCCTGTTAAACAACATGCCTAGATAACGCGCATTCGATGTAAATTCAATTGGTATACCATTCAAGCAGATGCTTGGAAAATACTCCAGATTAATCGCTGATTTATTGATGATAACACATTTTGACTTGGTAGGATTTAAGAAAAGACCATTATTCTGAGACCAGTTGGATATTTTTTCGAGATATTATGGTTGATATTATAATTATATAATTAAATTTTTTATAATTATAATTTAAGTGAAAAAGGTCGTGTACTTGTAGGCTGCTGTTTCCTGTTTGTTCGTTTAACATCGACTTATTGCAGTTGTAAAGGCTAAAAGTCTCATGGCATTGCCAAATTCACGCGAGTTTAAGGTTTTACAATATATGTAGGAGATTTTCAACGGAAGCGACTGTTTAACTAGTTTATTTTAAATTGACCAATTGGAAATCTTTTCTTATCACAAATGGCTGAATGAGCCAACATAAGTCTCCCGAGATTATTTTCCTCAAGTTGCTCAAAATGCGATGTTAAACAAACTAGCACGACCTACACGTTTGAGTGCATATTTTAATTCCTATATCGGATAAAGGCGAATGGATAGGGAACGAAAAGAAGCAACATCGTTATTATATTCAACAACAATCATTGAAAAACATTTACAACGAGCATTTAAAACAGCATCCTCCCCAAGTAGTAAGCTCTACATAAATTTTTAATTTTACACGAAATTAGTTTGTTAATTTTGAATATAAAATGAAAAATCAACAGAACAAAAAATAATACAGTCAAGTAAAAAACTTAGCATAACATAAAAAAGCATTGAAAACTCAAAATACCTGTATTGATTTTATTGGGAAATCCAATTTCCATCACTGGTTAAACGTCAATTAAAACAAAAGTATTAACAAAAAAAAAAAAAAAAAATGTGAACAGAGTGTTTCTGATCTATACACGATTTAAGGGGAATGAATTCTTTAAACCTTTTCTTGTTTAAGATGGAATGTTCAGTATATCCTACTTCAACATTTTTCTTCATTTTAAATGTTTGTCGGCTTAGAAAGGCCTATGAATTTAGTATTTAGTATTTAGTATTTATTTTCCTGGTTTATGGGTCCAGATGTTTCTAAGTGATGAGCTAAGCAACGAACTGCATCTAATTTTTGTTAATATAGACTCTATAGAGATGAGAAACGATAGGCTGTACTAAGACATTCAACAGCGCTACCTGTAGTGCTGGGAAATGCCATCGTTTCCTCCTCTTGATACCTACATCATGGGGTGAACTCTCAAGACCATTTATCGTTTAAATTTATAGATCTCTAAAACAATTCGCACTGAGGTTTTGTGAATCTCGCAAGCAGCATACCCTTTGACTCACGTCTAATGGATATGCTATCCGACACGATGATCCCAATCTTATACCACTTCAGAAACTCAATTTTCCTTCGGTTCAGGCCTGGTCCACTCTATAATCTGAAGCAAGAAATGGTTGTTATCGAATCTTCACAGATGGTTTGTGGAGAGCGATAAGATACGACTGTAGGCCTCTTTAGAGTTATAGGCATCCGTCTTCCAAGCAGAGACGTATGCTATCCAAATGGCTGGGAATACTATATTACTCCAAAAATGTTTTGACAAATTTTTGTTTTGCAAATCATTATTTGGCATATTGTTGATTATAAATAAAATAAATAAATAGGGCGGCGCAACAGAGCGAGGAGCCCCAGGCCTAGCGCATTTCTCACAACCATGTCTTGTGAGGGAATGGAGGGGACCTACAATTTTGGGCCGGTTCCGAACGGCTAATCGAGAAAGCGCTTTTCATGGCAATGAATACTATCGGAGGACTTGCCAATTCCGCGCGATTAGCATTTTGCATTTTGTATTTCAGCGAGGCACGTTTTGCATTTTATTGTTTGGTCAAATAATTGCTTGGCAAATTTTGTTTAGCAATTGATCGATGAGATTCCTTTTGATTCGCAATTTTTTATTTCGCCATCCATTATTTGGCTTTCTTTTCGATTTTTTCGCTATTTTTATTGACTTGCATTAAATAACAAGCTTTAAAATTTTGCGCAAAACAAGATAAATAGCGAAAAAATCGATTGCCAAATAAAAAAATAAAACAAAACAATGAAATCCAAAAAAAAAAAATGTATGACACATACAAACTATGCAAATCGTTATTCGGTAATACCTAGCTTCGGTAATTTTTAGCTTTTTAATGAAATAACTGGAAACAGATTTAAAAATGTGTTTTTTGACGATAACAAGTTCATGCATTGGTACGGCGAAACAATTGATTCGCGGAACAATGAAACGGTGAAACGATCATTTGCGAAATAAATACTCGAATACGTAACTTGAAGCGAAGTAAGTGAAGGGCATTCAACAATTTGCCAAATGATGTTTGCATATTGTCCCAAAATCTTTTCAAACTGAGCAGAAAGAATGAAATGCCAAATAATAATTGCGTAATAATAAGAAAAGAAGACAAAATGAAAGAATGCAAAGTGTTATTTGCCAAACAAAGTTTGCAAGACAAAAAAAGTCGAAACGACCACGGCGAAACAAAGAAATGGCAAACGTTTTCTGCCGAAATATAGGTGACCCCAAATGGCTATATAAGCTACGTTACGAACCATACTTGGATGGGTAGAAGTTTCTGTGTTTGTGCAGCGACAGCCAAGTTGTGCTTAATGCCCTTCTCAAACCTCTAACTATACTTAAAAAGTGATCAAAGAATGCAAGAGCCCTCTGAATGCGGTCGGAAGACTTAATTCCTTGAGTCTCGTTTGTTCCTGGACACAACGGCATATCTAGGAGGAAATGAGATCACCGTTTAACTCGCGAGGCAAGGATCTCACTGCTTTTACAGGACCAAAACCGTCGCTTAGTCTGCCTGCCACCTTAGTGAGAGCTTCAATCAACGATTGCATCTGTCAACAGCACAATCGTAGATGACATGCCTCCAGTGGATGCGATCAGAACAAACGTATGCTCCTTGATGTTAATAAGAAGAATGCAAACTTTTTGTTACTATCACATAGCAAAAAAGAATGTCGAAAGCTTATTGACGATGCCACAGAGCACTTCTCTTATGCCAGAGCTGGTAACTCCTTATCATGCTAGGGTTTTTACGCTTTTCTACGATTATATGGAAAGCTTTAACAAATAGAAGGTTGCTATCAGGTAGCATAATAAACCGGTATTGAGATCTAAGTGCTCCAGCTCGTACCTATATTTAAAACCTCAAACATAAAAAAGAGCGAGAAAACGACATTAATTTTTTTGGGGAAAATGTGGAACAGTGGAACACATTGGATGAGGCATTGGAAACTTGCAAGAAATAGGGATGGCACTGTTAGTAGAAAGACTGAAATCGATCAGAATCAAGTAATTGCTTTAGCTTATATCTTAAATTTTCAGCTCTTGGCTTATTCTTAAATAAATAAGAACAAAAATTAGTTTTCAGTCCTACAGAAAGCTCACAGCATTAAGGTGATTTTGTATCCAATTTTTCATTAATTTTTTTGCCTTATCGGGGTTTTCTGGTCTAGAGCCATGAATTTCAGGTAGTTTTTAAAGTTTCGTTAAGATAAAACAATCAATATTCTGACTATCTACTTTCTTATGGGTTATAAGTTAACATATAAGGAACATGGAAATAAAGAACAGTTAAAAAGTTAAAAAAAAAAGAGAAAATTAGCCGCTGATGAAGTGGGGAGTCTCAATATATGTGGGCACGGGTTTATTGCCATGACTTCAATCCTTAAGAAACAAAAAATCAAAGAAGATAATTAATCTAGAATAATGTCGCTCCGACCGAATTGGAAAAGTTGAAAAAAAATTTTTTCACAACATGGCGGCTGATTGAAAAAACAGATTTTTCTTACTTTTGTGCAACTTTTTCGAATTTTATACAATGAGAAAAAATCGATCTTGAAGACTATAATAATGTCTCTCAAAAAAATTTCAGGTAAATTGGTTTTGTAGAACTCGAGATATTGCGGTTATAGTTTTGGAAAGACGGGTTCGGAAAAATGCTTTGGATGTATTTCAGCAAAATGCCTATATCTACGAAGATAACTTAAGTCTTTTAGACATACAACTGGACTAGATCCAAACGCACAAAACATTTATTATCAACTACCAGATTGCAAGTTAGCTCCGTAATCAATGTCATCACCGGACATTGTCTGATAGGAAGACACGCCATTAGACTTCGCGATCCCTCAAATGACTTCTGCAGAAGTTGCTTAGATGAGGAGGAGGAGGAGACAATCCCACACCTCCTCTGCTCATGTCCTGCACTCTCTTTTAAAAGAAAACAGCATTTAGGAAAATATTTTCTTGATGATCCAAGCGATCTGGCGAACACAGATCCCCTGCATCTTCTTCGCTTTATTAAAAGCTCCAAATGGTTTTGTTAAGTGAGCTACTCCCTCGCATGATTTCTATGGTATCACAATGGACCTAGTATTGGCCTAAGTGTGTCAAATGTATTCCTGACAGCCATTGTACCTAACCTAGACATACAAGTTGCAAATTTTTTTTTAATAAAAAATTACAATTTTCTACTGATTCTGAACGGCTAATCGAATAAGTGCTTTTCATGACAATGAATCTACTATCGGAGGGCTTGCCAATTTCTCGCGAAAGCCGATACCCATTTAATAACATTTTTGCTTCTGTTGGGATTCAAACCACGAACCTCTGGATTAAAAGTAAGATAAATGCTAGCCACTACGCCACGGGTACCACTAGCTTATCTTTGAAAATTTGTTTAAAAAAGAAGTCGATATTTTTTTTTTATTTCTACCCCAGATTAACCCCTTAACTGAAGTAGAACCCTCTTCATATTGTTTGTTTTAAGATCTTATCCAATACACATATCATAAAGTAACAATGTGACAATCCTAGTCAGGAACACCCGGTAAGTATTATACTTTCAATTGGAAACCAACCACACGAGATGATAGCCCTAACCATAAAAAGCCTGACCTTAATAAATTCGTATAGCAAATTCAAATTGCTTTGTTGTAACCCAGAACAGAAAATACCCACTAGCATCATACATTACACATTTACACACACATACATACACAATGAATATTGTTTGATTGTACTCCAATAACAATTATTGTTTAAGCTTTTATCCGCATTAAATGCTGAGCTCTATATAAATTTTTTATCGTCTCTAAAAAATTCATAGATAGGTTAGCTGTGTATGTGGGTATGTATGTTTTACTATCATTTTTTAACTTTTAACATCATTGCACAAAAAATCGATCGAACTTTTAACTAGGATTTGGCACAAAGTGAGTTTTGCTTCCGCTTCTATTTCCTTTAATTTTTTTTGTTGCTTCGATTCTAAAGCATTTTGCACATTGTTTTCCGGCTGGAGATTACTTTTTAAAATGATGTCGTCCTGAATCTAAAATAAAACGTAAAAAATAAAGAACATAGAATGTGAGGCTGGCAATATTTTTTGGGGGGCATAAATAAATGACAGTTTAATTTGTTTCTACCGTCAATGATTTATTATTTTATTTTAAATGTAAGGGTTACGATATGATTTATGCCTCCTCAGTGTTCATTCGAGGAAATTTAAAAGGTGGGCTTACATACAAAAACATAATATTCTCATATACTCGTAAATAAACATACGTCCATATGTGGAAATGTAAAGAAAAAAAAAAAAGTAAACGCAACAACAAACGTCTGCTAATGTTCTTAAAAGTTTCCTTTATGTCGCTGTCGTGAGTGTGCGTTTACGTTCACGTTCAGCAAGGAATACCTACCATCTTTTTTTTCGCTGTATAAAATCCATAGCTATCCCTGTCACAAGAAAAACCCATGTAGAATGGTATCTTTTCAGTTGAAGTTCGCAAATAGCATTGACTGAAATTTTAACTGCTGCCCTAGCCCTACGGTCCTTTGCGGTACTTTGGGGCCTTTAAGAGTTCAAAAAGTTTTTAACAACTTTTTGATTTATTTAAAAAGATTTGTATCAATTAGTGTAAAGAGGGAATGGCTGAGTGCTTGTTCGCACAGTGGCACAGATAGTAAAAAACAAGCTGTTATCATCAACCAGGATGAGCTTCTGGAATGCATGTCCCAACGATGTCATGCGGAAATGTAATAAATTTCAAATGGGTGGCAGTCATCATGTGAGTGTATTATGTTTGTCCTCTGGACTTGTTCTCCATTGCCGGACGGAACATTTCCCCCATTTATTGTGAAGCTTTGGAAATTTATGGCGATGAAATATTTAGATTTCAATTTTTATTACTCCACCAACATATTTAGATGTGGGTACACACTGTTTTCGTTCTCTCTTAAATCTCGATCCATTAACAAGTTTAATATGTACCTATGTATGTAAATGTAGGCTTGACACCACAGACGGTAGGTGTTATAAAATTTAATAATCCAATTTAAAATTGCTAGGTCAACAAAATTTAGTACTCCTCCTATGGTGTAGTTGTAAGAGTTGAGTAGGTCACGGTGTTAAAGGCGAATTTGATTAATATGTTCTATTATATTATACGGTTTTTCCAATAATGTAATATTTTGTTAAAAGCTTTTGTCAAGGCCTGCCTTAAAAAAAGAAGATAATAATCAAATTAAAATTAGTTTGCCCGTTTATAAAAAGGATTTTTTTTACTTTGGTGCAAAATTTCAGAGGCGGTGGGAAGGGTGTGGGGAGTGTGCCACCGCCTGCCTGAGGCCCCGCGCTCCGAGATCTCCCGAGCTCCTTATCAAAAAGACTCCGAGTCTTAAAATCATAAAATATAGCAAATTTCATCTTCTTTTTTCACATAATCGAAAATAATAGAAAAGGGGTTGGTTCGACTCAATTCACTGACTGGGTTCAGTTGAGTCGAAAACACGGTACCTACTCTTAATTCAAAATTAGAAAATCAGTTCCATTTTGCCAATAAAACATAAATACATAAGTAAAAGATTTAGATCAAATAAAAATTGACTATCTTCTCCAGTTGAAAATTTACATTCTTTTAATCTCTGCCATACTCATGCAACCAACATACGAATAAACTAGCTGATCCGATCTGGGCACCGTAGTTCGGTTTCTACGGTAGCATAGTGTCGAGCATCTACTCTGCTAGCAATATTTAAATGATTTTATTTATATTTTACTGAGGAATATTAAAGCATTGTTATGTTGAAAAAATGTTGGTACGTTGCCATGTGGTATAAGGAAAAGTTAGCAGCCAATTGAATTGCTGCAAATTGGCTTTGTCGATAAAGTAAACATAATGTGGAAAGGAGACTGTAAAGGCGAATATACTTTTGTAAGAGGAAATGCATGCTCGGTAGTGGACTATTGTCTAATAGCGGGTGCCTGGCACTCTCAAGTAATCAATTTTAAAGTAGGAATAAAGAATTACTCAGATCACATGCCACTGGAAGTAACGTGTAGGATGAACACTGAAAAGGCTGAACATAGTAATATAAGATCACTTAGCCTCCTACCAAAATTGATTTGGAGTGACAAAATTCGCATACCCTTCCAACAAAACCTTAATACGGAGCTGCAAAGTCTAAGCCGATCAGGAAGTCCAGCAAATATAGAAGCCTTGACTGAAGCTGTCAAAAATGCAACACCTACCTTAAATGAAAGAACGAAGGTCCCAAATAAACAAAAGTGGTTTGATAGGGACTGTGAAAAGGCTCGAATGAAATCATTTGCGTTCCTTAAGACATGGAGAATATACGATTCTGATATTTTCAGAAAATTATATAGTGAAGCAAACAAAAACTTTAAGCAGATCTGCCAACTTAAAAAACGAGCATATGACGAAAATATGATTGAAAAGATCAACATGTCAAGATCATCTGCGGAATTTTGGAAAGCTGCACGGTATATAAACGGAAAACGCAATAACATCGCAAGGTCACTCCATGCAGCCGAACTCCGTGAACACTTCTACGGGCTCCTCAATACAGTCCAAACATCACTGAGCTTTCAATACGCAGCTCTTCTAACGTTTGACGAGTTTTTAGATGCACCATTTGAGCTGAAAGAAGTCCTAGCTGCTATTGAAGATTCAAAGAACAACAAAGCTCCAGGAGATGACAGGATCCCCTTTGAATTCTACAAAAATTGTACTCCGGAGTTTTACTCAGCTCTAACAAAGGAGTTCAACAGAATAGTTGAAGCAGCAGATATACCGAATTCATTTAAAAAGACGCTAATTTTTCCGCTACATAAAAAGGGTGACTTGGAAGATCCGGGGAATTACAGAGGTATATCATTCCTCAACACATCCACAAAACTATTTAGCTCAGTATTGTATAAAAGGATCACCACATGGATAGAAAATAGGCACGTGCTGCTAGAGTTCCAAGCTGGATTCAGAAAACATTACTCTACCGTTGATCATATTTTTACACTTTTTAACTTAGCGGAGATATACCAAAATAATAATAAAAAGCTTTACACCTTATTTGTAGACTTCCGAGCTGCTTTTGACTCAATCCCACGAGAAGCATTATTTTACAAACTGAGCAGAATTGGGCTCTCAAGTAAAATCATTAATACTTTAAGAGCCATGTACGAAAACAACTTGGCCCATGTTTGGGATGGTGAATTCGTATCTGAAGAATTCACAACATCTATAGGTTTGAAACAAGGATGCACACTGAGCACACTACTGTTCAATCTTTATATCAACGAAATAACTGACTCAGTTCGTGGAGGAATCGAACTAAACGGGATAAAAATCCCAGCACTCTTGTACGCTGATGACATTGTGTTCCTGGCCGATACAGTAGACGGGATGCAGCTTATGATCAATAGGTTGGCAGAATACTGCAAAACATGGAACCTAACAATCAACTTGGAGAAGTCTAAAATGATGATTATCAGACGTGGAGGAGGAAGATTTTCGCGAAAAGAAAAATGGTATCTCAACGGAGTGTCTATAGAAATAGTAAAAGAGTACAAATACTTGGGGGTCCGATTCACCACGAATGCTAATATGAACAAACATCTGGAAAATAAACTTGCGGAAGCTAAAAGAGCGGTTTCTTCGGTGTGGAATAAATGTATAGATAACAAAAACGTGTTACACAGTACAAAGCAAAAAATATTCAGAGCAACTGCTTTGTCAATACTGCTTTATGGAGCCCAAGTATGGGGATATAGTGCGTTTGAAACGTATGAAAAATTTCTTCGCTACTTTCTGAAAAGACTATTCATATTACCAAACAGCACACCTAATTACATGCTACATTTGGAGACTGGAGTACCTCCCTTATACCTCGACACTTTAAAAATGCACCTAGACTATGTAGTCAAGATACTCGAAATGAAAAATGAAAGGTTGCCAAAAATAATCTTAACCAGTTTATTAGTAAACAGAAGAGGATTTGTCAAGGAATTGGACCACTTAGCAGCAGTAGGTAAACTTAACTGGAAAATCGAACTGGATGAACCTGTAGCAATTGTAAAGACGAGGTTCACCGATCTTCTGAAAGCAACCGGATTCAGGATGTACGAACAATTCAAAAAGGAAGCCGAAGAATCCCAGTATAGGATGATTTACAGCAAACTGAACTACAATCTGGAAGCAAACACGTACTTCGTCAATTCAAATAAAGTTAACTTAATAAGTACGATCTTCAAATTGAGAGGCGAACTTACAAATTTAAACTTCGTACCCCACAGACCAGACTTGCTAATACTCTGCAGCATCTATAATCTAAAGGTAAGGGAAGACGTATTTCATTTTCTTGGGTCATGTCCAATTTTCAAAGAAATCCGACTAAGGTGGTTGGGAGCAAAATTCATAGACGAAGGCAAAGTAGTCAAAATCTTAAATGGAGAACAAGGCTGGGATCTGTTGTATAATTATGCAGTCAACGCACTTCGATATCGTGGCAAAATAATAAATGAAGATTTTTAAGAAACACAAACTTATATAGTAGTATAATAACTGAATCATGAATTAAAAATTAAAAACTTATTGTCAATCTGGTAGACGGCCTAAGGCCAAACCATATACTTTTATTTTTATTTTTATTTTATTTACATTGTAAATATTGTTGAAACAAATTGAAATAATAAAAAAGTAAATTAACTAACTAACTAATGTGGAAAGTCATGTAAGATGAGCACTGGGATCGATGGCTTTATTAATGTGTTTTACAACAAAAGTTTTACTCCCTTTTGGACACAACCGTATTTTTTTATTTTAGTTGTTAGACAATATAGTCAATATACAATAAGCATTTGATCAAATTAAATCTCGGTTTCCTACTGAAGGGTCATCTTTAAATATTCAAAACCTTTCCCTATCCACTTTTGTTGTGGGAGGAAAAAAGTTTCTCATGCCGTTAACAATTACATTGGATAGCGTTGCAGCGGATGCATCAACGTTTCCGCCGAGAAAGCACAATGGTGTTTTGAATCTCAAGCCCTTAAATATATTTTAACACATCATCAATAATTGTATTTGACTCCTCGTTAATTCAGTATTCAGGAAGCGAGCTCATTGTGTTATTAATACATTCATATGTACATGCAAATTAGAAAGTGGTTAAAATGTTTGATATCAAATATTGTCTTTAGCTTGTATACAAGGTGTGAGATAAACTTTTTTGTTAATAATGCAATCTGAAGTTATTTTCTCAGAGGCCCCGCAAATTAAATCCAGCACACGCGGCCACTGCTTTTCGAATAGAATTTTGTATGAATATTATGAGGAAATTTTTCCATTTTAATTCTTCTTTGATTCGAGTTCAAGGGAAATTGAACAAATTTAAAATCCAAATGTCGTTCGAATTTTCAAAAACATTTCATTAAATTTTCTTTGAGTTATATATTTTCGTTTTATATTCAAGTACATTGGTAATTTCCCATTTGCTGGAACGAAAATGTATAGATTTTAATCAGTTTTTCAGTTGAGATAATCCACGTGTTTTTTAATCTAATAAATGAAAAGATTAGTAAAATTTTCAACAATTAAAACACTTTTTATATTTCCTCAGATGTACATTTCAGAAGCAATGCTTCCATCGTCAGTGAGATTTATAAATTAAATTAAATTAAATTATTTGTCAAAAAAATAATAAACAAAAATGTTTCTAAACAAATTCACAGTTAAGTTGAGTTGAATCTATTAAAAAATTTTTTGAATATTGAATCTTTGATTGGTCCATCATCACTATTCATTAGATTATTTTTGTTTTTAAATATGTAAAATGATTCAAAAGCATCTAATTCATAATTGTTATTTACATTTCTTATTAATTTTAAATTTTGCAAACTAAAGCTATGACTATTTTCTAGCATATGTTCTGCAACACTTGACTTTTCTTTTTCATTATATTTAAGATGTGCAAAATGTTCTTTAAATCTTTTTAGAATAGGTCTTCTTGTCTGTCCTATATATTCTTTCGCACAATCATTACATCCGATAGAATAAATTCCTGATTTTTGAAGTTGTTCAATTTTATCTTTAGAACCTCCAATCAGAGTGCAGCGAAATAAAAATAAAAAATCTGATTGGAGGTTCTAAAGATAAAATTGAACAACTTCAAAAATCAGGAATTTATTCTATCGGATGTAATGATTGTGCGAAAGAATATATAGGACAGACAAGAAGACCTATTCTAAAAAGATTTAAAGAACATTTTGCACATCTTAAATATAATGAAAAAGAAAAGTCAAGTGTTGCAGAACATATGCTAGAAAATAGTCATAGCTTTAGTTTGCAAAATTTAAAATTAATAAGAAATGTAAATAACAATTATGAATTAGATGCTTTTGAATCATTTTACATATTTAAAAACAAAAATAATCTAATGAATAGTGATGATGGACCAATCAAAGATTCAATATTCAAAAAATTTTTTAATAGATTCAACTCAACTTAACTGTGAATTTGTTTAGAAACATTTTTGTTTATTATTTTTTTGACAAATAATTTAATTTAATTTAATTTATAAATCTCACTGACGATGGAAGCATTGCTTCTGAAATGTACATCTGAGGAAATATAAAAAGTGTTTTAATTGTTGAAAATTTTACTAATCTTTTCATTTAATAGATTTTAAGTTTATTACGTTGAGGTGAGTGCGCTGCAGGCATGAACCTTATTTATGAGTTTTAAGACATAAGACATTCGGGACATAAATAAAATAAAAAATAGGGTGGTGCAACTGAGCGAGGAGCCCCAGAGCCTAGAGCACTTCACAAAACAATTGCCTTGGGAGGGAATTAAAAGTACCTACAATTTTCTGCCAGTTCCGAGAGGCTAATCGAGAAAGCGCTTTTCATGGGAATGAATCTACTAACGAAGCACTTGCCTATTCCTCTCGAAAGGCGATGCAAGTAGAAAAACATAATTGTTACTGTTGGGTAGGACCTGGGTGTACCTAGTTAAAAAACAAAAAATCACATCATTAAATCAACGATCCAGCTGTGTTGAAAGCTGGCAGCGCTATTACAAAATTTTTTCTTAGTTTTTTAAAGTACTAACTGGATCATTTAGACTTAAATACCAGTCCATTCTACTGCAATGTTGAAATCTTATTTGTTAATGCTTTCTAGCCCTTAACTGCGGATCATCTCTCAGGGAGAGGTCAGAGCAGTTCCACATTCACCTGTGCTGGGTGCCGGGGCATAGAGACATACCAGGCAACTGCAAAGCAGATAGAATCGCCTGAAACGGAACGCTTCTACCCATCTCATTGAAAACGGATAGTATTGACATTCCAATCGCTATATACAAACTCATGCTCAAGCAGGACGCATACAAAAAAACTAATCTGAGATGCGGTCAAGCAGTTTAACGTGTAATGCAACAAAACAGATCTGGCCAAAGCTAGATCTAAAACGGTCAAACGGCTTGATCTCTCTCAAAAGAAAGCACATGAGTTCGACGATAGGTGTCATCACAGGACAATGTCTTATTATGGAAGACATGCCACAAGCCTAGGAGTCGTCTCAAACGTCGTTTGCAGTAGCTGCATGGGTGAGGAGGAGGAGGAAACCATTTCCCACCTTATTTTTTCATGCCCAGTTTTATCTCACAAACGAGGTATACACCTAGGTTCGTACTTCTTTGATGACCCTCGTGATCTTACTAGCATCGACGCCCTGCTTCTCTCGTGCTCCATTGTAAACTCGAATTGGTTCCATTAGGATAAGGATACATTAGATCCATCGTGGTATCACAATGGGTCCAAGAGGCCTAGGTGTGTTCGCCGAGCTAACAGGCACTGTAACCCAATCCAACCTAACCTACTGCTTTCTATATGTTCGGAGAAAATCCAAAAGACAATGCTATGATAAGATTTCGACATTTTGTTCTCCTGACGAGAGCAAAAATGTTACAGTCTTTTTATTAACATTGTCGAGCATACGCTAAGTCTGTCTGCATCCAATGGGGGCATCTATACGGTTTTGCTCTTGGCAGATCTAATCGTTGATTGAAGACCTCACTGAGGACCCAGGCAAATCAAGCAACAGTTCAGGACCTGAAAAAGCTGTCTGAGAGCATTGCATGCCTAGAAAGTTCATCGGCGATCCCACTTCCAGTTATGCCGTGATGGTCTGGAATCCAAATGAGACTGAAAGAATTTAGTCTTCCGGTGATCAATAAGCTTCAGCAAATAGGTTGACCATAAGATGTTCTAGCTCTCTGATGTCAGCTCAAATCCCACGCATTAGTTTCTTAAGTATATGTTTTTGGTTCACTAATCATCTTACTTATTAAACTAGAGAGACAGTCAACGAACCTCATAACTATTGGTTGAGTCAATAAGTAGGCATGTCAGTTCCCGCTAACCACGAGGCTCATTTTCAATCCCATTTGGCTTATTTATGCTATATATTTATTATGCTTATTTCAAAGCTGCATGTAGATTACCTTATAAAATTTTAAAATTCCTTCATTGTTCCTTTGAGCCATCTATCGCTGAAGGAGACACCGCCCAAAGTGGATAATTAGCACAAGCTCCGATATCTCAACAACCTGGAAAAATCCTCAACTATTTCTTCTGTTGGTGCAGCTTTATGAGTAGTACTTTGCACTTTCATATTTCTAGGGGAGTCAATTTCGGCTTAGTCAAAAATATCACGATATTAAGTTCTGATTCCCTGTACTTGATTGTATAAAAAAAAAACAAGAACATCCCCTTCTACGATGTCCTAGTGTCATTTGAGAGATTATCATCCAACCGCAACGTAAGCTGAACTTGCTCCACATCATGCAACAGTCATCGAAATGCTACAGCTCGTATTCAAAGATCACACGGAATATTTTTATTTTATTTAACTAAGCCACGGTTTGCATTCAGTTAGAACTTATTTAGCACAATAAGTCCAAAAAATTAACTCAAACCTTGATAAACTACTTACCCCTATATTTCCAGTGACGAACACGTTGACAGAAATTAGTGTCATTTTCCTATTAAATTTTAATGACATATGTTGCAAACGAACCATTAAATTCTTCACTTAGTTATAGAAAACACCCACTTCATCTCTTGCGGTTAGCTCGTTATGCTCTATAAACAGAATAGAGTGAAAATACCTACCTGAAAATTGTGTAAATGTTTGTTTACGAAACCACAAAGTGCATAAATTGGTCACTTAGTATAGATACCTTCATCACAATATTGCATTATCCAAAGAAGTTTAGTTTGCTTGTTTTTTTTTGCGTACATCGGTCGGCGTCGTCGTTGTCGTCCCTCATCCAAGCCACACGTTTTGCACAAAATGAATTTATCCTCTGAAATATTTCATAGCACATATTCACTCCTGGTTGTCCTGTCATAACCACAACCACAACCTCAGTCGGGTATAACAAAACTGAAACAACATCTTGAATTAATTGCTTTTGCGCAGGATTCTTGATTCGTGTTGACGTATTTTATGATAGAAGCAGTCGTCAACTAACCAACCTAATTTCTCTTCTTTTTTTTTAAGGATGCGGTAAAAATGTCTTTAAATATTTGCATAATTCTTAACATCAATGAAAATAAGGAATCATCCGTGGAAGCCGATGTGTGATCAAAGCATTCAATGTGATTTTGTCCGCGTTTATTTTAAAGTCATTGATTTTTGTTCTGCTTTTGAATCATCACCTTGAATCCGTAATCCTTGATGGTGTACTGCCTTTAATGGATCATGAGTATCCTCCCCCTTAAGAAGCTCAAATAGTTTCGTTCGAAACTACTGTCGCAAAAAATTTAAATTCGAACACAAACAGCAACTTACTATTAGGCAAATAGATAAGGTTTCATGACACTTCATCACAGCAAAACTGATTACAGGAAACCTTTGAAAATTTCCATTTCCATGTGCCAAAAGGACGAGGGTTCATTGGCGGAGCTAATTTATAACATTAACTGGAAGAAATACGAGTCCCTCTGCAAAAGAAGAATATTCTAATATTCTAAAAGAGAAACATTCTCCTCGTCTTCATTATCAAAACCTCAGAATCTGTGCTTTCCTTTAGTCGCTCTAGTTTCCAAAATTGACAAGTTCTTGTATTTTTTTCTCTCTTTTTATAAAATTTTACGACTTTTGCACAAAAGTCTTTATAAGGTACCAACAAAAGGACTCCAGACATAGAAATGCTAGTCTAGTACTTGTAGTACCTGTCTACGTTCCGTTATACCTTAACACTACACACATCCGGCAATAGCACTAATGCATTAAAACTTTCCTCTTTCAAATTAATTCAGTTCACGTTCTTGAATAACTCTAAAGCGTTTTCGTATCGTGTCATCGTAGCTTGTATAGATATGTCCTTTCGCGGAGAAAGAAAATAACATTGGGGGGAGGTGAAGGAAGGGGTGTAGCAGAGGGTGTGCTGCTGGACTGCCATTAAGTGTACTTTGTTGGTCCTTTCCAATTTTTTTAATGGCAAAATTAAGCGCTAAATAAAAGCTTCATTTTACGACTTGTTTCGTTCCTTTTATGTCTTCTGTACGTTACGTTAGCTCGTCGTTCCATTCGTTGAGATTGACCCTTAAATGAAAGGATGACAAAATTTCACCTTCAACGACAAAAAAAAAGAGGAAGGAAAAGCGTAACAGAGCAACACCAAATTGTTGTTGGTAGTTTGGTAGATGTTATCTATGTCGTCCCTTGAAGTTGCACCAAAATTATATAAAATTCAGGACTTATATTGTATAGCAATGGCTTCCGAGGAGTGGTGTTCAGTACAAGGCACTCGAAGCACAACCTTGCTTTGAGACTCATCTCAAATTTTTTTTTGTTATTCTTGTTATTTCAAAATTCACAGGACGTTGAAACGGACGACGATGGACACTTGAAGTTTGAAAACTAAAATGCAAAAAAGTTGACACAGTTCCATGGAATGTAAATTTATTTGAATATGGTTGGTTAGCTAGACTGGAAGAGATAAAAACGCGTGAGTTACGATGTGTTACTTACACTCAAAAACAACAGAGCTCGAAGCTCGAAAATTGTAATCCATTCTGTGGAATATTTATACAGTACACGAATGAAAATACAAATTTCAATTCAGCAGTCAGCAGTGGTGAGTACTTCTATGCATAAAAGTCCCTTCCTCTGATAGTTTGTAAATTTCAAAGGATGAAGATGAAGAGACACTTGGGCAGTTCTGTATAAAATTCACTATAATCTTACTTGGGGAAACAGTTTAGAAGGGAGTTATTTGCTGTAGTGAGGCCTCTCAAACAAGCCAGGATTTTGAAGTCTATTCTCGAATATTGCGATGGGAAATATCAGGCCCATAGGTACATCAGAAATTTCAGTTAAGTTTTCGCTGTGATGCTTTCCTTTTTACGTAGGTAAAAACAAAGCACGTCTTCGTCCAGAAGTGGTTCGACTAACAATGCTTTGAGGAGAGGAATAACGATAACGGTAGCGATAATTCTGCAAATATTTTAGCGCCATAAACAGGAAAAAAACATCAGAGTTCTCTAGAAATTCAAAAGAATTCTATGAAAACTCTTGTGGAATGTTTCATTACAGCGAAAGTTACAACCAAAAATTTTTACTCGTAATTTACAATTACAGGAAGTAATGAATTAGTAAAAAAAAATTAATAGGGTGGCGCAACAGAGCGGGGAGCCTCAGAGTCTAGTGCATTTATCACAACTATGTCTTATGAGAGAATTGAGGGGACCAATACATTTTCCTGCCGGTTCCGAAAGGCTAATCGAAAAAGCACTTTTCACGGTACTGAACCTAGTATCGGAAGACATGCCAATTCCTCGCGAAAGGCGATAACAATGAAAAACATTTCTGCCTTTGTTGGAACTCGAACCACAAATCTTTTTGTTAATAGGCCAACATGCTAATCAGGACGCCACGGGTGCCTTATAAAATGGAGGCCAGTTAGAAACATCAATCAAAAAAGGACTCGGTTCCATTAATTGAAAATGAGGGCTCCACTTAATATGTACTTTAAACTATTTAGTCCAGTCGTTTTAGTCGAAATTAGGCGAGAATCTCGGAATGTTAGAAACCCAGCTGTAAATTTGTAAAAACTTCTATTTTGACATCCGTAAAGTTGTCACAAAACGTATATAATTGTAGTGTGTCAGCGTCTATTTAAACAAGACGTCAAAGATCACAAATTTTGCTTTTCTTATTTTTCGCAAATATCTCGTTTGCTATGGGCCTTTTGCTATTTTTGTGTCTATTATCAATATATATTTTCTACAACTTATATCTCAAAAGTTTTTAATACGTTGAACAGATAGAGCTTTCGAAAACGCATTTCAGTGAAATCGCGGAAGAGTAAAGTGCCAACTATAATACACTTAACCGAGCTTAGGCTAGTGTCAAAAACCAGACAAAAAGTTTCCGAAAGTGTTCGTTAAACAAAAAAGCAGCTATAATGGATTTTGGCTACTTTATATGTAAACATGCGTTGAGCTAAGTTGAGTTAATTTGATACAGAAGAGATACACAAAAGGGCAAGCCACACCACACAATGTAGACAAATGGAAGTTGCGGGCAAGAGAAGTGTAGGTTTTCTTTTAAATTTGACATTTACATAAGTTCGAGCCAATCCAAAGGAATGGACGAAAGTCAGCGAAATTTAACGAAACTGAGTAGAGCGTCTATTAGATTTAGTGTCAAATAAAATAGTGTATTGTGTATTGGTCTGTTCGCGTAAGAAAGCGTAACCTCGGCAAAGTGCATTATATTTGGACCTTAAGACATCATCCTAGTTTTGGCAATTAAGTAGAAGAAGACCTGTAACAACAGAATGTGACCCCAATGAATTAAATAAATTGTTTGCTTGTTCTCCTCAGTACCAATCGGCTCTCTGAAAGCGTCACACGTCTTTTTCAATCTGTGCGGTATTATAAGAAAATCAAAATTTCTAAGAGATCACGCTCTCCTAATGGTGAAGACACCATGTCTTTGCTTAATAAAAATCAAAAGTTGAGCTCTATAGAGCATAATCGTTGGATACCTCTCCAAGCTCATCCTGATACTGACATTGAAATCGAAGTGGATGAAATTGTTGAAAAGCCAACAGAATCAAAGAAAAAATCAAAAATTCCCTCGGTCTGCGTTTTGCAACAAATCAGTGAAAATGTCCATGCCTTATTCCGTGAACTTAAAATAGATCTATACAGTGTAAAAAAAATGTCGATTGGCATCAAAATAAATTGTGAAACCCTTGAAATTCATTCCAAACTTTGTGATGCGCTAAGATCAAAAAATTGGCAATTTTTCACACACGATTTACCATCAACCAGATCTTTCAAAGTCATGCTCTATGGCTTACATGAAATAAAAGTTGAAGAACTTAAAAATGAATTGCTGTCACTCGGTCTTAAATGCCTCAATATTAAAATTATAAAAAAAAAACTACGATAATTTCATTGATATCTTTTACTTAGTCTATCTTGAATGTGGTTCAATAAAATTAAGTGAACTTAAAAAACAATTTCGTTCAATATTCAAAACTGAAGTGAAATGGGACTTCGCTCGAAGGCAAAGGAACAAAATGACGCAATGTTACTTACTTACTTACTTACTTAGGTGGGCATTACAGTTCGGGGTGAACCTGGGCCTCAACCAACATCCTTCGATAACGACTTCTATTTCGGGCGAGCTCTCTCCAGTTTCGCACTCCAAGTCGGTTGAGGTCATCCTCCACTTGATTGCGCCACCTAAGACGAGGTCTTCCCCTTCCGCGATTTCCCTGCAATGTGCTTTCGAACACCCGACGAGCCGGAGCGTTTGGGTCCATCCGCTCAACATGGCCCAACCATCGTAGCCTCGCGATGCGTACTCTTCTGGCTATGCCCATGTCGCGGTACAGCTCATACAGCTCGTTGTTGTATCTTCTTCTCCACACATTGCCTTCGCATACGGGACCAAAGATCATTCGGAGAATTTTTCTTTCGAAACGACCAAGGGTTTCCTCATCCGCTTTCGATAAGGTCCATGCTTCCGCGCCGTACAGCAGGACTGGGATGATTAAGGTCTTATATAAGGTTACCTTGGTTTTTCTGGAGAGGGTTTTGTTTCTCAATTGCCTTCTTAACCCAAAGAAGCAACGGTTGGCAAGAGTTATTCTCCGTTTGATCTCCGCACTGATGTTGTTTTCCGTGTCTACAGCGGATCCTAGGTAGACGAAGTCCTGTACTACCTCGAAGTTATGTCTGTCTATTGTGACGTTTTGTCCAATTCGTCGATGTTCTGTGTCCTTGTTTGATGACAGCATATACTTTGTTTTGCCCTCATTAACCATCAAACCCATTTTTGCCGCTTCTGTTTCAATACTCGCAAAAGCACCTATGACATCACGCTTTTTTCTTCCCATTACGTCAATATCGTCTGCATATGCGAGCAATTGCACAGACTTTTGAAAGATTGTTCCTCTGGTGTTGACGTTTGAGTTTCTTACAATCTGTTCAAGTATGATGTTGAAGAAATCGCATGACAGTTTATCGCCTTGCCTAAAACCTTTTTCGACATTAAAGGTCTCGGTGAGTTCTTTACCGACCTTGACGGAGCAGCGTGAATTCTCCAAAGTCATCCTGCATAGTCGTACGAGTTTTGCAGGGATGCCGAAACTAGACATGGCTCTGTACAGCTCGTCTCTGTAGATACTGTCATACGCGGCCTTGAAATCGATAAAAAGATGGTGAATATCGATATTGTGTTCTCGGGTTTTTTCCAAGATCTGCCGTAATGTGAAAATTTGGTCTATTGTGGACTTCTCCGGTCTAAAACCACATTGATAAGGACCTATCAAGTTGTTGACGTGGGGTTTCAGACGTTCACATATTACAGCAGACAAGATCTTATAAGCGACGTTAAGGAGGCTTATCCCTCTATAATTGGCGCAGTTGTGAGGGTCTCCTTTCTTTAGGATCGGGCATACGATACTGAGGTTCCATTCATCGGGCATGCTTTCTTTCGACCATATCATGCAGATCAGCTGGTGCATGCTCCTTTCCAACTGATCTCCAGCTGCCTTGAAAAGTTCGGCATCAAGGCCATCTGCACCTGCAGTCTTATTTGATTTAAGTTTGCATATAGCAAGCTTAACTTCTTCTAGGTCGGGAGGACGGCATTCTTGATCATCGTCCAGGCTGAATGGGGCAGTCTGCCTGACAGCGGAATTTGTGTCCTCTTCGCCGTTAAGCAGTCTGCAGAAATGATCTTTCCAGATCCTCAGTAGCGACTGTGACTCTATAACTATGTTTCCCTGCTGGTCTTTACAGGCTTGAGTTCGGGGTTTGCCACCCTGGCAGGATCTTTTTACCTTTTGGTAAAACTTCCGAGTCTCGTTCCTGTCATGGCACCTCTCTATTTCCTCAAACGAGCGCTTCTCATGTTGCTTCTTTTTCTTTTTGAGAAGTCGGTGTTCTTCCCTTCTTCTCTTCTTGTAAATCTCGTTATACCGATCGTGAGCAGCCCTCGTTCGTGTTTGCAAAAGCATTTGTCGTGCTCTTTGCTTGGCTGCATTTGCCTGCCTACATTCTTCATCGAACCATGGGTTTCGTGTTGGTGGCCGAGTGAAACCCAGAATCTCAGAGGCAGCGGTTCTGATAGCTTCTTGGCATTGCTGCCACTGGTCTTCAATGTTTAATGCTGGCGGCATGGGATTCAAGGATAATTGAAGGGACACTCGATTGGAAAAGGCATTGGCAATCTCTTGCGATTGTAGCTTTCCGACGTCATATCTCTTCACAGCGTTAGTTCGTGCTGGTCGTGAACAAGATATCCTCATTCGTACCTTGGCTACAACAAGGTAGTGGTCCGAGTCAAAGTTGGCCCCTCGGAAAGTTCGGACATCTAGCACACTGGAAGAGTGCCTTGCGTCGATCGCAACATGGTCAATTTGGTTGACGGTTAATTGATCTGGGGATCGCCATGTGCCTTTATGAATTTTGAGATGCGGGAAGCGTGTACTACTTACAACAAGATTTAGCCCCGCAGCAAAATCGATTAGCCTCAATCCGTTTTCGGAGGTTTTGTCGTGGAGGCTATGCTTACCGATTGTGTTTCCAAAGATGTCCTCCTTCCCTAGTTTTGCGTTGAAATCGCCAAGAACGATTTTCACGTCGTATCTAGGGCATTGCTCATATGTTTCTTCGAGGAGCTCGTAGAAACAGTCTTTGGAATCGTCGTCTTTCTCTTCTGTGGGGGCGTGGGCGCATATAAGGCTAATGTTGGCGAATTTAGCCCTGATGCGGATGGTCATTATACGCTCATTGACTGGATTTTGGCTAATCACCTTATCCCTGAGTCTTCCTCTAACGACAAATCCACACCCAAATAAACGCTGTTTCTGTTGTCTGTAGCAGTCGCCATAGTATATGTCACAGTTTTTCATCTTCTTTATGCCCGGTCCACTCCATCGCACTTCTTGGATGGCGGTTATGTCTGCTTTGCAGCAGTCCAGGGCGTCCGCTAATTCTCCAGCTGCACCTAGTCCGTAAAGAGATCTTACGTTCCAAGTGCAGATCCGGAGGTCGTTGTCCTTTTTTCGTTTGCATGGGTCGTCAACTTTGAAATCATTATCGTTATCCGAGGCTGTTCGTTGTTTCGGAACAAATTATTTTTTCCGTGGTAGGGTAGTTAACCCTACGCACAACCCCCAACCTGGAGGGCCAGGTCCTTTTGGATCCCTTCGGACACAAAGGGCTGGAATATCCAGTGTCAGTACCCTGCTGCAGGGGTGTGAGTGCTGCCGTTGGCTCACCAGGAGCTCATCCGCCACCATCTCTACTTCAATACCCTGTCCTAGTATTGAAAGACCCTGAAAGACCTTTAAACCAAATATGTTGGAGTAGCTCCTTCAGGGGTTTCTGCTTTTCTGGCTGCTGAAGTCCACCGTTGATTCTGTCCTTCGAATTCATCCGCTGGGACATTTACACGAAAGCTCTCGTAGACCACTGAGATTCGTGCAGTCAGTCATTGTTCGCAGAGCAATTATAGTGTTGATCGATCACAATTCTTTGTTCCGGATTCCCTTATCTCAACACTCGCACTTACTAGTTTAGCAGGTCAGCTCTGGACGGAGCATCCCAGGTCCCAGTGGATACCGCTTGGAGGTATAGTAAGCACAGTTGACGTGTACTATAAGTTACAGCATCTGGGCGCCGCCAAGTTAGCACCAATCAGAGCCTACCCGAATAGTACAACGCCCATCCACCAATGACGCAATGTTACAATTGCCAAATCTACGGCCAAAAAAATTGTCACATCAAAACTCATTGTGCTAACTGTTCCCTAAATCACGCAACTAAGGATTGTGACTCAATAACTATAAAATGTGCAAATTGTAATGAAACTCACACGGCCAATGACCCTATTTGCGTCAGCCGACAAAGTTTTTGCAAAATAAGGGAAAAATTATCGTCAAAAAATAGAATGCACCACAACAACACGTCAATTGCAACGAAAATAACGCACACTGTGCCTCAGCGGCAGCATCAATCTTTTACACCTAACATCGGTGACTTTCCCGTGCTCTCGTCACACAGGAGGTCCAAAGCACCAAATCCAACCAAAGCCGTAGCTTTAGACAAAGTCGCAAATGATAACAACTCAGGTTATAATGCATGGTCAAACTCTCCAAAAACCGGTTTTACTGACACAAATGTACTTTTCACCATGGAGGAGATTAACTCTCTCACTGCAGATATGATTACTCAACTCGGTCGATGCAAGACCAAGACCGATCAATTTAATACGATTGCACAATTAGCTGTTAAGTATTTATATTCTAGTAAGTAATGATGAATGGAAATCTTAAGATAAACTGTTGGAATGCTAGAAGCATTCGATGCAAAACTATTGAATATTTTGCTTTTCTAAGCAAACATAACATTGACATTAGTCTTATTAGTGAAACTTGGTTAGATAGCAAAGTTAATATCTCTAGTAAAGATTACATTTGTTATCGATTAGATAGACAAGAGAGAAGTGGGGGTGGAGTTGCCGTGGTTGTAAAGCGAAATATAAGACATAAATTGTTGCCTGTAATTAAAAGCAAACTGATTGAAAACATTGGGATTGAAGTACCTTTTGAAAATGGGCGTTCAATCAAAATCTTTTCAATTTATTTCCCCGGTGGTTCTTCTTCGCAAAGCAAAAGACTTGATTTTAGAAATGATTTGCGTAAATTAATAACGATAAATGATAACTTTCTTATTGGTGGAGATTTCAACTGCAGACATAGGAATTGGGGTTGTATCAGAGCAAATGCTTGGGGCAATATTCTGTCGGATCTAGATTCAAGACATCCATTTAATATATTATATCCCCCTCACCCCACCTGTATTCCTTCCAACAATAGAACTAACCCCTCTACACTGGATTTATTCCTTACTAACATCCCTGAACTTTTTAGCTAACCCAACGTTGTTAATGTCCTGAGCTCAAATCACTTGCCGGTTTTGATTGAAATATATTCTACCCCAGTAGAAACATGTAACATTGTCTACGATTTTAAAAACACAAATCGATGAATCCGTGAATACTTTCACAAATTCTGTATTTGAAAGTATGGAGCGAGCTGTTCCAAAAAAAATAAAACGTAGAAACAACGGAAATGCACTGCCAATTCACATAGTAGAAACAATTAAAATTAGAAATAAATATAGAACTTGGTGGATTAGGTCAAGAGATCAATATTACTACTATGAAATGAAAACTTTGAACGAAATCATAAAATCATTGCTTTCCAATTTTAGGACTCAGTCATGGAACCACAAGCTTCAAGGCCTAGATAAAGGAAGTAAACCCTTTTGGAACATTACCAAAGTTGTAAAGAAGAAAAAAGTGCACATTCCTGCTTTTAAGATAGGTAATACAGTACTGCTTTCCAATGACGAAAAATCGAAAGCTTTAGCCAACGAATTCTGTGCTAATCATCTAGTTACAAGTAATGCAACTGTAAACAGATTTATTGAAAACAATGTTTTCCAATCAATACAATCGCTAAATACAGGCACCATTTTTGTAACAGATGATATCGTGTCAATTGAAGACTTGAATGAGATTTTAAGAAATCTCAAAAACACTAAGTCACCCGGATTCGACGGGTTGAAAAATGTCTTTTTAAAAAACCTACCTAGAAAAGCAGTAAAATATTTAACTAAGCTTTTCAACGCATGTTTTAAAATAGGATACTTCCCAAGTAGTTGGAAAATGGCTAAAGTTATTCCAATACCTAAGCCTGGTAAAAATTCTTGTCTGCCTTCTAGTTACAGACCAATCAGCTTATTAAGCTCTTTAAGTAAATGCTTAGAAAAATTGATTAAAAACAAAGTTTTGCAACATGTTGATCGCTATCACATTCTGCCACAAGAACAGTTTGGTTTTAGAAGACATCACAGCACTGTTCACCAGGTTGACAGGATCACAAAAGATATTAAAACCAGTCTTTCTAATGGTAAAAGCACAGGAATGGTCCTTTTGGATGTCGAAAAAGCGTTTGACTCTATGTGGCATGAAGGGCTTATTCACAAACTTCTTGTTTTAAATTTTCCGCCTTATGTAGTTAAAATTATATTGTCTTTTCTTTCTAAACGTACCTTCAAAGTTTGTGTAAATAATTGTTATTCCAATGTAATTGAAGTTACTGCAGGTGTACCCCAAGGATCAGTTCTTGGTCCATTATTGTATATTATATACACTCACGACTTTCCAAAAGCCCATAACTGCAAAACCGCAATTTTTGCTGATGATACCTGCATTTACTCAACAGATTCAATTGTTTCCGTAATTGAAATCAATCTGCAATCTGCATTGAATTTAGTCCAATCATATTGCGGTGATTGGAAAATAAAATTGAATGCTTCTAAGACACAGGCTCTTTTTTTCACTAGAAAAAGAAAAGCCTGTTACCTTCCAAGCAATAGGCTTCAGTTAAATGGGTTTCAAACTGAGTGGAGATCGAGTGCCAAGTATCTTGGGGTACATCTGGACAAAACTTTGACCTTCAGTTTGCATATTCAGCAAACTCTGAACAAACTCAACATTGCGTTAAGAACTTTGTACCCTTTTTTAAATCGTAGATCCCAATTGAGTGTTGAAAATAAAATGTTATTGTTCAAAGCTATATTTCAAAGCATAATGCTTTATGGTTCTCCCGTCTGGGGTACATGTGCGAAGAGTCACATACGCAGGTTACAAACCATGCAAAATAAAATCTTAAAAATGATATTTAACCTTCCCTGGCACTATTCTACTGAGAACCTACACGAATTAGCAAAAATTGAAAAAGTTGAAACCCGAATATCCAAATTACATGATCGTTATCGATTATCGTGTAGTTGTTCTGATAACAACCTAATATTGAACTTAGCAACTTAAGGTGTTGTAAACATTGTTTATTAATATTTATTTATTTGTATTTATATATTTGTATTTATTTATTCTTTTATTTACCTATTAATCAATCAATTTATTCATTTATTAACTTATTTAACCAAATTTATATTTATTAATTTATTTATTTATTTATTTACTTATTCATTAACTAATTTATTTATTTATTTATTTATTTACTTATTTATTTACTAATTTATTTATTTATTTACTTATTCATTAACTAATTTATATATTTATTTATTTACTTAAGCATATATTTATTTATTTTGATATTGTTATTAATGTTTGTACTTTAATTGTTTAGATAATTTATTTAACTGTTTTCTTTTGTTAATTGTTCGCTTATATATTTAATTGAATGTATACAACATAAACTGTGATATTTATTTAATTTGCTTTTATTTTATTTTGTCCATATTTATTTATATTCCTTATATGTAATCATCTGATTATGTAAACAACATCTTTTTTTGCGATCACACCCCCGCTTCTCTCTCTAAACAATTGCAATGAAGGTTTTTTCATGTAGCTTTTCCTTCTAAAATAATTTGAATCTGTGATAATACTTTTTTTTTAAATATTATACATCTTTTTCAGTAGTAAGGTAGAAATATACCATTTCTCTGTAAATTGTGCAATCTAGTTATATGAAAATATGTATTTAAATTCAGCTACAATAAAATAAATATTATTATGCTTGTTCTCCTTCTCAAAATTCAACTGATCAAAATGGTACTTCTTCACACTCTAATTTTGTGAGAGAATGGATTTCGATGCATTACCGACTTCAAAGTTTTAAAGACAGTCCTTGCAATTAAATCGGAGGCAATAGGTTTGGACGAAATTCACACAAAGTTTTTAAAGATAATCTTACCCCAAGTTTTGGCCTTCCTTACACATAATATTCAATTTTATTTTAACCACCTCTTCTTAACCTTCTATTTGGAAAGTTGCCAAAATTATCCCTATTCCCAAAAACTCAACTTCAAATCCCGTGGAAAATCGGTCAATATCAATTTTACCTTTTATTTCGAAGGCTTTTGAGAAAATAATGTTTTAACAGATTTCCATGTATTTAACGGAGAACAAGCTTTTATCTTCATTTCAAGCTGGCTTTAGACCAAAGCACAGTTTTTTGACCGCACTTTTAAAATAAGTTATTAATTATTATATATTCGTCAAGAAATTAACAATGAAAATGTGTGGACCTTAGTGATGCTTGACTTGTCAAATGCATTCGACATTGTGTCTCATAAAATTCTTCTGAGAAAACTGAATTTAAATTTTCGTTTTGAAGGAACTGCGGTTCCTCTTATTCAAAAATATTTGCACGGAAGAACTCAAGCTGTGTTGATTAAAAATAAGCTTTCCGACTTTTTGTACACTAAGGTCGGTGTTTCACAGGGTTCTATTCTGGGGCCCCTGCTATTTTCGTTATTTATAAACGACCTTTCTGATGTTCTCAGGTCTTGCAAGGCGCTTATGTACGAAGATGATGTCCAACTGTACTACAGCTACCGAATCGGAATGAAAATTTACGCTACCGTCCGGTCAAACTTTGACCTAAGCAAAGTATTTCAATGGGCAATGAACAATAAATTGCGATTAAATCCGAAGAAAAGTCAGGCTATTGTCATTAGCAATTGCCTGAGGTGGGCATTACAGTTCGAGGTGGGCCGGGGTAGGTAAAGAACTATTCTCTTTTCATCTGTAATCTTACACTTACATTATTTTCATGTCATCTACCATTTGTCATTCGTCACCTGTCATCTGTCACCTGTCATCTGTAATCTATTATTATCTGCCATCTTAAGTCTGTCATCTGGCATCTGTCATTTGTCATTCACCATCTGTCAGCTTGCTTTAACATTTTGGAATCTCTTTTCGGTGTATCTTTAAATGTGTTTTGTTATGAATGAAATATCCGAAAACTTATGACAAACTTTTTTGTTTGTTTTTGTAATAGGAACTCATTTCTAATTTCAATTTTGCTACAAAAAAAAGAATGTGATATGGAACCTCGCTCCAAAAAGGTTACCTCATCTGCGGACCAGTTTTATATTGTTTATAGAGCTCAAAAGCAAGACTCCCAGTCAATCATAAACGTATTCAGCTCCAGGTCCAGGTCTTAGAGTCCTGCATGATTGGTTATGGAATCACTACCTAGTAAATATGCATGATGATACTCAGTCATTCAAATGGATTTGATTTTGACCACAAATCACTCATTTTCCAGTCACAATGAATTGACTTACGCTAAATTGCAACAATATTGCAGAGCTCTAGTATATGAAAATCAACATCTAGTTCAGAACTAAAAACGGTGAAGGAAATGCTTTTTTCTACAATCTCAACTTCAGCCATGGTTGAAATTATTAAATACCATAAATCACCCTGCAAAAGCATACATTTACATGAAGGCAAAGAGAGACGTTGTAGATTCTCGGTCTTTAAATTCGTTTATTTTAATTGGAAAGCATTTAACTTGCAAGGCTCTGCCTTCGCTGGAACACTCCATGTTGTGTGACATGCGGGTTCTGATTGCGTCCTTCGTACTTGCGAACTTCTTACGTAATATGAAAGGTACATCCATGAGTGCTCCAGGCACTTGGTCGCGTAATTTAAATCTTAAACTTGCAGCAAATTGCACTTAAAGCAACCTACTAAACCGAAAAAACTACACAGAGAAAAATTGACCACATAAAATAGAACAAAAATAATCAGATTTCTCTATGGTTTTCATCCAAGGAGAAATTCTGATAAAAACAATGAAGAAAATCCTATCAAAAGCTTTCATTGTTATTCAAGAGGATTATCACATTAAAGTAAGAAGATATTTAGTACATATGTAAAATAATGTAGATGAGAATCTTATTATTAATATTTGAATTACTGTTTAAAGCAAAATGGAAAACATATTGAAACAATTGTTTTTGCACATGGTTTTGAATGGATTTCCTCATGTTCACAATCATGTTTCTCTATGTTTTCAGGTGATTTCCACATTATTTTAATAAAAATCCCTATCGTCCCTTGGAGGTTTTTCTTACTATTTCAATACGTTTTTTGATTGGATTTAGAAGAAATTCATATTATTTCAACAGTTTTCCCTATTTTCCCAAAAAGTATTTCGCATTTTTTTAATTTTTTTTCTTATTGTTTTCACAATATATTCACTTAATTTTTACTAGTTTTTCGTATTGTCTAAATATGTTTTATACTTACTTTCAACTAGATCCTCCACATGTTTCCAGGAGGTTCTCACCTCTATTATATTGAAAAAAATTCATGTTTATTTTAATGTAGGTAAATATTTTATTTTATAAAAAAGTATAACAAAAAAGGAAAAAAACAACAAAATCCATTACATAAACTACTTTCAGTATTTTTTTTGGCGAATGACTTTAAGTCCATTATTTAGTACATTAAAATGAATTGGAGGTCCATCTAAACAATTAAATTCAAGTATTGTATATGGATCAGATTCAGATGAACCTGCATTTCCAACCACATACGATTGGAAATGCTCAGAGAACTGTAAATTTTCCCATTTCCTGACAATAATTTTAAGTTCATCATGTTTGACAAGAAAATCAATTACTTCATATATATTATATTTGCCGTCTTTTGGTACAGTTACTATATGCTCTTTACAAAATTAAATCTGATTTTAAAGAAAATAATTGAAAAAAGAAAAACTTACTAGTTCAAAACCATTAGCATCATTAAAACAAGGCCAATGTCTTAAAAGGTTTGTCAATGACAACTCCCCTTCTGATTGGAATTGTAAATTCCTGCATTTGGATGTCTCTTTCCATAATGCTTTTACTTTTTCCCACGGGGAACAATTGTTAAGAAGCCAATTCTTTTTTTCGTGAAATTCTTCTAAAATTATACATTATCAAAATATGAAATTAGTAAAAATGTATAAAAAATACAAATAAGATTAGTTTAATACTTACCATCTGATACGAATTCTTGTTTTTGCTCAATGACACTGTTGGTTCAATAGCAGGACGTTCGACATTACACCATCGAGAAAACAACTTTCCTGATGGATTCTTTTTACCAATCTTGCGTGGCATGCATAAAGTAAGTCTCTTGTTTGTGAACTTGTTGAAGTCATTGCATCAATATCGTTTGATATTTTTTCCAACCATTCCAAGACCTTTTGTGTCGATGGTGATGATTGAGTTGGTTGGTCACACTGTAAGGGTATTTTCTGAAAAAGAAAAGCGTACCCAGTTTTCTTAGAAATTGTTTTCTTAGACAACATGTATAGCGATCAGCAAAGATCATACAAGCAAACTTGGTTTATCTTTAATTGATTGCTATAAATGCTGCTTTATTGCAAATAGAAAATGTAACTAATACTTACCCTTTCTTGTCTCCACATTTTTGGGCCCGATAAAAATTTCACTCTTTCCCCATAGTATCCAACGATGCTCACATTGGAAAAAAGTTTGTCCACGTCGTCTAATTCCATTTTTTTTAAGACTTCTTCGGAATTGACGCCATACATTTTCAGAAATTCCAGCGTGGGGTTGTTGAGCCCCCAGGAATTGTATTTTTCTGAAGTTTTTTCCAAGTCACTTTCATTCCAAAACTGCATGGGTACATTTACAACTTCACACAAATCACTTGACACTTTTTCAGTATTTTCACTAAGTAACAAATTAAGATCGATTGCTTTTTCCATTTTGTGGAGAATGAACTCGTGACCACAACCACAACCGACAAAGGACAAAGAAAAAGTAAATTTGCAATGTGGTGTATGTTGAGTGAGAAAATCAAAATAGTTTTAAAGAGAAACGCTCATTGTTTTAAGAAGATTTTCTTCTGAAAGTGCTTAGATATAAGAAAGCTCTTTGTTTTAAAAGAAGGCAATTATTGGCTTAAGAAGTTCTTCTTTTTAAGCTATATGAATCCATATGCAGATCTTATAGCTTACACAATGATGAAAAAAAAATGCATATTGATATATTGACTTTAAAAAATGATGGAGAAAACTTTTTGTTTTTAGAAGTTTCCCTTATGAAAAATTCTATTAATAAGTTCAATATAATAAAGGTGATGATTTATTGGAATAGTCTTATAACCCCACGAGGTAAGAAGAATCGGGCAAAAGCAATGTGATAGTCTTATTAGAGTTTCTATTTGATTTTAAAAGATTTTCATATTGGAACGGTTGAATTAAAAAAAATATATTTGATTTGTCTTATTAAAGCAAAAGACTTATCAGATATTCCAATTATTAGCTAAAATAAGTAAATGTTCTTTTTAAAACAAATAGAAAAACTTATAAAATATTAGATAAGATTTTCATCATAAAAATAATAGGACTTCTCAATGGAAATATCATATTATTTATATATTTTAATAGAGTTTTCTAAGTAAAACAGCTTTATATGGCATACTTTTTGATTTTAGGTAGTAAAATTTTTCTCTGTGTAGTGCAACTCGCACACACAATCAGAATAAGGTTCTTGTGAGTACTTCATGCAACAATTATGTATATACCAGCACTAGAGGGTTGAAAGTTGCAACAGTCATCTCACCCAGCATCAGCACCAGCGCCACCTCAATCATCAGAGTCCTCTCCACCGTGCAGAAATTAAAACCCTATTCATGCAATTCGTCTTTATGTTGCACATCATAGAGCACAGAGCAAACAATTTATTTTTTCGGAACGAGAATGGAAATATTTTCTTCTTCTTTTTTTTGTGTCATTCTCTCTCTTTCTTAAAAAAAAAAAAAAAAAAAATACTCACACAGCCATTAACACGGTGTAACTAAAGTGTATGCAAATGAAGATTACCTAACGCCAAGAGACTGAAAGGCTTAAGCGGTGAATGACTTCCCAGTCAGAAGAGCACCCAGTTCAGTTCTTCTGGGACACAATGGACTGAGCCCTCAAAACTACTCGGCGAATAGCAGTAGTGCCAGCAATGCTGGGATAGATCTGCATTATGGACGTCGACGGGGTGCGCTGGTTATAGGAAGGCTTATGGAATAGGAAGGGAATGCGCATACAAAAGAATATAAATTCTCGAGTCGACTGGGGCTTTTAGCCCACAGAGAAGTATTCACCCGCAGGCTAACATCCTTCCGCAGAAAACTTTGAGGCATACTCAGTCATAGATTATGTTGAGGAACTATCGAGGACACACAGCTGGAACTGATTTTGTTTACCTCTTTGTTTCAATCCAGGAAGTTCAATGGATACTTAATTCGCGCGATCCGGAAAATCTTTTCTCTCTTTTCTTTTTGTTTCTTGCAGCAATAGAAGAATAAATGATGCCCGAAGGACATCATTTGATTGGTAAGAGTATGAGAGGATGAAAAAGTTTTGCTGAAGTCTGTAGACTTACTACATCAAGTTGACAGAATTTTGCACAAGGCTGTGAAAAGGGTTTCGTGGAAGACCGTGTGGATTTTTGGTGAAAATCGAAAGCATTGTATCCTCACAAAGTACGGAGAATAGTTAATTGGAATATTGGTTGGAAGGCATGGTCAGAAAACGCTTGAGGAAGGGCCATTCCAAGAGACTAAACACGTGCTTAGATAATGGTCATGGGGACAAAGCGTGCATTCAATTGAAAGCTAATTGTATTGTCGCCGTAGATTATGTTTTAATTTTCTGTAGCAGAAGTATTTGTGGTTAGTGAAGCCGCAAATCGTCTCCATAGGCAAAAATCAATTAATAAGAGCATCGACGTCTTCATAGACAGCCATGTTGCCATTTTGTAAAAAAAATCCAAATTAATGGAGAAATGTATCAGTATAATTTAATACTTTTCAGTGCAATGAAAACCGTAATATCAATTTAGGCTCCAGGGAAACGTGACATAGTTATTAGTATAACCGCGGATAAGATGGCCGAAATCGGGTCATCACTCGAAAGAGACCCACACCTCTGTACCTACTATAGCCACTAGAGCAAGAAAAAAAAGACTCCAAGGTCATTATCAAAAAACTGTCGATCATTGATGGTCATCTTTAGTAAGTTTTTAAAAATCTATGGCTGGACATATCTATGGTCTAAGAAAAAACAAAATTTCTTCTCCAGCTAAGCAGGGCTCGAGTCTCTGTGTTCATTTTCAGTTTGACCGGTCATTGGGTACTCACATGGCGAGAATGGTACACATCTGATTTATGCAAAGGATGCCATGGGCTGGTGGTACCCGTGGCGTAATGGTTAGCATATCCACCTGCTAACCCAGAGGTTCGAGGTTCGAATCCCAGCAGAGGCAAAATGCAGAAATGTTTTTTCCACGGGTATCGCCTTTCGCGAGGAATTGGCAAGTCCTACGTAAGTAAATTCAATGTCATGAAAAGCGCATTCTCAATTAGCCGTTCGGAACCGGCGACAAATTGTAGGTCCCCTCCATTCCCTCACAAGGCATGGTTGTGAGAAATGCGCTAGGCCCAGGGGCTCCTAGCTCTGTTGCGCCACCCTATTTATTTATTTTTAATATGTATGGGGGTTAATTGCGATCATGTGCAAGTAGCCGATTGCAGAAGAGGACATTTTTGAAAGTGAAGATGTCGATATAGACCTTCACCTTATTTTTATAACAAATACCTTTTCATTGAGTAAAATTTTTTTTTTTCCACAAAATAAAACTAAATACAGTTAGTATAAAAAGGATGAAAAACAACGATAAATTTTTATGTTCAAGAGGCAATATTTCGTAGAATTCAAAACATAGAAAGCATTGCCTATACCTATATCTGCAACCAGAAAGAAATGCCATTAACCCTCGTTTACAAACCGGCAAATGTCGTGTCCACCCGAACTGGGGTCCAAATGGACCCCACGATTTTTTCTTCGAAATTTTTTTGATTTCTGACTTATATTGTTCAGTTATAGCTCTTCTGGCTATTGTATGAATTGTTTCTAAGTATTATATATAACAGGGATAAAGAAATTTAAGCAGAGATGTCATTATGCAGGTATGTAAGAGGTCAGCAATAAAATTTTTCAATTTCAAAAATGATTGAAATTGCCTTATTTTGCAAATCTGGGATTCCCGCTTATCCCTTTCGATATGTCTGTTTTACGTAATTACTGATTGTAATATTGATGCATATCAATGTTCTTGCCAGGTCCGCCTTTCAAAAGAAAACAATAGTCATTATTTCACTTTGTTCAGGTAAAAATGATTGAATTTCCCCAATACATGCCAAGCAAGCCTGCCAAAAATGGCTTGAATTTTAGGTGGATTTATGAAAGCTCAACGGGCTATCAACTGAAGTTTTCTGTCTACACTGGTAGCTGTGACCAAAGTACAGGACTTGGTCGTGGATATGATGTGGTGATGTCGTTGATGCCATCATATTTCAATTCTGGACGCAACCTCACTATTGATAATTTCTTTACGTCGGTGGATTTGGCATTGAAGTAGCTGGATAAGAAGATCAGTATTCTTGGCACGATTCGGAAAAACAAAAGAGATTTGCCCAAACCTTTTGCAGCGAAGGAGGTTCTTGATGAGCAGAATGAGCCTGTAAAGGTCAATAACAAAAAGCAGTATCGTCCAGTCCACTCATCCATTTTTGGATTTTCTGGAAAAATGGCGTTGGTGAGTTATGTTCCGAAGCCAAACAAACAAGTGGTATTGCTATCAACACAACATAACTGTGAGAAAGCCACTTCCGGTCATCAAAGTAAGCCTGCAATGATACTGGATTATAACAGCACCAAAGGTGGAGTCGATGTATTCGACCAAATGGTCTCAGTTTGTTCATGTACACGCAAAACAAATCGCTGGCCGATGGTGTTATTCTAAAACTTACTGGACGTAGCAGCCCTAGCAACTGTTATCATTTTGCGACACTTCAATCCACCTAGAAGAAACAAAAAACTGTACAGAAGTGATAAACTCATCGAACTAGCGGAGGAACTGGTTGAGTCAGAATTGAATAACCGTTCTCAACATGCAACACAATCTGGCATTGGAAAATCTACAATGGATGCTCTCTGTATTTCAGAGTTCAGGAAAAATTACCAACAGTCCCCGAAAGGCTCTCTTGTAAAAGAAGCAGATGTTACCTTTGCCCAAGAGCAGATGACAAGAAAACCAGAACCACCTGCGATGGATGTGGCAGATGTTGTTGCCCTTGCCACACTAGAACCTTATGTGTTAAATGTCTCCCGAAACTGCCCACAACTTCAAGTTAAATTCTTCTAAACATAAACTAGGCTGTTTTTAAAATAAAATAATTATTTATTAGAATAAATATGATTTTTCATAGAATTTCAGAATTCCAAATGGCCCCCAGTTTGTAAACTATACTGAGAAAATTGAACCATGATTTTTTTAAATAGAAGCATGTTTAACTATATGTTTAAGTCAGTACAAATAGAATTCTGTTTAAACCGAATTGAAATCTATTTATATCCGAAAATACTATTTTTTAAAGTAAAGTCGGTTTAAATCAAAATAATCCCTGTTTGATTTTCGAAAAGCCTGTTATTTATTTTACTTATTTAAAAGTATTCAAATATGAACGAGTTTGTTTTCAACATGAACGCAGTTTAAATATTAACATAAGAGAAAAAAATAAGCAATATTATAACTCAAACCTAAATCTATTTGAATTGAACTCAAACAAAGAGGGGACACCCAAAATTTAATTTAAAACAAACATAAACTAGTTTGATTTAAACTTAAACGAAGTTTAAATATTTACAAAAGCAACAAACTAAGCAAAGTTACATTCAAACTTGAATCTATTTGAGTTGAACTCAAACGAAGTAAGAACGTAAATAATTAAACACAACACAAACGTGAACGAGTTTGGCTCAAATATGAACGAAGTCAAAACATTTACAAAAGAAAAAAATTGTATAGGAAATGTTACGTTCGAACTCGAATCTATTTGAATTGAACTCAAACGAAGTAAAAAGATAACTGTAGTTGTCTAAAGCTGCTTGGCGTTACCATAGAAAAAGTCAAATGAATAAGGATTGTCGTGTGCGCAGGTCTTTTTCCGATAAGTTAAATTTAAGTGATTATTCTGTCAAAGTTGGTTTCAAGTGATATTTAAAAAATGGGCACGACTGGGTCGCACGAACTTGCGATTGTGTTCTAAATACGATATAAAAATCTAAAGGCTGAGTTAAAGGTTTTGGTATTAGCTCTTCATAATATATTTTGTGGTACAGGGCTGCCATCTACACATTAATTATGAAAATTGAATTAAATCACGTAAAATAATAAAAAAATCAAATAAAATATTCCAAAGGTTTCAAGCAAAAATCTAAAATAGCCATTCTTTTGCAATCGCTAATACATATGAATGATGAAAATTTAATCAAAATCGTTGGAGCAGTTTTTCCAAAAAACGGTTTTTTATTTTTCACTTTTTTTTAAAAACTGTTTTTTAAAAGTCGAGTATGCAAAGTTTTAGATCTTAATAAGAGTTGTTTTGACAAAAAATTTGAAAAAAATCAAAGTTATAGTTTTGAAGTTATTTCAAAATATCAAAATTTGTTAAAAATATTTTTAAAAATTTCCACAACTAAATTTTTTTAAATATTGATATGCAGTCTTTTTGTAACAGCTTACGACTTCTTAAATCCAAAGTTTCGTCAAGATCGTGTAAGCCATTAACGAGAAAGTCGGTTTTGAAAAAAACGGTACTATTGGAGGTACCGTTTTTAGGCTTTTTCCAAATTTTTTTTTACATCATAAGAAAGAAAATCCTAAATTTTTCCCTCACACAAAATTTTATCGAAATCGTTGGAGCCGTTTTCGAGAAAAATAAGTATTATCATATCGGTTGTATGGCAGGTACCGTTATTTCAAGACCTAGAGACTCAATTCCAAAAACCCCTCTGTAGACTGCTCCACAGACCCTAACTGCAAATTTTGAAGAAAATCGGTCAAGCTGTTCAGGCTGTAGATCCATATACAGACAGACGGACATACAGACAGACAGACAGACAGACAGACAGACAGACAGACAGACAGACAGAATTGTGGGACCCACTTTTTTCGTATTCTCGATCATCGTAATGTCATATTTAATTGTTATCTCAAAATTTTTTTTCTGCACGATTGCAAGACTTGCCTTATAGTACCTATAATCGCAAGTAAAAATGATTTTCGGGCGTGCTAACAAAAAAAGTCAAATGGGGAAATAATTAATTACTATACATTGGACGCAGAGTGTTTAAATACTGTGTTTGTAATTGAACCAGTTTCTGTGCATCCAGATTCCAGACTAAAAAGGATGGAGGGATAAACTTGAGGAGTGGGACTTAATTTCGTTGTTTCCTCTTCTCCATGGTAAGTACAAGTTCTAACAATTATGTTGAACATATTAAATTTTTGTGATAAATCATTATTTTCGTTTACCCGTTTGTTTATCTTTACGCCTACAATTTGTCATATAATTTTTTTTTTCTTTATATTTTTTTCTTGAATATCTAGGAACCAGCAGCATCTGATATCAATATCAAACTTCAGTTCATTCATTCTAACATTTTTTTAGAAAGCGAAGTTATGCTAGAGAGACTAAAATATCTTTCTACAGAAGATATTAAGGATCTTATTCCAAAAGTTGGCCCTAGGGCTGAATTTAGGGAAAGGTTTTTTATATGGGAGAAACAAAAAAGAAATGGTAGGTATTCACTGATAAAACTAGAATAACCTGAATAGTAATCTGTATAGATAATTTTGAATAACGTTTGCAGTTTCTGTCGGCACTAAAGTATCTGATTGGATGTTAAATGTTAAATTTCTAGAAACATCAACAAGTTCCTTCAGTTTGGCAGATGTAAGTAAAGAAAAATTAGGTTTTACGAGCCTACCTAACACTGTGCCATTATTCATTTTAGAATTTATTCGATATACTACAACAAACGGACAAAGGCAAAGCAGTCATTTCTTTTCACGAGAAAAACGGAAGCCTGTTAGAAAAATATCGTCAAGACATTATTAATATAATATTAGAAAGAGTCTTAAACAGCGGAAAAACACTACATCCCTGTGATTTCGAAGAAATTTCCACAAAAAATTTAACAATATTTCCAAATGAAATTAAGGTATGTATGTACATATGTTGTAATAAAGGTTAAAATAGTAATCATTTGAAATTGGTAAACAGCTTGAAAAAATTTTTTATATCAAGAATATTTCTTATATTAATAGCACTCCTTTACATGTACATACTATAAATTATGGAAAATGTTATTTTAGAAATAAATTTTTGTAAAAAAATAAACTCAAGTGCTTTTTTTTCTTCACATGGTATCTTTGAAGCTTTTGACGTCTTAAAACTTTTTGCAGTTTTATTATCCAACTCATATTCTTTTGCTATATGTGATAAAATAATTTTTGGGAAAGTGCATATTGTATATTTGCGTTCAATTTTAAATCGAAAGTTGTTTTTATTTGTTATAAACAAATTGTTCAAACGTTAGCTTTCTTAAGCAGATCCCATATAGTTATTCCAAGCACATATGTCTTCTCATTTATATATAAAACTTGGTCGACTTTAAATTAGTAAGTTTTTTATTTGAAATAATGGTAATTGCTTAAGAGTCGAGTGTGAATTTTGAGTAAAAGAGTATATACATTCAAAAACTTAGTTTACTAGTATTTAGTACACTAGAATTTTGTGGTATATGTATGCTTACTCCAAATTCACACTCGGGTCTTAAACTATTGCCATCATTTCAAATAAAAAACTTATTAATTCAAAATCGAACGAGTCAGATATAAACGAATAGATTTATGCTTGAAATAACTATGAATCTGTTTGAAAAAGCTAACACTGAAACAATTTGTTCTAAACAGAAAACATATTTGTTTCAAACACGGACATATTCAAATGAAACAAAGATAATTCTATTTGAAAGAACATTAGATGAAGTCAATTAAAACAAATAGAAACACGTTTAGGTCAAATAGAAAGCAAAGATAATTTAAACTAAATCATGTTCAACTTATTGCAACAATTGGTTAATAGGTTTCTATTAAAATTAAATAGAAACCGCTTCCATGCCAAATCATATGTGTTTGAGTTTGGTTTAAATATGAATGCGTTTGAAATTTTTCTCAGTGAGGGTTAAAAAAACTGACAAAACTCAAAAATTGACTTTTTTGTCGGGAATTTTATTATTTTGGATAAATTATATTTTTTTATAGTTTTTTAAAAGATACATTTCGATGGGAAAATTTGATTTCTACAAAAAACGTCGCGTCATTAGAATTTCACAAAATTTTGCCTCGCTCTCGAGATATATTGAAAAAACCAATGACGATGGTTTAGATCCCATGCCTCCGAATCGCACCCTTTAATCTTTTAGCACTTTCGATTTTTTATTTTCTAAAATTTACCCATAATAGATTTATGCAATAAAAGTCCATTCAACGTCGAGTTCCTTTATATGCCCTTTTTTACGACACAATTAATAGACTATACTTTGCTCATGCGATATCGAAATCAAGTACGCAAGTGGCGATAGTTCCTCTTACTTTTTTTATTGACTGAAAGATCTGCATACGCCACCTAGAGCCCATTTTTCTAAGCTTCTATTTTTCTCACAAATAAATAGAGAAAAAAATTCAAAAATTCTTGTTGCCAAACAAGTGAAGTGACTATTCTCAGTCAACGAATTTGAACATTGAACATTGAATTACTTTATTTCAAAATGTGAAGTAACTAAATTGTTTGTTAACTACAGTAATCTAGCCTTGAGCTCGTGTGTAGCTTATGTATCCTTTTGGCATATGCCTGTGCAAAACGGACTATATACCTATACCTTTACTGGAATTGCCCAACGAATAACGTCCAACGTCCTAACGAGATTGTATTTAAAAAAAAAAGGGTACAAGTAGAAGTGCGACAATATCATAAAAGTGAAGCACCCTGCGGTGGTACAGATCCAGACCATTGAAGCACACTGATCTTTTGTTCTATTCCTCTAGCAATGGACTTTGCCGCCAGTGCGCCAACCATAAGCGCTCTCGAAATGTCCTCAACGTTGAAATAAACATTCAGAAGAGCACTTCGAAGGGATTCTATCTGGAGCACCTACAACTAGAACGGAGGGAAAGCCAAAGGGGTCCCATCACTGACGACGACGACGACAAGGACTACGACCGACGACGACGACGGGACATATTTTGCTATGTTGTAAAGTTTGTAGAACCATTTGAATGTGTTTGTGAAGTAGGTGGATGGGTGAACTATGGTTGGTGGTTGGCTGGCTGGCTCGGAACTGGGCTGTTAAAGTGTCCTTTATTTTTCATTGCACCCCATGGAACGAAGTAAGATTAAAATTATACGTGACATGATGAAGTACGTTCATGGAGTGCATATTCTTCTGGTCCTCTGGAAAATGGGCCTCCATTCACTAAATGCACCGGAAAATAGGAACCGTAAATTGGGGGATGTTGTATAATGCTGTGCATACACTGCATACTGTAAAATAGTGTATACTATGTCCTTGGGCATATGAAGCAGCTTTCTAAAGAACTTTCGTTTGTGGTTTTTTCTTTGTTCAATGCTGTTTGCATGTTTTTGCTTGCTGGAACTAGTTCATTTGGTTGTATGGGTTTTAGACGAGCGTTCATAAGATTAATCAATTTTAAATAGGAGATTATCTGAAGGCTGGACCATTTTTGGGGTAGAGCTCTCAAGCGAACAAATTATGCGATTACGCACTGGTAATAATTTATTAGATAGGGTGTACATATAGATGTTGTGGAATGTTGTTTCGCAGCAAGATTTATGTAGGCCATTGTACTTTTAGAAGGTTATAGAGTCGATTATGAGGGTGGTATAGCATCATAAATCTAATCCGAATGGACCTTCAATAAGTCATTATCGAGAATTGAAAGTTTGGACATGCCATAGCTCTTCTATCTTTATATAAAAAAAGAGTAACCCCTTTTAGCCACTGCCATCAAAATACAAGATAGTTTGTTATAAAAATTTTGCTTTTAAAACGATTTAAGGCTAAAAAATTCGAATATGAAGTCTGTTTGCCCAAATAAGGTCATCAGGAAGCTTGAATTGAAAATAACGACTGTCTGTAGACAGTCTAAGCAGTAAGCTGCAAAAAAAATGGTATGAATAAAAAGTGATGCAAATTCAAAGTAAACTTTTCATTTATTAAAAAATGACAAATCACACCCGCCTTACCACTGGTAAGGGGCTAGTAATATCACAAAATTTAACCAAAAATAAAAAATTACTGGCGTTCCGTCGTTGTCGAACTCAAAAGATCATTTATTTTATTTGCATTAATACACAAAAGAAATTGGAAGCACCTCTTGTTTCTAACATCGTGGGACTGAGAATAAAGTGAGCTGTATTTTTGCAAGTTTGCTTAAAAATTCGCGAAGGAAGAGTTGTTTACTTATTGCTAATTTATTATGTTTTCGGTACCACATATTGTATTGAATTTGTTAGAAAATAAAAATCTAATCTAAAAAAATTTTGCAACTATGTACAAAAATTACAGTGATATTACATTTCAAAAAAGATTTTAACTTTTGAAATAGCTTAATGAATATGTAATACATTATTTGGTACAAAATGTGTTCCGGAAAATGGTAGTTCCCATCAAATCCGAGACTTTCCACCGAATGTACAGCTTTTTCCCAACATTGTTGCTGAAGTCGCCTGTGTAGCTGATGATAGAAGACCGACGCACTTTTTAGCAGTAGCCCAGAGTTCTTTGTAAATCTTCAGACGAGACTCACACATCATAATCAGCCTTATTATGAGTTTCACGTGAACAGCATTCCCTTCGAAAAAGATCCCATTTCACTTTTCCCTTATTATGAGTTTCGGGGGAAAAATTTTCCATGTTCGAAAAATGACCCCTCTTATGAGCTATTTTTTTCGTAAAATCTGAAAATGTTGAGAGCAATTTATTCCACTTATTTTTGAAAGACGAATAAGTGAACCACAAAAGCGGAAAAAATGTAAGTCAGAAATTTACTTCAGGGGAAACTAAAAAAAGCTTTTAAAAATCCGGACGAACAAAAATGTTCTTTTCGAAAAGCTGTTCACGTGAAACTGATAATAAGGCAGAATATTTTTTAGTTGTTCGTCCTTGTTTCAGTTTTGAATCAGCATTCTCCCGTCTATACCATGAAATTGCAATAATAGCTGCCATATCCAGAAGATGATAAAAAACTCTTTTGGCAGTATTTATTTTCAGTTTATGTCGACCCCTGTAAGATTTGTAGACAGTTGACTTCGTTTATGTTTCCTGTTCTCTATTGTAGCGAACTATTTTTGCCAGCTTGATTGCCGAACTTGTTCTCAGAAACGGTTTTGTACCAACAAACGTCGAACATAGTTTGACATTTTTAGTGTCCTTTCAAAGAACGGTGGTAATGTTGATACCAGAAGCGGCTCCGACGCCGACGTACCCTTTTATGACTTGTGAAGAAATGGAACCAACCTACAATTTTTTTCTGATTCCAAACGGTCTATAGAGAAAACGCTTTTCATGACAATGAATTTACCATCGGAGCACTTCGCAACTCCTTGCGAAAGGCGATACCCGTGCAAAAACATTTTTGCCCCTGTTGGGATTCGAATCACGTACATCTGTACATCAGGCAGACACGCTAACCATCACGCCACAGATAAATTATGTGGTTAGCATATATGTGATATAGTTTGTGAAAGTCCGATTCCCTGTTCTACTAATGTTTGGAGTGACGGCCAAAATAATGTCGTAAATTTTTGCTCCGGTATTAACTTCAAACCAGAATGATTAGCTGAGCTGTTGCTGTCGCACAAAATAAAAGAAGTGTACTGTGTACACTCCTTGGATGCAGCTTGTCTGTCAAATACTGCCTCATATTATGAGCCATTTTAGTTAAGCACATTTGTTCGTCAACACACAAACGAGCAGCCTTTGGAACTGAATCAAAGCGTACAATCAAAAAGGTCGCAAATTTTGTTATACGAAAAATGGGATCTCAAATCACCTTTCGATTCGTCGTTAAACGATAAATATTTTACTATTCGCTCGAATTATTTCTTTGACATACAATCAGACATGTGTCGAAACAGGTACTCACTCCAGTGAGTCTCAATATTCGGGTAGCGAAAAATCGACATAAAAATCTAAACTACCATACCTTAGAAGTTCATGTTCGTCAACCATGAATTAGTAGTTGACATTTTCTGTGACAGCAGCCAGATTTTTTTTTGAGGGATATCATATCGATAAGATTGTATAAGAAGAACTTTTATGTTTTTTTTATTTCATGTGGAAAATCAGTTATCCCCCTTAATGCAACTTCATTCTCATCCAACTGCAAGAATATTTCTCGCCACAAAATGTCTTTGAACTCCGATGAATCCTTATTGATATTTTCTTCTAAATCTTAAAGGTATAGTTATGTATTTGATTTGTAATAATATTATAAGTAAGATGATATTGCTCAAAAATACTAAGCACCTGCATATAAGCCACCGAACCGGCATAATTGGAGGGCCTTTTCTTTGGGACTTGTGGTGAACCGCAAGTCGAATTCAAACAAAGATTGCTTACATTCGAAGATAAATCAACAGCATTGCCAAACGATGAAGTATCAATGAGCTGCAAGTCACGAATCATTGCGCTGTCTTCGAGTTGGAGCTCATCATAACAATTGTCTGGCTCTCTCTCCAATAACATCAACCAAGACTTCTTACTTTTTTTGTAGATTGTAGAACAAAATTCATTGTTTTGAGGAAATTGATAGGAGTGAGAATAAGAATCTTACCAAGAGGTGAAGAGATCATACCAGGATGGCAAAACTGAAGACTGTAAAGACCAGCAGGGAAGTAAAGTGATAAAATCACAGTCGGTGAAGAGGATCTAGAAATATCGCTTCTGCAGACTGCTTAACGGCGATATAGACAGCTTTGTATTATACTCGATGCATTTATTGGACAATTGAATCGAAGGCAGAACGGAAATCGACGAAAAATGCGTAAAGCTTCTGTTGTTTTTAACCTCTCTGCAATATTCATCAAGCAGAATATTTGACCTATAGTCGAGTAGTTTTTTCTAAATCCTGCTTGGAATTCGTTTAGAATATTCTCGTCCACTGGGTAATTCTGTTGAATATGAGGGTACTAAAAAGCTTGGCGGAAGAATTCAGAAACGAGATTACTCTATAATTTTCTGGTGCATCATAGGAACCCTTTTTGTGTAGGATAAAAATTATAGCTTTCTTAAAATTTTCTGGGACGTCTGCGTTTACAAAGATTCGTTTGTATTCATTGCTGTATTCTGCTGAAGAACAATTTTTTAAAACAATATTGCCCAATATTTATATAACCTACGCCGATATGATCATGTTTTCTCATTTTCGAAACAAATTTGTGGCTGCAGCCTTGATAGACTATTGCAATTTCGATCACTAAGATACCTGTGTCTAATAATCCAATCTGAACAACCGGATTATGTCTACACAGTAGGCTGAGTTTCCTTCATCTCACAACTCAGCGTCAACACACTTCACACTTTTCTGGGTAATGGCACCACTATAGTGCGATAACGGACACCTCAGAGCTTTAAAGAAATTGAATACTATGAGAACTTCTGAATTTGGATAGATGTTAGGTGATTTAGTTGAAATGTATTCTTCTTTAAAAACTCAGAAAAACAATATTCATACGAATATTAATAGACCCTTTTTATATTGCAACGCCTGTATTCGTATAATTCTTTTGACAAAAGAATTGCAATAAAGTAAATTTATCTAAAAACGGTTTTCATTGTTTTAAAGTAATAAAATTGAAGAGCACAATCATATTTCGAACAGCAACCATTGAACAAAAGATGAATGTGTGCGGATGTAAATAATGTTTGTTGCCACAAATACCAACATATCGATCCATGTTTGGTCCTTTTGGATGAATAATGGCAGTTGGTGGAGCAGAAAAATGGTTCAGCATTCAAAACAGTGCCAGAAATGTGTCCCATGGATGTAATAAAATTGTTATCCCTCAGCAAAAGTGTTACTGTCACACGCAGTCACACACACACACTTCTCTACATTTGCATGAAAGCGAGTAGGTAGATACAAACGTTTGTGGAATATCGTTTGAGTTTGAATCGAATCGATCTAAATGACACATTATTCAGTTTGGTGCTCAGTGCCTGGTGATAAATACAAGGATATGTGTCGATTTTTCAAAAATGGATTATGAATAATCGTCACACGTTGTTTACCACTTACGGCATACGACAGCACATCCATAGCTTGTTGTTGAGTGTCAGTGTATAATGGGATAAGGGATGAAGGGATGTGTGAGCACTGTAGCATTGGAATTCGGTTGAACACAAACAGAAAATAAATAAAAAAAAGAAACAAAACAAAAACTGAAACTTCTCATCAATACGCTGAAGTAAAATGATGAATACGAAATTCTCATAGGTGCGAGGCTAGTCACACTGCTGTTGGATCCCACTTACCTACCAGCTCCACCACGCACCACCCCCATTCATCCAAGAGCAAGGATCGAAAGCGAAATAGAGTTTACGTTTAATCGAATAATAGTGTTGGTGGTGGAATTTGGGGGTTGGTGTGTTTGATTGATTTATCGCAGTTGCTATCTGGCTCAATATGTCACTGGGGGATAGGCGAAAACTGAATTTTAAGCTGTTCAATTTTAGTGTGAGTTTTACTTATTTTTACTTTTTTATGTAAGGCTTTTCTACCCGACCGACAACGGGATACAACTTCGCAGATATAACAACTTTCGTTGCTCTTCAATTTGAAATTCATGGTTTGCTCAATCGTTTTTTCTTTTTTATTTAATCCTGGGAACTCAGCAGCTTGGTGGGAGGATTTTTTTTTTTTTTTTCTTTGATGATGGCATATTCTGTAGGAAGTTTATTTGTGCAGATCATGCATCCTTCAGACGGAAGACAAAATAGCGAAAGGGAAGGCTGCTGAAAGTAATTATTGTTCGACATTGTTGCAATTTTTGGAATGCAACAGCAGATTTTTCACACAGACAGGTGCTGCTGTTGCTGCTGTTGTGTGGAAAATGAATCACAACGAAAGGACGCGAGCTCTGGGAATCTTTGACTGAAATTGAAAACCCTTTAGGAAGGGGAACTTAATTACAATGACGTTGAATAAGCATAAATTCATTGTCTGCAGTGCATTATAGCTCGACATGTATGCTGATGACAATGCAAAAGCGAAACAAGAATTTTAGTTTTGCATCATGTGCGAAATAGTTGAGAGAGGACTTTTCGTAGGTATAAGAGAATGTAACGTAGGCAGACACCAATAGTGCCCTTGATTCGTACCTATTCAACACTTCGACTTCAGTAAAGTGAATGTTTAAAAGTTAAAGGGAATTACATAGCTCCGTTTTCACAAAAGAAAGGTGCTTTTTAGAAGTTCGGTTTATAAATTAACAACACTGCTTCTTTTGCCTTTCAACAATGAATAGGATTCGTGACCTGAGTGATAATTTTAGCCAAATATTTGGACGCAAATAAGAAGTTTAAAACCACATCCCAAATCAAAAAACAAAATTACATCGAAAGGGAGTCTAAGAGGAGACTGGCGCAGCCAAAGAGAGCAAAAATATTTTTTAAATCGTTGAAAGGTTTTCAACAGAAACAAGCTTGTTATAAATCATATTGGCATATTTTAATTGCATGTTCAAATATTGCTAGCGTTTCATATGCATACCCGAGCCTATAATCAACACTTAAATGCCTATATTAAAAGGACTGCAGAAATAGCGGATGCTTTAAAGATCTTAAAGGATGAAATGGCAGTGAGATCTGGACTTGATAACGAAGCTTAATATTGCGTTCTACCGATTCATGGATACCGGAAACAATGCGCACCATTTTAAGAAACCATTGATTTTCCCGATATACAAAATAGGATGTATTTGTTTTGAATTCATGAAGGATAAACTTTCTTAGCACCAGCCATAAAATATTAACGACACCTCTACAAAGACGACTAAGCGCATGGATTAGTGCAAATCGTTAAATTAAAGAACTCCTGGACAGATCTACGACCGGATACTCTTCGATAGATCACATCATTGTTCTGAAAAACCTTTTGATGAGACAATAGCGGGAATGGAGAATAAGTATTGTCTGAATGATTTCAAACCGAATCAGGAGTTGAGCAGGGTTGTGCATTGAGACTATTTTCTCATTCCCCTGGGTACTGCCAAGCTTGAAGCCTCAAAGTGAATCTGAGTAGCTCAAAAGTCATGACTTTTAAAAATAGTGGTGATAGAATTTGTTCAAATAAGAGGAAAACTTATAACGAAGATAGATTTGAAGTTGCTCAACTATAAAGTTATATCGGAGTCTGTTTCACTAAGTTAACTTAACCCTTAGAAGCATAAATTTTTTGAACGATTCTATCATCACCAAATTTTTACACGGAGGTTTTCGGGGTTGCTGATTACCAATCTGAAATCAGATTATCGATATTCAAGATTGCGGATCGAATAATTTCAAACGTAAATAAATTAGAAACATTCAATTAAATCAAAGTGAAAACGTTGGTTACCACCATGCTTCTAAGGGTTAAGTATAGAAAAGCATTGAATGAGAAGGTTGAAAAATTAAAAAAAGATCCATTGGCACTACACAGAGGAAATGTTTCGCCAGTAGAAGCTTTCGAGTTTTTCAAGCATTCTCGGAGTCAATCCTAGTCTATGCGTCTCAGATATGGGAATACAAGTATATTGAAAAAAAGCTTGATTGGGAATTTAGAGGAAATTAAAAAACCAACCCAGAATGATTGATTGATTTGCATTTACACTGCCCCGTGTAGAATCTTTAAGTATGGCGAATCAGGCACATTTTTCTTTTGTTCGATGCTTTCATTTGCCGTTAGTTTGTTTTTAAGACTTTTGATTCTCATTTCGAATTCACTAGAAAATATCTCTTCCTTCCAGGAAATGAATAGTCGTTCGGAGTGTTGCGAATGATTCCACGAGATCAAGCTAAATAAACAATGACTTCTAAAAATTTAAAGACTTTAAAAATTTATACTTTGGGCGCTGTTTCAACTCCTAAATTGGCACTGATCTTGATAGATCCCCCACAGGTAGGGGATCAGCTCAACCAACCTGGTGTGGAAAGCTGAAAAAGACCAGTTCATAAGACAGAATTGTGTGAATTGGAATATTGCTGGCATTAAGCATTCCTCAATAGAGAAGAATTGAATTTTGGAGAATCTTACGATTTTTACAAAGATTTCCACTTTGAAGAAGTGTCTACATAGGTGCGCCATAAAACGTCATGACATTTAACGTCGGAGTTTGAAATTTTAGTATTAGTTATTATTAGAAATTAAGAACAAATGAAGTAAACTTACCAGGAACTGATAGCAAACCATCGAAGCAAAAACTTTTCACTTCACTAGAAAGCAAGGTAGCTGAAATATTTGATCCTTCAACAGCCGAGGGAATGTCTAATGTTGCTTGCTTTGGGGTTTTTACAACTACCTACGTTACATAAAGAAGATAAAGAAATTGAAGTTCTTGACATCCAACATGACTCAATGGTTGCGGATAAAGAAAACGAAATATTTGAAGAAAATAGTTCGAATGTTTGCAATACTTCTCAACGAAGAACTCAAACTGAAAGACGACCGGAAACTCTTTTAGAATGTTAGAACAAGTTAAAAATCAAATTGTGCTCCAAAGTAATTCAAATGATTTATTGAAGAGCATCAATGAAAGAATAAACATAATTTAAAAATATATAAAAAGACAAAACGAAACCAGCGAAAAGATTTACAAATTAAAAAAAGAAAAAAATAGTAGACTTTCGTAGACTTTATTTGCTTTTTAAAGTGAGCACCAATTTCTATTGTTTGTTTTGTTTTTTCTTTTTGTTTTTTCTTTTTTGGATTTACCCTATTTACAATTCGAGATTGCGATCTTTTCTTAGGTGGTATTTACCATTTCAAAATAGAATCTGAAATGACTTTCGAATAGAATTGAAAGCAGAACTTCGTCTTTCACTGACGGTACCCTTTGCTGAGGAGAAGGACAGGACTAACAAAAACTGATGTAAAAGCAGCTGCTGAGAACCGTTTACAACTACGGAAGCCCAGTTTGGTTCACCATCTCGGAGACGGCGATGAAGGAGCTCCTAGTTCTCGAAAGGTTACTATACAGTAACCAGCATCTGTACGAGACCACCAAAATGACGCCCTTGGACCAATGCGTCTTATCGAAAATATTGAAAACGACTGCAAATATCAGCAACCATTCTAATCCCCTGGGGAGAAATTTGACCACTGAGGACCGACACCCTGAGCCCAGATACCTAAGCGTGATGAACACTTTCGACGAAGAAGTAATGCCAACCAACGACGAAGCCACCAACTTCTACGCTGCAAACTTCCATGGCTAATGCCACCCCCAACAACCTCCCCATGTGAGGGACACAAGCGACAACCGGGACGGAACATCGCAATAATATAACACAAGTCAACCGATACTTATAATCAAGAACTCTCTCTCTTGTCAGCTATGTAATATTAAGTTATTATTTTAATTATATACAATGTATTTGGTTAGGCCCCCTATGAGCCAACATTCCTGCATTATTATCATTTATTTGAATTATCTATAAGTATCAATTGTATATATTATATAACGTTCAATAAAAATAATTAAGAGTTAAGTGGGCTTATCAATACGGTGCCCTATGCCACACAGCTCGTGAAACAATTGATGTTGAAGGACGAATTTGGTGAGTAGCTTATCTCCTGAAATAGCCCTGTTTGTTGGCCGCCAAGATCATGTGATTTAAAGCCTCTTGATCATTTCTTGCTGCCTTATGTAAAGTTATTAGTCTATGTGGATTGTGGACATGTCGAACACGATTGAAGCCTTAGAGGATAACATAGAACGCGTAATTCGTCGAATAAATTCCGAAATGCTCTGTAAAAAGAGACAAAAATGTTCTTCCGATTGGATTAACTGAAACAGAGCTGGGGATAAAATTTACATACATGGCCAATTTATCGATTCCAATGAATATTTTGATAGTTTGAATGTTTTAAATTATTTAATTTTAAATGTTGAAATGTTGAAAACCTACGCTAAAAAATCACACTTTTATTTTATTCTTTCGGTAATTTTTTCAAATAAAAAAAAGCGGATGTTTTAAGCTGATACTTTCTATTTATGATTTAAAGTCAAATTCTAGATATTCTTTGACAGATGTTCCTCAGGCTCTTGGTATAATAAAAATCGATCGGGGGGCAAAAAGCTGGATTTATTTTTTTCTGCTTTTCCTTCACTGTTATGAACTGGTTGTTATCCCAACATTTTCTTTTAACCAATAGGTACATAGCTTGCATTAATGCATACACATATATCCATACAATCCATCTTCTGAATTCCGAAATCTAATGCAGCCAGGCCAACAGGACCAATGAAATTTTTATAAGGACTTCATTTGCTTGAAAATTGTACTTTACCGAAAAATCATTTCAAATTCTGTTGTGTACATTTGGTTCTCATCACAATGCATCATGAGACCAATGAAACGGTGTTACCTTAAAGTTCTCTATGCTTTCAAATGAAATATCGATCTGAACGTTTTCATTACAATGGACTTCCATGCTACAAAATATCGACAAATCTAAAAAAAACTCTTTTTGACTTGCACTCAACACAATCATTGTATTACTTGCACTTGTATATAAATCTTTGTTTAGAGTTTCGAAATTGGTGGTAAATGTTTATTGTATACCTAGTCTTTTTGGAATAAATGGATTACAAAATGGATTCCTGCAATACAATTGTTCAATTTGCTTTACTCTTTTGTATTGGAGTTTAGTTGTTTAATGAGAGCATCACCACAGCGAGATAAAAAAAACTAAGCTATTAAACCCTCAGAGTTACTATAGAATATGTACAATTTTATTTTCACTACCAATTTGGTACAAGGCAACAACACACAACTGGCAAATTAACACCACTGTGCGTTTACATATAGAAATGCAGTGTTGCCACAAAATGGCATGCAATATATTTGGCATACTGCCTTCGATTTAGAATACCATAGCCAAAGTAATTAACTTCTGTTTTCCAGTCTCCGAAATATTTCGAAGTACTTTTTGTTTTTCAGTTGTGTGCGGTTTGATGCAATGTTATGGTATTCCACAAAAAAGGACAATGCTGCGGAATTCACACCCGAACATGAGCATTTATATAATTTGGTTCCATTTATTTGCATTGACAATTATTTTTATGTGGAAAAAGGAATGATTGCTTAGGATTAAATGGGAAAACAGCTATAAAAGCTAAAATATTTAAATGGTGTCTGTATAGAATAGATGCAGCCTCTGGTGTTTATGTGTTCATTGTAATTATCCGATTTAAACTGAATGTCAAATGTTGTTTGTTTGGTAATGAGATAACATTAGTGATCTCATTTGCACTGGGTGAAGGTGATAATAGGGAGTTCAATTTTGTTTAGATTTCGTGTGGCACTCGTAAATATTTATAGCAAAATAAGACCAATCAGCAGAACGAAAATTTGAATGTTCTTCAGTAATTTTTTTAGATTACTAACGGGTGATTTTTTAAGAGGTTTAGAACTTTAAAAAAAAAAAAAAAACACAAAATATTCGAAAAAATGAATGAAATATTTATTTGAACCTTGCAATTTAATGTTTAATGATAATTTCATGCAAATGTTGACCGCGGCTGCGTCTCAGGTAGCCCATCCGCTGAGTCCAATTTTGGCATACTCTTTCACACATATCGGCCGGTATCTCACGAATGAATGCATTTATGTTGGCTTCCAGTGCGTCAATCGAAGCGGGCTTGTCCCTATAGACATTAGCCTTGACATACCCCCACAAATAGTCTAATGGTGTCGCACGATCTAGGCGGAAAATTTACCGGCCCGAAACGTGAAATTAACTGTTCACCAAACTCGCCGAGAATGCCGACCATAAAATGGAAGCAGCGCGCGATGAACATTTCGAACCGAGCACGATTTTCGATAGCAAAATTCAATAATTTGCAAGCGTTGTTCATTTGTAAGACGATCCATGGTTAAATTTCAAGAAAAACGGCTGTTTGACAGTGACACAAGGTACTAAACACACGTCAGCTGTCAAAACCAGTGTTGCCTAAACCAAACCAGCTAAAAAATCATCCGTTAGTTACCAAAAACGATGCTCGATAACTTGTTTCAAAATAATGGTTTTGTTTGGCCTGTCCTGTTTGTTTATTTAAATCGAACTTAGCAATTGAAATTTGACCTCCTTCCTGGAGACGGATGGCCTTGAAATCTTTAACCCATCTTTAGTTCTGGTGGAAATAAAATTTTTGTATATATTCAATATTATTGTAAATCCAACATGGTTGCGGGTTGCGGCTACAACATTTCGGAACCCTTAATTTTTCACTACTTATTCAGTTTGCGTGTCAAATAAAAATACTTTATATGCACAAAGTTAAAGTTAACTCCTTCTCCTGGTGAAGTGTTTATAAAACCTAACAGGAGTGTCATTCATGACCTTCAAATATTAGAAATTTCTTGGAATAGATCAACCGGATCAGCTGGACCTCATACCAATTTTGAACACGTGTAACTAAATAACCTTTTAAGAATGATAACCTTCGGATGTCCTATTTTTTGGACAACCAATGTCCGGTTATCTTCCCGAGCAACCCGATTAAAATCAAATCTCTTCTTTGACATTCAACATCTAACAAAAATAACAATGCCAATCCAATTTGCTTTACCTACCTACTTATTCAATTGTGAAACTACTCAAGAAGTGAGAAGGCCTAAGGAAACGTTTTACGCAATCCATTGAAATATTCCAAAATCATGATTTGGGATTTCAATTTGTTCTTAATTAAATTTGAATAATTTATTTTAGCTTTTGTGTAGAGAGGACCTCTGTTAAATAAGTAAAGACAAGCCCACATAATATGTAACATCACTTTTCAAAAGCCACAGCGTTACACAAAAAAAGTGCTAACCTAATTAAAAAATAAAAGAATTTGTGTGTAGTACACTCCGGTTGGTGCTCATTAAATATTCAGTAATTTTATTGGATACAAATTACCATATCCTTTTCATTCAGTTTGACACGTGACGCTCTGAAAAGTCTGAAAGACTGACTCTATGTACACAAGCACACATCAGGTTTGTTATTTTGCATGCGTTCCTGAGCTCGGATATCTTCTCTTCTTTTTTTAAATAATTTCACACCATAGTAAAACCATAAGAACCTTATTTTTCATGAAACAAAATTAAAGAACTCAAACGAATACAAATGAGGACGATATTCTTCCTCGCATGTGATTGAATGAATATTACGCGTTTCAATTACTAAACCCATCTAGTCATATGAGCCTTTTTCTCGTTCGCACCTGTTTCCATATCACCTTTTTTTATGTCGTTACCTAACAAAAAAAAAAAAAGAAGAAAAATTTTTGGAGAAAGAAAAACCCACACATCTTGCGAAATGTATCCTTTGCTTTGAATCAATCAGAAGAGGATTGCGAGTAAGAAAAAAGAAAAAAACAAAAAACAGTTTGGAAGAACATGATAAGAAGGCCGTCAGTGAGTATTTCGAATTTTGAAAATCAGGCACGTTAGAACGAAAAAAATATCAGTAGGATATCAGTTACCTTGGGGAATGTTTTGGTTTGCAGGGTTGCCTTTTGTATTTCATTACGAAATCAATTACTCTCCATAGCATAAGTAGCTGCGAAAGGTAAAAATCTGAAGAGAAGAACAAATCAAAGGAACCCCTAAATAAGGAACGTGATTGAAATTAAATTGATACTAAAGCATCGAATCCTTTTGATACTGACTGCTCTGCTCACTTGTTTAGGTTTTTTGTTAAGTTAAGAATGACGGCTAGAGCTTTGGATATGGCTGCAAAGCCATTGTCTGCAACTTGAGCCTTTGGAATTAAGATGGATATTTTATTGATGCTGATAGAAGCTTCATTAATAGGGTGTCCATCTGAGGTCTGTCTAAAAAGAGAACATTTTGCTCTAGAATCCAAAAAAAAGAGACATTCGAAAAATACTAAAGAGAACAAAAAGAGAACAGAAGAGAAAATAAGGAAATATTTTTTGATAGGTATAGTGTTTTTGCATTTCGTCGGAAAAGTGCTTTTCCTTTTTGTGATCATCGCATTTGTTTTCTATGAAATCGAAAATTTTTAGGTACATGAATACATTAATTCATTTTCAAAAGAATATTTAACTCTGGTTTCTTGTTAAATAATAACTTACATATTTTGAAAATGTCGCCGCAGTTCGCACAACGCACAATTTAAGAAGAATAGAGACAGTGATCTTTTTTATTTAACAACGACCACCGGCTTTCACTTTACATACCATGAGTATTTATGTAGTTTGTGGTAGCAATGGGCTTTTTCTGCATATGTCTTTGTTGCTTCTCTTCCTAGCTTACAGGAAATATAGCACGAAAAAAAGAGATGAATGATTTCGAAGTAGTGTAGTTAAACTGACGTCTTTAAGAAAAGCTGAATCTTAGGTTTTTTTTTAGTAAGAAGAAATATATTTCATCACGCCAATGTATTCGAAAGAACAGCAATAATTCTTTACACCACGTTTACATTTAATTGAGCTGTTAAAAAATTTATGAAAATAATTCGAATAAAAAAAAGTAATATATAAAAAAAAGAGAATAAAAAAGAACCTAACGAGAAAAGATAGTGTAAAATAGATCGGACCTAAAAAAGAGAACATGTTCTCTTTTAAAGAGATAAGATGGACACCCTATTCATTAAGTAACTAGGAGCTAGTTGCTCTTTAAAGTGATGAGGATAAGTAAAAGGCATACTGATTTTCAATGTGTTTCTACTAGACCATTTATGTAAGCCAGGAAAAAATGTTTCATCGCCTTTTGGAAAAGTTTCTGATAGCTACTTCATGCCATGTGATAAGAGCTTTCTCAATTAGCCGTTCAGAATCGTCAATAAATTGTTGGTTCCTTCCATTCGCTCACAAGGTAGTATGAGTGCCGCTCTGTTGAGCCACCCTTTTTATTAGTTAATTATATATTTGTCTAGCTAGGACAGTCATCAATTTAGGGGAACACAATTAATGTAAGGAACATTTAGTAATTCGTCGAAATGAAGTACAAAATTGTGTGTCTGTATTGCGTTACAGATATGGTCTATTGTTTCTTTAGCCATTAAGAATAAATTAATAAATTGGGTGGCGCAACAGAGCGGGGACCAAGAGCATTTCTTAGAACAATGCCTTGTGAGGGAATGAAGGGGGCTTACAATTTTCTGCCGATTCCGAACAACTAATCGAGAAAGTGTTTTTTTTTTTACTTGCTATACGCTGAAAAAGTTTTACATAAGAATTAAACACACGTTGATCGACGCTTCAAAGATGTTTTATTTATTGCAGAATATTCAAGAAATTTTCATAAAGCAAAAGCTTCATTTTCGAGCACTTCCAGAACTTGAGAGAGAGAGCAAAAACAAAGAGCAGCACCTTGAAGTTCTTCGCATTTTAATCTTCTTACTTCTTAAAATAAGCGTACACTTAATTGCAGTCATGTCTCATGTCTTTGAATGAAACCAAAAGTCACAAACTCCAAAGTCATTAAAAAGCTATAAACATTATGTGCGGCTCCTCGCAGCAAGCTGTAATCTGTATATGCAATGTATACCTATGTACTAACTAGCAATTATGCAACTGAGCTCTCATATTTTTAATACCTACCTGACATATTTTTTGAGCTCCTAGCAACCATTGCACTGGTGCATTGGATGTGGATAATGCAAAAAGACACACTCCGACTTCAGATGGAATATAAAATTGTTTCTCTGCTGGCCAGTTAGTTCTGGGTTACGACGACGACCAACGCGACGGGACGGGACGTATGTACCACCTACTCAACTATACATGAGGCCAGTTTTTTTTAATCTCGCTGAGTGTTTTGTACTTTGTTCGGACCATAATTATTATTAGCACAGCGTGTTTTAGTTGAAAACGCAATAGTAGAAAACGATGCCCTTTGGCTCTTTCCCTCTCTCTTCTCTCCATCTCTCTGTCTGTACCAGCTCATTTCTAAAATGTATTCATGCATGAAATTGTATTCACTTTCGTGGTCACAGTCGTCCGCAGTTCCGCGGTTTATTAAAACATTTGTACCTACTTTAATAATGGCACGAGTTTTTAAAGCCATCCTTTTGAAGGTAGATATAAAGTGGGTAGAAGCATCAGCTGTGGGTTATTGTGCTCTTGGCAAAATAGCGTGCGAAGTTCTATAGTGCAAGCCATGCGATTAATGTAGAGCTTCATTAGAACATTTTGTTTATAGGAATAGTGCATGTCCTTTTGTAACATTTCTCTGGAATTCGAATAAAGGGGAAACAGTTTTGAAGGACTAGGGCAAGCTTTTTTTGTAATTTTTCTTTTTTGAGGAGTTCTAAAATACTTTTTTTACAATTCAATAATAAACACACCATAAATAATTAAAAATCAAATATAATGATTTTCGTACCGCAGACTTATGTCAATTGGTCGTGGCGCCGCCGCCGTAAGTAGCTAGTATATTATCGACATTAAATCACAAAGCAATTGAGAAAATACTTACTTACTTAGGTGGGCATTACAGTTCGAGGTAAATCTGAGCTTCAACCAACATCTCTCTAAAGATTTGAACTCTAAGTCCGTGATTACCTTGCAATGTGTTTCCGAAAACCAGTGTACAAACCCTTACTTCAATTGAATTTTAATTCAATTTTAGAAAAATCCAAAAACTACTTCGCCACTTCGCTTGAGTTGAGATCTAGTTTACACACACTGAAAAATTACCCACTTAAAATAAAAAGACAGTTTTCAAACTTCAATTGGTCTCAATTTTCAATCTCTCTCTTTACGCGCATTACATTAACCCTTTACCGCATACGAAGCCAAATATGGCTTTGGCTGTTTGTATCCTTTTTTCTGTTCTCTGTCACAAGGAAAAGATCGAAATACAACAGGATCCTCTTCTTTGTATTTCTAAGAACGCTTAACGGTAGTTTTTTTGTGTGTGCGACAGGAAAGAGGTATGCATTTCGTGATCAAAGGTGAGCCGGTCGGTCCGGTGTATTGAAAACGGAAGTGTAGAATATATAAATATTTTTAGTGTTAATTATTGCTATTGCTTGGTAAGTAAAGTGAAATCAAAAATATATTTTTGATTAAGTGTCAAATTGCGCATGCAATGAACCAATTTTTAATTGAAAAAATTGATTGGGCTGGTCTTGGGAGAGCAAAAGGTACGGAAGCCATATTTGGCTTCGTATGCAGTAAGGGGTTGCAAATCTACATATTTTGTTGATTTTTTTTTTTTTTTTTTGTGGGGAGATTTTTTGACAACTGGTACAATAGCCTGAATTTGCAGGTTCAATTATTCAAAAATGGGCTCTTACCACTGGGTATCGTGAGGCTCAACAGAGTTCCAAATTAAAAAATGCCGATTGAAGAGCTGAAAAAGGAGGATGTGGAAGCATGGTTGAAAAACTGGCCACAATTGATGGAGTCTAATTGAGCTTTGTTTCTTGGTTTGACAACAAAGTTGTAAGCATGATGTCACCGTATGTGGGCAGCAAACCAATTATAGAAAGACGCCGTTGTTTTAGAAAGGATAAGCAATAGGTACAGAAATATTCCCGCTCCTAAATCTGTTGTGGTGTACAACAAGTACATGGGCGGCGTCGATTTGTTAGATTCGATGCTTGGACTATACCGTATTCCTTTGCGATCCAAGAAATGATACAAAAGAATATTTTTTCATATGATAGACTTATGTATAAGTGAAGGTATGGATCATCTGGCGACGTTGGGAACGAGTTCCACTTACCGCTTTTTGATTTCAAACTTGCTGTTGCGGAAAACTTATGCAAGGCTGATAAAATGGCTTTGAAAAGACGCGGACGACCATGCAGCTTACTTAGTTTTGCAACTCCTGAGGCTATTGGAACTCCGACATCAAGTCGAGCCACACCAACCATTACAACACTGACAACCAGCCTGAAAAGACAGGCATCAAGACTTTCCTCTTTCTTCGGTAGGTTGTAATAACTATAGTCATTTTCCACAAATTAAAAAAAAATCGCATTTGCCAAAATAATTGTAATGGGCGTTTGTTTACTTTTGTCAAAAATGAAAAATTGCTCTATGCTATAATGAAAAAAGAAATTGCTTTTCTCAGTTTCACGGTGCATAATCTTTGAAATAATACTTAAGTTATTTTCAATACAATAAATTTTTTTTTGTTTTCAAATGAAAAGTTTTTATCTTTTGTTATTTTTTTTCATAACCTTCTTCCAATGAATTGTTTTGTTATATTTTTGAATGAAAAATATTAATTTCTTGCTATTTTCTTGAATTCTTCTCGTAAAGTGAATAAATAAAATTTGTAAGATTTCTAACACCTTACTGCATACGAAGCCAAATTTGGCTTTTGTTCTTATTTTTTAAACAAATTAACTTTTTTGTGTTTTTTTAATGCAAAATGTTTTCAAACAGCACTAAGAACCCATAAAAAAAGTTTTTTATTTTTTTTGCCCGCTGAAATTAATTCATGCGGTAAAGGGTTAAATAAATTTTTGTTATTTATACTGTTTGTGATAACTTGAGTAATTTTCGATTCAAATCTTCTTCGCAATTTCTCCATTAACTTCACTTTTTTTTACAATTTCACTTAGAAATTCGACTCCTGATGATCGAACACTGCCGAAAACCCATTGAATTGGAATGTTGATGTCCATCTGCTCTACATAGACTAGCCATCGTAGCTTCGTGATGTGTAATCTGCTAGCTAAGCCAGCTCATACAGCTCCTTGTTTTATCTTCTTCTCCACACATTGTTTTCACATACGGAACTAAGGATCATTCGGAGTATTTTCTTTCGAAAAGACCAAGGGTTTCTTCATTAGCTTTTGATAAAGTCCATGCTTCCACGCGGTATAGCAGGATCGGTATGATCATGGTCATCAATTGCTTCCTTAACCCAAAGAAGCAACGGTTGGCAAGAGTTATTCTAAGTTTGATCTTCTTTGAACATCGGTATATGTTGTTTTCCGTGTCTTTAGCGGATCCTAGGTAGACGAAGTCCTGTACTACCTCGAAGTTTTGTCTGTCTGTTGTGACGTTCTGTCCAATACATCAATGTTCTGTGTCCTTGTTTGATGACAGCATATACCTACTTCGTTTTGCCCTCATTAACCATCAAGCCCATTTTGGCCGCATCTGTTTCAATACTCGAAAAGCACCTATGACATCAACCCTCCATCTTCTAATTATGACAATACTATCTGCGTAAGCTAGTAATCGTACAGACTTTTGAAAAATTATTTTTCTGGTGTTGACGTTGAGTTTTGTACAATTTTTTCAAGTATGATGTAAAAGTAATCGCATGACAGTTTGTCGCCTAGCGTAAAGCCTTTTTCGACAACAAAGGACACAGGTCTGGGTGAATTATTTACCAATACACATCCACTAGACTAATTTGATCAATGGATAATGTAAACATAATTTAAATCAATTGTTTAGTACGATTGATTACGAGGTTGCATAAATTGTTCATAGGCTTTTATTATAATTATTATTTTCAATATTTTTATTTTTATTATAATTATTATAATTTTTTTTTTTTTATTAACAGGGAATTTAAATTACATGTTAATTATTTTTAATTAGCCTTGTGGCTGAGACTATTGGCTCGCGCGTTCTAAGACTATTCTGTTATTTTTTTGGTCAATTGTTGATAAAGGAAACTTTAAGTGTCTGACTTCAACAAACTTTGTTATGGAGGCATAAAGCTGCCATTTAAGGCAGCACAACCTTTTTTCCGATTAACAAATTCTATAAAGAATCTTGAATACTTTTTTTTCACATATTTTTTTCCTTTTTTCAATCAATATAATTGGTGATTTTTTAGCTGGTTTGGTTTTGGCAACACTGGTTTTGTCAGCTGACGTGTGTTTATTACCTTGTGTCACTGTCAAACAGCTTCAGTTTGGTTTGCAATTTAACCATGGATCGTCTTACAAATGAACAACGCTTGCAAATTATTGAATTTTGCTATCAAAATTCGTGCTCTGTTCGAAATGTTTGGTGAACTGTTAATTTCACTTTTCGGGCCGGTCAATTCGCCGCCTAGATCGTGCGATTTGACACCATTAGACTATTTTTTGTGGGGGTATGTTAAGGCTAATGTCTACAGGAACAAGCCCGCTTCGATTGACGCACTGAAAGCCAACATCCATGCAATCATTCGTGAGATACCGGCCGATATGTGTGAAAGAGTATGCCAAAATTGGACTCAGCGGATGGGCTACCTGAGACGCAGCCACAATCAACATTTGCATGAAATTATCTTTAAACATTAAATTGTAAGGTTCAAACTATCGATTCAAATAAATATTTCATTAATTTTTTTCGAATTTTTTGTGTTTTTTTTTTTTTTAAAAGTTCTAAGCCTCTTAAAAAATCACCCGTTATATCAATTTAGATTATTATTGATATTGTAGGCTTAAATTATTATTATGTACTTTACTGCAACCTCATATACTAATTATAACAAAAAAGATACAATGTCTTAATATGCTTAAAACTGAAATCAATAAAATTTAATTTAATTTAATATAAGGAAGACTTCATTTCTTAGACAAGTCACTTACTTCCGCAGGACTTATCAACAACATTGGCTTAGAAATATAAAATTCACATCATGTTGATGTTTTGAATTTTGTAAGTGTCGGTACAATCCGACCAAAATTTGCGTCTAAGAATGGTACGACAGCATATAACTGATGAGACCAGTTAGGACGAAACGCTAATTTTTGGAGTTGAGTTCAATAGATCTCTATATCCTCGATGTCTTTATGACTTTTTAAAATCAGTGACAAAAATTTTTGGTTATTGTTTTAATATTTTTAAATTTATTTAAAGACTATCTGATTTCTCTTGAAAACTAGTGAAATAAGTTTGCCAATTGTTTTAATTATGGCAGCACTATGTAAGCAACCTCTTGTCAAATTTGAACATTTGGAAACCAAACAACTTAAAATGTTAGTATGGAGCACTTAAGAAAAATAATAAAGGAACGAGTTCTTCCTATGACGGGCTTTTAACTTGCTTTAAAAAGCTAATTTCCTTTAACTTCGACGGAACTTTACTTATTTAACCATCCAATAAGTGTGCCATTGCTACTGCTACCATAGGCAGCATAGATGCTTGTATTCACAAAACATTTTATTTAATATGAACTGTAAAGAATAAAAGTTAAATTAATGTACACAAGAGCTTGAGGAAAATCCTTCCCTGGCAATCTGAAGCTCTTTTTCAACTCCCATTGAAGTTTGCACATAGCAAATAAGTGCCATATTGCACAGTAATATCATGTTATTTTTCGTAAATCTATTATATTTGGAGTTAATAGTACGTTATGAAATCAAATAGCTCTTCTCAAATATATAAACATTAATTGCACTATCGCAGTCACCAATCGCAAGCTATTGACTTTTGACTTTGTAAAGACTATTAACTGACTTGTTTTCCTTAGATTTACAAGCCTCATGGAAAATATTTTAAGTAACTTCGAACATTGTCTTATCTGAGCTTTCATTTCTCAAACCTCAGCAAACTTGCACAGAAATTCTTAATATCAGCGATATCGAGACAAGCGAGACAATTTTATATCACTTTGATTATCAAGTTCTTAAGAACATCTTATTAATTGCTTTGAATACTATACTCAAAAGAAGACTTTATTTTTTAGACTTCTCCTCACTTGCTCAAAGAGAATGTTCAACAGCCAAACCCAATAGCAGCACTTTGGAAGCTATTTCTTGTCAAATTTCCGAAATGTTAACTAATACAAGTCAAACTGTTAGTTGGGCGACAAGTACAAAATATAAAAATAATAAGTACCTACATGAAAAAACTTATTTTATTAATTTTATTGTATTTTTAAAAATAAGATTCTATTTGGTTTACTTTAAAACTTATAACTTCAACGTTCAACGATCGTTTCTTAACGATCACTTCACATGCAGGCCCATTCCGAAATAATCATTCCCACAATCTTTTAAATATACAGATTTCACTTAAAGGTGGAGACCACTTTAAAATTATCAAAAAATCATTTTTTATATTACATATTTCAAAAGTATGATATCCTCGATATGTTATGACCAAATAAAAACAGAAAATATCGTATAGATGCAAAGTTATCGTTTTTAGAGCGCGAGAACAACATGCGGTCGGGTGACGAGTCAGATACCTCGAGCCGCTAGAGGAGGAGCGACCTTCGCTTCACAATGCCTTCTACTGTTGACCTCGTGTATGGTCAGGCAGCTGTTTCAGGAAAGGAAGTCATAGGTCTATTTTATGCGCTTGGAATCGCCGATTAATCCGTAAGTTCCTACAATTTAAAATTTTCTCGTGGTGAAACTTTAAACGCAATTATCTCGAAACTAATTTTTCAGAAACTGCTCGTGTCGTAGCTCAAAAGGTAAGCGACCGATTAAGATGAAATTGTATGATTACTTTCAGTAATATTGTCAAATAATAAATAATTTTTCGGGTGCCAAATATGTCGAAAAAAATACCGAAAAATCAAATTTTGAAATAAAAAGCTCCAATTTAAAATTTTGCACATTTTTTTTTTTTGGGTATATCCTTCCCCCTAAATATGTCAATAAAAGAGTGAACTTTGGTAAATTTTTCTCAGATCAACCGAAAAAGAGTGACAACTGCAGCAGTTTTCGATGTCGCCGGAAACAAGGCTCCCGGAAAACTTCAATAACGCCGCCATTTTGTTAGTCATCGAAAAGATAACATTTTTTCGAATACTGGACAGCTCTAATAAATATTTCTCCTAATTTTTTAAATGATTGGGTTATTTTATTCCCTCTCAAAAAAATTCCAAAAAACATGTTTTTCAGGCTTCTAAAGTGGTCTCTCCCCTTAACCTTTTCTTCATTTGAACGTTGTTCATCATTGTGTCATGGGCTTGGTAATACGAACACGGTTCTTCCTGAAACACTTTCCATCAAAAATGTTTAACGAACAGCTAAAATCAATTTATTGTTACCCTAATTATTTAAACCATGAAAATTAATATTTTATACTTTCCAAACTTCAAAACACATAAGTGACAACAATTTTCAACAGCAATTTGAAATTCTACACCAAGTCTGCAAAAAGTTTCTAATCCCTTTTCCAGAAGCTCAAAAAACAAAAATCCTTTTTTGTTTCCTCATTTTGCCCCGAAAACAACCCATTTCCTATATGAATTTTGCTTTAAACATTGATCAGCGAAAGCGAGAATTTTACAGGCATCTCATCATTTTTCAATTCGCGAAAATAACAAAGAGAGATTGTGATTGGAAAAATTTCTGGGATTTGCAAGAACCCTGGAGAACATTCTTCAGAACACGTGCCATGAGTGATTTATTTCTATTTAAAGTGGAAAGCGATTTTTGTTTTTTTTTTTTTTTGTCTTTGCCTTCTGAGAGAAATAAATTTGGGCAAAGCAGAGTAACTATGAGTGCAATTTACTCTAGAAATTTGTTCCAGTTCAGGTGAACAGTTTACAAGTCTCCCTTTTCGAATACCTGGGTCGTGTCCTTTGGACCAAATTGGAAAATCACATTCATTTTTGCTTCAGATGCTTGGATTTAGACCACTGCACATTTAATTTCCTTGGGAATTGAAAAGGAGCACAATTACACAACCACCCAAACCTCGGTTACCTACTACCTACTTCTTTCGCACCCATTTTAGAAGGTTTGATGAATCTATACAGCAAAGTGTCGGGAGGGTATGCAAATGTAACTGCTCCATCTCCCCGTAATACATAATGTGCCAAGCTATTCGTTAGCCTGTCAGCGAAGTCGATTTCCTTGACTACGTTTGCTTGCAACGAACGCAGGAAATGGATACTTATTACAAAATGTCTGATGAATATTGAAAGAAAAAGTGTTTGTTGATGGAAGCAATATTAAAGCATTCAATCACCAAGAAAAAAAAAATCGTATGAATCTAAAAAAGGAGAGAGATGAAAAAATCGTTCATTCTTCACTAAAAAAAGGAGGTATTTGCTTTGCTTTGCCTTAGGCTGTATAAGATGGTGGATTGGATGTTAAATGCTTGGTTTTTTTTTTTATTACACCTACAGTTTTTAAATAGCAAAAAATATATTTTATATAAATAATGAGGCTCCCTCCGGCCATGTTAGGCAAGCCATGATAGATGTAGAAATGTTAGGTACTATTAAAATTGATATTTGCAACGACCGACAGAGACGAATCGAAAGGATGTAATGCATGATTCTTCAAAGCAAGTTATATACTACCGCCTGCCAGAGGCGCTTGAGCCTTCCCGGGGACCGGGGAGCTGGGATAGAGTTAGATAAAGGAATAGAAGCTTGGTGGGTGTTGAGAAGAGAGAAAGGTGGCTGATGGGACGTACTTATTGGATTTACAGATTATAGTTAAAAATTCTCTGAAACTGGAGAAGGGTGTGTATTCACTTCTTTTATATATGGAAATATAATTGACACGCACATCAAGGACTAATGAATGTCCTAACAATGTTGTAATTAACATTACGAGCGTTATTAAAATACGAGAGTATATATACAAAAGTTGGCACCAATGCACATTCCTTCTTTCTTCTTTTTGTGTATTGAGATCTTTGAGAGCTCTTGTAACTGAGCAAGTACAAACAAATATCTGGTCAATCGCAGGACGAACGTCTCAATATTATTCATCTTGAGAGTGTTGAGAAAGTAACAAAAACTGAGCTGACAGCAATTTGGCTTTATTAACGACGACGAGGGTTTAAATCGATGACGTGGAATAGTTCTTAATGTTCAATTCAAAGGACAAAAATACTGTTGCACTTAACAATTTAATGTTTTCTTATTTTTTGGTATAACAGACATTTTCGACAGATTGAACAAATTTGGGTTTCCTACCGCAAGGTCGTTTAAAATTTTCGAAGACTTCTTAAAAGCTCATTAAGAACAGTGTGTTGAACTCAAAATCAGCTTCTTAGAGTTAAAATCCATCCACGAATTATGATGCCAATTTTTTTTTTTTAAGCAGAGTGCCATATTTTGAACTTAAGAGGAGTCATAGTATTCCGCTGTATTTTTTCGTGGAAGACACCAATGCTCGTTCGTATAGTCATGACGTTAAGAAGAAACAAGACTTTCTTATTGAAAAAAAAAAATGGACACAGTATATTTTGTTGTCTACACTGTCTTAACTTGCACTCATAAATTTTTTTCACCAAAAGCCTTAACAGAAGAAAAATATTTTTCATAAATTTGAAAAATGCCACTGAACGATGGTATGCGTCACGTCCAAAGCTAACGCCAGACAATGTTGTAAACGCCTCTGTTTACCACATAAGTAGTTGAATCGAAAATAATTTAAGGGCGTCATTTCTTTAATGGTACCATTTCTTCCTATTGTGCCTAATTAACCGACCTTACTCTAGTTCTTATATCAATTACTATGTTTTATCTTTAGTTTCTACCTCCAAATATAGAATCTTACTTTCAACGGTCGAAAAATCAACAGCTTCCTAATGAGTTCCCAGCAGCAGCATCTGAATCATTTAATAATTTTGCACCTACACTACGACAAAAATAGTGGCATCCTCTCTAAGTCCCCAGATTTTTAAACGAAAACATTTTATCAACTTGATAAAAAGTTTCATAACTTATTGAATTGATTTCATAAAACATTCTCTCAATGATTTTTTCAAATGGGTTCTCCAGTATCTATCAAAATAGATTTCCACTGTCAGACTGAAATATTTATCTCATTTAACTTTATAAGAAAGAAATAGAGTGCAATACCATCTTTCAAGCAAATAGCTCAAAAATATGCACCCATTTTACAAAACACTCCTACTACAACTTGATTGCTTAAAATCTGTTATACAAAAGCTCAAAAAGAAACCATTTTGCTATAATGTTCAAGAAAAGCTTTTACAAGGGCTTTCTTCTCTTATGCTTTCTGCTAAAATTTCCCTCCATAAAAAGTTCTCTTTAAGGGTTTTGGCTTTGGGTTAACAAAGTTATTTCTTTCGAAAAGCTCCAGCTGCTATCTTTTCAAAACTTTTCATTTAGGATGGTTGCATTTTCATTTGGTTTTCATGTAACAGCTGAACTTAAGAGTATAAACAACAGTAAGGTCGAAACTATCATGACATCCTAACTGGAAGGTATTATAAAAGTAGATAGCTAGCTTAAGTATCGATGTTGCTGAGAATGGATTTGAAATATGAAATAGTACTTCAACGACTTCTTCTTCTTCTTCTTCTTCTTCATTTTTTTCGGCGTTACGAGTAGTGATCTTGAAGCGATCACAACTCTCCCACTTTGCTGCTTCACACTAGTGATCCGCCTGTGGGGTACGCCGCGTTGACCTCAGAAATCGTCGGCAAGCCTCCCGGTTTTGGATTGTTCCATGTCTGAGGCCAACCAAATGCTGCTGTTTTTGCATTTGCTTGTACCAGGAGTGTTTTGGCCTGCCTTTTCTTTTTCGTCGCGAATTTGTTGAAACGTTGTACGATATTGCCTTTTTGACGGGGTTCTGCGGATCTCTCCTTTGAACATGACAATACCAACTGAGCCGGTCGTGCTGAATTTTGTCCAAGATGGTACTTTTGACATGAAGGCTTCCACGGATCTTAGTACTTCTAATTCGATCAAGCTTTGTTACTCCTGCTGTCATCCGAAGCATCTTCATTTCGGCTGCCGTCAATTTGCTCTCATACTTTTTGTACATTGTCCAACATTGTGAACCGTATGTCAGAGCTGGACGGACAACTGCTGTGTAGAGTCTTCCCTTCAACTTAGGGGGCATTTTTCGATCACAGAAGATAGCGGAGTTTTCTCGCCACTTCATCCACCCTACGCTTACTCGATGATTGATGTCGTCATCACAAGATGCTTCACTATTGATCATAGATCCCAGATATTTAAACTTTTCACACTTGGGAAGCACATTTCCATTCAAATAAATGTCTGGAATAGGCTTGTCTGGATCAGAAAAAGGGCAGCACAGGTATTCAGTCTTTTTAGCGCTAATACGGTACCCATTTCCTTCCAGAACATCAATCCAAACGTCAAGTGCTCGTTGCAGGGATGTAGGATCCTCGCTTATGATGGCTCCATCGTCAGCAAAGAATAATTGTTGTACTTTATTGTCCGTTACTTTTCCTTCGAGCAAATAATCCAGAACAGCAATAAAGAGCAGTGGACTCAAGACACTTCCCTGATGTACACCTACTGTTATTTGGAATTCTTCGGTGACTCCAGCTGGGCATCTCACTTTTGTAACTGCTCCCTCGTACATGTCCATAATTATTCGCACATAGGCTTCAGGAACTCCTCGGTGTCTGAGGGCCACCCATATCAGATCTCGTGGTTGTCGATCGAATGCCTTTTCGAAGTCAACCAACACAATATGCAAATCCTCTAAGGCATCTCGGTGTTTTTCCATAATGATCCTTATGCTTTGGATTGCGTCTGTAGTTGACTTACCCGCGACAAACCCGCATTGGTCATCAGACAGCCTTATTATTTTCCGCAGTCGGCTATCCAAAACCCGCTCAACGATCTTCATAGTGTGGGACATCAACTTGATCGAACGATAGTTGTCACAGCTTCTGGTATCTCCCTTTCCCTTGTACATTGGAAGAAGAAAACTTTCCCTCCATTGATTAGGCAAACTGTCACCTCTTACAAGTTTGGAGATGAGAATCGTGAGCCATCTTAACCCGATGTCTCCCATATTTTTCCAAAACTCATATGGTACCTCGTCTGGCCCAATCGCTTTGCCTTTTTTGGAGTTCTTAACTGCCTCCCTAACTTCTTCGACTGTGACGTCGGATACTTCCGTAAAGTTAGGTGCAGCTGTTGGAAAGTGGCGCCGAGGAAACTGTTCATTCAAAAGATCATCACAATACTGTCGCCACCTGTGAAGAATTTTGTCGTCATCCACAAGTAGCACTCCTTGAGCATCATTGATGAACTTCGGCGAACGAATCTCCTGCGCATTTCTCCTTCTCTGAGCGGCTATTTTGAAAATGGTTGCTCCCTTATTCAAGTTGCTTTGTCTTAGCTCTTGGATTGCCTGATTTGCTTCAGCAGCTGGGGCAGAAATCTCTTCCAGCTCTCGATACAAGCCCTCCGTGCTTTTTGCTTGAAGTTGGGCGCACTTTTTCTTCGCTTCTTTTCTGCAGCTCTTGTATTCCATTTTGAAACGCGCTTTTTCATTTGTATTTCTTGAGGGGCACTTCGACCAAGCTTGGAAAGCTGCTTTCTTCTTTCTAATCACTGCTTTAGCTTCATCATCCCACCACCAGGTTTCTTTAGCTTGTTGGTAGTGTCCTTTTGAGACTCCTAACAGTGATTTGGCTCTCTCTAAGCAGGTTCGTTGTAGGCGATCCCACATATTTTGTGCCGTGATTGCATTTGAAACTGCGTCGATGGTATTACACAGCTGACTTTGCATATACGAAATGAATTGCTGTCCTTTGGTTTTCTCCAGATTGTACCACTTGATTCTCCTAGGAGCCTTTGTTTGTTTGACTTCCTTTACCGCATCCGTAAAAAATTCTGTTAAAAGAAGACGGTGTTGTTGAGCGGCAGCTTCTCCTAGTATCACTTTGCAGTCTTTCACCCGAGATTTCATGTAATTGGTTACCAAATGGTAATCAATCTGGGTTTCATTTCCTCCACTGCTGTAAGTGATAAGGTGTCGGTCTTGTTTGATGAACATGGTATTTAGTACGATTAGACCGTATGACTTGCACATACTTAGAATATCTTCACCAGGAGTGTTCCTGGTGCCGAATCCCAAACCTCCATGGCAGTCTTCATAATCCTCGTTTGTCTTCCCGACATGTCCATTCAAATCTCCTCCAACAAACAAATACTCTTCTTTTGGGATGTTCTTAAGTAGGTTATGAAAATCAAGCCAGAATGCATCTTTTTCCTCCTGCTCACACCCTATTTGGGGAGCATATGCACTGATTATATTCCAGACCTTTCCTTCCATCACCAATTTAAGAGACATCCAACGGTCACTGGACTTCAAAATGGTCAACACGCTGTTACATAAACTTTGGTCAAGGATGATACCGACTCCGTTCCTACCTTGTTCCGTTCCATAGTAGAACATCTTGTAAGCCTTGGTCTTTGCATCTAAGAAACGGGCTTTGTTTGCTGTGTTTCGCCATTTCGTTTCCTGAACACACAAGATGTCCACTCGCCTCCTTCTCATCATCTCTTCGGTTCGAGACTTTTACCAGTCATACTCCCAACGTTCCAACTCGCGACTCTAAATTTTCGTCCAACTCGTCGCATTACTTTGCTAGCCCCCGGAATCCGTATAGCTCTGACCCGAACATTGCTGCTCGGTCCAGGATCAGCTCCATGCATAGCAATGGAACTGCCTGGCGGGGTAGTGCTTCTTATGTTCGCAAGTACTTCCATAATGCTCAAAATTTTTCAAAAATTTCCCTTTCATCCTTTTCGACACATGCATGCTCCATTTAATGAGTTTGATTTCCCTTTTACTACACCGGTAATCTCCAGTCGTGTAAACCCCGGGATCTGCATGCATACTTGGGGAGAGTTTTTAGGTGGTATGTGTGTCGCTAGACTCACTTTGAAGTTAGTCGTCTAGATATGATTGCTCCTTTAGTCGCCTTTTACGACAAGCGGGGAGGCGCTGCAGTGCTATTCTAACCCGACACTGCACGGGGATGTACTTCAACGACTGATATAAGAAAAACGCTTCCTTAGCTTTTATCAATGTAAAAGTTAATAGGTTTGAGTTTGATGTAATAAAACGCCGAATGAAATATATATTGGGTACTACGGTGCCGAGATTTTGGTAATATCACATTCCCGAGAGTGAGTGAAGTGATAATCGATTTACCTAAAGGAATTCAGAGAGTGAGTTACTGCAATAATTAACTGTCAAATTTCTCACTTAGCGTTTCAGCAGTGACTCTACTTACTCACTCTTTGGAAAGTAAAATTAGCTAAATCACGACACAAGAAAGGGGCACGGACATAGAAAGGATTTTTAGCATTAATATTTAGCGTCATATATAGGTCGCATTGGAAAAAGGAAAAAAGAGCATGTATTTACGCAAAACAAAATTATCGTCCACTTTAGCCAATATAGTGGTCGCAACTGCAGTGAAATAACCTCAAATTTCAGTTATCAAGGCTTCTAGAGCTCAAAGTTAATTTTTGTATACTTTTGGTCTTAGGTAGGCGTGACAAAAATGGCAAAGGAATATATATCAGGTGGCCACCAAAAAAGTTTCTAGAAACCTTTTCGACAAATGCTTTTTTCGGAAAATACATGATTTTTACGTCCTAAAACAAAACGTTTTCAAAATTTAAGCGATTTTACGTCAAACGCTCAACCGTCGCGTCGAGTCGAGAGCTGTGTTAGTTGCGATTGATTCGGTGTTTTCGATCCGATCACTTAAGATGATAAACGATTGCAATCACACAAAACCAAACCAATCAATCATTTGCAAAGAACGCCAATGAACGAAATCGAAATCTCATTATTATTATTATGATGTATCTGTGTGAGACGGACGAGAACGACCGAATCTAAAACCACTAAAACGAAAATGAAACCAATCACTTCAGCGATAGACGAGGGGACATAAGTCCTCAGGATATAAGTTCCAACTTACATTTTTGGGACTTATGTCCCACTTAAGATGATTCCCAACTTCGATTTGGGAGTTATGTCTCTCACCATCGGGACACAACTGCCAACCGTTTTTCCTTTGAGGACGGGAAATAAGTCCCAACTTTGCAGGGATAGTGCTTAGCAAATATTTGTGCATTTCTATTTTGCAACCAAACAATTTTTTTTCTTTTTTACCATAAAATTGTTGGTCCTCTCTCATGTGCTTCAAGGTAATAGAACCAATAGTCTCTAATCTTAGCATCAGAATATACTCTTTGAATTCTGTCTCGAAGGCTCTGTTCGAAATAGGGTGCAAAGGCAGCGGGAGTGAATGGAAAATGTTTGCTTCAATTAGTTGAAGTATGAGTACATATGAATATACTTGTATTTCCTCTGACTTTCGTTTTGTTTTACTTAAAAAGGAAATTTGAAAAATTCCTGTTTTTAAGAACTTGAGAAAATAAAATGAATAAATCGACCGATTCTTTCCAATGATCGATTGATGATTGAACTGTCTATTTACCATCCACTCACCCATTGGAACTTGACTTAAAAAAAATGCTGCTTCTTAAATGAGTATATCAAAATATCTACTGCCCTTTTAAATATTTCAAAAACAACACACTCTTTTATACGACTTCTAATTTATAAAATCTCCCCAAAATCGTGTTATCAATTAACGAGAAAGTTGGTAAAAGAATGGTACTATGGTAGGGCCGCTTTTTACATTTTTATCATAAATTTGTTTTCATCATAAGAATGAAAACAAAAAACTGTTCCCTCACACAAAATTTAATGGAAATGATAAGATTCGTTTTGGGGAAAAATAAGTACATATGTATTAACTTGTATGTTGTATGGGCAGATGTCATATACAGCCCCAATTCCAAAACTCCACTTCAAGGCTTAAAGAAAATCGGTCAAGCGGTTCAGTCTGCATATCCATTTACGGACAGACAGACAGAATTGCAGGACCCACATTTTTCGTATTTCCTATTATCGTAATGTCATGTTTATTTGTTATCTCAATGACTTTTCTGCTCGATTACAAAACCTGCCTTAAATCGCAAGTCGAGCGACTGACCATTAAAAATTCCAGTCACAAATGCCAACAACCGTAAGCCGACAGCCATTTTGAAAAATTAGATGGGTGCTTAAATATCATGAAATACACTAACCAAAAAGCTAAGCTTATTCACAAAAGACACACAGAAATAAACAGCCTCAATTCCTCCATCTTTGCTTTTAATCGCCCTTGCGTGTTTTAGTGTAAAGTGTAAAAATAAATCAAATGATACAGGTGTGAATGGTTTAAAGGAAATGTGTACTTAGCCCATTTATTCTTAACCCAAATGAAGCCTTTCAAAACCGAAAAAGTAAAATAAAAAAAAAGAGAACAAATCAAAGCCCTCATGACATGGTCATTGATTGGTTTCTGCGGAATCAAACCAAGCAATGCAGCATAGAGAAAGCAGAAAGAATTCCATTTTAAAAATAATGACAAGTTGACAGCAAATACTGCTGGATAAACACAAGTGTTCGATGAAAGGCTGATGACATGTGAACAAATGACTGAGTTTAGCAATGCTAACCTACCCTCAAATCGTGTAGCCACCACAGTAACCTCTTTTAAATTGGAAATTGTCAGTTGTTGGTTGGTATAGCGAGTTGTTGCGACAGTAAATCCCCGACGTATATCCAATAGATCTTCCAAAAGAGATCTTATCCATCACATTTCCTTCTATTCTATTCTTTGTCTTTTTTTTTCGTTTATTTATTTTTTTACCAAGCTAAGTCCGGCAAATGAACTGAAATTGTGTCATCAGAATGTGTCATCACTAATTTGATTTACCCTGTTTGATTTCGGATTAACTACTGAGTACTTTTTTTGCCCTTTGGTCGGTAGACAAAAGGATGTGATGATAATAATGTCCTTTGTCAGTTGAGAATAATTGCGACTTGATATGTAACGATGTTTCAACTCAGACAAGTTGGGAAGTAATTTGATATGGGCGGACTGACGCTTATGTTTCAAGCTGGTATCGCATTGAGTATCTGAAAAAAAACGAAAGTGTATTAAGTCGGTATTTTGAGGGCTGTAAATTTCAGTAAATAAATCAAGGCTGATTTCCATCTGAGCAGAGGTCAAAAGATTTGTTGAGTCCAAGGCGAATTGAAGGGAAAGTTTTTTTGTGATTAATCAAATAGAAAATAGATGAAAGAAGGGGAGAAGGCTGGGTTCCATTTCATCCTAAAGTTCTTATCCTCAGAATTCTCTTTTAAAAAAATAGCTCAAATGTTCCTTATGACTTATCAAAAGATTTAGAGATCCTAGTTTTTAGAGTTCCTTCTTTCGTTCGTTTCTTGCTGGACTGGCATCCAATCGATAAACAGGGTCATTCAAATTGGACCAACGAGTTTCAGCTTAGCCCCTCGAGCCTTTCAGATTTAAATTTTTGGTTTCTTGGAAATTTTGTGTGAACAACACTTTACATAAGCACAGCTAAGTGGAGATAAGTTCTTTGCCTTTGTTTGATCTCAACATCTAAACTTGGTCTTACGCTCTATAAACGTCAAACTCGTCCTTCCGGCTTGTATATCATTATCGTTTGCATAATTGAGTAAATGTGTAGACTTTCGAAAAATAGCTCATTGCACATCAAAATCAGAAGTACCATCCCCGACTGCATTCTTTTATACTCTCTTGGACGAACGTGTCTATATGCACCCACGGTGTAGTTGGTGTAGGAGGTGTTTCAACGCAGTTTAAAAAAAAAAAATCTCAGAAGGAACCAAGTACAAGATTGTGTGTGGTGTAGGTTGGTGTTACACCGGATTTTTAAGAAATCTCTAAAAGAGAACCAATTGCAGTCGTTTCAGTTGAAAATATTTTATCTCCTGGCGTTGCCAGAGCTCGTGCGAATTTGAAGACATCATTAGTTTTGTCATAGAAAACAATGGTTTAAAATCCGCGCGTTTAAAGTAAAAAGAAGGCTCATGTTCTGAAGCTCTTGAGTGTAGAGCCCCTTTTTCCCAAATGACTTTGCACAGAACCCGGTAACCCTAGCATAAATGTAGATAAAAGGAAGCTTCGGTGGGAATTTAACTTATTCTCAGCATACGAATCTGGAAGCCCTCACGGCATTACTCCAATCATACTCCAGAGCCCTAAGGACTTGATTGTACCGATCCTAGCGGAAATATTCAAGGACTGTCCAAACCGCACCTTTATTCCTATACTAGTTGATGAGAAGTCAGTCATATTCATTCCTAAGGCCGGCAAGCGCTCGCTTTCTGAACCAAAATACTGCAGAAAGGTGATCCTCCTTTCTGTTCAAAAGTCTATAGATAGACTTATAGAAACGCACATCCTAACAAAATTGAATTACAATGGGATCTCTATACAGCCCAAAATGCCTATATAAAAGGCAAATCAGTTGATAAAGTTTTTAGAGGGAGACCTTCATCAATAAGCTAAATAAATATCGAGTGGAACTGAATCACACCCCATGCTCCAAACAACGTGACTTAACGTGAAAACTTGTTTGGACACCACAAAGCGGAGTTTTATCCAGCCTCTAGTAGTTTAACAGGTCTCGATTTAACTTTACTTGAGCGGAATAAAAGTTGTAGCCTATACCGATGACACCTTCATCCACTATTTCAGCTCCTCCGGGTAAGGTTTAATAAGCTCATCAGCTGGTTCGAAATTTGCGAACTAAAGTCAATCCTACAAAAGTAGAGCTTGTTCTAATATTCCAGATATAATTCCACCCACCATAAATGGTATACCAATACAATTATCTGGTGCGCGAAATATCGTGCATTTGCCCTTGATCGTTAACTCAACTGGAATGATAAATTAAAAAAAAAAAAAAGAGAGAAAGAAGGACTCAAATCGCCTGATACGCTTGGAGCTGCGAAAACTATTCACTGGATGTACACTTTCATAGTAAACAAATCATCACATACGCCTGTTTGGTATGATGGCAATCATTAGAGAAGACTTCAAACCTCAAGACCATGACCAAAGCCCAAATACTTGCAAGCATTGGCTCAACCAATCTCAGTGCCATGAGAACGACACCAACGGCAGCACTGGAAACCTTCCAGTCGCTAGTTCATCCAAACTTTTCATGGAATTTCGGGCAAAAACCCACTGGGTATCGAATAGTGTAGTAATTGAAAACAGGTATATCAGGACACAAAATCATTTTGAATCATTCTGATAGACATTCAAACAGACTACTGCATACTTATTTCAATCCAGTAACATTAACAATCATTCCGACAAAAGAATAATTTCGTCTTCACAGACGGGTCCAAAACGGACGAGCGGGTAGTGTAAATCATTTTTCACAACGCCCCTATAAATAAATCAATAAAGCTCCCTTGCTATTTCAGTGTCTTCTAAACGTAAGTACTTGACATCTTCCTGGACAGCCCTTTAACTCATTAAATTAATATCTTTATGGTGAGAAGGGGCATTAGCACATCCGACTTATGTAGAGGATGCCAAAACGACGATGCAGATAAAGGATAATTTTACTTCCTCTCTTAGTGCCCTAGCTTCGCCCGAAAAATTGGGCGACATCTCTAACCTCCCACTGACCAGCATCCTAAAGTTCAGTCAGGGCTTTAAATGATTTAGTAAGGGTTTTCACAATCTCAATTTCAACCCCAATCACCTATTTACCAATGCAATCCTTGGCTACATATCACTTCGTTTCCCTCCCTCCGCCACCAAATCTTCTTATTATCTCAAGGAGCACAATGAATCCTTGAGATACGAGTGAGGTATTGCTGCTTGCGTTTTCATCATGTGTATCCAAATCCATCTTAACCTTATTTAACCAGGGGTAAGCCCTGGGAAACTGAAAAAAAGCTTTTTTAACGAATTTTTTATGAAAAATTTGATAAAGTTATTTAAATTATTGATTTGCTACATTATTAAGTATAGTCTCAAATATCATCTATAATTTTTCATACAAAAATATTGAAAAACAAGCCGATGATAGTGCATTTTCCGAGACGCCTCAAGATAATTTTTGAAAGGATCGTCTTAAATCAAAATTCCAAAAAGATTTCCTTAAAAGACAACTTTCTCCAGGAAATACCACGAGGTTTTTTTACAATTTTGAAATTTTTGTGACAATTTGAAGTGAAAACCCTTTTTTTGCCTAAAAATGACACCAATTTGTAGCTGTCAAATCCCGAAAAAATCCTCATGTTATTACCTCTAAAAGTGCATATTAACGAAGTGTGCAAAATTTCAGAAGGATCGGTGCAACATTCGCCGAGATATTTTGCACACCGACTATAAAAATACTAGTATCGAGATAAACGCGTGGCACAACAACTACTCCGGGCAGCGAAATATAGCACACTGAATAGTTCCCCTCAAAAATATTCCGTTAGAAGCGTTACTAGAATGAGCTTTCCTTCCCTGAACAAAACCATCATTTCGATATCTAAAAACCAAGTAACATCCTTGTGTGACATTCCGTGTGAAGGATGGAACTGTAAGAATACAGAAACTTCAAATTAATTGTCGGCTTCAAACTATCACTGTTGTGATAAATGAAAAAGAAATTAATAATTGATAACTAAACTTCTGGCTTTCTTCCCACAGTTAGAGGAGTTCCCCAGGGTTCTATTCTGGGACCCCTGCTTTTTTCCCTGTACATAAACGAACTTCCAACAAAGATATCTGGGTCCCATATTCAAATGTATGCTGATGATGTGCAATTGTTTAGAAGCTGTACCCTCGGACTTATCGAAGATTGTGCGCACACAATTAACAATGATCTTGCACAGATATTTAATTGGTCCCAGGAGAATGGACTCTTTCTAAATCCACTCAAGACCAAATGCATTGTAATCAGTAGGACAGTGCTAGACCTAGATTATTTTCCAAGCATCTCCTTAAATGGTACACCAATTAAATATACATCTAGTGCGAAAAATTTAGGTATGTTATTTAATAGGACGCTAACCTGGGACAGTCACATAAATGCGGCGGTGGGAAAGGTCTATGGAGTTCTTAGAATGCTATGGTCTTCGCAACAATTCACACCTTTGAATATTCGGATGATGCTAGCCAAAACTGTAGTAATTCCTATTTTAACTTATGGTTGCGAGGTCTTTTGCGATTGTGACGCTAGTAGTAGGAGAAAACTGAACGTTGCTTTTAATAACACAGCTCGTTACATATTTGGCCTACGTCGGTTTGATCGGATATCTAGTTTCTCGAATCAAATTTATAATATGCCCCTTGACCATCTTTTTCGGTACAGAACTTTACTATTACTCTGCAACATCATTCTCACACAACAACCCTGCAGCTTATTCAATAGGGTACGTTTCAGCTCCTCAAACAGATCCTTAATGCTAATACACCCTCGGTATTCTTGTCGGACCTCAGAACAACAATTCTTCGTCAACGCTATCCGTCTGTGGAATCTTCTTCCAAGAAACTTGAAAATGAAACGTGGCCAAGCTAAGTTTAGCATTGAACTTCGAAACTATTTTCAAAGGGACTAAAATAAATTAATACAAAATGCATTAGCTCTTAAAAACTAAAGCACTTAACATAAGATGAGATGTATGTATAATAATTAAAATCTACTTAAAATAAAGAACTGAAATGCTTAAAGTTATGTACAGATTTGCTTATATTTAACGAGTATTTAGATAAAATTGGAAGAAATGTTTGTATAAAATTTTTCTAAGAAGTAGCCTTCTCACTGTTTTTATATTGTATTCTCTTTAGCATAACACTATGTTATAAGATATCTTTCTTACTGTGTATGCATTCAATGAATAAATCTAAATCTAAATCTTAATCTAAATCTAAAACATCAAGGCTCTGCGCATTGCAAGAACCTACAATTATTTGCTACCTGGCTGCCTCCAAATATTTAAGTCAAGAGGCACATTCCATAACGGTTTCCCGGACCACTTGTCAATAATTTCAAAAGTTGCGAAAGCTACCTAATCAATAGACCACGGATATCATGTCTTTTTTCATAATTATTTCATCGACTTTTTTGCCGGAAAAGAAATTTTGCGATCTTCCAACAATTTTTATATTTTTGGTGAGAGGCAGGGGCACCTTATCCCCATAGTTTCATTCCCTCGACTTTAAATCTTGACTGAAAAATAATTATACAAAACGATTTAAGCAAGATATTCTTCTGGTGTTGGATAAGAATTTCAGAAAAAGAATCGAGCTACATATTTACTTCCATTTCTGTTATTTTTTGGGTATCTTTTGAAAATATGTACCTACATAGTTATTCCCAATAAAATCAAACCTCTCGCAATTTCAGAAAATCTACAGGCAATTTTTACATTCGATTCCCTGAACCGAAAGAATTTATCGGCGTTAACCAGGTCCAGACAGAGAGAAGATGAAGAAATACATTAAGTGATCCAAATCAAAGAAAGAAAACTTTCTTCGTCATGTCGGACTGTTGTCGGTGGCAACAGCAATCCGATGCTATTCTTTTTACCTCCATCACAACTGGGGAATTACGCTCCTTTCCCAGAGATAATTACTTTCACATTAAAAATAAATATAAACGACACCCGCACCACAAGCATTGCTCTCGTATAAAGTGAGCTACTTTGGAAATCCCTTTGAAATGGGATTCGATTTAATTCTTATACCAAACCAAATAAAAGAACAAACTTGAGATCCATTTCAAATATGTATTAATATTTTCCATACTCTCGTTCTGTGTATAGGAGAGGTTTGTATGTACACATAAAAATAGACAGCGCGTATATCTGTTTCCGCATGTCTGTGGACCTTCAAACCTTCCCTATTAAAATGACAGTATATAAATCGAAAAATATAATTTTCCACATGAGCGCCACTAATGAAGGGGTGTGATCTGTTTCTGTATTGCGAGCTGAGAGCGCGTATCCGTATACCTACCTACCTGATGCGTCTTCTTTATGCTATTGCATTACATTGTGCTTTCATCTGGAAGCATTGAGATGGAATGGTTCGGTTCTTGGGTAGAGGTTGGAGTTATTAACGCAGACATAGTCAAAAGGTGGAAGGTGCGGTGTGGTGCACCTTCAGTCGTCACCCACTAAGGGGGTTGTTACAAATTGCATGACAACCAATTTGAAAAGTAGTTAAGATTTTGGGATTAACTTTTTTGCTTAAGATTATTAAAAGTGACGGCTATGACAGATTTTAAGAACCCACTCAAGTAAAATTAAAGAATAGATAATTTGTTGGCCAAAAATAAGCACAAACGCGAATAAGAAGCAAATTCCAATCAAAATAAAGCCAACACATTAAGGCTGAGTGAGCCATAATTAAAGTTCAAATTTGTTAAAACAAGAAAAGATTTTTGGCTGTGGGTCATTATTCTGTAAGTGTGTAAAGGGTGTTTTTAGACATATGGTTTTTCAATCTGGCAGCTCTTTTCAAAGCTGGTATTTTAGACATCTGCAGCTACATCCTGAGTTATAGGAGAAACTAAAGCCGAAAGGCCAATTTGTCTCGAAAAGAAATCGCGGTGTACACCGATATTTGTATAATTTCGAGCTTTAAACCAGTGAATTACTTCCAAAATATAGGGTGACTCAACACCGTTGGCCTATGTTTTGTGAGGTTATGTGAAGTTACTTGTCTACGCAGATATGTACGAGACGATTGAAGTCTTGGAAAAGACTATAAGGTGTGTTATTGCCGGCATACGGCTCCAAATGCTGGAAGATAGTCGCGATAGCCACTTCCCCGAAACCGTTTTTAAAATATGTATTATGACAAACCTTTACCCTCAGGCACACAACTAACTTTCCCTATTGGGTCCAGTTTAAAACAGTTTCAGTTCTCTACAAAGAGATCTGTCAGTAGAGGAACACCGCAAGGTGGAGTCTCTCCCTCTTCTATGGAATCTAGTTAGTCAAACTTTAAGTTTACTTAGAAGCTGAGGGATTCAAAGTGATTGCATATGCAGATGACGTCTCCATTGCGGTATCTGGTAAACATGGTCACGTCCTTACGGATCTGATGCAACCCACTCTAAATAAAATAGTAAAATGGACGGGAAAATGCGACCTAGGGGTCAACCCTCAGAAAACTGAATTCGTTCTGTTCACCAGGAAATACAAAATTCCTCAACTAACAACTCCATCAATAAAAGGAATCTCACTTCAAATTTCCAATGAAGCTTAATATCTAGGTATTATTATTATTATTATTATAAATTCTTTATTTTGATAAAATCTCGAAAAATTTACATAAAAAATACAAAGAACATTAGCATGGCAAAAATTATTTGCCGTCTGCCTGAAATTTGACTTTAACGAGGTTTAATGAAAAGAAAGTAAAAGTTTTGTTTAAAAAATACATAAATATACAATAAAAGTAAAACAATTGAGTATATCAATAAAAGCATATTAACATTGCTTATCAAAAAATAAATTAAATTGTTTCTATTTTATTCGATAAAGCTGTTTCGGTAACCCAAGGCATGAATAATAAAACTATAAAGAATATTCCAACTACACTGACCATTTAAAATATCTTTGACTTCCTCACGAGTTAGAAAGCTCTTTTCAAAGTAAAGCCTTCGCACTTCTTGTAAAATTGGGCAATTGGCTAAGAAGTGATTAATATCTTCGGTTTCTAGGTATAATCCTAGATGAAAAGCTGAACTGGAAAGCCAATATACAGGAAAGGATCAGGAAATCCACCGTAGCATTATTATCCTGTAAAAAAGCCATTGGCACTAAATGGGGTTTCTCCCCCCAAATCACCCACTGGTTCTACACCGCGGTCATCAGACCAATACTCACATATGGAGTAGTGTTATGGTGGACCGCTCTTGATAAAAGGTCCTACTGCGATAATCTAAGCAAGGTCTAACGAACAGCTTGTTTGTGTATAAGCGGAAAACTAAGATCAACGCCCTTAGCTGCCCTAAATACACTCCTTAACCTCACACCAATCATATTCTTGGAACACGAAAACTTCCATTTTACGGAAGGTTCAAAAATAAATAAATTAGCAGTTTGTGGTGTTTCTTCAGACGAAATGAAATTAAACATCTCGCTTCATTTTTCACTTTTTTCATTCGAGCGTGTTCCAAGCGGAGGTGATGGCAATTAGTGAAGCTCTGTCTAGGTAGGCTCAGAGAAAAAATAATATCCAAAAAAGACATATTCATCTTCAGATAGTCAGTAGGCGGCCATCAAATCCCTTACATTAAATTACCATCAAGTCTATTCCTGCCCTTCATCTCTCAGGAAGAAGCTCTGACAGCAGTTAAACATTCACCTGGGGCTAGATTTCGCAAGAGGCAGTTAAAAAAACTCACACTCCCAGCCCTTAGAAAACTCATGCTTTTAAAGACCGATAGTAAATTTGAAGGATAGTGTACACGTCTTCTGTCAAAAAAACACTCACCTTCACTCTTGTGGAATCCAAATTAAAGATTGTGCACAATAAAAATTAACTCTTGTGAAATCTATAGCCCCTTTGCTAGGTGCCGGCGCATAGAGACATTCCAGGAAACTGCAAGGCAGATGAACTAGGCAGAAACTGAACACTTCTGCCTTTTTGACCGAAAACGGAGAGTATAGCGGCAAACTAATCGCTACATATACAAACTTTTTTAAGCAGGACACATACAAAAAACTAATTTGAGATGATTAACCAGCTTAACTTATAACCCAACGAAACAGATCTGGGCCAAGTTCGATCTGAAGAGGTCGAACGGCTTGATCTCTCTCAACAAAAAACATATTAGTGCGACGATAAGTGTGATTACACGACACTGTCTTACTGGAAACATGACGCAAGGCTAGGAGCCGTCTCAAACAGTTTTTGCAGAAGCTGTATGGATGAGGAGGAGGCTATTCCCCACCTTTTCTGTTCATACTCCTCTTTAGTGCACAAACGTAGAATACATGTGCGTGTTTTTTAATTACCTCAGTGATCTTCCTCACATCAACGCCCTGCATCTCTCCCGCTTCAATGTAGATTCACAATAGTTCTATTAGGATGAGAATACATTAAATCCACCGTCGAGCCACAATGGCCCCAATGGGCCTAAGTGTGTAAGCTGAGCTGCCATCCACTTTAACCTAACCTAACTTTCTTGTGTACGTAGATATGTCCGAGGCGATTGACGCTTTGGAAGAGAATATTAGGCACGTTATTCCTGACATACGCGATACGCTTCCAAATGCGGCAAAAAATAATCCGAAATTTGTCCTCTCGGCTGGAATTTATTCAAACCAGTCCACTTCCACGCCAAGTCCACTTCCCCCGAAACTATTTTTTAAATATAATGCCAAACCCTTATCCTTTCAATAAAGCTAAGTTCTTGGCTAAAAAATTAAATTGAAGGACGTTTTACTTCTTTTTGAAAACCACATATCGAAAAAAACTGCTTCTCTGTCAAATCAGCAGTTATAGGAAGAGCAGAGGAAGTTAAACTGGTCAGGGTCACCATGGGACGATTTATCTGCACCGTTTGCACAGACTTTTCTTTATTGATAGCTGTTAGCTTTAAAATCATTGTACATAATATTTAACTGTACGCTAGTTGTTTATCACAATTGGCATCTAACAAACCTATTTTTTAATTTTTGAGGCAGAGGTATTTGTTTGATTCTGCTAGACCTTCCCCCACCCTGTGTAAGGAGTTCTTTCTTTTGTTGTGAAAAGTTTTGCCATACTTTTTTATTCTCTTTTTCATGTGAAAGGGTAATACATACTTTTCTTTGTATTAAATTTGCTTAAAATAAGTTTCAAATTCTTAAAAAAAAAAAAAACAAATTAGGTATTACTTTGTTTTGAAATTTACAAGTACAGCTGTCTCGCAAGCCATTTCATTAAAGAAAAACCATTTTTTGACTGGAACAATCCTAAAATGCTAGCTCAAAAAAAAAACCGGTTAAGCTCTTGCTTGGTTCGGTTACCAGAGCTAAACAAGCGTCATTATAGCAGCCAGACTGTTTCGTGATCAAAAAAAGCCCCACTCCAGTCTCTTTGGCTTATTGCAAAACTTCTCAAGAACCTCTTTGAAGAAACGAGGATAAAAGACGCGCTCATGGATCGTTGTATTGAGTTCCATACAACAGAAACCATTAACAGGCACACCCCAACAAACAATCGGACCCTATAGCTTTTCTATGTCCGTAATTGAAACAAAATTGGTTTGCACTTCTCGTTCGATGATTTTATTTACACAAACCATTCCCCCATTACATGGTCTGGTTGTTGTAATTTGAATCACATCAGACATTTAACCCACCCCCTGCTTATATACCCATTATACTCTGAGAACTTTTCCTTGCTGTGCGGTGTCCAGTGTTGCACTCAATGAATCGTATCGATCAAGAATATACAACGAAAATTACTATTTGTCAATCACTCTTTGGATACAATTCGAAACCCAGCCGATTGTTATGTCAATTATTTGTGGCAGACCACTCTGCGATCAAGATTGTTGTGCCACCAATTATCCTATCTCCAAATATCAATGTACAAACACTTGGCGTTGTGTGTTGTGTGTGGAGTTGTGCGTGTGTGTTTGTGTCTGTCGGTATGTGTGCCAGTCCATTTCGCTTTTGCTAGCGTTTTTGGTAAGTTGTTGGTAACAAAGTATTTGCCAGTCATTTGCCTGTCAGTGTCGTCGCCCATCGACAATGTGGCTATCGTGGACGTCCCCATGTCCACCCGAAACCCTGACACGAAAACAAAAACCCAGTCCCAGAATTCCGAATGTTGAACAACTTGACAAACACAACGCCATAATAATAGACCTGTTGGAAATAATTAATGGTTTTCGGACGTTGTGACAGGAAGGACTCGGCGGAGCGGCTTCACCTTTTTGACATGTTCCTGTTCCCATGTCTTCCACCCTTCGCTAAGTTGTGTATACACTGGATTCGGGTTGTTGTTGTTGTATAGTTGGACTCAGTATACGCTGCTAACATGGTCTGGACACTTTGCGATACTATTCAATTTTTGCCAACACTTCGGGGCAACTAGGGGGTGGGAGTGAATGAGTTTTTTTATTTATATCCGAACATGAACCATTGTGTTCGGTGTGTTGCAAAGGCCGTACAAACGTCTGTAGTTCTGTATGTTAACGGATGTTTCTATTTTCAGCCATTTCAGGTGTTGAATTACGCTTCAAAGGAGAAGGCTCTCTTTTTGCACTTCACCTGTATTTTGTGTCTTCATTGAAGGCTATTGCTGGGCATAGAAACTAAAAAGAAGAAAAAAATGTTTAACGAAATGTTTTGCCGTGCCTTTGTTCTTTGGTGCGTCATTATTTCAATTACATGTTCAGATGCACCGTCAATTTTTAGGAGAGTGCCACGTTTCATAGCGAACACAGTTCATCATTGTTAGGCGATGTATTTTTGTTTGGAAATTTGAAACGTTCGCGTTGTTGAAAGTGTTTATACTAACATCAACCAGGTGGAGGAGTTTTTTGGTTTATTTGGTCAGCAACCAAGTCTCTTATTACCTCCAGAGTAATAAAGGAGAAATATGAACTGAGGGAGAGTTACACAGAAAACGTTTATAGTTTTGGAAAAAATTACTAAAACTAGTCACAAAAAATGTGAGTATTGAAATCTAAACTATTATAGGAAGTTAGTTTAATTTAAAACAAAAAAAAAATGTCTAGCCATATTATGACTATTGAGAATGGCTCCACAAGCGCCTTGGACAGCTCCGATTCTATTTTTATAAAAGTAATCTGACATTTAACGGAAGAAAGTACGCTGCCACTAATTTTGTGCCTTTTTCAATTTTAAAATCATATGCCACCAGCAATAAGCCTTGAAAACCATTGGCAGTAATGCCAACAAGCCCTCTGATGATCTGGGTTGCACTCGGCCCCCCAAAAATGAATTCATGGTTCGATGAAGAATGAGGCAGGGAAATGCAGCCAAACAAAAAGCACGACAAGGACTGCTTTCGACCCGTATAACGAGATTTACAAGGAGTAAAGAAGGAAAGAACACCGAATTCTCAAAACGGAAAAGAAGCAGCATGAGAAGCTCTCGTTTGAGGAAATTTAAAGATGACAGGAAGTTTTACTTAAACGTAAATGTTAAAAGGAACAGGAATACAAACCCCAACCTTAAACGCTTTAAAGGCTTGTTTAACAGCAGGGAAACGTAAGGGGTTTTTCTTTTTTGGTTCGGAACAGTGAACTGAACTGAGCGTGTTCAGTGAGCTGCGCTCAGACTGTTGCTCTAGATGCACGTATAGCGCGCTCGCTGAAGAAAAAAGAAATGCATTTTGAGCGTTCAGATGTTGCTGAAATGAAATAGAAATACTATTACGTTTTTTGATGTTTCACTTATCTGTTCGGAAATAAAAAAGAAAAACCCCAATAGTACCTAATAGAATTGCAGGCGCCACTGAGGATATGGAAAGACCACTTCTGTAGGCTGCTTAGCGGCGATAATGACACAAATTCCGCTGTTAGGCAGATTTCAACTTGGGATGCTATGCCGTCCTCCCGACCTAAAAAAAAGTTAACTTTGTCGTACGCAAACTTAAATTAAGTAAAACTGAAGGTAAAAGACGACCTTGACGCCGATCTTTTCAATGCAGATGGAGATCAGTTGGAAAAAGCATACACCAGCTGATCTGCATGATATGGAAAAAAAGAAACTCTGCCCGATGAATGGAACCTCAGTATCGTTTGCCTGCACTAATCAGGAGTCCCTCCCAATGGCACCAATTATAGGGAAAAAAGTCTCTTAAACGCCTGCTGTAATATGTTAACGTTTGAAAAATCTCCAAGTCAACAATTTGATAGGTCTTTAGCAATGTGGTCTTAGATCAGAAATGCCTACAATAGACCAAACTTTCACATTATGGCAGATTTTCGATAAAACTAGGGAACATAATATCGATATACACCATCTTTTTATCGATTTCAAGACCAAGACGAGCTGAACAGAGCCATGTCCAGGTAAGGCATTCCTCCAAGACTCGTAGGACTATGCAGGATGACTTTGAAGCATTTACGCTGCTCCGTCAAGGTCGATAATGAGCTCACCGAGACCGTTGATGTCGAAAAATATTGCGACAGGGTGATAAACATTCATGCGATTTCCTTAAAAGTCTGTACAGTTACTCGCCGCAGAAGCGGCAAAAATGGGTTTGATGGCTAATGAGGGCGAAACAAAGTATATGCTGTCATCAAACAAGGACACAGAATTTCGACGAATTGGACAAAACGTCACAATAGACAGACATAACTTCGAGTTAGTACAGGATCTGCTATAAACACGGAAAACAACATCGGTGCGGAGATCTTCTTCTTCTTCTTCTTCTTCATTTTCGGCGTTACGAGTAGTGATCTTGAAGCGATCACAACTCTCCCACTTTGCTGCTTCACACTAGTGATCCGCCTGTGGGGTACGCCGCGTTGACCTCAGAAATCGTCGGCAAGCCTCCCGGTTTTGGATTGTTCCATGTCTGAGGCCAACCAAATGCTGCTGTTTTTGCATTTGCTTGTACCAGGAGTGTTTTGGCCTGCCTTTTCTTTTTCGTCGCGAATTTGTTGAAACGTTGTACGATATTGCCTTTTTGACGGGGTTCTGCGGATCTCTCCTTTGAACATGACAATACCAACTGAGCCGGTCGTGCTGAATTTTGTCCAAGATGGTACTTTTGACATGAAGGCTTCCACGGATCTTAGTACTTCTAATTCGATCAAGCTTTGTTACTCCTGCTGTCATCCGAAGCATCTTCATTTCGGCTGCCGTCAATTTGCTCTCATACTTTTTGTACATTGTCCAACATTGTGAACCGTATGTCAGAGCTGGACGGACAACTGCTGTGTAGAGTCTTCCCTTCAGCTTAGGGGGCATTTTTCGATCACAGAAGATAGCGGAGTTTTCTCGCCACTTCATCCACCCTACGCTTACTCGATGATTGATGTCGTCATCACAAGATGCTTCACTATTGATCATAGATCCCAGATATTTAAACTTTTCACACTTGGGAAGCACATTTCCATTCAAATAAATGTCTGGAATAGGCTTGTCTGGATCAGAAAAAGGGCAGCACAGGTATTCAGTCTTTTTAGCGCTAATACGGTACCCATTTCCTTCCAGAACATCAATCCAAACGTCAAGTGCTCGTTGCAGGGATGTAGGATCCTCGCTTATGATGGCTCCATCGTCAGCAAAGAATAATTGTTGTACTTTATTGTCCGTTACTTTTCCTTCGAGCAAATAATCCAGAACAGCAATAAAGAGCAGTGGACTCAAGACACTTCCCTGATGTACACCTACTGTTATTTGGAATTCTTCGGTGACTCCAGCTGGGCATCTCACTTTTGTAACTGCTCCCTCGTACATGTCCATAATTATTTGCACATAGGCTTCAGGAACTCCTCGGTGCGGAGATCAAACGGAGAATAACTTTTGCCAACCGTTGCTTCTTTGGGTTAAGAAGGCAGTTGAGAAACAAAAATTTCTATAGAAGAACCAAGGTAACTTTTAAGACCTTGATCATCCCAGTCCTGCTATACGGCGAGGAAGTACGGACCTCATCTCAAGCGCGAATAAAGAAACCTTGATTGTTTCGAAAGTTAAGAACTCCGAATGATCTTTGGTTTCGTATGTGAAGCCAATGGATACAGAAGAAGATACAACAATGAAATGTGTACATAATGAGTTGTACTGCGACATGGGCACACAGAGCGGACTGGCTCGACGGGTTTCCGAAAGCACATTGCAGGCTTCCCAAAATTTTACTAACTATGGAACAATCAAATTGAAGCAAAAAACTTTTTCAGAATGATTGTTAATCGCTTATGTTGAAAAAGCATTCCTGAAAATTTATTGAAGAATGGCTTATGATGGGTTTTTAAATATGGAAATGTTTTTCGAACCAAGTAGAAATATATATGGGTCATATACTGGGTATAACTGGCATAAGTCAGCCTGTTTATCTCAAAAATTATTAGCGGCTGTGGGATTTTTACGATTAACATCCCCCAATTAAAATTGAGCTCTGTGACTGACCTCTCATAATGATTTCTTTGAGCACCCTTTTCATTTTCACTTTTAGTGTAAGACTTTGATTTTGAACAATTGGAATTCATTAACTTTTAGTTAACACCACCCTGCTGGAACCATGCGTCCTCCTCGTTCATTTCGTTCAATCACACTTTTTTTTTATAATAAAAAAAGAAGAGGCGTATATGCTAACCTGGAGAACTCAGACTTATTTACCGGTCCATTATACTACCAGGGTAGCAGCCTTCCCTTTTTTCTGTGTTGCAGTAGTGAAAATAAGGTGTTAGTTATTTCACATATAACCTCAAGGGCGGCAAAACTAGGAGGCTGAAAGAAAAGTAGATGCCCAGAGCGGGATTCGGACCCACGCATCCGACCTACCTACTGAACACTCTACCACTGCACCACGGCCGCCCTCGTTCAATCACACTACATATATTGGATATATCATAGGATTATAGCGAAACAAGTTCATAATATTTTCGTTCGTCGAACTCTACCCAGGGTTCAACTAGGAACAACCCTATGAGTTGTCAAAAAAAACATTGGTTTTTCAGTTCTCAAAAAACGCTAAGCTACAAAATCCCCACTCATCTTTGTCATTTGAATAAAATTACATGCCATTTGACAGCTCTCAACTCGCCACAGCAAAACCCTAAGGCGAGTTGAGGGAAAACCCAGGTCAACCTCAGGGCTCAAAAAACACCCAAGGGCTTCAACGAACAAGTCTAATATTACACAAGAACATAATTTTATACAGCTCTTCATTGCTTACCTTCAAAACTCCAAATGCAAAGTTGACATCAAGTCTTCAGAACCAAAGCTTCTTCAAAATTTGTCTTAATTTTTTAATCTACCTACGTATCTAAATGTTTTCTTGATATTGTATTTTAAGAAGCTAAGGTGTCAAAAGAAGCATCTTCAATCACTGCATCGGAACACCTGGTTCAAAACTTCCTCTTTGCTCTTTCAATTGATGACAATTTTAGTTCATGAATCGAAACCCCATTGATTGAAAGCCGAATCTCTTTTCCTGGGATAGATATATTGATTTCCAAATCCAAATGGGCTTGAAATTTAATTTGATTTTGGATTTCGATTACCAATTTTAAATACAGAATTGGCTACATGCTCATATAATACTCCCAAAAGTATGATGAGATTTTCAGCAAATACCTACTAGCCAACCGATCTCTCTCTCTTTTTTATAGTCACACATAAATCGATGAGTGCACTCTCACTGTATTTATGTTGCATGCCATTTTTTCTATAACTGTATCAAAGGATTTGTAGAAGTCCTGACTTCCGAACGCTGCTGTTGGAAATGTGAGCATAGTTCCAATTTACGCTCCAGACATTTGGTGAAGGCCTTCTGCCTGTGTGAGCAATGCAAATTGGTGGGCTTAACTAGGTCCGTTGAGCTCACACAAATAATTGTATTTTAGTGTTTTTTGTTATTTTTTTTTTTTTTTTTGTTATTTCGGACATTGTATCGAAATAGTTTTTTAGTTCTGAATTGTGTATCCTTTAGAATAGCTCTTCTCTTTTTTGAGTCTATGAAGTTAATTTGCGTAGTAAGTCTGGAACTAAACTTATTTGATTAGAGTTAGACGCGATGAGCGTTAAGTCTTGATTGATATTTTATTTTTCAATGCATTTTGACACAAGCGAAGGTATCACAACAATGGTTGGTAATTGAACTTAGAAAAACTTACTTAAGCTTCTGACTTCGTTTATCTTTGGGGAAAAAGATTTGAGGTTTGAGGTGTAACGCTGGAACTCGTCTTTGCCAGTTCTTAGATTCGAAATGATATAAAATAGGACGTAGGCTACTTTCTCATCTTGTTGCAGAGACCACACGGTTCGTGGTTCGAATCTCAAGAGAAGGAATAATATTTTTCACAGGTATCGCCTTTCGCGAAGATTTGGCAAGTCGTCCTATAGTAAATTGATTGCCGTGAAAAGCGCTATATCGATTAGCATGTTCGGAATCGGCAGAAAGTTGTAGGTCCTCTGCATTCATTCACAAGGTATGGTTGTGAAAAATTCGCTGAGCCCCGGGGCTACTCGCTCTCCTGCGCCACCATATTTTTAAAATTCATACCAAATATTTCTTTTTTATTTAAAGTACATACACGAATAAATCTCTTCCCAGATAATCAATGCATCCAACTCCTTAAATGATGCGGAAGTAGAATCAGGAAGATCATAAAGCAGAGGCAGTTAACACTTCAAATAAACTGATTTCATGCCCATACCGATGTATTCTGCATACAGCAACTGTATCGTGTTCAGCTTCAAGTACTGATATGCGATGTTTCTTTGAGTTAATTCAGAACAGAAACAGGAGCACTTGTTTTGGTGTTCTTTCCCGAATGAAAACTGTAAAGTCTCTCGCATTATACAATATTAGGTATCTATCCCATTTGTCAGTGCGAGGTCTACACACCGCACTCGCCTCCATCCATAATCGTAAATGCGGATTAAGTACGCTCGCAACCCTTTCGTTTTCCTTGTAAGAGTTGTGTACGGAGGAGCAAAGATTTAGTACCTGCCATGTCAAATTGTTAAATATTTGCGACATCACCAAACTCGTGACGATAGTGTATATCCACATCGTCGTCGGATGTGTGCCAACATATGACGGAATCCAAAAATTCCTTCCAGCAGCGTTAACACTTTGCCTGATGCCAAGCCATCAATTCCAACATATCGTGGAATTTGTGGCTTTCCGGTTTCCGAGCAGCAGTAGCAGGCCCACAGTATTATTTGTTCTCGTGGCCGATGCTGACGATGTCTTTTGTTTTTTGTCAATTTCCAAATTAATCGTACCACTACTACACCATCACCATCCCGGCCTTCACTCCACAACCGGGTTCTCTCTTCTATCTCATCTCAACAAGAGCAACATCCATTGGGAATTCCGACTAATGAATGGAGCATGATGATCATAGTAAATCCCAAGAATAGATGAAGGAGTGAGCTACAGTCAGAACAGCCCGATTTTTATATAACACACTCTCTGTGGGATGAACACAACGTTGTGTTTGCAAAGTTGATAATTATTGTCTATTTTTATTATGGAGACCCGTGGTGACGTTCCCAAAGGCACACTCAAGAAGTGCGCCCGGTGCGGTGCCAGGGAAGAGGTCAAATGATTTTTCATTCAGAAACGTTTGTCGATTTCGCTGTGTAGTGCGTTGCTTCGGGATTTGTTTCTATTTAGAGGCGAACATTCAAATGAATGGTGTGTAGTTTTAGGATTGGCTCTGGTCATGTGCCAACAGTCAGTTTGACGGGACTTTCCGGTGATCACATTGGGCCTATCAAAATAAGCCGAACACGATCTACTAATGTGGTTATACATGTGTGCAATTAATGTTATGGCTTTCTTTTGGAATGACAAATAAAAACAAAAGTGTCGCAAGGGAATTCTATTAAGATTCTTAAATTAGAAATTTTTATTTTGTTTTTGCTTTGTTTCAAATGAGGGCAGGTAAGACATGTGTAATGGCTTCTGTTCTGTCATTTAAGATAGACAATTGAGGAATGTTTTGTTTTGTTTGAAGAAACATTGCACTGACCAATTGCATTCTTAATGGCAAGGTTTTGCCGCGATTCTTTGCAATTTACCAACAATCGACATGTCGAAGGGTTTATAATTGGCACATGCCGGAATGGGATGTGCGTCAATCTATAAATCTACACAAAAAAAAGATACTTTAAACAGAGACTACTTTGTCCGTTCCGTTCACATTTGTTTGTATAAGCATCGTTTTCTAATTATTTTGTTTTAAACTTATTTTTATTTTTACTTTTTACCTAATGACGTGCTTTTTGTTTCCAGCCGAGGTTTCGCTCGTTGGATTAACCAGGGTCTTTCTAAAGAAAAATACGAAAGTTCATGATAAGGTCTTCACGTTAAATGTACAATCTCTTTATTACAAACACAATTGATTACTCTTTACACGGTATAACTAGTAACTTTTACGGTTAAAATAACTTAACGTACGGACTGTACGTCACCGTTGCTAGCTTTAAGTTTACAAGTTATACCGTGTTAAGAGTAATCAACATAATGTTTGAAGCTTTACTGTAGATAACGCCTTGACCAGAAACAAATAGAGAAGATCAGGTATATTTACGGCCCCTTGGTGGCACGGAAAGAACGCAGGCAATAGCTCTGGTGGATCAGTAGGTTTATGTACGGCCCCTTGTGAAACGGAGGAAGAACAGGCAATAGCTCTGGTGGATCAGCAGATTTATGTACGGCCCCTGGTGGCACGAAGGACGTAAAGAAGCTTCAAACTGAGGTTTCCCTTACAGAAATCCTATAGTACGCAATAGTCGAATGGTTAGGGAGTACTAGGTAACGGAAAGGTATCAAAAGTATGAGGTAGAATAAACGCTTCGTTACAACCTTCACCAAAAAAAACCCTTTGAGTACGGGGGTGGGTTATTAAGTCTCTGAGTCTGAGTCATTCCGGCATGAAACGTCTTATTTCTTGCCTGGTCTCCTTTTTATCCAATTCACTTCGATCAACGCTTCTCCAATTTTTTTTTTTTTCTATTTTGCATTTCTCACCTCAAAACCATGCTTTCTGAGGGAAAGCAGAGAATCAACAACTTCCTCCCGGTTCCGAACGGCTAATCGAAGAATCGCTTTTTACGGCAATGAATTTACTATCGGAGGACTTGGGAGTTCCTCGCGAAAGGCGATACCCCTTGAAACGCTTCTGTTGGGATTCGAACCACGAACACGGTTAATACGGAGACAAGCTAACCATTCCGCCACGAGTATCACGTGGCCTGCTTTAGTCTGCCATTTGGTGTAGGGAGTGTGTTCAGTGTATAGACAAAGAACATACTTTTGTAAACTAAGTTTCTGTTTCTGTGTGCTTCTTCCACAAATGTCCATCCTTCATAAATTTTCATCGCAAAAAAAAACAAGTCCACAACCCAAAAAAAACCTCGTATTCGTTTCTGTTCCCCTTCCACGTGAAGCTATTAAAGCCTCCAACTTGCTGATATTAGCAACACCGACGGACGTCACAAAACAGCGCACTTAAATTGAAGAGAGCGAATGTAAATCATTTTGGCGGATAGTGCGCATTTTTACTGCATTTCATTTGGACAACGATGGTGGTACATTGAAAGCATCCATTTCTCGCACACAACACCAACTCATGCGGATGCTGATTTTCCAGCCAATTTACAAATTCAACTCCACACGACACTGTATGTCATTGAGCTCATGCCCGCTGTTAGTTCGTTCTTCGAAATGACGCCCAAGTAAAACTCGCGATTGAAACCATTATTTGAGTCGTAAGATTCAAGTCCCACACGTGGAATCAGTTCGTGAGATCCTTCCAACTTTGAGTTGCATAAAAAAGTAAAGATAGATGCGTGGTGATTTTCGGTACATCTAGATTTAGCCACCTGCTTTATTCAAAAAGTGATTCCTGGCTCTTAATTTTAAAATGTCAATTTCTTTATGAGTGGGCAAATACCTTTACACAGGAGTACCTACACCTACTATGGAGTTCTGTTCATCGACATGTTCCGTTGTTGTTTAGTAGAAGAACGCGACATGAATTTGGCGCAGAAGCACTTGAAACAGATCTGGTTGGGTGGACGGAAAATTTACGAGCGGACAAGAAAAAGTTATGCCCGGGAAACATTTAAATAGGTCTCCAACTCACGCTACATTGCACCATGCTGTTGCAACATCACCATACACTCGTTTTGCATTGCCGGTCAAGTTTAGCTAATATCCTTGCATAGGTAATCGGAAGAGTCATCAATTAATCCCACTTCTATGTTAAATAGAATGCAAGTGGTACGGTTGGGGAGTTTTATTGAAATCTGCACGCACTGCAGACGCACCTATAAAAGAAAGAAACTATTGCTTTAAGAAAAATCCCAATTAATTTACTAGCCTTATCTGTGAAAGTCTTTACAAAAAAAATGTTATTAGAGCATGAGGCTTCAATAGAACTGCGATACATGCCACATAGGAAAGATTTAATTGTGTCAGACTTGCCGTTGTGATTATACTGATTTAAGAACACTATGAGAGGCAACATAAATCGAAATCTAGTGATTTGAAGGCACAAAATATCCTAAAATTCAGTAAAAATATTTTTGGATTTACATATATAAGACTCAATTTCTGAGGGATTTGGAAGACTGCCTAAAGCACGAGTCACACAGGGCTGCTTGCCAGCCGCTTCTTACCAGGGGCAACCCGGTCACACTACTCGCCTGCTTCCATCAGAAAGTCAAAAAAAATTGGTTTTTATATTTTAGTTGTAATATTATTTAAGCCAATGATATTCTTAGGATTAGCGGCACAACGCCGATTAATTCAATACCAGAATTACATATGATTGTTAAATGAGAAGAAATGTTCACTCTTGAGGAATTTCTCCCTGAATCTGTTGAATTATAGTAAAATTTTAACTATGAGCCTAGTTGAGATAATGGAAGTATAATTGATGTTTGTGTAAACAATGAAATGAAAAAGAATTTGCCTTGAAAGTAGAATTGAAACGATGAATGGAACCTCAGTATCAAATGTCTGTAAAATAAGGGGACCCACACAATGGCACCAATTATAGAGGAATAAGCCTCCTTAACGTCGTGCATAAAATTTTGCCTTCTGACTATGTGAACGTCTTGAGCCCTGCTTCTATAACCTGATAGGGCCTTATCAATGTGCTGTTAGATAAGAAAATTCCACATTAGACCAATTTTCCACATTACGGCAGATCTTGGAAAATTCAGGGAAGATAGTATCGATATAACCCATCTTTTATCGAAGGCCATGACAGTATTTACAGAGACGACCTGTACAGAGCCATATCTAGTTTCGGCATCGATGGCACTCGATGGACTTTGGAGAATTCACGCTGGTCCGTTAAGGCCTGTAAAAAAAACTCACAGAGACCGCTTTGATATCGAAAAAGGCTTTAGGCAAGGCGACAAACGGTTATATGGTCATTGTAAATAGAAGCTAGTATTAATATGTAGACTTTTGGGCTGGTGGCGAACCTATTGTCTCCGGTTCAACTAAGCAGTCTCCGCTTCAAGCTATTGGTTTTACCATTGTGTGGAGAGAAACGAAAGCTGCGTCGACGCGTTCCTCCGCTCCATAGCATTGTTTAAAGGCGTATTGAACTTAATATAGCCGAATTTTATTGGGAATTTCTATATTCACTTATATTCACTTAACTTGCGAGTATCAATGAAACGCTTTATATGACTATATTCACTTACCAAGTTTACTTTCACAAACTCCATTTACCAACCATCCCTGTTGTTCACTTAGGTTAGTGAGTTATTTTTGTTCACTTACGCTATTCACTTAGGGGTTGTTGGTTTTCCATGAGCGATATACAATAATGAGATGATATTGATGTAATTGGAAGAAAAGCGAGTATTGAAACAGAAGCGGCAAAATTGGGTTCGATGGTTAATGAGGGCAAAACGAATTAATGTTGTCATCAATCAAGGACACCGAACATCGATGAATTGGAAAAAAAACCTCACAATGGACAGAAATAGCTTCGATGTAATACAGGAGTTCGTCTACCTAGGATCTGCTAAAATAGGGTGGCGCAACAAAACGAGAAGCCTATCGGTACCTAACTTATTTCTCACAACCACTGCCTTTGTGAGTCAATTATAGGTACCTAAAATGTTCTGCCGATTGCGAACGGCTAATCAAGAAATCGCTTTAAATAACAATGAATTTACTAACGGAACTAACAAATTCCTCGCAAAAAGCGCTACTAGAGGTAAAACATTATTTTGCATCTCTTAAGATCCCCTATAAACACGGAAAACAGCTATACGGCGAGGAAGTATGGACCTTATCCAAAGTGATTGAAGAAACCCTGGTCGTTTCGAAAGAAAAATACTCCAGATGATTTTAGGTATCGCTTGTGAAGACAGTGTATGGAGAAGAAGATTTAACAACAAACTGCAGGGTAGGCCATTTAAAAAGGAAGCATCGGGCAATCCAATAACTTTTGACAGAATTTTCAAATCGACCAACGACAGACCACATTAGAAGCGTCATTCCAAAAGTTAAACCATGGAACAGTACGCACCAAAATATGGCGCTAAAACTGTTCAGTTTTACATTCACAGCAACTTTGTGAAAATGGTTTAAATGGCTTCTGGCTTCAACATACTTCTCGACGGTTTTTCGAAAACATATTGCGGAAGGGGAAGACCTTCATGTTAGGTTGCGCAATCAAGTGGAAGATAACCTCAACCGACTTAGAGTGCAAAACTGGAGAGAACTTGCCCAAAATCGAAGTCGTTACCGAAAGGTGTTGGTGTGAGGTTCAGGTTTATCTCGAACTGTTATGCCCATCTCAGAGAGAAAATGAATATTTCTTTAGTCGAAAGGATAAATTTCCCGCATGGTAATTGTTATATCATATCGGATCTCCAATCAAGGGTATCGAGCTATCCTTCTCTGTTTTCTGTCTTGTCGATGCTTAAAATTTATTTTTATCTTTATTTCAGTTTTTATTTCGATTGCTATTTCAATTTACATTTAAATTTTTTTTTTTATTAATTTCAATCAACTTTTTTCATGGGTATTTGGTATTTGATCGTGCTGTTCTCACTTTACTTGCCAAGTATTGTCTTTCTATTGGGTTTCATTTACTCTATAAGGGTGCTGTCAGTGTGTGCTATGCTCACATCGACCAGTATCTCGACATCATACTGTTGACATAAAAAAAATACCACAACTGTAAAAAAAATTAGCTGAATTAGTCAAGTCGTCCTCGCGATTGGCTCTTAACAACTCATTTGGCGATTCAATTGGATTTACCTATAGGGAGGTACCTATAGAGAGTCTCTTTGAGAGCAAGATTATTTGTAAAGCTACTAGTGCCTCCGTTTTATGTCGCAAACAAATCTTAAAGGACTTAGCACCACGCCCTACATACATTTTTAGTCTTGTTGAACGCTAAGCCTTGTCCAGAAAATGGCCAATTATGATCAAGAGGCAGGTATCCAGGCACAGATTGTGTTCATTCGCATCGGCCTTACATGTTCTAGAACAATTCATTATTTATAAAATTAATCAGCCAGCTTCACGACCCGGCCATAATCATTATCATTGGTTGGACCATTATCATCATTATCGTCATCATCGGTGTAGTCAACGTAACACCATTTAATATATGTAAAACAATCCGTTTGCCAAATGAGCTCAATTGCAAAATTGCCACCTTGTAGGTATAGCATAGTCAGGTTGAAGGTACACTATCTCCATTATCCTCTCAAATATACACAAGGACACCAAAGACCATTCTCATTCCAAAAACTGGACATCATCGTATGAAACAGACACACATGTTTCAGATACAGAAAGTGTACCTCTCTCTACCTATGATCCTGTTCACATATTCAGCTCTTGTTACATATTTGATGGCGTTCAACTCATCGAGGCATATCAGCCATCGGCTACTTAAAACTGCATAGCCTAATCTCCGAACAGAAATTATTATAATTAGTCCCATGTATGTTCAGTCATGCACGACATCCTTTCTACGGAATTAAATTAGAAATGTCCTGCAAAAAGGTAACCTTAACGCGACGTAATGAGTATGTCGCTCTTTGTGCAATGTTTGGATGTAAGTATGGGTATGTGTGTATGTGTGTGTTTATTAAACAGCGGGGACAACATTCAACCTTCCTCGATAGCCGCTAAATACCAGGATAATACCCAGGATACAATCTCACTCACTCCCAAGCCAGAAAAGGACACCAGACACCACCCTTTGTAAGTATAACGAGTTTGTAGCGTTCGTTACCTACTGCCTTTTAGCTCTCTAAACTTTTTTGCAAGTGGGCACATTGCCATCCACGAATTGCATAAGGAATGCCGTTAATCAGTCATGATACTGTCAGGGATCCGAGAAGCGGATTAAACTACCGTGTGAACATTAGTCTATTATAACACCTGCGCATCTCTGTGTGTTGCATCCATTCGCTTTATATGTATGTATGTAGTAACTAGTTAAAGGGTAGTTATACTCGTATCGTTGAAAGAATCCAGCTCTTGCCGAAAGGGTGCGACGGGTGATGGACGGCAAAACCACTCAAAAAATTATCCACATCAGTTGGTTAAGTTTTCCATTGGCGGTTTACATCAAAAGTGAGATGCGAAAATGTGAAGGCGAACCGCACCGTGCCAAGTGTCTACATCCTGAGGGAGTTTTCCCTGAATAGGGTACAAAAATTCCTGCTTTTCGCTTGAGTTGTGATTCATTCAATTGTTGCCATGTACACCTACACCTACCTACCGACACTATGTATGAGTGTGTAAGGGTTAAACATAAATGGGCACTCTACCAGAGGGCGATGAGCGCATTCGAACGCACAAATGCGTATATATTTATAAAAAAAAAAAAAGAAACTAAATAAGGATCAATCATTCACGATGGCAGGACTCTAATTGAGCTTTGACGAACGTTTGTTCAGGTGGTTTCGATTGGCGGAAAATGGAAATTTTACTGTGTACCAACGGTAATTGAAAAGGAAAGTTTTCCCCCAAACAACCTTTTGAAAACAACAAAACTTTGCTTTTAGATTGCTAACTAGACTGTCTGTTGAGTGGTTATCTAAATGAGTTTATAAATACAATTTTTTTCACTTGGTTGGTTTCCGGAGTCAAATTTATTCACTGCCGCTGCCTTAAAATTACAGTTAAAGGAAGTGAGTCAGTCCGTTTGCTCAATGTGAGATCTGAAAATCGATAAAAATTCGAGACCGTAAAAAGTGGAACATCACAAAGAAAGTTTAAAAAATGTGTGGAAACGTGTAGTTTGTAGTGGATTTCACCGAAATCGTTGCAGTCGTTTAAGAATTCAGGTGACGAGTGTAAAAACAAATGTAAGAATTCAAATTAAAGCAAAAAAGTTTGCATTCTTTTTATGCTAAGTAGGTATGTACACTGAACGCCGTATAGCGAACAGGGTTTTCCAGAAATTCATGTTAAAAAATTATGTATGCAGGGTGTTTTACATAGGACTTCTTTTTTTGTGTCAGGAGGAAATCGTCAAAAGACACTTGGCAGTATTCGACATCAAGTAGTGTGGGATTCTTACCTCACTAAAAACTCCTCGAAATCAGAACCAATCTATGAACGATCGACAGCAGATTTTTCTTTCTCAATAGTATAATCGCTTTAAGGGAAGCTAAAACTTTGAATGCTTCCCATTACTTTTAGACATTAGCTCGTGTGGCTTGGTTCTTCTTAATCTCCGAAAATTGCCTCTCGTATTTAATACGAACTCCATTTCAGAGTTGATATGACTATGCAGTTGCTGATTGTGTGATACAACTTGTTTTCTTACTTATTGCTTGTAGGTCACGATGTAAATCGCTATATACCATGGTGCGTCTACTATTCCACGAAGGACTTTGTTTTGGAACTTTTGGACGGTTTTAGTATTTGTTTTCTTTGAACAGCCCCATAATTGGATTCCATAGATCCAAACAGGTCTTAGTACTTGTTTATAAAGCATTGTTTTATTTTCGACAGATAAGTCTGAATTTCTTTCGAGTAACCAGTACATTTTTCTATATATCAAGTTGAGCTCTTCCCTTTTCTTTTTGATATGCTCTTTCCATTTTAGCTTTACATCCAAATTCATCATTCATTCATTTTGCCGTATTGGTGTAAGGTACAGCTTGATTGTTGATAAATATTTGAACGTAGCTTATAACTTTTTATTTGTAGAGTTTATATTTGCAGATTTAACTTCATTGAGCTTGATACGCCATTTGTTGGTCCAATCACTAACGGTTTCGACGGCATTTTGTAATTTCTCAGCAGTCTTGACGACGCACATATCGAATGCCAAAATTACAGTTTGTATCATCTGCAAAAGTAGCCATAATGGTGTTGTTATCCACTGGAATATCCCTTGTATATAGCAAATACAGGGTAGGTCCTAGGACGCTTCCTTTTGGAACACCGGCTTGTATTTTACTTAGCTTTGAATATTCTTGATCATACCGTACTCTGAAAAGCCGGTTTGAGATATAAGATTTTAGTATTTCGTAGTACTGCCTGGATTTGCATAGGGTGCGATAAAAACTCAGGACGGATAAAATCAGTAAGGCAAAGAAAAAATCGTAAGCGTGGGTGTCTATCCTCCTCCGATAAGGTGAGTGATCTAATTTTGTTAAAAAAAAAAAATAACTTAGGTAGTTTGAAAAAAAAAAATTATGAAAATCAAGTAATCCACTTACAGTATTTTTGAAACTTTATAAGGGTGTTTCCATTTTAAGGGGCGATGTTGATTGCGAATCACACCTTCTGCATTTTATTTGACATTTTTCAATTTCAAACAAATTCTATTTGAAGATCTAAAGTCTTTTGATCATTTCAAGCGTCATCAAGCGTCAATTAGCAGAACTACCGCTTTTGGGCGAATGATAAGTCAAGTGTGATTTTCAAAAAATCAGTAAGGGACTGTTTGGTGACTGTTTGATGCGGTTTATAGGCTAGCGAAATCATCGGTTCTTATTTTTTCCAACATAAGGCCGGTCCGGCAGTTACTGTGATTGGTGCTCGCTATCTTGAGATGAATATAATCTTTTTATAGCCAGAATTGGAAGATATGGCTTTGCATGAAATGTGGCTTCGACAGGACGATGTCACTTGCCACTCAGCTAAAGAAACAATCGCTCTTTTGCGCGACAAAGTCAATAGCCGTGTTATCTCACGTGGTTGCGATGTGAATTGGCCCCTTAGATCACGTGGTCTTACACCGTTGGACTTTTTACTTTGGGGTTATTTGAAAGAAAAGGTGTTCGTCAATAACGCAAGCAACAGTTCAAGAGCTAAAGGATGATATAATTTGGCACATCAACGGCATAAAACTTCAATTATGCCTCAGTGTCATCGAAAATTTGGACCATCGGATGGAGGTGTGTAGCCGAGGTCACGGCGGCTATTTGGCCGATATTTTGCTCCATACATAATTGAACCGTAACAATATTATCAGAATAATAAGAATTGAAATAAATTTCCTTAAAAATTTGTGTTTTATTCAAAATCAGCATTGGCTCTAAGAATTTAACAACCTTTTATTTTGTTTTTTGATTAACATTTTAGTTCAAGGTGATTTTAAGTGACTGGCTTTTGAGTAATCATGTGTCAATGTCAAAATTAAAAAAAAAAAAAACAGTTTCTTAGCTTCAAATAAATTTGTTGCAAAATTCTTCCTTGTGTTCTTTTTTTTAGTCCCCAATCAATCACAGGGACCAAAACGTAAAAATCTTTCTCTGTTTTCAAGTGTTTAAAAAAAGTACCTTTTCAGAAAAATTGTTGAATTTGAGACTCAATTACTCAAAAACTATTTACTGAATGCTGTGACAAATTGGTTGCAACTGGCTTTTGACTTCTTTGTGAACTTCACAAACAGAAACACAGCGGTGTTCAGTGGGTTGTGGTGGTTACAAAACCTTTATTAAACATACATAAATTGTATAATTGTTTCAGTCGTCAGCCTAATTTAATTTAGTTTCTCCTCTGCCTTAATCTTCTTTTATCTTTTATTACTCTCTCTTTCTTCTATTTTTTTTTCGCTTTAATTTTTAAAATTTTTTGTAATGTATTAGTTTACTAAACGCATAGATATGTACTTTGTTATTTAAAATTTAATATATATAATTGGATTTAACATAATACTCTTTTTGGAAAAGTACATCATTTACAACAACCATCACTATTTAATAAGATTTATCTTAATGTGTTAGCTTATGAATACTTACTAAACTTAAACTACACTTAAACTTGTTTTAGTATCATGAATATAAACTTACTTAGTCTAAGACTTGGGCAAAGATTTTGTTATGGCGTCTCTTAAGGGAATTGGCTTGCGGTGCGTATGTCTGCTTGTGGTTAAAAGCCGGAAATAGTCTAGCTGCAGTGAAGTTGTTTGCAGTGGCATATTGCCGCGAAGTTAGCAACGATGTTCGGTTTAGTTGACCCCATCTATCGGTCTGTGGTGCTAGCGAAATGATGGTGCGTTCGTCGCATCAACACTGGATCAACTTAAACTAAAATTTTAGAAAATAAACAAAATATTTACTTTAATTCACAGTATATTGTAATAGGTGGCCAAGTCGATTTTAAATAATTTTTAGAAACATTAATTAATCTTTTTTTCCAGAAAATGTTCACTTCCACCTAAACGGAGGGCAAAAGACAACCTCCATTCCCTTCATCCGTTATTTACCTTTTTATGTATCTAACAAAGCTTCCTACCCTGCCTTTTAGTCGTATCTAATGCAAAACAAGCCTGCATCTTCTTCTTCTTCATTTTCGGCGTTACGAGTAGTGATCTTGAAGCGATCACAACTCTCCCACTTTGCTGCTTCACACTAGTGATCCGCCTGTGGGGTACGCCGCGTTGACCTCAGAAATCGTCGGCAAGCCTCCCGGTTTTGGATTGTTCCATGTCTGAGGCCAAAAGCCTCATAGCCTGCATAGTTAAAAAAAAATCATAAATGAATTAAAACAGCAAAAACTGACACCTGAATTTATTTTTAAATGCTTCAGAAAAAGTTTAGGGTTATATTTAAGATTAGCTTGGACCGTTCTAATTCAACTCAAAGTTAAAAAACTGAGCCAAAGACAGTTCTTCAATAATCTTGAAAACTTGTGATAATTATAAAACAAAAAAAAAAAAACAAAATTGATCGTAATTGTAGAACAAATATTTTACAAGTTTTACAAGCTACCTTAAACTGAAAAAAACTATAATTATAGATCAAGATTGCTTGATTTTAAATCCGAAACTCGGCAAATTTTCTTAAAACAAATATTTTTTTTACATAGCTACTAAAAAAAATGGGCACGACTGGGTCGCACGAACTTGCGATTGTGTTCTAAATACGATATCAAAATCTAAAGGCTGAGTTAAAGGTTTTGGTATTAGCTCTTCATAATATATTTTGTGGTACAGGGTTGCCAACTACACATTAATTATGAAAATTGAAATAAATCACGCAAAATAATAAAAAAATTAAATTAAATATTCCAAAGGTTTCAAGCAAAAATCTAAAAACGCCATTCTTTTGCAATTGCTAATACATATGAATGATGAAAATTTAATCAAAATCGTTGGAGCAGTTTTTCCAAAAAACGGTTTTTTATTTTTCACTTTTCTTTTAAAAGTGTTTTTTAAAAGTAGAGTATGCAAAGTTTTAGACCTCAATAAGAGTTGTTTTGACAAAAAATTTAAAAAAAATCAAAGTTATAGTTTTGAAGTTATTTCAAAATATCAAAATTTTTTAAAAATATTTTTTAAAATTTCCACAACTAAATTTTTTTTAAAATTGATATGCAGTCTTTTTGTAACAGTTTACGACTTTTTAAATCCAAAGTTTCGTCAAGATCATGTAAGCCATTAACGAGAAAGTCGGTTTTGAAAAAAACGGTACTATGGGAGGTACCGTTTTTAGGCTTTTTCCAAAAAAATTTTTTACATCATAAGAAAGAAAATCCAAAATTAATCTCTTACACAAAATTTTATCGAAATCGTTGGAGCCGTTTTCGAGAAAAATAAGTATTATCATATCGGTTGTATGGCAGGTACCGTTATTTCAAGACCTAGAGACCCAATTCCAAAAACCCCTCTGTAGACTACTCCATAGACCCTAACTGCAAATTTTGAAGAAAATCGGTCAAGTGGTTCAGGCTGTAGATCCATATACAGACAGACATACAGACATACAGACATACAGACAGACAGACAGAATTGCAGGACCCACTTTTTTCGTATTCTCTATCGTCGTAATGTCGTATTTAATTGTTATCTCAAAATTTTTTCTGCACGATTGCAAGACTTGCCTTATAGTACCTATAATCGCAAGTAAAAAGTATAAACTTTGACTACCTGAACCATTCGAATCCTTCGATCGATCTTTATATTTTACTACTATATTTCCAAATCTAATAAATAAACTAGTTTTGGATTTCAAAAAACACAAAAATTTAATTTTTCAAGCACTTTTGCATCAGGGCGCCAGACTTAAATGCTGAATTTGACAACTTCAAAAATTGGAGTCACAAGTCACAACACATATTATGGATATATAAACAAAAAATACCACTGTGAGGTATTCTCTTTCAATGCTAATATTCCACATGACTCATGTCATCAGTCATCATAAGCACTCCCAACATTACCATCAACAGTGCACAGTTGACATTAAAAAGTTTCCGACCATCAGAAAATTATCCTCCCAAAACAAAAATACAATTCCAAGCCGCAGGCAATGTGCGTCGTAGACTGTTTTACTTGTACTCTTGTACATTTGGATACATAAACAGAAACACACAGAACAAATACTCATTTACCGCGCAACAGTTTTGCACTCACAACTGTCGTAATTAATACAAGTTGCCATCATTCAGCTGGCAGATGAAAGAAAACATCATGCTGAATGACTGCTCCGGTCCCAATTGTAGTGTCGAGCAGCATGTTGTGTTTTATATGAAATTCTCGTTAATTGACGGGACTATTTAACACAAAGCACCACACAGCTAGCATATTTTACCCAACAGCATCATTTACAATAGGTTGCAAGTGTAATTCAATTAATCGTCACGAAGATGGATGATTGCATTTCACGCGGCTGCAGCGACAGTTTAATTGTTTTGCCATTAAATGACTTATAATAAAAATGACGCTGTATTGGTCAATAAAAATAAACTACCAAATTGATAGCTTAGCGAAAAATTAAATGAATTGCACTTTAATGTTGTTATTATGACGGTAGTAATAATAATTATTATTGTCATTTTCTTTTTTTGAATTGCAGATGCAGAACGTTAAATAGATGTTGAGTTGGGCATTGGCTGCTTGGTTTGAGGTTTGAAATTGGAACTTAATTAATTAATTATTCGCACTGACTGCTGACACTAAGTGACGTTTATATCAAGTGGACAACATTTTATGTCCTTGCTATAATAGCTTCTTTCAGTTGAATTGTCCATTTGGTATCAAGTATCAAGTGATGGAGGGCTACAAACTCTTCAATAAATCATTTAATGTAGGGTGAGAAAGAAAAGAGCTCTTATTAAGTGCTTGAGAAGATACTTTCAAATCATTCAAAAACTACTTTGAAAATAATCATTTAACAACCCCTTATTTGAATTGGGCCGACAAGGAAACTAGGTACCTACTTACCGCCCCAAGCAAACTACTTAAATGAACAAAAAAGTGGACGTAAGTCCTTTGAAAACTTAACTTGTTGTCTTCGCAAGGAAATACAAAATTCAACAAATGAGTAGGTATGTACTCCATCAATTAACGGAATTCTACCAACTTTCTCAGACGGAGCGAAGTATCTGGGTATTGGGCATTATCCTAGAAAAGAGCTAAACTGGTAAATTATAAAAATCAAAAAAGCCGGTATGGATCTGTTCTCCTGCAAACAAGCCATTTTGAGCAAATAGGAAATATCCATACAGATTAAGCAAAGTTCAATGACCGAACCCGGCAATTTATTTCATAGCCTCCTCCAAATGGACCAATATCTCAATTTTTCATTCTCAACTTCAAGAAATACATACGTCAGACGTTTCAAAAAGCTTCCATGTCGATGTGACCCAACAGAATGAAAGTTGACATGCCTGTCGCTACGTGCAAGATGCTATAAAGATACCGAACAGTAGATAGCCAAACACTACAAAAAAAAAAAAAAAAATGCCAAGTCTTGATCTGAAACGAACCAAAAGTTTGGAAGCCAAGCAGATTACACCTTGGCCCCGCAATCGGTACCTTAGTTGGTCACCGTCTCATAGGTAGACATGCCGCAAGGCTCAATCAATAATGTCTCATCAAACCACTTCTGCGGAAGCTGCTTAGACAAGGAAGATGAGGAAACCGTTTCACATCTTCGTTGCACATGCCCTGCCGTCTTTCAAAGACGTAAAACACATTTGGGAGAACTTTTTTTCGACGATCCATGTGGTCTTAGAAACACAGACATTTGCAGTTTTCATCGCTTTATAAAAAGCTCAAATGATTTAAATAAGAAGCAGTTCTTTGAATTTCTTTGTGATATGTATCACAATGGACCTTCATTATTGTCTAAAGCCACACTACCCTAGCCTAATTTAACCTCGCGTTGGGCGCCAGCATCGACAAACCTTGAACAAAATGAACAAATCGGCTAACAAGGACTACTGACAAAAACTGAGAGTGAACAGAAATATTTTTCGGTAAAGTACACAAAGGAAACGAAGATAGAAGAGATGACATTACACCGCATTCGGCACTTATGTCTTTATGCTTTGAAAGTATAGTTAACACAAAACTCAAACTGATTTGGTCCTTGAAATTCATCAAAATGATCCCCAATTTCACTAAAGCATCTTAGTATCTTAGTTATAATACTCATTTTTATATCGGAAGCTAAGTTTACAACAGGAACAGTAGCATTTGGGGCTCTGGAAAATCAGAAATTTTTGTGGAAAAGAATCTCCATCATTAACGTAAGACTCTTCTAGTAATGGGGCTGGAACAGCTGATCCTATAAATGGGTAATGGATAAATGGAAATATAGGAGGGCATTAATGTGGAGATACCAAGTTTGTTTATAACAAGACGGGTCCGTGTCGGTGGCTACTAACTCCTATAATATATTTATATAATAATATAAGAGAAATCAACTACAGTTTGCTTGAAATATAGATTTTGTACACTTGAAAAATCACACCCATAAAAATCGAATTTGAAAGATACTTTTGATAATCAAGCTGCCACTTATTGTCATTCGGTAACTATCTCGACGCTCCGGATACCGGAAAGGGAAGACCTCGCCTTAGATGGTGCTATCAAGTGAAGAAGAACGCCAACCAAAGCGATTTAGCTGCAGCTAACGCAGTCAGATTTCAAAATTAAGTTATTAAGCGACACATGAGAATACCCACTCTGAATGGACAAAAAACGCAGCGTTTCCTTTATGTTTTGATAGTCAAAGGAAACGAGCTTCAATATAATTTAATAGGATGTGAATGAAATTTAGGGATGTAACTTTTAAGATATAACTTACATCGCTGCTTAGACAAACAAACGCGAACTCTACTCGAAGGCTCCACAGAAGGAACCAGAGCATCGATATTATTTGACAGCTCGTCAACTGCTGACTGCGCTCCCAAATGAAAGAAAATTGGTTGCTGTTGGGAATGAACAAAATTTACTAAAAATTGTAGGTAGGAAGCTGCAGAAATGGTCCCTAAACTGCAAAAACTTTTTAGCGTTGGAGTCCTTTAGAGTGCAAACTATATAAAATAAAATAAACAGGGCGGCGTAACAAAACGAGGAACCCCTGGGCATATCTCATTTTTTCTCACAACACCATGACTTGTATTGGAATGAAGGGGACCAACAACTTTGTGTCGGTTCTGAACGGCTAATTGAGAAAGCGCTTTTCATGGCAATGAATTTAATAACGGAGGACTTGCCAATTCCTTGCGATAGGCGATAAACCAGGAAAAACATTTTCGCCTCTGTTGGGGCTCGAACTACAAACCTCTGAGTTAACAGGCAGACATCCTAACCATCACACACCACGGGTAGGTCAAACTGGAGATAGTTCCTCGAAAATTGAAAATGTTAGCGAACAATTATAGTTGTGGCCTAGGTTCACCCTGAATACATGTAACGCTATCTTATGTAAGAAAGTATTACTTATCTGTCATCTGAAATCTGGCATCTGTTATCTAACATTTGTCATCTGTCGATTTGGCACTATTTTTAATCGTAAGGAATGTCTAACTTTAGACACCAAAATTGTTTGTCTAAACTGTCGTTAAAGTGGCATCCGATACAACAAAAAACAATTTTCTTGGACATGTAATAAAACCTTGTTGAGATTGTTAAGATCGAAAAAATAAGTAGTTTGAGGTGCATAAACACTACTTTCAACAATTTCATTTATAAATTGCACAAATTTCCTCATTTTATGAGACTTGGAAATGCTGTAACACAAACTCAAATCAGCTGTTTTTTGGTTCACATCATACGCCACACTGTTTCAGATCCTTTTAGTTGTTGTACTCATATATCAAAACCCAAACAATGGTACTGCACGGATACGCGACCATTTAGTTTTTTGTTCAAAATTGACAGTTTGAGGGGCTGTTTAGACAACTGTTGGAATGTATTTATAAATACGAAATTGGCTAAGGCTTGTCCAACTCTTTAGACAACGCTGGACAGTTGTCCAAGGATGTTCTAAGCAAATTTTATAAAAACGACTGAATATGTATAAGAAAAGCTTATTTTGACATTGGCATTATGTAGTTAGCGATTGACTTCTTTCTTTGGTGAAATGCTTATAGAAAGGAATGTAACTAGCCATAATTCTAAGTTTGAATCGATCAATCGGGCTAGTTGGAGCTGAAAGTTTTGAACGCGTAGCAAAATAATAATAACTAGTGCCTTTACATCCTTACTTGTTGATGCCCTATTGTCCTAAAGTCCTTACTTACTTACTTACTTAAGGTGGCGCTACAGTATGGGTCGGACTAGGGCCTCAACCAATATGCTTCTCCAGCCAGCTTGGTCCCTAGCTAGCTGTCTCCAGTTTTGCACGCCAAGTTAGTTGAGGTCCTTTGCTACTTCCGTGCGTCACCCGAGTCGCGGTATTCCTCTACTGTGCCGTCCCTCGGGATTGGATTCGAAGACTTTCCGGGCCGGAGCGTTGGTGTCCATTCGCTCTACATGACCCAGCCATCTAAGCCGCTGGACCTTGACTCGTTTGACAAGGTCAGTGTCGCTGTACAGCCCGTACAATTTGTCGTTAGATCTTCTTCTCCACTCTCCATCTAAGCAGACGGGACCAAAAACCACCCGAAGAATTTTTCTCTTGAAGCATCCTAAAGCGTTCTCATCTACCTTTGACAAGGTCCATGCCTCTGCGCCAATGGTATGTAAGAACCCAACTAATGACCTACTACCTCAAAAAAAAAAAGTTTTAGTCGATTTTTCGTTAAAAGCGAATTAAATTGAAAACAAATGAGTAAGACAATAAAATTACATTTCAGGATTTTTTTTGAAGCAAAATAAATTTTTGGTGAATCATCATTTTTATGGTTTTTGTTGTTATTCAAAAAACTTTGACTCTTTGTATAAAGTTTTTTGTTTAGGCTACTGGGTATGGCTTTAATCTTTTGATTTCTGTTTGAGTTTCTGAGGACGTTTATGTCCTGTGAGACAACTGTCTTTATATTCACTCGTCTTTAGTAGTGTGTGTGTTTGTAATATATTTCCTTCCCTTAAACTTCTAGAGACTTATATCTGACATTTGCAGTTCCATGAGCACCATCTGCATTGAAAAATTACTAGATACATACTTAAAAAAAATTTAAAATATATATTTTCATTATTACAGTTCCAAGGAATTTTCAAATAAAATCTGTCAGTTCCTTGCAAATCAAAATCACATTTTTTTATTTTTCAAATACATTCAATTAAAGGAATCATCTGCTCTGCTTTACTCTTATATTTTGTCCCTCCAAATAAATTGTTTTGTATAAAACGAACAAGGGCTTCAAAAATGTTACAAATAAACTAATTCATCATCAAATGCAATCCTGGGCTTTGTGCTGACAGCAGTAGCTCCAGTAAGTGCTACCACTACACCGGCCGACAGAATCCATCACTCTTCATTGGTTGACAATCAATCATGTCTTCACATTCGGCTGGGCCGAAAATACGGATTGCAATTTGCAAGCCATCAAATTGATTACAATCGAACATGTTGTGTAGATTTTTATGAATTGAACGAGAACGTTGTTGTTGATGGTTGCTGGGGATTCAGATTTGTATATAGGTATAGGCTCTGTGTGTGTGTGCACTCGCTAAAGCTGGAGCATGGGCCTTTGAAAGAGGCTTCTATGAACAGGTTCTTATTTCACTACCAAGCATAGCAGATCCAATGAAAAAAGGTGAAAAAAAAGAATAAACACCGAAACGAAAACGCAAGCAAAAATACAGATGGTGTGACTAATATATGTGACCAAGCCTTCATTTTCCACACGCAAGTCGTCGTGCAATCTGATTAAATCACAATTAAGATTTAGTTTGCCTGTTTAACCATTTTGTCAAATTTAATTTTAGTGTTTTATGATAAGCAAAGCCATGAGGGTGTTATGATGTGTGTGCAAATGGTTATGGCTAGGCACTTAAGTCTTAAGTTCGTTGAAAGTTGATTTATTGCTTCGTTTCAGCATTAGACTAATTGAAATTCACGTGCTTGAGATAAAGGTTTTGTAGTTGAATTAACTTAATTGCCTATGGGTATTATAGTAAACTTAATGCACGATTTTAAGTCGTTTACAGTAGTGTGAGTTGGTGTAAGTCCTGTGTTTCGACCGACGACGCCGCTGAAGTAGTTACTCGGAAGTTTAGATTCAAGTTGAAGAAAACACCAAGGTGTATTTGAATTAAAGTTGGTAGACATGATTTCTTTCCCAATTACTAATTTTATTTCTTCCTTTCCTTCACCAACATATGACGTTACAATGTCAGTTGCAGTTTCTGGTAGCGATTGCATAAACATCGAGTTGTCGTGATTCTCTCCAGGGTGTTCTTTTTCTATGTTAATTTGAAATGACACTCGATCAGAGTCTTAAGTAAGCAATTGACCATAGTCTACCATGTCTAGTAGAAAACTCGGCCTTTTTTCTGAAACACTCGGCCGAATGTCTAGTGAAACCTTTGCTTTCTATTGAACGAAAGGAACCATACCTGTACGGAAAGCCACTTGTTAAACAAAACACAAGACAAACTGTTCGACCCGCTTGGATGGATATCAGCATGCGTCATCATGGCAAAATTAATGATGCAGTGACTTTGGGAACCAAGTTGTGATTGGAATGATCCGGCTCGAAGGACCAAATGTTCTGACTAGGTTTATTCTAAAAGAAAAACTAGGAAAAAAGACTTAAAAAACTTTTCTACTTCTTGTATTATATTACTATAGAGGTCAAAACTGACAAATTTTATGATATTGTTTGTATATCTTTTATAAATATGTGTGGTCATTGCAGTGGAAGCCATAAATAAAAGCTTCCACTCCCAGAAATGTCCAGGAGCAATCTCAAAGATCGCTTCTCGTGATTTTGAGTAATGACAGTGATTTATTCTTCATTGAAAGTGAGAATCCACTCAAGAATCTCTGAATGCAACTCAAATGTCAAGAAGATAATTTTCTTCATGGCATATTTTTTAAGAGCAATTGGTGCTTCACTCGTACAAAGGCAATTATGTTACTGAATAGAAACTATTTTGGGCTGACATTGGTTTTAAAATTAGTGTTTCCCCGAGTGAGATCAATGGATCGCGACACTAGGCTCTCGGTTTGAGTGAATCAATCAGCTTGAGTTTTCGTTGAAAAACCAATGGAACACCCAACATTTGCTCTATTCAGGTTAACGTAATTGCTTTTCTGTGAGTAAAACACCTATGGCTCTTAAAGAATATTCCTTGAACAAAATTTTCTTTATGACATTTAAGTAACAGGTGTTAGAGCTTCTTGAGTTGATTCTGACTTCAAATCGAGAAGCGGCTGTCACTCCTCAGAATCATGAGAAGCGATCTTGTTGCACTAATGGAATGGTTTGAGGATGCTCCTGGACGCTCCTGGACGGTTCTTTTCGTTCAATGGAAACTAACATTAGTGAGTCAGTTGTTATGTACTTTATATTCTGAAAAATCTATCCAACTTGAGTTCTGCTGGAAACCGCCTGGGTATCATAGGGGACACTGAACTTTAGGATCTTGGCGTGTAGGTGCTTTGCTTGAGTGTCTCGTTTAGGGTAGGTTTCTAGTGAAGAACTCGTTTTCTTTCAGTGTTTGGGAATACACTCGTTCTAATTCCCTAGTTTGTGTGTCTTAATACACTGAGTCTCTGGTGAGACATTTGGCCGGGTTTAAGGTAAATAAATCGATTTTCGGCTTGAGTTGATTATACTAAGTTTGATCGAGTGATGGTGAGACAGTTAAGAACACTTGTGCTAGGGGTCTTGGCCCAGAGGTCTTGGGAAATACTCGTTTTGAGTGCTTGTTGAGTACCTAACTCGTAGGAAGGAATTTAAAAACCAATGGAACACCTAAAATGATCTCTGTTCAGTTTAGACATATTGTCTTTGTTTGAGTGAAACACCTATAGCTCATAAATAATATTCCTTGGAGAAAATTTTGATTTTGACATCTGAGTAAAATGTATTAGTGCTTCTTGAGTGGATTCTCCCTTCAAATCGAGAAGTTGCTGTCACTTCTCAGAATCATAAAAAGCGATCTTTTTGCACTAATGGAACGGTTTGAGAATGTTTTTGGAACCAGAATTGTCCATAGCAGAAAAAAACTCATTAAATCTTTAATACACTTCTTGACCCAACGCCTTTCAACAAACATCATCTCACCCATCGCAGTTTTTATTAAATTCTATGCACTCAATCCGCCCACATTATTTTCATTTTCGTTCTTCAAACATTGAATGTCTATACTTAAATTCATTTAACGAGTGCAGTTTATCGCTTAAACTAACTTTTATTTCTCCTTTACAAGAATATGTTGTTATGCTTTGAAAGCCATGCCCTTACTCATACCGCATATGAAGTCGTTAATTCAGCCATATAGAGTTTTATGTTCTCTTAATCTACATCCTTCGTTATAATGGTATTTTATTGCCTCACTCATTTAGATATGGTCATCTTAGCCCTGTTTAGATTGGTCGTATGGTGTTGGCTTACACGAAACATACATTTTCTTCAAAAAATAAAATACAAAATTAATGTGAGAGTAAAAATATTTGAATAAATTTTCCTTGGTGAATGTCAAAATGTGTACTTACACGCTGAGTCTTTATTTTTTACTTACTACTCGCAATCTTACAGCTTTATATGCCTCTAATTAACCTCACAGACATGAAATTTTCATCTCCTCGAATTGCATAATTAAACTGCCAAGATGTTCGTAGATTGCGAAATGCCACTGTCTTCTGGTGTGGTCTTTCAAATAAGGTATTGAGTATTTAATATTTACCACGCCGCGACGGTTCAATCAATCCGAGAAGGATGCTTTTGCTATCTGCAAGTTGCACTTAATCGGATTACTATGGGATATTTCCGCAGGCCACAGTGGAGTCTGATGTGGGTTTCCACAATGTGCGTCAGGCTGAAACTTACAACGGATTTTGTATTGGAATCTTCTTTTGTGATATGTCATCAATAGAGAGGAGTGGATTTCATGAACTGTCAACATTTACTGCGGCTAAGGTGACATTTAACTTGGAGCACTCTGTAGTTTGGATTTTAAACATTGAATAAATCTGATTGTCTATTGCCACACATCCGATGATGGATAGATTTGAACTTGTTGTGGCATAAATTTAAAAAAAAAAACTTCATTGTAAATTGAGATAAATAATGGACGGAAAAGTGTGGAGAATCGTAAAAATTGTAGTAAAAAATTTAGTAGAACTTAACTCATTTCGCAAAGCAGCAGCGTACTTTGAAACCTAGTACGCTGCTGATGCAAAACGGAATTTTTCGTTGGTCTCCCCAAGCACGACCAAATCATATACGAACACTCAGCGGAAATATTTGAGTACAGTATCATCAGCTGTTTAGAAAAAGTGACAATCAAAGTCAAGTCAAAAGTGTGACACTTATTTTTAAATATTTAATTAAATAATTAATATTTTTATCATTTAATGAGTTTACAAAACTATATGGAGAAGAATAACTTCTTTCTACAATAATTTGCTCATCATCTGCAAAGAAAACTTTCTTCAATTCGAGTCAACCCATATCTAACCAAAGAAGGCAACAAACTATTGTTCCACGGGTGTCGCCTTTCGCGAGAAATTGGCAAGTCCTCCGTTAGTAAATTCATTGCCTTGAAAAGGGCTTTTTCAATTATCCGTTCGGAACCGGCAAAAAGTAGTAGGTCCCCTCCATTATCTCACAAGGTATGGTTGTGAGAAATGCGCTAGGCCCAGGGATTCCTCGCTCTGTTGCGCCACCCTATTTATTTATTTATTTATTTATTTATTTAACCTGACCTTCCTCATAACCATATACAGCACTAGGTGATCCTGATTTGAAAACAGCTATGCTGGCAGAAAAGCAGCGATCGATTGCAGCTGCTAAGAGGTTACCACAAGCGATACAAAACATATATGGCCAGGACTAGATCCATAACGCACAAGAAATTTTCTATCCATATAACCAGATTGCACGTTAGCTCCGTAATCAATGTCATCACCGGACATTTTCTGAAAGGAAGACACGCCATAAGGCTCGGCGTTTCCTCTAATGACTTCTGCACAAGTTACTTAGAAGAGGAGGAGGAGGATACAATTCCACACCTCCTCTGCTCATGTCCTGCACTCTCCTTTAAAAGAATACGGCACCTAGGGAAATATTTTTTTGATGATCCAAGCGATCTGCCGAACACAGATCCCCTGCATCTCCTTCGCTTTATTAAAAGCTCCAAATTGCTTTGTTAAGTGAGGTACTCCCTCGCATAATTTATATAGTATCACAATGGACCTAATAATGGTCTAAGTGTGTCAGTTTGTTTTCCTGGCAGCCATTTAAACCTAACCTAACCTAACCTACCACAAGCGATAAACAGTGACATTGATCCTTCATTGCTACGTTTTTTTTTATATATATATAATTAGCATGCACAAGGTTATGACTACCCTTATAATGTTAAAGAACACTGTGCGAGCATTTAGGAAAATAGGACAGGATTTGAAAGGAGACATCGATGCCCGTTACTCGAAGCAATTCAGGACCAACGAAAACCTTTTGATAAATGGAAAGAAAAGTTCTCAATTACTTTCAGTCGTTATGTGAACAATTTGTTTATACATTTGGGAAACGATTTGGGACACTATCTTCTGCTGAACTTGTTCTGTCCAAACTTAATTTTGTTCACAAAGAGTTGGTAGCTTACACAGAACTTACATATGCACTGGACAAAAGCAATGAACCGAAAGACACATGACGTGACGGTCTTACTAGAGCTTACACCACATCTTTGAGTAAAATCTACGAATGAGATGTCCATAACTTCTTTTCTTTGGCAGGGAAATTTTGGATTTTATTCTTTCGTCGACTTATTCAATAAATTTTTTTTTCTGTAGGCTCGGCTTCAGAGTACGGAAAAGTAGCGAGCATCACACGAAGACTAAGACTATTCTACTTCTTCGAAAAAGTAAGCTATATTAGTACCTTATGGAACGTTTGGTATCAACAAAGAGTCCTGGGCTGCTGATGTTGAGACTGCGGATCGACACCTATTCGATGTGATACTGGAAAAAATTCTAGCCGAACTAGAACCGGTTGCTTTGCAGGAACAACTTTTTTGCATAAATTCCTTTCAAATGGATGTGATAAGCCTCACAACTAAAAATACTCAAAAAACATTGGATGCATAAGAAAGCCAACGGAAAAGGACGTTTTATGACCAATTGGGTCTTTTATTTTCACTAATGAAGCTAGTTTTTTTTAATTGTTTATTTCATTCTTTTTTTTGCCTTTTCATTTTCGTCTTCAATTAACGCAGCAACGCAGCTTAATAAAATTCATCAATTTTCTTTTTTACAAAATTCAATTAAGTAAATGGTACAATAAATCCACAAAACAAAAAACAAACAATAGAACTGTCAAAATTTTGAAAGCATTTAATGTCCCGGGAGATGAATGACGGACGAAAAAGTGTGAAGAAATTCAGAAATTGTAGTAAAAGATCTACTACAATTATTCACCTATGAAACCTTATTCGCAGAGAAGCAGCGTACTGCGATGTGCTTTTTTCTCTGGAGCTGGGGTATGCTCGTCGGGTCCAGGGTCGACCAAAGAAAACAAAAAAAACTTCTTAAAGCTTAAAGCTAATCTAATATAATGTTCATTAATTCTTATCGCTAATTCTGGTGGTGGTTCCAACGCTTGTAGATCCTTACTCCTTCGCTGGCAACACGGTCATCAAGTACGGGTCTTTAATCGCTGGCATCAACAGGAAAAAACCCTGGCATCAACAGTAGAAATACTGGCATCAACAGACAAACGCTGGCATTAACATGAAGATCCTGGCATCAACAGATAAACGCTGGCATCAACAGGAAACCTGGCATCAACAGTAAAAATACTGTCATCAACAGGAAGATCCTGGCATCAACAGTAAGAATACATTGCATCAACGGCTTATAGCCGGCAAAATAAAACCCAAAAGTCTTTAAGAGGCTAGTGGGGGGATTTGTGCTAGGAACTCCAAGGAGACCTTGCGTAAAAATTGGGAATCTCTGGGCACACTACGTACCCCTGGTTTTCCTCAAGTGGAAGTAGCCTGTACACGAGATTGGTACTTTTCAACACGGACTGGCTTTGGTCTTCTCGTATTTTTCTGGATGCCTTATAATATAAAGTTATCTACAAACTACAACTAGTGAGTGTGAGCTCTATGGCGTGAATGAAAAATCTCATGTGAAAACAATGGTATGTGTATTTGCTGGCGGTAGGGTTTGTATTTGTAACTTCGTTACAGTACTGTGCAACGAAAAGGAGAGCCAAGTTCTTAGTTGACGATTCCGTTCCGTCATTTTTGTGTAGAACTATCTTGTAAGACACACTGTGCTCTTAGCATTTTATCTTAAATTAACTGATACCACATCTTTGTGTGTGTAATGGCCTGACGATCTTGCGATCATCCCGACATATGTTCATGATACAAAATAATCAGTTATCTAACTTTTCCTATATATTAACAGTCTTCGTACTGTAAAGGGAGCCAGTTTTAAATATACTGTCATAAAGTGAAGTCAGTTTGCAGTTTGTTTTATTTTAATATATTTCAAGTTTGCTCACCGCCGCCTACATTTGTATTGGATTTTTTTTCGTTTCAGCAGCATACTAAACTCTGGTTAAATATGGCTGCTTCCGTCAATTATGGCTGCTTCTGTCAATGATACCAGGAAGCCCTAAGGGTAAGATTCTGCATCTGTCCATTGACCTCAAGGAATGCTTGGACGTGGACGTGCTCCCGAATAGCACACGCCCAACAACCAGTACCAAATAACTAAACAACTGAATAACCGTCATTTTCGATATACATATGTATGTACCTATTAGATCGTCAACTGGTAACTGGCAACTAACAACTGGGTTCTTAAGTCATTTATGATTAAACGGTTACTAGTAACGCAGTTACCGATATATCGGTCTATCTCTACCCCCAAAGCTGCTCTAATCTTGGCATACCTGCAACATCGCATATGCTTAGCATCTCAAACTATAATCCCTCCAACTTCTCCCTTCATGTAGCTTCGCAATCAACGTCACATAAAAATTATGAATCTAATCGTTTGGCAAAAATTAAAGTACATTGACTTCACTCAAGGATATTTTCTATGCTTCTGGCTTGCCATTGTGTGTACTCATTTTTATGGTGTAAATGCTCCATGTATTCGTGTCATGTTTAAATATAATTGACTTTGTTCAGTTAATCCGTTTATGAAATGAAAATGCAAATTTAATTTAAATGTTCCGCACATATGAGTTTTAGATTGTACCCCATATAAAGGATAATAGTCGACGTGAATGCAAACACATGCACACCAACTATACGATGAGCAAGAGCAACATACAAAGCTTTGCTTGTTGGTGCTATATGCTCCACAGCAGGCGGATGAATGTCGCTTATAGCAACAGTGCCAACTGCAAGCTCAACGCCAAGAAACATCACATCAATATGCAATGTGGAAGTGGAACTTATACTATATAGATTATACAACATATGCGGGTGTATAAGGACATCATTGAAGCCGGGTCTATATTATAATGTTGCCGGATGGGACAAAAGTTGTAGGTGTATGTGGAAAAAGGGTGCTCGGTTAAGTGTAAACATTGCAAACGCACATAAAATAAAATAGATATCATGCACATTTAGTGCAAGAATGTAGGCAGACAGACAGATATCCTTCCACTGCCATATTGCTGTTGCATCACTTTGTAATGGGATTATGGTATGCGCATCGACCTAGCAACCCACCAACCCACCAACCAACCAACCCATCATAGCAAATGCATAATGGCGTGTGAGCATGTGTGTGTTCTGTTCAATCGAATGAATAAATTTGCCAAAGGATTATAAGAACCAAATGGCAGAAATTGGCTTCGTTGCCACTAGTTCTGTTCATTACAAAAGGCATTTAGCATCTTAAAACTACATAAAACTATATACTTGGCAAATGAAGGCAATGGCGCTGTTGTTTTTGTGGCAAAGACGACAAAACGTTCCGTTTATACGAGTACCTTATCCTTGAAAACGACGGAAAAAATGAGGAGCTTAGCTTGAGCGAACTGCATAGCAACAATGAAGCTAAGCGGTTAAGCCGATTAGTTCCAGCGATCAAACATTTATCGCAAAAGATGAGTCTACATCACAAATAGTCAAGGAGACTCTATATCGGACAGAAAAACTTGGATTTCTGTTGGTCTGATATGAGCCTTCCCGCAATCGGTGACCATACTTTAAGAGCTGGCGAAGGAAAAGCTAACGAGAGGAAGGTATGCAACTACCTGTAGGCTTTGCAAGCTAAGCATGGTCTCTGCTGCAACTTGTGATGCTTCTATTTGAAAGGCTGCGGTATGACTCAGGGTGTCCAGGGTCAACCCAAGAAAGCTTCAATAGACTTGGATTTCGGCGGTCCAACTTCTCAATATACGCGAAATGGTGGGTTTAATTAACTTTAAATTTGCTACAATATCTCCTCTCAGGATCAGGTTTACAAATTAACAAATTTTATATTTAGTTTTACAAAAAAGCAAGTCTTATGATTTCTTGAATAAAGTCTATTTCAGGTGCTGGTCCACGGAATAGTTGGTATCGATCGATCTTCACTGGTGTAGTGGCGATGGTTAATCTGGCGATACGGTTGTATAATACGGCAGTTTTTTCCTCTGCTTAGCGGCGGTGGACTCCTATCTAGATCTGCGTTAGGCAGGGCGCTATATCGGCAACAGCGGATTTCGTAGCAAAGGTCTGCGTTGGAGCAATTTATCGGCGGCGGTGGACTGCGTAGAAAGTGCTTGCTTTGTATCAAACGGCAAAGCAATTTATCGGCGGTGGGCTTCGTAGAAAGTGCATGCTTTTACTAAGGGCAGAACACTCTGTCGGCGGCGGCGGATTCCGTAGAAAATGTTCTGCGATTGCGTACCACGATGAAAGCTGCCTTTACGGAGACGCGATGCCTAACCAAGGAAAATCTAAACGCCCGGCTGGAAACAAGCCACAACGATTAAATTTCCTCTACGGAGGCGCAAAACCAGCAAAGACCGAGCAAGGAAAGTCCAAACGCCCAGCAGGAAAACAAGCCACAACGATTAGATTTCCTTCACGGAGACTAGAAGTCAAAAAAGGTAAGAAGAATTCGAACGCCCGGCTGAAACAAGCCGCAACGATCAAATCTCATTAACGGTGAAGCGAGAAAAAAGTATTAACCAGGTAAATTATATTTGTCCGGCTGAGAACAAGCCACAACATTCAAAAACCTCTAATTCTTTTTCTGATTCACCTCTATTCATTAATTTTGTCACTGAAACCGAATGTGAGCTGTAACCGGTCAGTGACAATTGTGCTAAAAATAATTGGATGGGTATTGCCAATGTATTTCCCAATAAGGAAATGCAAAAGAAGTCATAAGGCACGGAAAGGTAAACAATGTTTGGCCTTGCAGTAGGCATTTATTTTGTAATTTAATTACGTATGGGGGATTTCAATGGAAAGAAATACTGCACTGTTTTAGTGCGGCATTTTGGGAGTAGGTAGGGTAAAGATATTGTGACGCTTCGTCACAAACTGCAAGAATTTCGTAATGGTAAAAATAACTTGTATCAACGAAGGAATTGAAAAAAATTGCACAGATTTCTGAAAAGAAAAGTACGCTACAGTTGAGCACACACGACTTTCAATGACGTCGATTAAAGACCCGACGTTTTAACATACGAACGGAGAATATCTCTCCTCCGACTTTTATCTCATGTCATTAGAATATTATACGTATTTTCGTTGGAAGAACACATAACTTCGATAAAGAGTCGTCAACTCTCACAAATGAAAAGAAAAATTCAAAGTTCCAGCCAATATTAATAAATTGCGAACAATGCTCGCCTAATGAGGTTCATCAACTCCAAATAATCCGTGCAAATGTGTGAGAAAAGGCAAAAGAAGTATTCGTTCCTTATCCGTTATCCTTGCAACAAAAAAAAAAGAAGAAGAAAAAAAGAAGAAACTATTCCTTGTAATTCTAGTGGCGGCTCTATGAGTATCATAAGAGAATATTGCAACGCTCTAGTATTTCTAACACGTTCTCAAAAGAAAACTTTTCCAATAACTTCTGATGTCCTTCTTTTTTTTGGCCTTCACCCTTCACCCTTTGCCTTCGCGCGCCCTCAATGTTCGTTTTGGCACACATCATCGACGAAGACGTCGAAATAGTAGGTACATATAACTATATGCCGCCTGCCTGTGCTCTTGCCTGATGCCTGATGGCCTGGCCTAGACAAATACCTCAGGAAAATACTCATGCGAATCCTGTATCTGTATCCCGACCGCACAAGTTTCAAATATTTCATAATAAAAATGGAAACTTCTTGAAGGGAAATGCAGGCATTAAGACCGTATTCATTTCATATCGTTTGCTGAGTGGAACATGTATAGTACATATACCTATACGGACATTTGGTATAAAAAAAAAACAAAAAAAAAAGAAAATACTCAGCTCGATTCCAGTGTTGCTATAGATATAGCCATCCGCATCAGACAGTAACACACTAACACCCACACAAATACACTCAACACTGACTCAAGCACAATTCTTTGGTGCGGAGGCAAGTTAATATCGGATGATGGATTCATGTGCTAATACCTCGCACATGTGTGCTGTTGGAAATTTATCATTTTCTGAGAAGCAATTAAGAACTGTGAAAGGGAAGCGACCCTGGCTGGAGCAGCAATGGCATTCCATTCCATTCATGGTTGGCAATCAGACGTTAAATTTGCAACATATCGGATTAGTTAGGTCCATTACGACGAAGAAGGGAAAGATGATTCCTTGTCGGTTTTGAGAATAGTGAGAAAATAATTTTCAAAAGCACCAAGACCCAAGACATCAATGGGCACAAATGTATAGGTTAAGGTACAGACATATATATATTTATATATTAGAAGTTTTGCAAGAGAATTACTAGGGAATTGCTCAATTGAGTGGTAATTTAAAAGGATTTCGAACTGATGGAGCAATATGGATTCGAAAGTTTAACAAAACCTTTGATCCCGATCGTACGATGTTTGGAAGAAGGTTGGTAGGTGGGTAGGTGCTAGGTGTACGATTTGGGTAGAAAAGCCCTTTTAAATGTTTTTCCTTCTATGTTTTTCTTTGATAGAGGTTCTTCCTGAGATGACATTCATTATTTTTTCAATATCAGCAGCATCTGCTTTTGAGAAGCCTAATCAAGAGAAATCGATGAAAAGGATTAATAGTTTTTGGTTGGTACCTACAAACAAGATGTGTGGTGTGCTTGAATTAAAGGACTTGCATGTTGCAGTCTTTCTGTTTTTGATTTTGTTTTCTGTTCGCATTGGTAATTTGAACAAGAAAGTGATACTTCAGTGCACCCAGTGATAATGTCCTTTACCTTACAATCGCAACTAAACTTGTGGATAACGATAGTAAATTTATATCGTCCTGACAAAAAAATGTGAGCTATGTAAGACTAAGAAATTCTTCGGCTAGTCAAAAAATTAAGGTAGACAAAAATTTGAAGAAGAATTTGGCACCTTCAGAGAACTATTTCAAAACCTCTCAATTTCTGGGCAATGTTAGTCAAAAAAGAAGCGGCTGGGCAAGCTGTTATACGCAATAGTGCAGTCAATGAAGCGAAAAATAGGGCCTTACCTCCGAATTTTTTTACTGTGAACCGATTTGCATGAAATTTTGGAATTAGGCTCATCTTACCCTTAACTTCAAAAGTGAAAATAATTCGAACACCGCCACCACCCTGGGGGTGGTTGCCACGCCTTCTCGGGGGTGAATTTTTTTTCTTCAAAATAACCTCGGATATCGATAAAAGGCCTAATTTTAAGCAAAAAATCAAATATAAAGTTTTTCACTAAGTCCAATACTTTTCGAGTTATTGGCAATTGAAAATTCGCAATTTTTTCACGTTTTTCATCTATTTATTGCAAATATCTCTAAAACTATACGTTTTATCGAAAATTTTATAAAGAACAAAATTGTAGCAGGTAAAAAAATGAACAATTTGGTTTTTTATAAAGTATTCTAAAAACAATATTAAGCTAGATATAAAAGATCAAAGCCATTTTTTATTTTGTCTGAAATTTAATCGTTGTGGTCAATGCTATTTAGCGGCGAGCAGATGCATTTTATGCATTCTAATACAAGAGAATGTTTTGTAGTGCTTGAAATAACCTTTAAAATGAGCACTATTAAAAGTCTTTTGCACGTAAAATAAGTGAGCTGTAGTGCAAATAAAGGGAGCATTTAATGTTTTTTTCTTTTAAATCAATGGGTTTCCAAAAAAGTCACGATTAAAAAAAAACAACAAATTTTCATATTTAAAAAAAACCCACTTTTTTTCATAATATCTCAAAAATGACGACAGATACGTATAAAAGTGTAAATAGGAAAAATTTAGGTATTTTTCTGACAAACAATTTGGTTTTTCTAGTTTTTTCAGTCAGACAAAAATTGATGGAGATATGATTGTTTAAAGAGCGCGTGGCAGCGCAATCGCAGCCTATTTTAAGTCCTTTAACCCTTCACCGTTTTTGCAAAAGGTTGTTTACTACATATTGCAATAAAGCATGTTGTAGCTCTCTTAATTACCTTTACTATGGTTTTTTATAAGTTGAGATAGCATGAAAATTGAAGGAGTTATGGTCCAAAAACTCATTGATTTAAAAGAAAAAAACATTAGATGCTCTCCTTATTTGCGCTACAGCTCACTTATTTTACGTGCAAAAGACTTTAAATAGTGCTCATTTTAAAGCTTATTTCAAGCACTACAAAATATCTCTTTATATTAGAATGCATAAAATGCACCTGCTCGCCGCTAGATGACATTGAACATATCGATTAAATTTCAGACAAAACAAAAAATTACTTTGAACTTTAATATCTAGCTTAATATTGCACATAGAATACATTAAAAAAAAAAAAATTGTTAATTGATTTATCTGCTACAATTTTGTTCTTTATAAAATTTTCGATAAAACGTATAGTTTTGGAGATATTTGCAATAAATAGATGAAAAACGTGAAAAAATTGCGAATTTTCAATTGCCAATAACTCGAAAAGTATTGGACTTAGTGAAAAACTTTATATTTGATTTTTTGCTTAAAATTAGGCCTTCTATCGATATCCGAGGTTATTTTGAAGAAAAAAAATTCACCCCCGAGAAGGCGTGGCAACCACCCCCAGGGTGGTGGCGGTGTTCAAATCATTTTCACTTTTGAAGTTAAGGGTAAGATGAGCCTAATTCCAAAATTTCATGCAAATCGGTTCACAGTAAAAAAATTCGGACCTAAAATGCTTCATTGACTGCACTACAAGAGGATCGTTCAAAAGAAGAAATTTCAAAGAAGAGAATGGAAGACAAAAAGAGTACAATTGTATGTTAGGTTATATTTGGCTGCCGGTGCACGGTGACGGACACACTTCGGTTCATCACCTTCTGGTTGAAAAACCTTCGAACCTAGACTAACGAGTTGATCACTAGTTAGTCAAACCATTTAGAACTTCTTATGAAAGGGGAGAGACTTTTTGTGTCTTTATTAGCTAAATCGCTGGTGTCGTCGAAAAAGTAATCAGCTAGGTGAGCTTTCCGTCTGTTAGCAAGTGCAGGGCATGAGCAAAGGAAATGTTGGATTATCTCCTCCTTCTCTTGGTCCTTAAAGTTTCTGCAGAAGTCATTTAGTCTTTTAGAGTGTCTATTTATCAGACAGTGTCCTGTAAGGACACCTATAGTGGTTCTAATGGGCAGACGACTTTGATTCAATAAGCTATTTGAACGTTTCGAGCTCATACATGGCCAAGTTCGCTTGGTCATAAGACATGTATTACTCTGCGTCTATCTAGTGCTCATCTTCTCAGAGGCGTCCTGATTTAGCAAAAATTCACATGTTGTAATAGGTATACCTATATCCCATATTGTTCTCATCAGCTTTCAGGTCGAAGATGAGAAGTTGTTCCTTTTTTGGCGAGTTCGTCTGCCATGCAGTTGTCTGGTATATCTCTGTGACCCGGCACACAAGATAAATGTTGAACTGGCTTCGACGCCTCTTTAAAAGACGTGCTATAGTCATGGACCGCATTAGATTTCAAAGAGACAGAAGCAAGAGGATACAACGTTTTTTCTAAGCCAGGAGAGAATTTCTTTTATCGCCAGAATTGTCGCTTGGAACACGCTACAGTCTGGTAGGGGGAAGAAAAGGCTTAAATTCAGCCTTTTCGAGAAAATTCTACTACCTACACTATCACAGGCCTGGGATCCGTTTGTGTAAAAGTTTAAGGCTTCATTATCCAAAAGAGTACCACTCTCCCAAGCTTCTTTTGAGGGTATGGTTATTAGAAATAACTGATGCAAATACTTCCCGTTCGCTGGACTTTGACAAGCTTGATATAGTTTAGCATTTATTAATATAGGTCTTATGACCGATATGTATATCCACCAAGAGATATTGGTGGTGAAATGCCATTAGCAGCCAATCGCCTCCCAACATGAGAAAATGTCAATGTTTCGCATATTAACTCATTCCTCAATATTGGTTTTCCAAGTTAGTTTGTTCGAAAAACTTTACGTCTAGTTATTTTTAGCCCGATTACAATTTATTGTACCTACAATTGTATACTAGGCACAAATATTTTTGGAAAAAAGTGTGGCGATCATTTAAGCTTACGGTATATATTTAAAATACTGAAATTCAAGCATGTGGATAAGTACTCGTATTACGCCACTAGAGCAAGAACGGAACTGAAAGCTGTCAATGACACGTGTTTGTCTATAGAAACCAGTGGCGTAGCATAGGGGGGGGGGTTTGGGGATAAACCCCCCGAAAATATTTCAGTCGAATATCATTTAAACGCTTAATTTTTTTTTTTTTTTGTTTTATTGATGCATATTTGTTTTTCATATTTAAAATTTAAGTTCGAGCTTTTCACAAATCAGTATCTAAATACATGTATGTTTGTGTTTTGTCAACATTGAGCTATAGAAAACAGTTGAAATGCGTTAGTAGGGCTCCTATTTATTAAAATCATTGACTTATTAAACATGGACTGCTAGGACCCAACTTCACGATGGTTCCACGTATTCTAAGCAATACTAGCGAGCATCATTTCAGCGGAAAACTAGTGAAACATTTTTGACACTGCTAAATAATCACGCTAGCTAAATCACAGCAGATGTCGTTATTGTTTTAGTTAAGAGTAAGATATTGACTAGTGTAACCAAAAATAAGTGCAATCATTATTATCCAACTTTTGTATAGAGAATTAATGCAACTAGCAGTCCATGTATCATAAGTCAATACAATGCTTCAATCACATTGATCTATTACGCCAGTTCCACAAAGAAAAATCTCACTGAGCGCTCAATGTCACTTTGACGGAGCGCAAACAGTTTTGTGGAGCATAATTCCCAGCTCAACTGTGTCCTTGTTTTCAAACTTTTACTCATCATCATCAGAATGTTCAACGAAAATTCGCTGATGCTGAAAAAATAGCCGAGTCTATAGGAGAAAAAATTTAAGTTTCCAGGATTGTGCATCGTCAAAAACACCGACAAAATTACCAAAGCAGTTCAGCAGAAGATTATTACCGTATATCAATATTCATACTTTTCCTGGATCACTTCATATCATCCATATCTGACAGATTTGCGAAACACAAAAAAATAAAATTTTTTCAATAATCGGAAATACCATCCCTGAAAAAATGGTCAGGAAAGACGTTAAGAATATTGATGAAACCGTGGAAGTAATAATGAATCAATGGCCAACAGGGACTGAGGCAGCTGATGCTTCAACCGTAATAAATGAAGTGTTATTTTGGAGACAACGTTGGGTTGGGCCAGAAACTCAACGAAAGACATTTATAGAATCATTAAATCTTTGTAACGATTCACTTTTTCCAAACTTTTTCAAATTTTTGAAAATAGGTGCAACATTGGCTGCGACCATTGCTAGCAGCGAGCGTAGTTTTTCCACGTTGAGGCGTCTAAATAGAAACTTAGGTTTCATGGAACCTGTGGAAAGAAATTTCTTGAAAAAAGACACAGACAGCCTAGTAGGCACCTATTTTCTCGATCAAATGCATTCCACTCGTCAGAACTCACAAATCATTGTGTATTTTTACAGATTAAAAGTTTATCTGAAGAAAGAAAGGTTTGTTTCACTAAGTTACGAAATTTGGTCCTTTCTAAAAAAGCAGAATTCGGAGGATATTTTTTCGATGAACTAGACCACTTCTCAAATCTGCCTCTGATGATACAGGGTGTCCTTTCAATCCTTTTCGTTTATCTTATACTTTGTTATCCTGGAAAGCGGGTTGTTTCCAGCAGCACGAGAGAAACAAGATATTTCATTCATAAAATTTTTTTTACAGAAAAAGTTATGCTGCTTAACAATTACAACAATATCAATACAATAAATGGGACCGGTAACAGATGACAGATGACAGATCCCAGATGACAGTAGCCGCGTTTTATTATCACAATGATCCAATCCGGATCAGATCTTGATAATAAAACAGCTTTGGATCATCATATTTCCAGTCGGAAGTTGTGAGAGACTCGCTCTTTCAACTGACTTTTCAAAGGAGTTGCAGAGTTGCCCTACGAACTTTTTTTTCAATGGTTAATTTTTTGTTCTTTTTTAGGGAAATATGATGCTCATGCACTTTGTCAAATATATATTTTTTTGCACTAATTCTTATTAATTTCACGAATATACGTTTTGTTTTGTAAAACTTTCTCATTATGTCATGTTTTATACAAAAATGAATAAATGTGAAGTTTCTCGCTATCTATCTAAAGTATATTCCATTTCACACAGATAAAAATGTTCATGTGGCAATACTGTTGTATTGGAAATATTGGAAATGATACCAACGTTTTCAATGGAAAGTCTCCTCTTGTGTGAAATAGAAGAACTAATTTTTAGATCACAAAAATAGATCCAACTAAAAAGCAGGATTTCGCTTTGTTGTTGTAACGCTAATAAACCCATGATCTGATCCGGATCAGATCAATAATAAAATGCGGCTAGTATACTATGCGTTCATTTCATCCTTCGATGTTACGCGATGTAACATCGGCTGACATTATGTCCGTTCCTAAATGGAAAAAAGTTACGAAATGTAACATCGATGCCGTTTTTAAGTGCAATGTTAAGGTGTCAGAAAGTTAATTTTTGCAGCTTTTTCCAATTCATCTCTGGGACTTGAGTTTCGATGTTGATCTGTCAAACCCCTCTAAAACTGTTGTTGCTCAGATTTTTTTTTTTTTTTTTTGTTTATTAATCTTTCAAAATTATATGAGCAGTTATTGATTTTCAATCTACTACATTTCAGAATTCTTTTTTCTTCATCAAAAACAAATTTCCTTTTGCTGGGTTTATATTTTAAGAAGTTCTTTATTCTTATTTTCGAAAGACCAGCAAAGTGTATCATCGAGTCGTTCCTAAATGAATCCATGATTTTGTAACAAAGTTAAACATACACAACGACAACGTTGATTTTGACACTACAGCATCGCGTTACATCGAAGGATAAAAAGAACGCAGTACAGATGATAGAATACAAATCAGACAACCTTGATTACAGAATACATCAGAATTAACAAAATGCATTACATTAACATCTTCAAATCAAGAACTGTAGAAAATAATGGCCGAAGTTCCCATCTCTTTTAAACGAATGGACAGTCTTGAAATACCAACTAAACTAAACTTAAATAAAAAGTTAACAAGTTGACGTAATGCATCATCTTTACAGATAAAACACCTCCTTTAGTTGTATAAACAAGGTAAAATAAAAGCGCATGGTTATATCGGGAGACTTTTTGGGAAAGAGTTTAAGCTTAAGAAACTTTGCCCCTCACAAAGGACTCTTTACATTCTATTACTATTCTGCTGGTCAAATTTAAACCACTGAGCCGTCAAGACATAAAATAGAAGCTGTGAATTTTGTTCAACCAAATAATAATTTATCAAGTCTTTGCTGCAGTAGCGCATAACCTCACAGATTTTCCATTTCACAAAGGATTTAAATGCAACCATACAACGTTTATTTCTATACGCCATGTTATTCCGTTGTTTATATCACTTCTTATAGAAATCAAAGCACATTAATAAAAACTATAAATCTAAGTTTTCTAGAAAAAGTGTTTCTCTTCTGGCATAATATATACTACATGTTTTATGAACTAGATAAAGACTTAAATATTTTGCTAGTTGTCAAAGGGTATTAATGCTCCGTACGATATCAAGAATCTAAGGCCTGCGTCTCATCAAAAGAACCCACTTTATTTAAGTAGACGTAATCTGACTTAGTAGGTTTGCAAGACCGCTAAGCTTCAAAAGCACTACTTGCAATTCTGACTTCTAACACGCACAAAAGAGATCTTTAGTCTGAAGGATATTCTATAAACCGAAACAGGACAACAAACAAAAGATATGTTCCCAGTGTAGCTTTCCAATTAATTCTGTTCTCTAACACTTTAAACACACGACAAATAAAATTTCAAAAAGGCATTGCTTTTGTTTCGTAATCGCATATCAAACGAAAATTCTATCATCACACACAAAATAGAAAGCAAGTATAAGACGCAGTCGTCGTAAAGGGATTTTTTCTTAATACCAATGACAGCATTATTTGAAAAACCATATTAAAATACCTGGAGTTCAGTCAACAAAGAAAACGTACTACATACCTACCTTACCTACATACCAACCACCTTTACAGAGGCGAGAAAAGTTTGTATCTTTGGAATAAAGTAACACATTATCATTATCAACCCCAAATCGTTGGCGTTAAGTATTCGACTTTCCTGTGCTGTGTACATACATATCCATAAACATCCCGAGCGGTAAAGCGAACATAAAGACACGGAAAAATGTCTCCATCCGCTGCTCCACCCGAACATAATATCGAATGTCAACGAAATAATGATGTCACATTATATTCGATTCACCTTCGTCATATATCTTCCATTGACGACATTAATGGCGTTCCACAGGGTGATAAATTTTGCTCGCACTTTTTTTCAGCTCCATTCCTTCGTGCTATTCAATATGATGCTTGATTATCAAAAAGTCTGGGATGGGGGGTGAAGATTGGATATGAAATGGAGCAGTGTGGTGGGCTAACATTGTGTTGTATTGTAAGCGCAAATGCGTATGCATGAATGTTATCGTTGGCATTTGGATTTGCGTAAAATGCGACCGACGGCGACGGTAGGGGGAGTAGTGCGAGTGTTTGGTATATATGAGTATAGTCGGATAAAGGTATGACAATACAAATAGATAAACACAACCAAGTTGTGAGAGTTCAAAGAAATCGAAGAGGCAAAGGAATAAGAAGGCATTGTGCGAATGGGTCTTATGAATTGTGTCGATTTTTCACTTTGCATACATTTTATGTCTTTTTCAGTGGAGTATGTGTTATTTATGGCACAAGGAAATATTATTTATGAAGGCTGTTCTGTTCTCTTCATGCAAACAAAGAAAAAAATGCCTTGGTCAAGGCAGTTAAGTTAATGTAAATGTACATCTACTTACAAACATACTTACATTTACTTATATATACTGACACTTGCGAGACAATACAGCACACATTCCTTCAATGCAAGTGGGCGAATGTTTTGATCCGTCCTGGTATTGATAAGTCTCATAAATTATTGTTTGAAGATCTTAATCAAGTTCTTGTTAATTTATATGGACTCGTGTAGTTGTCGGCCGTCGTGTTGTAATGAAAACATGGCTTTAAGGGGCTTGTGGGTATTTAGAGTTCAGAAAATTCTTGTTCAATGAATGTTTCTGAAAACTGATAAACACAAACACACTCATGCATGGCATATGAAATAAAACCTATAATTTGAAATACTTTGTGTTTTAGTGAATAGTAGAGTGTGATGATGGTGGAGTCTACTTTGAAAAGGATTCAGATGGTGACGAAAATATTCAGCTTTTAAGAAGGCACAAGCATTTTGGAAGCGTGCTGCTGTATTTTTGAAAGTCAATGAAGTCAATAAAGACGAATTGAACCGTAACTGTCGACACTCTGTCTTAGTAAAAAGATAGGTATTGATTAATTTTTTTTTTTTTGTGGGGCAGAGGTCTTGTCACTCCAAAGCATTGGCTGCCTTTCGACCTTTGTTATCAAATCGAGCTAGGGGCTAGATGGAGGCACGTCTGTACGCACTGCACAGCCATGTGCTGCTGTCATTTGTTGTTTGTTCTTTGTGGTTTCTTTCTGGTAAGTCTATGTCTTGAGAGGTTTATCAGCCAATGGTCTTTGTCACTAGTGGTACGACCACTCTCCCCCCTCCTCCTTCCACATCATATATGTACTTATCTCTGGAGTATGTAGATATAATGTAATGCAAAGTAACGATTTTTCTTTATAAAGCTCAAACGATAGTTTTATTAAGCCTTTTTTCCTGGTTTGAGTGATATAAGAAAGCAGAAATAAGGAAACGACGTAGATGATATGATTTGAAATTATGAGCTAAGTGGTGCTTCTGATGCCAATGGTAAGCATCTCTGTCTATTACGTGTGAGTTTGAAGTTCGAATCTCATCGCTATGGCCATGAATTGTCCTCCGAGAGTGATCCACATGGCATGATAAGTGCTTTACTACTTAGCCATTCAGGATCTGTATGTAATTGTAGTATACCCATTGGCAAGCCCGATGTGAATAATAAATTTTATTCCAGATGCATTTATTCTGGCGATATATTCTGAAACTAATCTTAAGCTAAGAAAACAAAAATTAAATGAGTTTTCAAGAAATTTGAAAATTCAAAGAAACTTTTTCACAAATACTTTCCAATTTATCACTCGAACGAAGAAGCTTAAAAAGAGTGTTTTTTAAACGTGTGGTTTTCAATCTGGCAATATTATCAACAGAGTTAGTCTTTTTGACAGCTGTCACTTGATTATGATCATGATTTATGTTTGATTCACTGTTTCACGGCGAATGATTTGAAGCCGCATGATTACTGGACACTGCGAACGTTTGGTAAGTTGTCTCGAAACGAAGTCGCTTTCGTTGTTGAGTTTTACATAATTTCGAGTCTTAAACCAGTGAGATATTTTGTGAAATTAAATGAACTAGCTTGTCTCTGCAGGCGAACCTGACACTATTGATGCCTTAGAAGAAACTATTCGGCAAATATGTTGCAAAAAGTGGTTGAAAATTGGGCTACAGTGAAGCAAAATCAATCAACAGGCGCAAATAAAACTAAGCTTCGAGCAGAATGTGCTATTGCTCATTTCTGAATAGAAAATCAAACTCAGTTCTTTAATGAAAGGGTCTACGACCATCTGGATAAACAACCTCAGTAAAGATATATTTAGGAAAATTCCATCCCATCCCGACAACTGAAATATCTCTAAGCGTCATCGATGTTGTTTTCATCATTTCGAATATCGATAGAAGTCAGCTTCGTAGACGTTGTAGCAAGAGTGTGATTTTAAATCAACTTCAGTACGCCCATTCAACCACAAGTACCCCAAAACGTTACCAATCAATTACCATCGGAGGATGAGACCCTTAAGGGAGGGGTAAGCCCTGGGAGGCTGAAAAAAAGCTTTTTCAACGAATTTTTTTATGAAAAATCTGATAAACTAATTTAATTTATTGCTTCATTATTAATTATAGTCTCAAGTATCTTTTATTATTTTTCCATACAAAAATATTGAAAAACAAGCCAATGACAGTGCATTTACCGAGACGCCTCGACTTTTCGATCTTTTGCGGTGGTGTGCAAGATAGATTTTGACATTATCATCTAAAATCAAAATTCTAAGAAGATTTCGTTAAAAGACAATTTTCTCCAGGCAAATAACACGCGGTTTTTTTTAATGCAGTTTTGAAATTTTGGTGCCAATTTGTAGTGAAAAGTGGTTTTTTGCCTAAAAATGCCGCCATCTTGTAGCTGTAAATTCCGAAAAATTAAAATTTTGAAAATCCTCGTGTTCTTACCTCTAAAAATGTATAGGTATTGAAGAGGTGTACAAAATTTCAGAAGGATCGGTGCAACAGTCGCAGAGATATTTTGCACACCGACTTTAAAAACACTAGTTTCGAGATAAACGCGTTTAAAGATAAACGCGAAAAACAGCACACTGAATGGTTCCCCTCAAAAATATTCCGTTAGATGCGTCATTAGAGTGAGCTCTCCTTCCCTGAACATAGAAGAAGACCTCAAGCTACCGTGAACCAATCATAAAAGGTTGGTTCAAGGTCGTCCGGCCGGCCCCCCTCTATTCACTCGGCGCGCATACTAACTCTAAAATCATCTAAAATCACTGTAACTTTTCGAATTAAACTCGGAATGACTTGAAATTTTGACACAAAATTCTTGAAATGTAGTATTATAAGAAAATTTAATACAAAAATCGATTTTTTGAAAACGCCAAGAATCACCAACAAAGCAAATCTAAGTTCTCTCTGTGCACGCAATATTGAAAATAAAAACACTGGTATAAGAACTTGTAATTGTAAAAATAAATTGAATGCCTATTTTATGTTGTAAAAAAACTTATAAGTGTGTCAAGACTGTAGCTGAAGATCAGTCAAATGTATGTAGAAGGACAGTGTGGACCTTATAGTGTTCATTCTATTGCAATCTTACAGTGAATTAAGTTTCGAGTGCTGTCTCACTGCGCATTTTTCGTCCAGTGACATCTTAATCTGATTTTTGTGCAAATTTATTTTTCGCTGTAAATTTTGTGTCCAGTGTTATCCTATACTGTCATTTTATGTTCTGCTTCGCTGTGATCTTACTGTGTTCCCTGCTTACCTACTCGGTACCCGTGGCGTGATGGTTAGCATGTCTGCCTGTTAACCCAGAGGTTCGTTACTCGAATTCCAAAAGTGTCAAAAATGTTTTTCGGCATAAAATTGGCCCTCACAAACTGTTCCTGGTATTTCAAAGCAAATTCTCTGATATCGACCATTTAGCTTCTGTTCAGGTACTTTTATCAAAACCTGTCCCTGTATAAGCAAGGAACTATAACACTATCAAAAACAAGCCTTGAAACAAATAATCATCACCACCTATACAGACTTAAGCCCTGACATCAAGACCACCTTTACCTGAACTCGATAAAAAACAACCTCACAGGAACCGACTTTGAAGGCTTATCATTTCGCTCTTGTTTATGTGACCTTTGTGCTTCGAAACATCGTATGATATCAGAGTTTTCTGAGGATCTTTCGTTTGGACGTGAAAACTTCCACGGATCTAAAACCTTCTTATTGGAGTAATTCTTATTGCTCCTACTGTTATACGAACCTCTCAAACCTCGCCCGCCGTAATATTTTGCGTTTCGGACACAAGTAATGTTAAAACACATATGTAGTTAGAACTATAGACTTTTGCAAAATCCCGAAGAGCCTTTTTTACTTTGCCGCTCAGAACGAGCAAGCCATTGTGAAAATCTGTCAAATCCTGACACTCTATGACGCAACTACAGGAGGTCTCAAAAGTAAAAGACTCCACAAAAAACAGCATAGGACTGCATTAAACTCCTTATTGGCCTTGTGGAAAGTTTTCTGTTTAATAGATTCTATCCTGAAGGACCAATAAAAGGTAAGTTGTCGAATCAGTTTACAACTTCAAAATATTTAGATTAAAACTGAACTATCAGTGCCAAACGAACCTACTTCCGTTATAATTTTTGTTTTTTCAAACAAGTTCAAGATTCATAGCGAAAATAGTTTCGCCTTCTTAACACACAACACGTTACCCGAGCGCATTGTAAATCACAGTGCCTTCAAAAAGACGTCTACATTCGCGCAAGTCTATCGTAAATTCTGCTTTATTTCCAACTAAATGTTTATATTTCTCGGCTTAATTGCTGGCAATTTAATGATCCTCATGTTGCGCTGCACGCCATGCCCCAGCGATGCCGCTTTCGCAACATATGTACGTGCATGTGCATGTGCATACCTATCCAACTCCAACATACCAGCCTGGACGTCATTCAGGCTCATTGCTATCACTGTGCTGGATCTTAATTGTCATAATCGTATGTGAGATGCTTCAGTGCAAACCGAAAATAGATGGATTTCATATTTTGCTTGAATCTTTTTTTTTGTCTTTTTTCCTTGCGAACGGACGACGGACGATTCGCGTTCATATTCTTCCATTCATATGACATGGATGCACATACTGGCTAAACGAGGAACATTTTGCGTGCAGGCATCTTCTCTCTTGTGTGTGTCGTAATAGTCGGAGCCATCAAAATGATCGGCACCGCAACTGCCATCGTGCGCTTAACCAGTGGCTGATGGGATTGTCGCTGTACCGCTGACACCGTCGTCGGTCGTCTCATAGCCACCACAATGCAGAGCCGCAAGGGGCCAATGTTGACATGGTAAAAATAGCAATAGGATGTGAGTTTTAATTTTTTCTGTTTTTGTTTTTGTTTTTAATAATTTTTTATGTCATTGCCTTTAGACAATTTGTGTTTGTCTTTTGCCAAAGAAAACAGCGAAAACGGCTCTAAGGTGATCTTCGCGAAGATCAAACGAATTTGAACGGTGATCGTATCACCGGGTAAACCAACCTACACCGGGAACGGAGATTTTACATCTCTTGTGGTGATGAGTATGAGTATAAGGTTGTTGGGAAATGCCTTGGATGGCAGATCATATAAAATCTTATGAATATCTTCGTTTATGTTGTGAATGATTTCATTCTTGCTTTTGCAGACTCGCGGGTCTCGCATCGCTTACTTTCAAATGGTAACGAGTGGGTGATCTTCGATCAAGCACGTGATTCAAAGTGTTTGACTTAAACTTTGTTTACGACTGTCGGTCGTGTGCGAGAAGTTTGTATAGAAAAAAGTTTAAACTATTGGTGCCAATGTCAACGCTACATCAGCCATGGAGGAGGAGTATATGTTCCATTCGTGATACGATGAATGTTACGTCTGTGTCTGTGGTGATTTTTTGTATAAAAAGGAAAATAGGGAGCGCCACAGAGTGAGGAGCTCCAGGGCCCATTTCTCACAACCATGCCTTGTCAGGGAATGGAGGAGACCTACAACTTTCTGCCAGCTCCGACTGGGTAATCGAGAGCCGCTTTTCTTGACAATGAATCTACTAGCTGAAAACTTGCCAATTTCTCGCGAAAGGCGATAGGTATACTCGTGGAAAAACATTTTTGCCTCTGTTGGAATTCGAACCACGAACCTCTGGATTAACAGGCACACATGGTAACCATCACGCCACGGGTATGACGATGGAATTCACACTCACAGAACAAAACAAGCTCTCGAGAACCTTGAGTTTTGTTATTTCAAGACACAGCCAATTATTTTTAGAAATATACCAAATCAGGTGTGGCACATTTCTCGGAAGGTTCTGTCACATTACTAGCTCAGCTGTTGTATGTATTCATTTATTAGGGTAAAGATCAAGCTCTTTACTTGTAACAATATTAATTGAATTACACGCAGTCTTCGAACCAATTAACTCCTTTGTGTGTATGTACAAATGAATTACAGCATAGTGATGGAAATGAATTGAATATCAAAACGCCACGCACGAGTTGCTTGCAAACAGTGTTGTCAATCAACTGCTAATTACAATTGTTATCCCAGCCGCAAATTATATCCACTGCATGCGTACACATACGACGACGGACGTAATGCTCATTAACAACCAACTGACCACATCTTCCAACGTGAGGTTGGCAAATCACAACAAATCATTATATAGATGGTCCTCTTGCAAACAAGGACATTACGTAGGTTGTTTGGTCCCAACCAATCGATGGAGTTAATATGGCTCCTGTTGAGAAAGGTTAGAAGTTAGTTTGGTTTCGTTCCAATAATTTGATTATCTAGATCTGGTTTTAGATTAGTTCTATTTATTGTGTAGATGTCAGTATTTTGTGGACTTCATTAAGTTGGTTTCTTAGAACATTACAGTGATGTAAGCAATGTCCGAAACAAACATTGATGCGAATCTCTATCTCTATGTGAGTATACAATGCGACCGAAGTTGGGCTCAAGGTAATATTGATGAGCATTCCAGTTCCTAGTTAGGCAGTTTTTGTGGTTAAATTGTTTTAGTGCAGGGATACTGAGGCGACACCATTTTTAACGTGAAACGAATGAAAACAAAACGAGATTGCACTGAGTCTGTTTTGCTTTTTAAACGATTAACGTCTAATCTTCTATCGCTGATTGTATCGTCAAAAGAATGTTTCACGTAACTTTGCTTTCAGGGACTGGAGAAAAGCTATTTTACTAACGTCTTATAAGTTTTGATGACATTTTCGATTTTACAAAATGTTTTTTAGTACTTATAGCTTAGGCGATAGTCGTCTTAAAAAGCCCGGCCCAAGTGATATTGCGCGATGATATTTAAAAGAATCAATTGATATAATGAAAAAATATATATATATATCAACTGAACTACCAAATTAGTTCATTGTTTTGCATCATTTCCATTAGTTTAATCCATTTGTTGGAATACTTCATACTCTCGTACCTATAACTTCGTGTAATTCGCACGAAGTTTCGGATCTGCAGTCAAACGTTTATCGAGATGTAAAAATCGTCGATAGGCACTTTGTCTACACAATCCCAAAACTGGGAAGCTTTTTCATTTCATTTCTTTTATTAAGCATTTAGATTTATATGTGACTTCAAGATTGATATCTTTTAAATAAATTTGAAATATAAATAAATTTAGTATATAAATGATATAATTTAATATAATAACATCGAAAAATATAAAGAAAGAAAAGTATAGAGATATAATAGTTACAAAGATTGGCAATATAAAAAGCAAATTTGATTGATTTCTTCATATATGTTGTGAAATATGTAAAAAAAAAGTTTATTAATTGAATCGGTTGATGAGTTTAGTCCTTACAGTTGGTGTGGAAGATTATTGCACAACTGAATAAAAAAAAAAAATAAAATAAGGTGGCGCAACAGAGCCAGGAGCCCCTTGGCCTAGCGCTTTTCTCACAACCTTCCTTGTGAGGGAATGGAAGGGACCTACAATTTTCTGCCGGTTCCAAACGGCTAATCGAGAAAGCGCTTTTCATGGCAATGAATACTAACGGAGGACTTGCCAGTTCCTCGCGAAAAGCGTTACCCGTAGAAAAAACATTTTTGCCTCTGTTGGGATTCGAACTCGAACCTCTGGATTGACAGGCGGACGTGCTGAATAGCCTTGACAAAGTAAGATCGCTGTCCTACCGTATATGTGAACCGTGGAATATTGAGTGTTAGTACTCTTGGTGATCCAGCAAACATAAGATAGTCAAATAAATACTGTGGTTGACATACTTGATGGTATATTATAAATGTATCGTAACCAATCATTAAAAGCAACATTAAACTTGCCTACATCCAACATCTAAACATGAAAAAGCAGGACATTCATAGAGGAAGTGCTCTGAGAATCTAAGCATGGATACATATTGCAATTGTACTGGAAAAATGGAAGAAGCAGGCTTTTGACAAGACGCAATTTCGTGTTTGGGAAGAGCAAGCGTGAAGAGCCTCTTAACTTTCAAAGTCCAGCGTTAACTTTTTTGATAATGTCAGATTTAGCATCACAAGAACTCATCTTCTGATTTATTTTAAATCCTAAAAATTTATCACAGTCCGCGTAAAGTATTCATACATCGCAAATAATTTTTCGCACGCTTTCTCTGTATTTTTACACTTTCGTCGCCAAAAGCAAAGAGACCATCAAAATGGCGGGTTTTTCTCCTCCATCCGGCATCGGCCAAGCAGCCATCCTCGTCAGACCTTTAAGCGTGGTGTTGTTCGGTCTCAGTTTTACTGCAGCATTCCGCCATTAGGCTGGGATGTGCAAGTGAGATGTCACGAATCAACTACCCGCTGTCCTTTGCGTTCAGGTGATGCGATCACCAGTAGCCGAGTGGACGAGTTCAACTTCTTTCAGAAAGACTTAATCCGAAAAATTATTTGACTCGCGCAAAGTCCCCAGCCCAAACCGGCAAAAACTAAAATACAGAGAAGATATTTTCCAAGAGAACGAAGAACAAAAGATGCTAAGTTTAAAAGCTCGACGGATACTTTCCGTAGACCTTCGTTCCGATAGTTAGAAAAAAAAGAAAGGGGAATAAAAGCGGAAACACGTCTTTCAGTGATTCTTCCTTGATGTTGACGATACTCAATTTAATTTTAATTGAAATTTACTAGAAAATTTAGGAATATAGTTCACACATTGTTGGACATGGATCTCGATCTTCATGCCTTTCTCCTTTTATCAATGTTTGCGTAAGCCACCTACCGTACGACTATTGTGCACCGACCGTCACACAAGAAAAGTGTCTTCTACTGTGCAATCTTTTGCATCGAGGAACAATGTGACCTGAAAATGGCATTTCGAAAGTTTTAGAAGAACAGGTCTCTGGCTGATGGACCAGGTTTCAACTGAACTCTTCTACTACTTCCGAGCAGCTATGGATAAAGTTTATTAGCGGGAGAAGAGTTAGTTTATATGCCCATGAAAGTATTTGTAGCCTATGTTTTATTTTATTTCTAGTAGTTTATTTAATTATTATTGTCATTCATGTTAGGTGTTCCATATTGTATGTCACTATCTGTATTTTTTTTTTTATATATATATAATAAATTTTCTATACGTTCTCTTTGTGCTGGTGTTGGTGTTTACTAATCTCTAACACTTGCATTTATGATGAAGAGCGTAGATAAGTAAGTACAAATGAGTTTGCTCTAAACTCAGTGCGACTTAGTCTCTGAGATGCAAAAAAAAAGAGCGGCGGGTAGAACTTGTTGTGGTAAATTTTACCGCAACAACAACAAGGGGAGGAACATTTAATGAAAACACTTCCTTCGGCCTTCGGGACCTAACGATTCCGAAAGAGTTAGCAGGGCTTAAAAAAAGTTGATTTTCATTCGAACATCGTTTAACATTTAACTTATCTTAATTTATTCTCACTACACAATCTTCATTCAATCATATCCTTTTATTTAAATAAATAATGACATAATCCACATAAAGATGCACACAACAATTTTCAAGAATATCTGGTAGATCATTAATAAATATTGAAAATAGAAGTGGTCCTAACACTTGAGGTACTCCTTTATTGACCAAATATGACGTAGCACTGCCAGGTTTTGTGTGCACTGTCTGATAACGGTTGCTTATGTAATGGTGAGTCAGCTTAACAGAACAGTCAGAAAACTGAAATTTTTGTTTTAATTTGTAAAAAAAAAAATGGGTTGAATAATGGAATCAAAGGCTTTAGAGAAATCTAACAGTGCCGTTATACAGGGTTTCCATTAAGAGCTATCCATTTTATTTTTTAAATAAAAACGCCAGCCATTTGAGATATCAAAAAACCATTTATTTCATATTAAAGTACACCCAATACCATTACGAATGGAACTCTATTTCGTTCATATGTCCTCCACGGGCGCGCTTGCAGCGATCGATACGTTGAACCCAATTTTCGACCACTCTCTCGCACTTATCGACCGGTATTGTGGCAATTTCGCGTTCAATATTGGCTTGAAGCTCCTCCAAAGTCTCTGGTCTGTTGGCGTAGACCAACGACTTGATATAGCCCTAAAGAAAGAAATCCAAAGGTGTCAAATCACACGAGCGCGGCGGCCAATTGATCTGCCCATTTCTTGAGATAACACGTTGACCAAATTTCCTCTTCAAAATGTTGATGGTTGCATGAGCTGTATGGGCTGTAGCTCCATCCTGCTGGAACCACATGTCACTAATATCCATTCCACGCAACTGACGCCAAAAATTGTGCGATGCCCAATTCCTGTGAACGACGTGGAATTGACTGATTTGGGTCGTTCTGAACGGATGCACTTACGGCCGCGATATTTTGAGCACTCCGTCCTAATCTTTGTCTCACTGGCACGGGAACATTGTGCAGCGAAAACGTGTATTTAAATTTGTGCACTAAACTAAGAATTGCGGCACGGGTGGGACGATTATAACGACGGAGTAAGCGCTCTTAAAGTTGCAGCGACTGACTCAAAATTTTGATAGTACGCTTTAATAATTTGGAAACGTTGTTGATTCGTGTAACTCACCATGGTGAAATGGTAGACCTTAATGAGCAATCTGACGTTTACAGAATGTCAAAAGACCTTAAGGTCGCGATTACATTAAAGAAACAAAATGGATAGTCCCCAATGGAAAACCCTGTACAAATTTCACCCTGGTCTGATGCTCTACTCATATCGGTTGTTACTTTCAATATTGCTGATTCACAACTATGCTTTCTAAGAAACCCAGATTGCCAATATTTAAAGAGCAAATTGCAAGTGTCTTAGTGCTCTTGAGTCTGCTAAGCCAATATTTTTTCAAAGACTTTTGATAAAGTCTGCACTGTTGGCTGGATTAGGCTTCTTTGGGACGGGTATAATTTATATCGGCTAACGTCCTTAATAGGCAAACTTACCCCATAGAACCCACTCGTTAAACGTATTGTTTGTTGATCAAAGTAGGGTTCACAAGCTGGGGTACTTCCACCTCTCCCAAAACAATTCAGCCGATCATATTTTTTTTTAATTTAAAAATTAAAAGTCTCATTAGAAGCAATCAAATGAATCAGGGCAAAATCATCGCACATGTGATTGAGTAATACATTACTGAATTATTTGTTTTTGGAATTACTTCTCACATTATCGAGCACTTTGGTACTACAAGTTGACATCGGTATAAATGAAAAGCAAAGTGATGTTGTGTAATAAAGAGCGAATTTTAAAAGAAAACATGCACTCACTCAATTACTGATGCGGTAATTCGGCCACAGATTTGGGGTAGTTCCTGAGCCTACCGCGTTTTTTTTTAACAATATCTTGTGAAAAATGGAAGGGCTTTATCAATTTTTCCTGCAACTCCGAACGGTTAAGTGGAAAAGCGCATTTCATGACAGTGTAATCACTCCTGATTGACTTACATAATACTTTCGTGGGCCAATATCAATTGAAAACCATTTGAAAATTGTGTGTCTCGAACCATAACCTTAGAAGTGATAAACAACTAACCGTCATAACCACAAACACAAGTAATTAGCATTCTAACTTTTCAAGTCAGCCCGACTATGTAAGGTCATTTTGTATATTGCTTTTTTGTCAAAGACTGTGATGAATGCAAACATTTGTTGGATCTCATATATTGACCAGGTGCTTGTGATCGAACAGTCAGACGAAGCACAATAATTCATTATTTTCCCTTTAATAACTACTTGTGACATGTTCCTTTAGTCGGCAGGTATTTGTGTTTGAGCTGGACATTATCAGAAATCCATGATCTAAACTCCTTGGTATGTTAATGTTTTATGTTTCGAAATTTACCTAGAGTCTAGGTAATTATATTCATAGCTACTGGACTTTAGTACAAATCAGGAAGCTGTTCAATAGATCAAAGGTCAATTATTACAACTTCTGCCACTCCTAACCAAGTTTACATTGACTTCCTTTAACAAAGTAAAGTGTAATGACATACAGCATCCCATGCGAGGGCTATAGAGAGGCTTGTACCAATATACACAAACTTAGTATATAAATGAGAAAATTGCATTTGAAGATGATACTTTATACAAAATTCATGAATATTTTACCCAGCCCCTCCACCATCACCGCCCGCCGCGCCGTTCACCAACCGAAACATTAACTAAAGTCAGAGTATCAATGGCAGTTGTTATGGGGGGTAGTACCTACTGTTGCTTCCAATGGTGGCTGTTGGAAGGGGCTCTAAATCCAATCATATTTCGTTATGTTCTTATTGCTCACATAGTGTAAAGTAAACCCATGTGATAAACTAAGTCGCCTACGATGTATGTGTTTGTCTCATAAATCTGACATGACGTCCAGTAGTAGCAACAGCAGCTTCCCATCATATCGACATATACCCATACCCGATATCCACATCCATCGACTTTCTATACAGAGACACACGGTTATCCTTTAGCCAAGGCGACACGTCATCCTTGAAATCCCACATCACTTTTCAATAAATATTTATGAGCCTGTAATGAGTGTTCAATACCGGCATCGAGCTAAGCAATTGAATCCTCATGGGAAATAATTCAATCCAAAAACGTATCCTTTCAGTTCTCCTTATCTGTAGGTATGTTGATTATATCCCTCTCGCTTCTTGAATCTTGTTGTTTTTGTTGTTTTTGCAGGCATCGCATACAAAATGTATAATGCTATAGGAACCGCACTGCTATTTTTTGGCCCCTATTTATTTCCTACACTCTGTCCTGTTCTGCCGAATTGACTCGGCTCGACTCAGCTCGGTTCGGTTAGGCTCCGCTCCGATCTAAGGAGTGAACTGCGGATAAATTAAATCGAAACTGACGCTAATTCAGTTTCCGGCTTTGTGGTTTTGAACTGGGTAATGGGTATGTGTCGGTGGCAGCAAGAACAAAACAAATCTCGTATCTTTCGGGAACAAAGTGAATTTATTTTATTTTTCTTACATACATATTGTATAATGCTCGTCCTTGCGAGATGTGGGACGAGGGCACTCCACTCCATCCTATAGTGGGTGTGTTGAATGAAAGTAGCCATAAATAAAGGACAATCGAGCGTATGTATTCAATACAAGAAACTGCACTATTTCCTGTACCAACAGCCAACAAAAGTCGATAGGAGGAAGAAGAAGAAGGAACACCCGCGCACTACTCGTTCGGGCATGAAGGACACCATGAGGATTCACAATAATGAAAACGGATTTCGTAATTACATGAATAGTTCGTCGGGCGGGTTAAAATGCGAATTTCATTTGGCAGTTGGCCATTTTAATCCAATTTAAGGAGTTTAGCAAATAACAAGGTTTTACACTTTCCTAGTAAGCCGATTTTGGAGGGATAAATATCCGGCTCTTATTCCGTTCCGTTTTTTTTTTTTTTTTTGAGATGATTTTTTTTTTTTTTTGTATTTTTGTAATTTTATTTTACTTTTCTGGTTATCTTGTGAAAAGACCTAGGCTATGGCTGCTGTTGGGTGCTGTTGTATAGTATAAATGTTGAACGATGATATCGTTAGTACAATGGCGCAAGGAGTGGGTATACCACAAAACTACTTTTACGATTGGATTTAGTGGGAGGCAAAGTTCGAAGGCATTATGTGCTCTGCAAACTAGATTTGGGAGCCGACACAAGACACAACAAAAAGCCATGACTTGGCATCGTTTTGCGGTTGAGTTTGGCTAAGGAATTAAGTACTAACGTCAATTTTATTTTCCTTGTAATGATGTGTGTTGTTAATTGGGTAATGGGTGTGTGTCTGTGTGTGGTATGGAAGGAAGGTTTTCATAATGTAGGATGTATATGGTTGCCTTGAAGACATGATTGTAAATTGGTATCAAAATGAAGACAGAAATATTTTCATAAGCTTACAATGTCCTTGAAAACTATGCATATATGCTGAGCATTGAACTTCCGATGAAGACTGATGAACACTTACTGTGAGGAATTATCATCTTGTTTCATTTTCTTGAGCAATACATTCCACTTTTTGGAAGGTGAAAGTAAGACGTTAGAACTGTTCTTGAAGAAATATCAGCATTCATAACTAGATGGACAAACATTGTCAACCAAATTGGTCATTCAGACTTGCTTCCTGTATATTGAATTTTCCCGCGTGGCACTTTGGGGGCCAATACATAGTCTGGGGAGCGAAATATTGGACAGGACTACATTTCTAGATTTCTTAAATGGCTCAAACTACCAAAACCTATACAAATTTTTGAAAAACTCACTTAAATATCGAAGCTTTATAATCCTAACTAATATTATAAATGTGAAAGTCCCTCTGTCTGTCCGGCTTTCTATGTTACCATCTCCCGCCCAAACTACCAAACTGATTGATATGAAATTTTGTACAGAGATTGTCTAGAACCAGAGGAAGGACATAGGCTATATATTTTATCCCTAAATTCCCACGGGAACGGGAACGTATACGGGAATTTAGAAACTACAATATCGATTTCAAAAATTTTTCCACCGATAGAATGCTTTACTATCCCAAAGTAACATAAACTTAAATTCATCCTTATATTCCTGCGGGAACGGGAGTCCTTATTAATATAATAAGTGCAGATGAAGCTCTGTCTGTCCGTCGTTCTATGTTACCATCTCCCGCCCAAACTAATAAACCGATTTAAATGAAATTTTGTACAAAGATTGGACTGAACTTAAGGACGGACATAGGCTTTATTTCATTCGAATATTCCCTCGGGAACCGGTCCTCACTATTATTATAAATGCAAAAGTAGCTCTGTCTGTTCACCTTTCTATGTTACCTTCTCCCGCTCAAACTAATGAACAGATTAAAATGAATTTTTGTACAAAGATTGCTCAGAACCTGAGGAAGGACATAGGCTATATATTTTTTCCCTATATTCCCACGGGAACGGGAACGTATACGGGAACTTAGAAACTACAATATCGATTTCAAAAATTTTTCCACCGATAGAATGCTTTACTATCCCAAAGTAACATAAACTTAAATTCATCCTTATATTCCTGCGGGAACGGGAGTCCTTATTAATATAATAAGTGCAGATGAAGCTCTGTCTGTCCGTCGTTCTATGTTACCATCTCCCGCTTAAACTAATAAACCGATTTAAATGAAATTTTATACAAAGATTGCTCAGAACCTTAGGAAGGACATAGGCTATATATTTTATCCCTATATTTTCACGGGAACGAAAACGTATACGGGAGCTTAGAAACTACAACACCGATTTCAAAAATTTTTTCCACCGTTAGAATGCTACACTATTTCTGATTAACATAAACTTTAATTCATCCACATATTCCTACGGGAACGGGAGTCCTTACTAATATAATAAGTGTGAAAGAAGCTCTGTCTGTCCGTCGTTCTATGTTATCATCACCCGCCCAAACTAATAAACCGATTTAAATGAAATTTTGTACAAAGATTGCTCAGAAACTGAGGAAGGACATGGGCTATATATTTTATCACTTAATTCCCACGGGAACGGGAACGTATACGGGAACTTTGACACTATGGCACCGATTTCAAAAACCGATCATCCACCGTTGGAATGCTCCATAATCCCTGAGCAACATAAACTTTTATTCATCCCCATATCCCTCACGGGAACGGTCACCATGTTTCCACGGGAACGGGAGTCTTTACTAATATTATAAGTCCGAAGTTAAATCTGTCTGTCTATTTCTCTTTGTTACCATTAACTGCCCAAACTATTGAACCTATTTATATGAATTTTGGTACAGAGACAGTCTAGAACCTGAGGATGGACATATATTATGTTATGCAACATGTTTTATCCCTGTATTCCCATGGGAACGGGAACTTGGAAAATACAGCACCCATTTCAAAAAAATGTCCACCGTTAGAATACTGCACTATTCCCGAGTAATGTAAACTTCAAGTCATCCTCCGGAAACGCCCTCATGTTCCCACGGGAATGGAAGACTTTATTAACATTATAAATCCGAACTTAACTCTGTCCGTCTGTTTTTCTTTGTTTATATTTACCACCCAAACTATTGAACCGATTTATATGAATTTTGGTACAGAGATAGTCTAGAACCTGAAGATGGACATCCTTACTAATATTACAAATCCAAAATTAACTCTGTCTGTTCGTGTTTCTTTGTTACCATCTCCCGCCCAGAAAACTGATCCGATTTAAATAGAATTTAATTAAGAGATAGCCTAGAGCCTGAGGAAAGACGTAGGCTTAATAAGTAATCCCTATATTTCTACGGGATCGACACCGTAAACGGGAACCTTAAGACTGCTGGGTCGATAAAAGTTCTTTCACTGCGGGGTGATTTCTGTCAAACTGTCGAAAATACGTTAGACCTGAGAAGAAATGTCTATCTTGATCTTCAAATATTAATTGGCAATCGGGAATGGCTGTTTGAAAGGCGATTTCGGCGCCGACTAATGAGATAGTTAACCATATAAACTCATAAAATATGTTTGACGTATTGGGGGACGTTGGCGAATGTCTATCAATGGACAATATTATGGACACTGAGCAAGTCACATCATACCCTATAGAGTTTCGAGTGGCAGCAAGTTGGTGTTCCAGTGCCAAAAATGAGTAATCCAGAATTGTAAACAGCTACAAATTACACATCTGGGATGCGGCATTAATAATGACTTGAACGAAAAAAGGAGAAAACGTTTCGATTCCCCGTTTTCCTTTAATTCCCACTGATTTGAGTTGCAGGTGTTCGTTTAGAAAAAAATCCCATGGCAACTTTATGTGGCAGAATCACGTATATCAATCCCACAAAACCTTTTTATTTCGCAAAAGATGGAAAAAATAAGAACGTCGTGTGCAAACATATACTAAAATAAAATAATATAACAATGGTTTACTAAAACGCATGAATGTGTCTTATTTGCAAAATAAGTAGCCTAAAAAATTAAGAATGCTGCCGAAAGTCACTATTCCACGCGGACGGAGTCGCGGGCACAGCTAGTTAATAAATATAGTTAGAACTCACTTAGCTTTGCTTAAAGTAAATAAATTTTTGAACCTGACAGAAAACTTAAAACAAGTTATTGTCAAATTTAATTTTGAAAACCAGCAAACTCATGTTTTTGTAAAAATTTAACTGAAAATAAAATTATTTATTTATCTATCTACATCGTCTGGGATCATAAGCATACCTTACAGGTGTTTAATGCAATATGCTGATACCCATTAACTCAGGAAACACAAACGGATGTTGAACCTAATTTTTTGTAGCAAAGCTTCTTTCCAAGACGTAGGTGGACTGCGTACCCATTATACTCTCACTAAGTCGATCGCCTCAAACAAGTTTAAAGGACAGATCAGTAGTAACTTGTCATCACAAGCACCGCCGTTGGTTACCTCCGAAGTCTCATACAACGAAAACAGTAGGCTCCTCATTTCTTTGTTTTTAAGACTGTCCTACATGAAGACATCCGTATACAATGCCAACAAAAGATCATTATTGCAATAAAATACATTCATAAAAGGCTTAAGCTCTACAAAGCTCCTCAAGTGAAATGAATTCGATTTTGAACTGTCAAATGACAGCTGGATGAGCTACCATCACAACTTACGCTTTGGGAGAGAATGGAGGGGACCTACAATTTGTTGCTGATTCTGAACTGCCAATCGAGAAAGCCCGTTTCATGGCAATGATTTTACTTTCGGAGGATTTTCCAACTTCTTGCAAAAAGCGATGCTGTGAAAAAAATTTTTTTTCGGGTAAGATTCGAACCACAAACCACCTGAGTTATAGGCAGATATGCTTTCCATTACGCCAGGACCACCACAATTATTCTGCAATATTCTTGACGGTGGCCACGAGCGTCTTCTCATCCCACTTGGCCCAAGTTATGATGTGGATGAAAGTTAAGATAGGATCCAGCAAGGAAGAACTCTACTTTTCCTGATGTGTGCTAATCTACATTTAATCACCGATTACCTTTGCGTAAATTCGGGGGCGATTGGGGATAAGTCTGTAAAAAATCCATTTTGTTGCTAAGGACAAGGACTCTTATGGGGCCCTTACTTTGGGTGCGCTTTGGACCCATTATCAAGAAGGGCTTAAAATGCATGGTTCCAGAGATTATTTGTATTGTTTTGTGACAAAAACTGTTTTTTCACTTCCTTCGCCTTCGCACCTGATGCTGCTGCAATTAATGAGAACTATTCAGAGTCTTCGCACCACTACTCCCATTTGAGCTTCCTTTCTACCTCTATTTACTGCTTCAAAGAAGGGGCCGTTGCATGTTTGGGTAGCTTTTCGTAGACGCTTTGGAGAAAACCGAAAACAATATGATTAGAGCTGCTTTGTAATCTGTCAGCTCTTTGAAGCCTCAACTAGAGGGAAAATTAGAAAGAAGAAAAAAAGTATGTTTAATGCTTAAACTAGTAATTAAGAATAAACAAACGATCACTTTTTTTTGTTTGGTCTGTCCAAGTGTTTAAAAAATATGTCAACCAGTTTTGACTTTTGCCTTGAGTGTGAGTCGTATTACGATGCGTGTCAAATGGAAGAATAGTAACATGGTTAGACAAAGTACAACGTCTTTCACGGATTTCACGAAATATTGAGATTTTAAACCAGACCAGGAGCTGAATCACCGCATCAATGATCGAGCGAGTGAGTGAGAACTATTTTTCTTTCTTATTTCGCTTCACATTACACAACAGCAGTCTGCTGTTCATTTATCGACTTTAATTCGTTCAAAAACAGATGGAAGAATGTAAAATTGTGGTACAAAAGTACTCCATAACGTGCGAAATTGGTAATTTCAAAAGCACATAATTCAGTCACGTATTACTCGATCACGTGTGTAGAAATTCGAACACTAATTTCTTTTTAAAAATAGCTTATAGTAACAAATTTTACCACTGAACACAAAAAAAACATCAAAACCGATTTTAAGGTCCTCAGTACTGATTTGTTTTTGTTTTTTTTTTTTCAGTGCTAAAGAAAAAAGAAACACGTAGTTAACATTAAGGTCGCGTTTAACATTTGCTTTTTGGTATTTTCATACTGCCAAACAATTTGCATTTCGCTAGTGTTAACCCTGTCGACTTTCTCATATGACGAAAATGTCAACTGTTTCTCTTCATCCCTAAGCCCTACGTTGATTGCGGTCTTTCTAAAATTGATTCCTATTAACATTGCCGGCTGTGGTGTGCCGGTGCACGATAAAGATTATTTATTTGTGTTGCTCAGTTTCAAAACATTTAGTTGATTATTGAAATTCTAGCCATGTTCAAAAGGCTAAAGTTAAAATTCAGCGAAGGTTAATCCTTAGTCCTAATTCCTTTTCCATTATAACTCAAAAAAGATACAAAAACTAGGAACTTAAGTTCTAAAGTCAATTTTGCAAAATATCATCTCGGTACAAATCGAATTAGACCGAAGACAATCCTTTCGGAACTCCCAAAACTGACCTTAGTATAGGAAATGCGCCATGTACCCCATTATCACAAGTATCTTCATCAAACTTAGCATCGGCAAGTTTATTCTTTTTGTTAAATGTCAAAACACACCTACATACACAGTAAATTTTTGAATGAACTTTAAATAACCCGATTTAAGTAATTCGTGCGAAGAAAATGTTAGTGTGTTGTTCCACATCGAAAGCATCCCCTTCCACCTTATAGCCAGCCCCCTATAGCCCACCCATTCTTTGGCTCTGGCGTTTTATTCTCAATAACAAAACACTAAAAGGACACAAATTGGATTAGCGAAAAGTTGTTTGATGGAAAGTTGCGAGGAACTCAATTTCCGAATACCGAATGTAGCAACGCTACGTTTGTGTATATTGGGTGTTTGGGTGTGTTTTCACTGGTATCCGTTTGTACAAGAGTAAACTCACATATAGCCAGAGGGTGTCTGTTAAAATGCTTTTAGTGTGTCAAAAATTGAGTTAAAAGTTTATGAAAGTCTCGAAGTACCCCTCAGTTTGAGAACGATTCGAATTGGCTGACGAAAATAGTTTTGTATGACGCACACACACAGACACACAGTTACACAAAGTAGATAGTACCTACTAGGTACACTTAACTATACAAAACAAGACAATGATGATCAAGTTTAAATCAGTTTTAAAGTTAAGTTTTGATAGCTATTATGGATAAAGCTGATATGATGACATGATATTAGGTTAAAGTTTCATCTTCTCGTTCGTCCATTCAAAAACATTCAGGCTCTTAATGATTTTAGGTTTATTGCTTTTGGCTGGATTACTGGATGGTCTGACTTAGATCATAAGTTTGAGTAGGCCCTTTCTGGTTTTAAATTCGTTTTGGTTTTTCTTTTTAGATAAGTCCATTTTACTGTTGTGATGGTTATTATGCTTATCGAAATACCAATGTAAGTAGGAAATATTACCTACTTACCTATTAGGTAAAAACTACAAGATCCCCAAAGTGTAGTAAAAGAGGGACTTAACACAAAATAATGGACTTAATCGTCGCTAAAATGAAATCGAGAAATTTTGTAAGGCATTCAAAAATGGAATGGGAAAACTCACATATAAAAATCAATCTGCCCTGTTAAGAACAACTACTGTTTAGATGCTCCCCTTTGTATTTATTGAAGCAACTAGGGAGTCTTTTTAAGGGTGTAAAGAGGATAACTGAAAGAATGTAGTATTCGGAAGGAAGATTAACCAATGAAAGGAAGCTGCTGTCCTATTCGAATCTTGTTTTGGTTGAACACTTAATCGATCAACAACCAAGAGATGTCCAGATGGAGTCAGCAGTCAGCACACAATTCAAAATCACAAAAACACCTCAAGGAAGCATCTTGAGTCCCGTGCTTTTTCTTGTAATTTCTTATTGAGTCTGATCGAACGAAAAGTTACTTGCAATAAAGTGCAGCATCAGCAATTAATTTTTTGCTGGCGTAAGGTTCATGTTAAGTATGAGGCTATAGGGTGAAGGCATATAGACCTGGAGTCGCTTTTTGTTAAAAAAAAAAATACTGAATCAAATTTCTGAACTTCGACATTATTGAAATTATCCACGTAGTTCATAGTTCAACGCTTTCTAATTCATATTTAAATAAGAGTTCTTACTCAGGTACTTATTAAAGGGGGCATTATACAATTCAAGGCAAATCTGAACAATTTCGATCTCGGGCGAGCTCTCTCCAGTTTTGCACTCTAAGTCGGAGCGAACTCCATTGAATGATTAGCCTTAGGAGAGGCCTTTTGTTGTCCATAACCAGATTGCACGTTAGCTCCGTAATCAATATAATTACCGGACATTGTCTGATAGGAAGACACGCCATAAGACTCGGTGTTTCCTCTAATGACTTCTGCAGAAGTTGTTAAGATGAGGAGGAGGAGGAGACAATCCCACTTCTCCTCTGCTCATGTTCTGCACTCTCTTTTAAGAAAACGGCATCTAGGAAAATATTTTCTTGATATTCCAAGCGATCTGGCGAACCCAGATCCCCTGCATAATTTCTATAGTATCACAATGAACTTTATATTGGTCTAAGTGTGTCAGTTTAAACCCAACCTAACCTAGGAGAGGCCTTCCGCTACTTCACTGCAATGTGCTTTCAAAGACACGTTAAGCCGGAGCTTTGGTATCCATCTCCTCTACATGTTCCACATATCGTAGTCTAGCGATGTGTACTCTTCTACCTATGACCATGTCACGGTACATCAGCTCATGCAGTCGTGGTGAATCTTCTTAATGCAGGGAGACATCGTCTAAGCAAATGGGACCAAATATCACTTAGATTATTTTGCGAAACGACAAAAAGTTTAAATAGCGCCCATACTTCTGCGCCGTGTAGCAGAACTGGGATCATAAGGGTTATATTATAAAGGATTACATTGGTATTTTTAGAGAGAGTTTTATTTTTCATTCGCCTTCCTAACACAAACTTGCAGCAATTGGCTAGCCGCTAGAGTGATTTTTGGCTAGAGTGATTCCATGGGTGGTTCATGGGTAGACGAAGTCTTGTACTAGCTACCTTAAAGTTATGTCTGCCTATTGTGACATTTTGTCCAATTTTCTCTGTCCTTGTTTGATGATGAAATGTAATTCGTTTTCACCGGCATATTCAAAAAGGAGAAGGATCGTGTGCCGCATTGTCGAAAGTTGTTTTCGACCTCAATGTTATGGGTGAGTTCTTTACCGGCCGTGAAGGAGCGAAGTCAGATACTATTCCAATTCTCAGGCATTCAGAATAACTTTCAACTTCGCTCTCTTTAAAGGTTGATACTGCCGCTGTAGGATGACACCCCTATCATGAGAAACCAAAGCTGCAGAGATATTATGATTAGACCCGAGATCCGAAAGTTACCTCCAAACATTATCTCTTGAAAAAAGGCCTACATTATTCTTTTATTCAGATTTCGTAATTAAATTACTTTATTTTTCCTACAGTCTTCTTTGAAGTTTATAAAAATAGCGTCCATATTCCACTCACTATTCTTATTTGTTTATACAAAACAAAAAGAACATCATGAAAACTTCGAGATTTTTCTTCTCATTGAGGCATTCTACTGCACCGGCTGTCATATACCTAACCGAAACAAAGGGATCAAGAATCATCATTCAAAAACTTTGTCTTATTTCTCCCATCCCCATTTGAGTTGCTTTACACTTTTCCAATGTGTAACTGGAACACAACATCAGCCAGGAGTCAGAAGAACTTACAACTCACAACTCGATAGAGAATAACAAAACACCATTCTTTGCCTTCGCTGGAAGGAGGAACAAACAAACAACAACAGCAACAACAACAACAACAGCAAAGAAGGAAGAAAATCTTCATCTTTCACTGAGAAACGTGTTAATATTTCTGAAGGAGCATTCCAGTCACGTATGGCCAAAGAAAACTTTTTCAATACGAATCGAATGCGTTCTGCTTCTAATCTCATTAGAGGAATTATTAAAGCAATTGTTGTCCAGGTTGCGTCCCCCTTCAGTTTGATTCGAAACAAAACCTCATTTAGAGCGAATAATTCGATTGTTATCCATGTTGGTGCAGAGACCGGGGTCGAGGTCGAAGAGGAGGCCGAGGCTATATCATCAGTTTCTATGGCTGCTGTATTGAGCTGTACGTGTGTGTATGTGTGTGTTTTTGTGTAATGCGTATTTGCAGTTCGTCATTAGGGATTGGTGCCATAAGTTATTGAATTCTTTAATATGTTTTCTTTATTATGAAATATGAACAAGGTATAAGAACCTGTTCTGATTCCCAAATAAGGATGATGATGTTTGTTGAGTGGGTACACATCTACGTTTTGAAAAAATTTAAGCTTCAGGGCACATCGCGATGGGTTTGCTTTTTCCGGTTCATATGCGACTTAATATGAAAGAATATCGATTTTCAAATCTATAAGGCATTTGAATTTAATTATTATTTATTATTGTTATTAGTGCGATAAGGATTCAAGTTCATAAGAATTGTGTTTGTGTCCAGGTATTGCGATTGTAGGCTTCGAAAGAAGTCTCGAATGTCCCGCTGAACATAACTTATTCATTCTTGAGTAGTCAAAATCATTTACGATGCACAGCAGCTAATGCTCCAGTGACTTCAATTGTGGAATGTGGAAAAGGTCCAAATACCTTTTGAAAATTTTTATGAGACAAAACGTTTCTTACAGAAGGAAATATGTATATTGCTTTTATGACATCCGTCTTGTTGGTGTTGGAGGAATATGCTTATTTTTCTAGTCTAAATCATCGTTTATGAGAAACACGAAACATAAGGGATTCCGAAATTATTTGATTAATTATCAAGCAGCGTAGTCGTTTTTCAACTACCGATTGCTTTCAAGAATGTTCTTAGTTTCACTTTCCTTCTTGTAATATACGGGCGCTCGGAAATACAGACATTTGCATTATAAGCAAAAAATTTGTTTACGTTATTCCAAAATAAGAAAATCCATAGATTCACGTTACATCGGCATCAAGTGTAACTGGTAACCTACAATAATTTTCTCACAATAGTGTTGAACGATATCCTGAAAACATCAAAATGAACAAGCAAAACATTGTGAAAATCTCATCACTTTTGGCTGCCATTGCTACTGCTATCACTCCGGTGAAAAGAGATTTTTTTATGAAGTTTGGAAGCTGGTCAAAAAAGTAAATTTATTTTTGAAATATTCTCACAAAGTGAACATATCTTAATGAAAAGGAAATTTATTACTTGACAAGTTTGTCACTTGCAAGTTTTGTGTTTTTGTAACCGAAAACAAAATGTTCCCATAAATTTCCCATCGCTATATAATATAACTCCGAAATTTTTAACAACAACGTTAACATTAACAAAAAATAGTTACAACCTTTGTTTAAAAGACTTGTAATCGCAAATATGTTAATCAATGAAATAGACGAAAGATCTTAGCTTCAGTGGAACCAGGTGCCCAACCATGCTTTTGCTTGGTATCAAGCATAGTATCAAGCTAGATCCATTTGTTGCCTGTCTCACTCTCTTTTATCGCTTTTTTCACAAGTAGTGCTCTAGTGAAGTAGCCAGTTGCATTCCTCCCCTGAAACAATTTAGCCGCAACACCCGCCTCGCTAGGAATGTTCATCAGTTTTACCTTGAGCCCAACTTCGGGCGTACAGTCAAGTATAGAGATTCGTATTTCAGTCGCACCACCCGAATGTGGAATGCTTTACCTGGCTCAGTATTTCCCCTTCATTACGATTCACAAAAATTCAAAAGCAACGTGCATCGGTGTCTCCTTTCAAATCCTCTCCTATTTTCCTAAATTTTCGCACTGTGTTTAACAACATTATAAGGGTATTCATAACCCCTTGATGTGCGCGTTAATTATAAAAAAAAAAAAAAAAAAAAAAAAAAAAAAAAAAAAAAAAAAAAAAAAAAAAAAAAATCCTAATAAGCTTAGTCATTAAGTTCACGATTTGCTCTGAACTGGACCTAAATCGCTTTTCCGGAAATCTCGATTAGTCCCCAAAAACTACACCGTGTATTTCATCAGCTCTAAGTTTCTTTTTAGTTTATGTATGTATATGATGATTTTTGGGAAGCGATCTGTCAACTTTTGCATAAATTTCGTATTTATCCCGAAGTAGTTATTAAAAACATGATTACAACTTAATACAAGTTGTTTTGTCGCAGATCTTATTTATGTATTTTGCCTACCCATTCTTACTACACCAAAAAGTTCGTCAGTTTGGTATGACCGTTTCATTTACTGTTAATACTTCAAAGAATATGAATTGAAGAATCAGCTAAAACTGATGGGATGCTACCGAAACTTCGGGGTCTAACGCATTTTAAAACCTACAATTTTACGCCGATTTCAAACGGTGAAGTTAGAAAGCTTATTTTTAATGGTGGTGTTTCATTGCGCTCGGAGTACCTACTTGCCAATTATTTGCAAAATGCGATACTCATGAAAAACATTTTATTTTTGAACCATTTCGCCACAGACAGTCGGACACCATAATAAGTTCCAACATTATACACCGTTTAATTGATCTATAAGCACAGTCTAAGCTGTTTAGCTTGCTATCCAATTTCAGAAAGAAAACTACACTTCGGAAAATCGAACTACGAAACGGACTGCTCTTATCAATTTTGTAAAAACTGCGCTACGGTATCGAAACCAAATATTAAATAAAGTGTTTTAATTTATATAAATATGTAACTTTTTTTTCTATTTTGTTTTACTTTAAACTTGTCATTCTGCCAGACGGCTTTTGCCATGTCGTAAAAGATTTGTTTATTGGACTTGTAAAACATAAGCTTAAAGCTTTTGTAATAAATCTTACTCCTTTACTATAAAAATATAGGATCGCAGGAACTAGAACTAAAAAAAAACTTGTTTTTGGCAAAATGACGGGTAAATAAAATATAGTTAGGTAGGATAGGTATTGCAGCTGCAAGCGGCAGCACTTCACTCCGATCTCAAGGATCCATTGTGCTCCCTGGATAACAGAAAATGAAGAGGTAAAGGAGAGGGTTGGCAGATTAATGAGAGGTTTATTGGGAGGTTAGAGATGTCGCGCATTTTTTAAAAGAAGTATTCTCCCAGTGCTTTTTTCCTACCATGGGCCAAGCTAGGACACTCACAGGGGAAGTGGAATGATCCCTCCTCTGCTTCTTCGTCTTGGCATCCCGTACATAAGCCGGATGTGCTGATGTCCATTTTCATCATGTGAGTATCCAATGAGTTGTGACCCGCCAGAATGCAAATGAATCAACAGATAGATTCGGGGCCGGCTGAGCTAACAGCAAAAATTCTATTATTTTCTTTTTCTAGTGGCTTCAGAACGGTGGTGTTCGTTTCACTGGATTCGAGTTGTGACCCGATTTTAGCCATCTTTTCGGCCATTTTGTTTCAAATTTTACTTACGATGTTCGTTGACTTGAGCAGTCTTAGATTACTTCGACAGTTTTCTACTAATTTGAATTTGGTCACAGTACCTAGATGAGATAGCTTTAATCGCCGCCTGGCTGTCTATGAAGATGTCAATATTTTATACTTTCGTAGATCAAGTTTTGCATAGCCATGTTTTTTGCGGTTTCAGAGACTTCAAGTATTTCTGCTTGGAAGACACTAACAAAATTCGGGGAGCTGTATTGATCATAGGAGGGTATTTTGGGAAGATGCCTGACCCTACCCTCTCAGCCGTTTTGGAACCGTCTGTGAAGACAGAGACGTGATTTTCTTTTATAACCCTGTTTTCCTCCCAGCATTCTCTTAGGGCCATTGGAATTAAATCAGTATACGTGGGGGTGTAGTCTGTTTGAATGTCTGTATATGAGTATAGTTCATAATGGTTCTGTGGCCTGATATGTGTATTTTATAATAATTGCATTGTTTGAGTCGCAGTGTGCTTTTGGCCGACAGCCGTTTTTTAGTGTGAAACCGACAACAGGAAGGTTTTCAGAACAGCCGTTGGCGGGCAGTTCAATTTATTCAACACTCGATGCTACTATCGCTGAGGAACACGTTCAACTAACGAATTGAACTCCTTAGACTAAAATATATCCCGTTTAAGTTATACATTAGTGTTACTCAGGTTTACGAACACGAGCAGCTGCAACTGGAGAAAAATAGAGCCCGACTCACCAATTCCTCTACTTGCCTGACCTTATAATTAGCTGTAGATCCTGAAGTACTCGGAATTTCACCTTCAAATTTTAACAGTATATTTCAAAGGTATACTGTACTTAGAAGAAAAACTCGATATTTCTAAAATACTAGACCATCAACCCCCCTTAACATAAGGGGGGCTCAACAGAGCGAGAAGCACCGGTGCCTAGCGCATTTCTCACAACCATTGCCTTGGCAATAAATGGACGGGACCGCAATTTGATGCCGATTCCAAAAGGCTATTCTTGAAAGCGTCTATGGCAATGAATTTACTATCGGGCCAAATCCTTGCTATAGGCGATAAAAATATTTTTGTTTTTGTTGGGAATCGAGCCACTTAACTCCCGGTTTGCAGGCAGACACGCTAACCATCATCTCACAGTTACCACGTAAGGATAGGCATATGCAAATATTTCTCTTATTAGTTCTGTGCGACTGCGAGTCGCAAGAAAACACATAGAGTTTCAAAAGAAAGTAATCATCAACTCAATTGAAAAGAGGCATTCTCAGTGAAAACGATAGGTAGGTATGCTTTTTCATTGCGAAATGTTGATTTTGATGTCAGACGAATATGTTCAAAAGTCAGTCAAAAAATATAAAACCTGTCTTACAAAAAACTAGGAGTATGTAATTTCTAAAAACGACGCCGGTAAAAAATAAATTAGTTTTTGTGAAATTGAGTGGGTTGTTCTAATAGAAATGTAGATTTGAATTCGAAAGACTTTCATAAATTCCTGGAAAAGTTCAAAGTTCAATCAGATTGTCCTTGAATTTCCCTATTTTATAACATCGCCGTAAATGCTCACGGCATCGGCACTAGAAGTAGTATGGTGGCGATGGTTGAATAGGTACCTACTCGCTGCTAGGTTGTTAATTTAAAAGTGTGATCTCATCACCAAATCGGCAGTCCTATTTTCTTTCAATCTGTCAGTTATATCTACAAGGCCGAATGAACAAGTAGGCGGAATAGGCTTTTGCCTGGGGCCCTCCATTTTAGGAGGCCTCTGAAAAATAAAAAGAACTTACAATGAAAGTTCTTACAAACATAAAATTCTAGAGAGTGAAAGAAAAATAAAATCAGAACTGAAATAAATTTTACTCAAATAAATAAAACTCAATTGATAGCATTCAAAAGGCGACGACCGACGAACTATACAAGGCTCCTAAAAAGGACATTGCCGACACATTTGACAAATTGTATGAGCAAAAAAGTGCATCGAAGTGAAAGGAAAGTACATATATTGAATAATAAAAAAATAATTATCACAGAATGCATACTGGTTGTTTTATTTTGAAAAATGTCGGTTATTTTTAGAACAGAGGGTGTAGAAAAGCCCTCAGCAGAAATTTCAACTAGAATGATGAATGAGTAATAATAATAGATGCAAATAATTGAAGGTATCATTTAGTATCATTCAACGAATACGTTTTCGTGAATTTTCGAGAATAGAAGATACTGAAAAGGTCGAGAATATTCGAGAATAAAAAATAACTGGAATTTTCGATAATATTCTGGAACATTTGAATTTATTTATAAGACGGAGAATTCGCTGTACGTGGATAGTCAAGTTAGAGAATGCTTTCGGGAGTGATAAATTTAAGATTAAGTTTAAGTTTAAGTTTAAGTCTACCGAGCTTAACTCTAACAGATTTCAGATATAATATTTGATAATATAATAATTATGTAGGATAGAATAATAAATACAATAAAATTTAAGAAACTTTTCGATTTAATAAAATTGACAAGAAATAAAATTATAATATAAACATGAATATTCAAAATTAATGACTTAACTTTATCTCTGTCATCACACAGATCAGTTTCTGTACAAACTGAATAAAATAAATTAATACATTTAGAAGTTGGTTCGTTAAGACCATAATTGTAAAAATGCCGAGGATTAAATAACAAATTTCGTGATCCGAGTATTCCTTCAGGTGCGTAGATCAGAAAATTCCTTAAAATATGTGGACATCTTTTGCGATAAGAAAACACATCATGAACAAACAATATACATTGAACACTACGTCTTTTTTTAAGAAGCCCCATTAATGTACATCTAGTAGAATAAGATGGCTTTACATCAAGGTTCCGTTTCAATTGAGCATTCACAAATCTTGTAAATGACTTCTGCACTCTTTCCAACCGATTTATGGAAGTTGCATAAGTAGGGCACCAAATGATGGAATAATATTCAAGAGAAGGATGAACAAGGGACATGTAAACAGATTTAAAAGCATAAGGACTAGAAAACACTGCACACGATCGTTTGACGAACCCAAGAATAGAACTAGCTTTGGCAACAACATAGTCACCAAGACCCTTAACTTCAGTTACGCTTGAAAGTGAAATTTCGGAAATCTTATTTTGATAAATAACTGGAGTCAAAATACGATAAACAGTTAAGGACTGACATTTAGTAATATTTAGGGAAAGTCGATTAAGCTTGCACCAATTTACGATAGTGTTCAGATCCGGTTGAAGCCTATTGCAATCAAAAGTGCTTTTATCACGCAAAAATATTTTCAAATCATCAGCATACATAAGGCAACAAGCATACGAAGAAGGGTTGGAATATCGTTGATAAAAATATTAAAGACCAAAGGTCCTAAGTGACTGCCTTGAGGAACTCCCGATAAAACGCCAATAGGCTTCGATTGAGAAGAACCAATTTTAACAATCTGCCTCCTGTTTGTACGGTAACTGTAAATCCATTTCAGGAGGTCTTATCTTGATTTTTCGATGAGAACATTGTGACAACATCAACCTGATAACCTAACTCAACGGAATCAAAAAGGTATGAAGGTCATTGTAGATTTACCAGATACAAAGCAGTGCTGGTTTGGAGAGATTTGTTCTTTGAATGAGAAATTGAGTTTGGTTGTCACAATAGACTCAAAAAGTTTTGGAATGGCAGAAAATTTTGATATTCGACGATAGTTTTTTACTTTCTGCTTTGATACAGCGTTTTCCATTCATCTAATAACGTGCCAGACGATAGAGATTAATTATAAAAAAAATTGCAAAGGTAAGGCTGATTATTATTTGCAGTTCTTTAGTACTTCAAAAGGAATCCCATCAGGACTAGCACCTTGACAAGAGTTTAAAGATTGTATTTTGTATGCCCTGCAAAACATCTTCAGAAGATAGTAGAAAAATATAATGACCCCAAAGAAGAGTTACATTCACAAATTGGATCCCTTTGAGACCAACGAATATTAGAGTGATCGACATATTCCGATTTGAAAACTTTGCAAAAAGCTCAAAAGTTGAATCAATGCTATTAGAATCTTTACCTTCAAATTCCATATTTTGGAGAGTGACATGTTTTTTATACCATTCAAAAATGTCCAACCCCTTGGATCTTTAGTTATTTAAGACTCAATTTTCATTACATACTGTCTGTAAAGAGATTTGTTTAAAAATTCATACTCTCGCCACAACAGTGTTTTTTGTCCATTTCAAGGTTTGACTTTTAAAATTGTTTAAGACTTGTTTTTAGCCGTTTTCAAATTAGTCAAACGCTGATTTTGCCCTGGTAGTTTAAAAGTTTGTATTTTCTTTCATTTGGGAACATACAAAACAAAACCATTCTGTAAGTGCAATACACTGGTATACTCAAACTATCGTTTGCTTCCGTTATTACGTAAAAAAAATGTCTGGTTCATACAGGTTTTTCCACTGGGGACTATCCATTTTGTTTCTTTAATGTAAACGCGCCCTTATGGTCTTTTAACATTCTGTAAACTTCAGATTGCTCATTAAGGTCTACCATTTCATCATGGTGAGTTACACGAATCAACAAAGTTTCCAAATTATTAAAGCGTACTATCAAAATTTTGAGTCAGTCGCTGCAACTTTAAGAGCGCTAACTCCGATTTTTGGTCGTTATAATCGTCCCACCCGTGCCGCAATTCTTAGTTTAGTGCACAAATTTGAATCCATGTTTTCGCTGCACAATGTTTCCGTGCCAGTGAGACAAAGATTAGGACGGAGTGCTGAAAATATCGCGGCCGTAAGTGCATCCGTTCAAAACGACCCAAATCAGTCAATTCCACGTCGTTCACAGGAATTGGGTATCGCACAAACCACATTGCGGCGTTTTTTTTTGGCGTCAGTTGCGTGGAATGGATATTAGTGACATGTGGTTCAAGCAGGATGGAGCTACAGCCCATACAGCTCATGCAACCATCAACATTTTGAAGAGGAAATTTGGTCAACGTGTTATCTCAAGAAATGGACCGATCAATTGGCCGCCGCGCGCGCTCGTGTGATTTGACACCTTTGGATTTCTTTCTTTGGGGCTATGTCAAGTCGTTGGTCTACGCCAACAGGCCAGAGACTTTGGAGGAGCTTCAAGGCAATATTGAACGTGAAATTGCCGCAATACCGGTCGATATGTGCGAGAGAGTGGTCGAAAATTGGGATCAACGTATCGATCGCTGCAAGGGCGCCCGTGGAGGACATATGGACGAAATAGAGTTCCATTCGTTATGGTATTGGGTGTACTTTAATATGAAATAAATGTTTTTTTGATATCTCCAATGGCTGGCGTATTTATTTAAAAAATAAAATGGATAGCTCTTAATGGAAAACCCTGTATTCAAGGGGTAGGCAGAAAAGAAAAGTTGCCGAAGAAAAACAATCACGATCAGAAGTAAAATTTTCGTTCGCGATGATTTTAGGACAAAATGTTTCCTTTTTCTTAAGTGATTTAGATCTCCACGAAGCCAAAAATACCTTACTTCGATTTTATTTTAGAGATTTGGAAGAATTTTTCATTGAAATGAAACAATTCCAAAGCTACGTGAACTCCAGATACACTGATGCACAAAAAACTAATAGTCATTTGTATAAGATTCTAATGGAAGATCAAATAGCCGATGTATTTCCCAACACAGAAATAGCTCTTCGCATTTTATTGATAATCACAAATTTTTCTGCTGAACGATCCTTCACGCAATTTAAAAAAAAAATCAAAGATGCTAAAAGAGCTACAACACGAAAAGAGCCACATAGACATGTTAGATATACTGCAGATGAAATATTTTGAAGAACGAAAGCTTCTTAATGACCTTCAGTACGACTTTCGTAGCAAAAAGTCCAAAGAGATTTGATGGCTTATCTCAACGAAAAGTGGAACCAATAATTACATTGTTTTGGAGAAAGTAAGATTTATCGATCATCGCTTAATATTTCTAAAGCATTTGATAGAGTTTGGCATCAGGCTTTTTTATCGAAAATGCATGCTTTTGGTATAGATGAGTCTCTTCTTCGTTGGATTAGAAATTACTTTTTCGACCGTTCAATACAAGTTGTATTGGATGGCTTCAAGTCTGATACCCACTTCATAAATGCTGGTGTGCCCCAGGGCTCCGTTTTGTCTCCTCATTCTCATGCATTGTTACATGGGGTCTTATAAGCCGAGTAGAATTCAATGCTTCGAAAAATCAATGCTGTCTCTTGTCGTTGAAGCTTAACATTCCCCCAATGCCATTGTCCATGAATGGTACCTGCATCGAAGAAACCGAAAAGCTGTCAGTACTTGGTATGTGTGTAAACGATGATCTTCGTTGGAATGACCACACATTAGAAGTCGCCAAAAACACTGCTAAAGGCTCAGGCTTCTTGAGACGATGCAGAAAGTTCTTTACCCCATCTGAAGAAAACAACAAGTTTGTTTAAAATGAAGATGGAAATCTTATTGATATTATTAATTTGACAATAAAATTTTTGATGAAAGCTATAAGTTTTTATTTTAATCGAAAAAAGGGCCCCAAATTGATGGTAACCTAGGGCTCCGTTGAGGGTTAGTCCCTGTATCTCTGCGTGCTTTGCTAACCCTGGGGTTGTCCGAGAATTGACAACCATCAAGGGTTGATACCGACTACATTTGATTTACAGGATTTAATCCAGGAGATTCAAATACATGTAAATGGCTAAATAGAATGGAAAATGCAAAATCAAACTCAATACCTAATTCAAAATTCAAACAATTCATCCCGAATCTTTTTCTCAAACTGCAACAGATGGAACCATGGAACATGTACGAGTACATTGTACAAGAAAAAAAGGCTGTGCAAATGATAAAACCAGAGATGCTATTTCGTCAGGAGAATGAAAATAAACTGTGGACATTAACTCTCCGTTCCTATAAAAATGACTTTGTGATGGAAATTGTCATCTTCTCTCCTCCGGCCAAAACCAGTCTTTTTCTTTTAATTTTCCAGAAGCCAGACCATTTTCAACTTTTAATTTTCTCTTTCACTGTTAGAAATGAATCTTAGTTCTTAGAACCTAAGAACTCTACAGCCAGACTGCAGACTGCAGACTGCAGACAGCAGTGGATATTTCCAAGAAAATGGAATTCCAATAAGAGTTTATTTTAGACGAATAACTGTTAAGGAATGGTTCTTCAATGTGCTAAGTGCAGTGAATATTAGACATAGAAATAAATTGTTTCTCTTAAATTTGTGGAACGTATCTTCAAAAATGAACCATGGAATTGGAAACTAGTTAAACGAGAGGAGGAATTACAGAATTCATCATTTCTTTGAAAAGAGACGATACATTCATAAGAGCACATTGCTCATTTTATACCATTTGCTTTAATCGATTTTTTCCCCGAAGCATAATCTTAATCACAGACACACAGCACCATAAACCAGACAACTTCTGCCGGAATACCACCGACCATAATCCACTTACCATCCACGTTTGGGAGTCATTCCGTTTCTGTTTCCTCTTCATGTTTTGCTTTGAAATTAAACGTCTATCCATATTCCTTGCACTGTGGTTCGTAAAAAACACCAGCACTTGCATTGGCATTGCACCATGCTCATGCACCCACCTCCCAATCTTCCATAATTCGAATTCCTTGATTCCTTCGCAAGAGCGTGGTTCTGTTTGTTCTCGTTTGCTTCGTTTGTTTAATTTTTTGTTGTTTCTCTTATCTGCTTGCGCCTTGGCCTTTCATGTCTTTGCCGCCGCGCCGTTTCTTATTTTTCTTACCCAGTCTCCCTCACCCCTCAACTAATCGTTTTTTTTTTTGCGTAGTTTTGCGAGATATTTGCTTTTATCATTAAAAGCAGTCGCCAAGTTTGGTCTTTTGTGGCGGTGTTCTTGTCTTGCGTATCATGAGAACTTCGTCAAAAGAGTCAGGACGGAGAGAAGATGAATGATGGTGGGGTGCGGAAGTCCTAAACGTCATGTTGGTACACACGAGAAAACACATAGGGAAGTGAGGGACACCTTCTAGCAACTACCAATGTACATACATGTTTTGTAGTTTTTGGAAGTTGTACCGCATTTCATGCGTCTTTGCAGCATTCAACGATTTCACATCCACCTGTAGTGTTGTAGAGGATGATTCATGTGATGTGGGGTATGGGGTTTTGCGCGTACAAATCCAAGCAAGTGAAAATGCACACGGAACGAGGGGAAGGAACATAATGTGCATTGCTCGATGATAAAACGGGGGGACAAAAAACTTGTTGAGCTTGAAAATGGAATATTCGAACAAGGAAACGTGAAATGAGAAATGTGCAGCGCATTCTTCTGCAACAACAATAGATCGATTTGAGTTTTGAAAATATTTAGTTTTTTGCTTCTTTTTTTTGTTAGGAAGAAATTCAATGCAAGTTTGAATTTGACAAAAGCTACCAAAAGCTGTAGTGAAAAATACAGCTAGTTTTATGTTTTCACTGAATAACTTCACATTTATTAGCTATACCTACCTATACCTTACCTATCAACCTGAATTATGAGTTTTAAGGGCAATAAGGATACTAGGTGCCTAGCTACCTTTTTCATTTGCAAGTTTGGTTTGACAAGGATTGCGATATTCTCCGGGACCGGTAAAACTTCTAGTTTTCGTTGCAAGGCTAAAATGATGTTTCTTCGCCATTAAAAACACGTTTTCGATCATCTAAAATGTCTCTACAGTTTTCTTCCTATAGGTGCTTTTACAAATAACTGAACAATCTTCTTATACTGTCTTCCCACCTTACCTACGGTTTCGAGGGCATGTAAGGAATACTCGCTATGTCGTTCGAAAAAATTATAATACGATTTCTGGGGGAGCCCCATGGCCTAGCGCATTTCTCACAACCATGCCTTGTGAGGGATGGAAGGGACCTACAATTTTCCAGTTCCCAACCGAGAAAGAAATTTTCATGGCAATAGATTTACTTATTCCTCGCGAAAGGAGATACCTACCTGTGGAAAAAATTATGGCTTTCTGTTAAGTTTCTAACCGGGAACCTCCCACATAGCAGGTAGACATGCTAGCCTGCAACTGGCAACACTTAAGCAATCTAGGACTTAGACAAAAAACTTTGTCATTTACGTGAAAGTCAGATTTAAAAGAATAAATACTGTGGGGAGTACCTACCGTTTTTAGACTTCCATTTTCGAGAAAAATAATTATTATCATATACAGCTTGTAAAGGCCCACTTCCATAAGCCCCTTGCTAGGTTTCTGTGCAAAACCTAACAGCAAATTTTTAAGAAAATTGGTCATTCGATCAAGCGGTCAAGTAGATCAGAAAGACATGCACGCAGAAGGAACTACGAAACAAACTTGTTCGTATACTCTGTCGTCGTAGGTAATGCCATGTTATATTGCTTTCTCAGATTTTTTTTCTGCAATCTGATTTTGATCAAAATTTGTAATTTGCTCTTTACATATACGATTGTTTTTTAATTGTCGGACCTACGAATTAAAAAAATTAATTGAATTAAAAGTTCAAATTTTTTTTCCAAAATCGAGTTATGTTTCAAACGATTCTGACTAAATTTCATATTTAAGAAGTCGTAGGTTGCTTATGTTTATGTAAGACTTCATATCAACATTTGGAAAATTAAAATTTTTGAAATCCTAATCCTAACTAATATTATAAATGTGAAAGTCACTCTGTCTGTCCGGATTTCTATGTTACCGTCTCCTGCCCAAACTACAGAACTGATTTAGATGAAATTTTGTACAGAGATAGTCTAGAACCTGAAGAAGGACATAGGCTGTACATTTTATCCCTATATTCCCACGGGAACGGGAACGTATACGGGAACTTAAAAACTACAACACCGATTTCAAAAATTTTTCCACCGATAGAATGCTTCACTATCCCAGAGTAACATTAACTTTAATTCATCCACATATTCCCACGGGAACTAGAGTTCTTACTAATATAATAAGTGTGAAAGTAGCTCTGTCTGTCCGTCGTTCTATGTTACCATCTTCCGCCCAAACTAACAAACTGATTTAAATGAATTTTTGTACAAAGGTTGTCCTGAACTTAAAGACGGACATAGGCTATATTTCATTCGAATATTCCCACGGGAACCGGTCCTCACTCTTATTATAAATGCAAAAGTAGCTCTGTTTGTTCACCATTCTATGTTACCATCTCCCGCTCAAACTAATGAACAGATTAGAATTAATTTTTGTACAAAGATTGTTCACAACCTGAGGAAGGACATGGGCTTTATATTTATCCCTATATTTTCACGGGAACGGGAACGTATACGGGAACTTAGAAACTACAACACCGATTTCAAAAATTTTTCCACCGTTAGAATGCTACACTATACCTGAGTAACATAAACTTTAATTCATCCGCATATTCCTACGGGAAAGGGAGTCCTTACTAATATAATAAGTGTGAAAGTCCGTCGTTCTATGTTACCATATCCCGCCCAAACTAATAAACCGATTTAAATGAAATTTTTTACAAAGATTGTGCAGAACCTGAGGAAGGACATAGGCTATATATTTTTTCCTATATTCCCACGGGAGCAGGAACGTATACGGACACTTTGACACTACAGCACCGATTTCAAAAACTCTTCCACCGTTGTAATGCTCCATAATCCTCGAGCAACATAAACTTTTACTCATCCCCATACTCCTTACGGGAACGGTCACCATGTTTCTACGGGAACGGGAGTCTTTACTAATATTATAAGTCCGAAGTTAAATCTGTCTGTCTATTTGTCTTTGTTACCATTAACCGCCCAAACTATAGAACCTATTTATATGAATTTTGGTACAGAGACAGTCTAGAACCTGAGGATGGACATATATGTTATGCAATATGTTTTATTCCTGTATTCTCATGGGAACGGGAACTTGGAAAATACAGCACACATTTCAAAAAATGTCCACCGTTAGACGACCCTCATATTCCCACGGGAATGGAAGACTTTAGTAACATTATAAATCCGAAATTAACTCTGTCTGTTTGTTTTTCTTTGTTTATATTTACCGCCCAAGCTATTGCATCGATTTATATGAATTTTGGTACAGAGATAGTCTAGAACCTGAAGATGGACATCCTTACTAATTTTACAAGTCCATCACTTTTGATTCCCCGTTTTCCTTTAATTCCTACTGATTGATCATTATAAATAATGCTGGGTTTCCACATGTCACTAAAATGACATAGTTTGACAGATCAAAAACTTGTCAGTATTGATACAATTGCCAGTTCATTTCCACTTGTGTCATTTACTGTCAAGAAATTGTTTGTCATTTCATTGATAAGGAAATTTTGACAAAATGTTTTGTCAACTCAATGAGCGCTATTTCCATTTGTGTTGTCATTTCTCAACTGCTAGTGTATTGTCACTGAAAATTATTTGCCTCCTTGCTTCATCGAATTTTTGTTTTGTGTTGCAAAGCTGTCATCTTTTTTAATTAATAAATTAAATTGTGTGAAATGAAAATAAAATAAAAATTAATTTATTTTTTTGCCTGCTGTGGTTATAAGTCAAAGAAAGCCTTTCAGGAGGAGGGACGGGGTGTTTGTATACTTTGTGAGGATAATGCCGGGCTGAACAGTCAACAACAAAGGTGAAATAAAAGGTTCAGCTATCACTGGTCCTGTTGGAAAAGAGTGTGCTGATTTATGGCGCCGTATCGCATCAAACGCAAGCTCGATTAGAGAGTTCGCTTCAGCCTTTGGAACTCCAACAGCCAGAGAAATGCTTTCCCATGAATTATATTTCATGTCCCGATTCTTATAAAACTTGCTGTTGGAGTTCCAAAGGGTTTCAAACACAACACCTCCACTTTGATTACAATTTTTATGGAGGATTCAACACTCCAATCAGTCGTTGATTTCCTCTGCCTTCGATTTATTTTTCCTTTTGAATTTTTTCCATACGATAATACTATTTATTTATGTTTTCTCGTGTTATTTTTTGTCACTTCATTGACAAAAGATTCAACACGAGCCAAAAAAAATATCGACGTCAGTGAATGATGGAGTGACATTTTGTTTGTCAATTAGCCAATTTCCACTTGTCATTCAAATTTACTGCCAAAAAATGACCGACGCTGTTCGTCAGTTGAATGACTGTCAATTTTTGCAATTTCCACTTGTCATTTTTCTCGATGACAGAAAACTAGGTCATTCATCATTTAAAAAATGGCAAGTGGAAACCTAGCATAAGGCTCAGACGCTTTAAGTTGCAGGTGTTCGCTTAGAAAAAAATCCCATGGCAACTTTATGCGGCAGAATCACGTGTATCAATCCCACAAAACCTTTTTATTTCACAAAAGATGGAAAAAATAAGAACGTCGGCGTCGTGTGCAAACATATACTGAAATAAAATAATATAACAATGGTTTACTAAAACGCATGAATGTGTCTTATTTGCAAAATAAGTAGCCAAAAAAATTAAGAATGCTGCCGAAAGTCACTATTCCACGCGGACGAAGTCGCGGGCACAGCTAGTTTAAAATAAAGTTGAATTTTTTTTTAATACAAATTTTCTGTCAAAACATCTTCTGACGAGATCTTAAGACTTACATACTTCACTTTTAAGAAACGTGTTTTAAAAAAAAGTTAAAAATAAAAGACCAGTTTCTGAGAAAACTGCTCTAACGATTTTGATTAATTTTCAACGTTGTTATGTTTTACTGTACTTAAACCCATGCCCAGTCGTGTCCATTTTTTCTTTTTGACATTAGGTTATACCCAAGTAAGTAAATTTTCATAAGTGAGAAAGGAAGCTACATATAATCACAGTCTAACTTCGTTGATAGTTCCAAGAAGGCATTTGGAACCCAATTTGCCGAATTTCAGGTCAGCTATTTAAAAATAATGAAACTAGCTGAAGCTACTACTAGAATATAAACAATATAAATTCTAACAGCGAAGTTGTTGTGCATGGACGAGGAGGAAGAGGAGAATATCCAACATTTCTGCCCTGCACTCTCTACGAGACTGCGAATTCACCTAGGTGAATTCTTTTTGGAAACACCACTGATTTAGCTAACAAAGATCCTAAAAGTTTCTCCCTTTTCGTAAGAAGTTCTGAATGGTTTGACTTACTATTTAATGATCAACTCGTTAGTGCAGCTTCGATTAGAGGGTGTTTCAACTCTCTGATCCCTCAAACATGGGCAATAGGGTGATCAACTTTCTGGTCTCAGCGGAATCACAATGGACCTTCTGTGGTCTAAGTGTGTTGTGTATACTGAAAGCCACATCTAACTTTATCTGACTTAAGGCTTTATGTCTAAAGCGGCTTAGAAATCTTCCCAAAATAATTATCATAAAAAGTTATAACTTCCGCAAGTTAAGTTGAATGTTGAATGCTGATATTTTTGTAGCACCTCGGCTTGTAAGCCTAACAGAGGATGTTGTTAATGCCTGCGAGTAAAAGCTTCTGTAGTTCGCAGATTTTATCAACATGCCTTGAAGTTGCTTCCTGAAATAAGAGTCCTCTTCACAACTTGTGATATTGACTTCCGCTTTAGTAATTGCTTAGCTTTCGATGCAAATTTATTCATGAAAACTACTCATCAAGACCACTTACAAGACCAGGGTAGATGGTAGAAGCCTCTGAAAATAATAACAAATGTTTAATAATTATGGTAGAATGAAACAAATTGGAAAAGGAATAGAATTTAATGAAAATGATAGAAAAATGAATTAGAGCCGATCTGAGGTCGGAAAGTGGAAGGGGTGCGTGGTTAAAAGGGGAAAATGATCCAATTCACTCCCTGGCAGAACTCTAAGTCTTATGGAAAAAAGTTTTGCGCAAAGTTATTGGTGATAAAAAGATCTACAATTTTTGTATTTACACTTTTTTAAACAACCTCAAAATTAATGTGAAAAATTCATTTTTCAAAAACATTTTTTCCTTACTAAATTTGGTGAAAACCTACCTCACTTTGTATCAAAAACACCATAATATTTTCCATTTAAATTATTTATTGAAAAAGAGTCTTAATTTTCAATCGAAAATTCTGGTTGCTTATTAAAAAAAAATTTTGTTAATTAAAGCCCCCACTTTCTGATGGTTTGGAAAAAATTTATTACAAAAAAGCGAAAATGAGATTTGGATCCAACTCAGATAAACAAATTTCGGCTTATGCCAGTTAAACTGTTAGTTGAGTAAGAACTTCAAAGGATGAAAATATTTAACTGTTAAACGGGTAGTAACTAGTAAGTTGATGGCAAGGCCCAGCAGTGATGCAGTGGTAGAAAGAAAAGAAAAGAAATAAAGAAAGAAAAGAATGCACTTATTGCATACTTATTGCCTTGGCACGCGATATTGTCATAGCTAGAAGAGTACGCACCGCTAGTCTACATGGCTAAGACATGTAGAGCGGATGCAAATGATCGCTCCGGCGCGGTTTTCGAAAATAAATTGCAGTGAATTTTCATGTGAATTCTCAAGTGGAAGGAGACTTGAGTGCAAAACTGGAGAGAGCTCGTCCGAAACCGAAGTCGTTATTGAAGGATGTTGGTTGAAGCCCAGGTTCACTCCGAACTGTAGGCGCACTTAAGTAAGTAAGAGACATCATATAATTTCCTTTTCACTGTTACGAATACGTTGACCGAATTGAAGTCGACAGATGGATTCCTTTCTGTATAATTCGATTCAGTAAACCCTTCCTATACAAGTAAGTATGATATTTGCTCAACTACACAAATGTGCAACTAACTTTCTTCCACTTTATGTCAAATATTGTGAGATAAAAACCTCTTGAATAACATCCTTGCCTGATACGCTCATACGCTACTATAAAGTTTTTTTTTCACATAATAGGACTAATTTATCCCAAAGCATGGTCTCAGCTCATTAAAGATTTAAATAACCGCATCATTACAATAGTTTGTCATTTCATATCTCTGAGCTCAGTAACCGCATCCAGCATCATCTGCCCACCATAAAATCCAACCTCTTTTTAACCTCTATGCAGGTCAATAACCATAAATCATTGCGCCTCTAGCAAAGAAGAGAACGAACGAGCTAGCGCGTATAATCTACGAACGAACGAACGAACGATAAAATCGATCATATCCAATTTTTGGCGATTCATATAATTTTTGCGTTAGCATAATTCAGGATTCGCGCGTCGTTCTTTTGCACAAACTTATGTCCTTGCTGCGCAATGAATCATTAATTTGTGGAGGGAGAGAAAGATAGTGATAGCGAAATGGTTAGTTTTGTGTGTGCAATGCCGCTGGGGCACTACAAGAATAGAATGTTCAGGGTCCTCTTTTTCATCTGGGCAATTATGACCAAATGTTGTCCTTCGAAAAACTGCCAAAATTGATAGCTTCGCTGTGACAATAGATTTCTCTGCTTTGCCGCGACACTACTACAGTGTGTGTTGTGTAGAAGAGTATGGAAGAGATACCAACGATGTTTGACTATTTTGTCTGTGCGGTTATTTGCACCATATGGCGACACACATTTAGAGGAATCTTTTATATTTACACACTACACGACGACAACACGACAGACGCCCCTTGTTTGTGTTGTCATTCGTATCCTATGAGTTTGGTGGTGCTCAGTGCTATCTCTCCCTATGTATCAGTGCGAGTGCCCGATTGAGCGTAATTGGGACTGGCGAATTCATTAAGGGCATGAGGTGACAAAAGGACATTATTGCGACGCGCCATGTTTGTCCATTTCACATCACAATATGGGTGTGAGTAGTGAGTTTAAAGTAATTATTTAGCAACCAGCGTTATATTGGCTTTAGTGGACACAATAGTTTGCTAATGGATTTTTATATTCCTTTCTCGTTATCCTTGTATGTGCCTAGTGAAGGACGTTAATGTCTTGCAGATCTCTTATCTCAGTATGTATATCTATACGAAAAAAGGTATTTTAAAAATTTCAACATGTGTTGTGAAGCGAGGAGACAAAGTACAAGCAGTCCTTGTGCAGGACCTCCGCCTCCCTTAAAGATATGAATATTCAAAATATGCGCGGATACCTACCTACTTGCTGAAGAAAAGTTGAATGTCGCGAGCAATGGTGCTGTACTTGGAATATGCTTGGCATTCCTTTGAAAAGAAGGACATGCTTAAACAGAATGTGAGTTTCAGGTGCAGTTTCAAGAGGGTGTCACTCGAGTTGACTCACAGGTAGGTAGACTTTTTTTTACTTATAAGAACATTGTCAAGGATAATGTCGAAGAAGCGAGACTTAATTTGTTTAAAGTTTAATTTTATGCAACAGTTACACGACCCAGCAGCACGTCGAAATGGTAAACCCTGCGTTGACCTCTATAAGTCAACTCTCTTACACGTTTGGTAGCCATACTCGTAATTAAAAATTTAAAAAAATCGCACATACCCACTTAAGAAATCGCTAAGTCAAATGAGGGCATTGGCGCTGTCCGTGAAAGCTTAAACAACCTCTGACAAGATCTTAAATTGTGCGTACTTTACTTTTACAAAAGTCGTTTTTAAAAAATAAAAAAATAAAAAGCGGCTTTTTGAAAAAAAAAAAAAAAACTGGTTCAACGATTTTGATTTAATTTCAGCGTTTATATGAAATTAGCAAGATTTTTTCAATATTTTGTGTGATTCAATTCAATTTTCATAGTTAATGTGTAGTTTTCAACCATTTACCAGCTAATAGAAATATTGTGGAAAGCAAATACTTAAATCTTGCCTAAAGGTTTTGAATTCGTACTAAGGACAAAATAGCTAGTTCGTGCGACACATTCGTGTCCATTTTTTTCTTTTTCTTTTTATTTCTATCAATCGGAGAATAACTCTTGCCAACCGTTGCTTCTTTGGGTTAAGAAAGCAAATGAGAAACAAAACCCTCTTCAAAAAAACCAAGGTAACCTTGTATAAAACCCTAATCATCAATCCCAGTCCTGCTTTACAGCACAGAAGCATGGACCTTATCGAAAGCGATGAGGAAATCCTTGGTCGTTTCGAAAGACAAATTCTCCGAATGATCTTTGCGGTCCCGTATGGGAAGACAATGTGTCGAGAAGAAGATACAAACACGAGCTATATGAGCTGTTCCGCGACATGGGCACAACCAGAAGAGTACGCATCGCGAGGTTACGATGCACAGTGTGTAATTTTGCCAATCTAGCGGAACTTTATTCGCTGAGTGTTTGGATGACTTGGGATTTATTTAAAATTGTTTTTTTTATTATATATTATGGTTATTTGATGATACTTAACAGTTTTCCTGAGTCTTAGATGCTGTATTTCTTATGCATTTGGACAATTTGTGGATGTCGTTCTTTGATCGGTTTAAAATATTATAAGACTTTATCTCAACAGTGTTATTTTTATGTTTTAACTTTGTTAGCTTTGTTTTTAAAAAGCTGAATAGTTATTCTAATATTAATTTACATTTTATGGAGAGCTATGAATGGAAAAAAAGCAACAGACAATTAAATAAAGCAGTTCTCTGATTTATTTATTTTGATTATTTCTATTTCTATTTTTTCAAATAAATTACTAGAACTATAAATTTTCTGTGTCTCAGCCTGAAGGCTTGAAATTTGTAGCCATCAAATATGTAATACATTCTGTTGCGAGTGAGCTGCAGTTTCTGCTAAGCTTTGTACAGCTTTGGCTAGAAGGTAAGGATCCGAGGGAAGTAAAAACCTGTTAATCACATAACAATTTAAGTTTGCATTGAAAATTCGAATCGAATGAAATGCTCTCGAAAATATCTCTTTCAGCTACTGTTGCATGGCTTTGTATTGAAATTTGCTCACTTTGGTATTAAAAACAAGCAAAGGGGCTTCTTCCTGTGTTATTTTTTTCCTTTCCATTTCTTGACATGATCTAGCCTTTTTGGTTTGTGTGGGTCTTTGAGGAGAACAATTTGCAAGCTCTTTTACTAATTTGGCTGCATCTACCTTGCCAGCAGATTTCATTCTGATTTTGGCTGTAAACGCGATATCGCTTTGAGCTTTTGAACCAAACAATTCCATAACTTTAAGGTTTTGGACTTTTATGGTGCACTGTTCGAATGATTTCGCCTATTTGCACCTGAGCAGGTTGAAGGAACATCTTCAATAAAGTTTTCTGGTAGCTTTGCATCCTTACACAACCATACTTCATTCGTCTTAAAATTGTTTTCTATATTTCGTTCACTTCGTTCCCACCTATTCAGTATTTTACTACATAATGAGCTCACATATATTTGGAGCACTCTAAGAACGTTGTCTATGTCCTCTATACCAAATACATTCATTATCTGTTCTGATATTTTTTTTTGTGACTCTCTATTGCAAAAATTCTCTATACACGTCAAAAAATTGTATGGGGTCAGCAGAAAGAAGCAAGAAAACTAAACAATTTCTAACACAGAATATACTAACGGAGATTTTAAGCCCAATATCTCGACGGATACATGAGGATACATTTTTAAAACGCTTTACAAAGTCACAAAACATAAATAAAAAATATCACATTTTATGTCTTCCAACATAAATTTTAAATTTTTTCGTTGTTGTGCAAAAAAAAACTTTTTACTCTGAGAAGTTCTTAAATGTCAACAAAAATAAATAAAATAAATTTGAGGTGCACAACTAACTACTTACTTAACCACGATGCTAACAACTTGATAAGAAAAAAGTAATGAATTTTAAAATTTTTTTTGCTTCAACAAAGCTGATGTTTGTGGTGTTGTCGAACGGTAAATATAGATATTTTCTTGTTTTTGTTTTTGGATTTTTAATGCTGGAGGTTTTAGCTTTCATATGATACCAATTTTGTTACATTTGGAGAACACTTATTTTTCATTAAAGTTCCGTTAGATTGGCCAAATTATACACTGTGCGATGGTTGGGTCATGTAGAGCGGATGGACTCAAAAGCTCTGGCTCGACGTGTTATCGAAAGCACATTGCAGGGAAATCGCGGAAGGGGAACACCTCGTCTTAGGTGACGCAATCAAGTGGATGAAGACCTCAACCGACTTGGAGTGCGAAACTGGAGAGAGCTTCCCCGAAATCGAAGTCGTTATAGAGGGATGTTGGTTGAGGCCCAGGTTCACCCCGAACTGTAATGCCCGCCTAAGTAAGTTTTATTTCTATTCTATTTCATTAATTTTGGGTGCAATTCGAGCAGTCTATACCGCTCATTATTAGCAACATGACTAAAACGTTCATAAGTTCAAGTTGGGTTTGCAAATGTTAAACATACAAAAAACGCTTCGTTGTCTTCATCCTCATCGTCATCGGAGATTCTCAATAGTGGGTATGTAAATACGCGTGCAGAGACGAGCCACATAATGCATTTTTTAGAAGGACTACATTTATGAAAGAAAATCAGACTGTATGTTGCCTTTGTCCAGGTAAAGTGGAGTGTGGTTTTTCATACGCGTCCTGTTATCGATTGAATTCTATAGTAAGTATGGGCAGTCACTCGTCCATTTTCCAAGCCGAAGTCTTTGCCATTAACAAATCTTCGAGAATAATATGTTCATCGAACACGAAAAATAAAACAATATTCATTTTTTCAGACAGCCAAGCTGCACTAAAGGCGTTAAGCTCACCTGTCATAAGATCCAAACTAGTCCAAGAGACAGTCATGTCACTTTGCGAACTAGCAAGGAAAAACACTGTAATCTTCCACTGGATCCCAGCACACAAAGGCTATGATGGTAACGAGAAGGCAGACATCTTAGCTAAAGACGGAGCATCTAAACCATTCGTCGGTCCTGAACCCTTCTGCGGTGTAAATAAAAGCACCTTCAAACAAACTACCAAGAACATCTTACTGGAGGAATCAAATAAAGCTTGGAGTAACTCATCTGGTCAAATCTGTTCAAAATACTTTTTGCCAGAATATACCGAAAAAACATCAAAATTCCTACTGAACCTCAATAGGAAAACCCTAAAAATTTGCACTGGATTACTAACCGGTCACTGTTCCTTAAACAAACATCTTCACCAAATGAGGGGGTAGCGGATCACATCTGTAGACTATGCCTCGAAAATGAAGAAACATCTCTGCACATTATTACAGAATGTCCAGCACTTTTCCGCCTTAGAAAGCAAATACTTGACTATGATATCATCTCCTTAGATAAGCTCAAACTCATTCACCCACAGAAGATTGCTAACTTCTGGTTCAATTCAGGAGCAGGAGAACTGCTCTGAAACCTCACATGGGCTGGCACAATAGGTTTCATTCAGACACCACAGTGCCCAGAGCTGAGCAAACTCGCCCCGTCCCCCAAATCTAATCTAATCTAACATCATCTTGGTTTCCCTTTTAACCATATGTTCTTCTATCGTCGATACAAAAAAACCTGTTGTAAAAAAAATAGAAAACACTACATTTTCTATCTTTTTTAATTGAAATAGATTGTTTAGGACTACAGCATGTACTTGATCTGGAATTAGCTTATACTGTCAAATTCAAAGAGGAAAACCTATAAGAATCTGGAAGCCAATCTTATACTGGCGTTATTATGAGGTTTAACAAAGATATGTTGGTTTAGAGTGATTTTCTTTCAGCAAAAGATTGCTTCTCGAAGTGAAAAAGATGTTTTTGAGTTCATTTTAAATGGTTGACTGTGTTGTCTGCTACCAGTATCCAGTTCGATATCTACAGATAAGTATAAAGACAATTTTAGCACATAACAGAATAAATAGACTTATTACGCTGTTTGCTTACGAATTAAATCGAACCTTTCTCAAATAAAGCTGAGTTACAACATGACTCAAACTCTCAGTAACAAGACATACGAAAATTTCTCAGAGTCACACCAACAGATTGATATCAGAAGACTAATGCTGGACAACGCAGCAGCAAAACTGTCATATTGGCACATCAAACAATTGGGAAATACTCAGCAATCAAAAAAGTTAAGGAAAGATACAAGTCAGGTTTGTTTGAGATTGTTTCCAGGAAAACGCACTTCAGAAAAGGTATGAAACAGTCTCCTTAAACTAAATGCATTTGACACTGAGTTTATCAACAGGTTTTTATCTATGAGACAGTCCGGTAACGACTCTAACTTCGGAGCTATAGGGGGTAATCTGCTCAAGATTTGCCCAAATATCTTTGGTAGCCAGATAGGAGGTCGCCTTTGAGCACCTCATAGCTGACTTCTCCATAGCATCTGGTATTACTTTTAACCGAGCGATTGGTATACCAATATTCATTCTATTGTAATATTTGTAGCACGGGACTTGCAATAGGACTCCAGTTTCAAAATGTACGATCACAGACAACAACTCTATATAAGGATTTTGTTTCGAGAGAAAGTGCAGGTGTAATTGAGTTGGGTTCAACTTTCATACCAAGTTTTCTGTTTTTAAATTAATTTTTTCCAATATCAATAACTTAAAATTTAATAATTTTTAAATGAAAGAGTTGATACCAAAACTCCCACCTCTGCTCCCTGACATTTGCACTGAAATAACACTACACCATGGTTATTCTTTTAATATGTAAATTTAATTAATGTGCATTAACAGTTCCAGATTAACGTGCATTAAGCCATGCAGTTCGATTTCGTTATACTTACAGCTTTACTGGTTTTGTCACTAAGTATTTGTTCATAATCGGCCTCAAAGCATTCGCATACACCCAATACTACCAATGGAAAAAAAAAGGAAACCCAAAAAAAAGGATTCCCATCATTACGAAAACAAATTAAATTAAAATTTAAAATAACACAATCTATATACCTACCTACCTACAACAGAAAAAGCAACAGCAACTGCAAACAGAAACAACAAATCAGCATTTTTCATCAGAATATTATTTGCTCCATGCCAATCGACGATGAGTTTGGGCCAGAAACAGAAAATGCCCTCATGCATTATTCATGGACAAGCACACTCTATGCTATGCGCTTTGTTTTGGCTATGCTCTGTATAAATACATTATTAATTTGTATCGTTAGATGATACGACTTTTATAAATCCCTCGCAATATAAATGCAATTCCCCACTACATCGTCCGTCTCCGTCGTCGTCGTTGGCCCTTGCTATAGAGTTAAGCCTCACCAACCCCTTCGAGAATATTGTATTTTTATTTATTTTTATGTTGCCTGGACTATATTATAAGGGGCGACTATTCATCCACCACCCGCCAATAATCCGTAGTGTGTGTATGAGTGTGAATGAGTGTGTGTAGTTGCTTTGTAAAGAAGTATAGAATCTGAAGAAAACCATCAACGACCTTTAGGAGACACAACACCAACACCGCATCGCCGTCGTCCGCGTCCCGGGGAACTAATAAAAAATGATGTCTGTCCTGCGAGTATAACAAATTGAAACGAACAAAAAAAAATCGAATTCTATTTTTTTCCACTTTTATTTTTATGAAATTGCGAGAAACCACTGCAACAACAAAACGACTGTTAGATTTTGATTCCTTTATGAACTGTTAACTGAAGCACCCCTTAATGTTCGCCAAGGGTACGATCTCTATCATCCTCGTAGTGCTAGTGTTGCTATGTCAACCACAAAAAATAGAAGCAAACGTACGCCCGCCGCCGCCGCCGACGTTGATGTCCTTGTTGTCGTCTCATAGAAAATATTGAAATTCAACCATGATAAAGTTGCACGGACCGAGTCTAATAAACTGCATCAAATTACATTGAACCCTTAAAGGACACCAGCCTTGCACGTGGCCTTTGAAAGAACGCGAACTCTACTTGATTGTTGTAGGTAGTTACGGAGTTGTTGTCAGTTGTCGTATGAAACGAAGTTTTGCTAAGAACAAGACGTAGAAGATTAAAAAAAAGTAATCATAAAGCTTTCAATAACTTCATTCAATCAATCGAGTGACAGCGTTCATAGAAACGATTTCTTGAGGTAAAAATTTTCAATAAAAAAATCTGATCTGATGCCGCTTTTGATTTATTATTTTGACAATTTGCTCATCGTTATTAAACACTTAAGGAAGGAATAGATATATATTTAAAAGAGGAAGCCCCAAGGCCCAGAGCTTATATCCCAACCATAGATACCTTGTGAGGAAAAGGATGGTACCCACCACTTTTTGCCGATTCAAACGGCTACTCGAGAAATTACTTTTCATATCATGAAATTACTATCTGAGAAGTTTGCCAAGATGATATCCGATGGAAAATTTAATTTTCTTTGATTTTTCTTGGACTCTAACCTCATACTCAACAGTTCTGCGTGTACTGAAGTCAGAAGTTTTAAAGAGATATCATCGTTTTAGGTAAACTATCTTAACTTGTATTTTCCGAATTCGTTTTCCATTGATATTGCGGAAGTCTTCTAAGACCATCTGAAACTGTACAATAGCATCAAATTGCCAGTTTTTCTCTTCAATCCTATTCCTAACTTCCTAACTAATATTATAAATGTGAAAGTAACTCTGCATGTCCGGCTTTCTATGATACCGTCACCCGCCTAAGCCAATGAACAGATTTAAAAGAAATTTTGTTCACAGATAACCTGGAGCCATAGGCTATATATGATATGCCTATATCTCTACGGGAACCTTGAAACTGCTGGACCGATTTCAAAAATTCTTTCACCGTTTAGGTGAACTCTGTCGAATTGTCGATAAAACAGTTTACCTGAGAAGAAATATTTTTCTCGATCTCCAAATAAATATTAGCAATTTGAAATGGCTGAGTGAAAAATCGATTTCGGCGCCGACTAATGAGATACTTAACCATATAAACAAATAAATTTTATATCAGACGTTGTGGAGGATATTGTCGAATGTCTATCAGATATCAGTAGACAATATTATGGACACTGAGCAGGTCACATCATCCTTATAAAGTTTCACAGTTATTATTTCTCATTCCTTATAATTATCAATAGTAGTTATCTACCTTCCAAAAATTTGAGGCTGCAAGCTGGTGTTGCAGTGCCGATAATGAGAAATCTAGAATTTTACATAGCCACAAGTTACACATCTCGGATACATCACTATAAAAGTTTTGATAATGACAGAAATTGCAAAAGGATAGAAAACGTTTTGATTGTATTTTTTAAATTCCCACTGATTTGTCATTTTAGTTAAAAATAGTAGATGGACCATCAAGTAAACATCTTAGTGAGTTGAAGTCTTAACTGAAAAATTCTGATCAACTTCCTCAAACAAGAGCAAATATCTAGTGATAGTTTAAGGTGGCGAGCTTTTCGGATCAAATCTGTAGGGACAAAAAATTTCAAAGACGCTATTGAATCTTCGCAGTAGGTACTATTGTCAGCCTTCTCCTAAACATATTTTGCCTCAAAACCTTTATCATATGGACTCTACCTTCAAAGATTCCATTTCTAATTCAAAAAAAGCGGAAGTGATCTACAGTTTCACAGCAGCGAAACTCATTTGCCGAAGCCTCTAAGCTGAAACTGTCATCTAATCTTTTAGAATAAGACTGGGGGAAAAGTCGGATAACAAGGTTTCTCAGTCTGACATCTACTATCCCTTTAGGTACTAGCACACAGTTATAAGCAATTTCGGGTGTTTGGTCCCTGGGTACCTGGCGTAGTATTTTGTATGTCTACCTATTTCTAAAATTTTTAGGTATCAACATTTGCGAGGAACTGGCAAGGCATCCGATATTAATTTCATTCTCGTGAAAATCGCTTTCCTGATTAGCTGTTCCAGATTCGCAAAATGTATCTTTGTTGTGAAAAATGTGCTAAGGCCCATAACATCGTTTCTCTTGCTCCAGCCTCTTTTTTTCTCTTAAGCTCTTTTAAAAAATTTCAATAAATGAGAATGGTTTCCGAATACATTTCGTCAGCGGAAAGCTCAATTGGACTATGTCCACTTTTTTTCGAAAATGAACTAATGATGCAGTTTTACTTATTTGGGTATGCTCTTTCCGAATCTGAAATCTGTTTTTGTCTATCTTTTATAGTTTTTCAGATAATGTACACCCACTTTGTTCTAAGCGCCAAATTTTTCATGCTAAGTTAATTCCAAATTGACCTAAGAGACAAAATTGTATGAATGAGAATGTTGCAGACACATTCAGACAGTCATTTTGTTCTAAGCGCCAAAGAATTCTTTATTGATTATTGGACTTAGAACAATACATGAAGAAAAAAGTAAAATAGATTTATTACAAGACCATATGACCAATCGTTCTAAATCCATATTTTTGTTCTAAGCCCACTTTTTTTTCAGGAGAATGCATACTTATATGGTGGCTTGCTCTATGTCCATTTTTAAGTTATTGGCTTTCTTGAATATTTAAAATAGCGGGAAAGGATTTATAGGGATTTTATTACTAGTTTTAGACAAAATAATGGCAAGAGAACAAAAAAAAAAATAGTTTGAGCAAGAAATGAGCTAAAAAATGTGACTATAATTTAAGTTAAAGACAAAATATCGTGCCCTGTAAAATTTTGTTTTTGTGGCTTAGACGAATTGAGCTTTCCGCTGACGATTTGAAAGTTTGCGTTTACTGAGTCCTTGTTTGTGTTCCTGTGTTTCGCAGTGCACGTCACTAGATAGATAGATAGATAAATAAATTCTTTATTTCATCAAAGAGTTTACAAATAAAAAACTTGAGATTAAGGACATGGCAATTTAGTCGTCTGCCTGATATGACACATCATGATGACATAGATAAATTTTTGTGTAAAAAGTATTCGGGCTATAAAATAACAATTTTAATGATTTGAAACATAAACAAGTAAATATAAAAGTTAGAGCTTACAATTCAAAATCTAAGTTTATTAATAATATTATTATAAATTATAATTTGACTTCTTTATCTTCGTAAAAATACCAATTTTAAAACAAATTGCAATAATTGCAATAATTGCAATAACTGACTCGTTTAAGGAAAACTATTGCGATAAGAGAGCGCGTGCTGGCAATACTGATAGAGACTAAGCAAACCTGCTGCCCCATTGGGTACCTCAGATGTTGTAACGTGAGAGTATTTAGTTGGACATAAAGTCGCCGAATCTCTTGCAAGATAGGGCATATCGCAATGAAGCGATAAACATCTTCCGGATCTTTTATATTACATAAGTCACAGATTTGTGGCAGGTCTTCTCAGTGTGGAATGTAGTTCAAATTTAAAACTTCGACTCTCGCTGGGAAAATAACACTAATGACTTTGACGGAAAAATCTATCCGCACATCGATGTTGCCTAAGAAGTTAAAGCAGCCAGCGGTTGCTGCACTGACATCATTGTCTGGGTCTTTATCGTTGGTGTTCTGACGAAACATTATGCTTTTGCTCTATGCATGATTGGTTTAAACGAATCTCTCGGGAAATCCTGTAGAATGAGCGAAGACATTTAATTTCACTTCATCTGCAACTAGTCTCATATTAGGTGTCTGACACTGACAATAGTTGCTCGCATAGTAAGTTCATCTTCAGGCTTTTCAATTCAAAAAAATGCGTGGCAATTGATAGCATCTCAAAAAAGAGCTTTTTATGATTGATACTTATGCAAAACCCATTGTTCGATGAAGAATGCAGGCAGGCAAATTCAGCCAAGCAAAGAGCACGACAAATGCTTATGCAAACACGAACGAGGGCTGCTTACGATATTTGCAAGGAGAGAAGAAGGGAAGAACACCGACTTCTCAAAAAGAAAAAGAAGCAGCATGGAAGCGCTCGTTTGAGGAAATAGAGAGGTGCCATGACAGGAATGAGATTCGGAAGTATTACCAAAAGGTAAAAAGTTCCTGCCAGGGTGGCAAGCCCCGAACTCAAGCCTGCAAAGACCAGCAGGGAAACATAGTTATAGAGTCACAGTCGCTACTGAGGATCTGCAAATATCATTTCTGCAGACTGCTTAACGGCGATGAGGACACAAATTCCGCTGTCAGGCAGATTGCCCCATTCAGCTTGGACGACGATCAAGAATGCCGTCCTCCCGACCTAGAAGAAGTTAAGCTTGCTATATGCAAACTTAAATCAAATAAGACTGCAGGTGCAGATGGCCTTGATGCCGAACTTTTCAAGGCAGCTGGAGATCAGTTGGAAAGGAGTATGCACCAGCTGATCTGCATGATATGGTCGGAAGAAACCATGATGAATGGAACCTCAGTATCGTATGCCCGGTCCTAAAGAAAGGAGACCCTCACAATTGCGCCAGTTATAGAGGGATAATCCTCCTTAACGTTGATTATTAGATCTTGTCTGCTGTAATATGTGAACGTCTAAAACCCCACGTCAACAACTTGATAGGTCCTTATCAATGTGGTTTTAGACCAGAGAAGTCCACAATAGACCAAATTTTCACATTACGGCAGATCTTGGAAAAAACCCGAAAACATAATATCGATATTCACCATCTCTTTATCGATTTCAAGGCTGCGTATGACAGCATTTACAGAGACGAGCTCTACAGAGCCATGTCTAGTTTCGGCATCCCTGCAAAACTCGTACGACTATGCAGGATGACTTTGGAGAATTCACGCTGCTCCGTCAAGGTCGGTAAAGAACTCACCGAGACCTTTGAGGTCGAAAAAGGTTCTAGACAAGACATGACAAACTGTCATGCGATTTCTTCAACATCATACTTGAACAGATTCTAAGAAACTCAAACGTCAACACCAGAGGAACAATCTTTCAAAAGTCTGTTCAATTACTCGCCTCTGCAGACGATATTGACGTAATGACGTTGCTTCTTTGGGTTAAGAAGGCAATTGAGGATGTTGGTTGAGGCCTAGGTTCACCCCGAACTGTAATGCCCACCTAAGTAAGTAAGTAAGTAATTAACTTATGCTTTTTTGTGATTGCTGGAACATCGACACCTGTCATTTCAAAAATATAATAAGAATTCAACTCAGAAGAAAAATGCTTTTGGTCAACTCTCAATGGACATAAGTAATGAGTAAGGTACCTTTATTTGGTTTGATTTTGTTACTCATTTGCTAAAAAAAGAAAACATTCCTCACATTATTGAATTAGGTTGGCAAATAAAATTTAATATCCCCTCAGCACAATCTTGTAATTACTCCAATCAAATTACGCTTCCAGTAGCATAAGCTCTCCCGCAGTACATTTTTTCACGCTATAGTTCACCTAATCAAAGGCACACTCACGCTATAGTACCTAATTATTTTTATTTTAATTCGTTTCTCCATAATCTTTATAGGTATATGCATATGAATAACAATATAATAGCTCGGCATGGTTAACCCCCTTTCATATGTTCTACCTACAAAAGCAAACAAAAGCCTTACATACAAATACGACACCAAAGAGAAGACAAAGAAGAAGAAGGCTGCTGTGGTTTTAAGAAAATTATTGTCTCAACGGTCTTTAAGGTGTGCAGAGTTGTTGAGAAGGTATGGGGTGAAGGTAGAGTTTTTACCCAGTTTCCAATACTGTTGGGTATTCCACTTTGATCAAGGGAAATATGCGAAATTCAATTAAAATCTAAATTTGTCACAAAAGATCCAAACCGCACAAAGGACTTGGAAAATCTGTGGCATGCTCAGGGGTTTTGGTGGTGGGCGACAGTCGACAGACACTGAACACTGGCTCGATGTGAAGACGAAGGGCACCATCCAAGCGGAAGGATTTCTGAATATCACAACACAAGCATTAAGAAATCTTTTTGCACAGGGAGTTGGGGGACGAGATAATTTTGTTATCCGTATATCTTTAGTGAACAAAAAAAAATCTTCTGTATCATATATACAAACACTCACATGCAAAAACACACACAAGGGAGTGAGAATTAAGTAAACGATATCCTTAATTCTATTCTGATTTTGTGAGTAGCGTAGCGTATGGGAATATATTATATATGTGCGTAATTAAAATCCTTATAAGGATATGTAAAACTCGTATCGTGCTTCACTTCATATTATCGAGTCTATAATCGTGATTGAGGGAAGCCTTGAGAATTTCTATCATTTCATCTATCATGTTATGTCATTAAAGTTAAGTGATAAGAAAATAATCTGCCAAAAGATAGGTTCATTGATCTGATGAGGATAACGTATAGCTAGGTTAAAGACGTTCTGCCTTAGTGGCAGCTGTATCATTCTTTGAGGTTTTAGTGGAAAGCAAACGCCGTCAATTCAAAACAACTTCCGATAATTCCCATAGTACCTAATTGCATATTGAAGGGCCCGTGGTGTTATGGTCAGCATTCAGCTAGTTTGTCTGTTACCTACGACGTGGGAATTTGAGCTTTGAATTCCAGAAACATGAAATTATTTTTGCATGGGTATCATTTCTCACCAAACTTGAAGTATTGGCAATTGGCAGTCACTTCGAGAGTAGCTACGCTCCAATGGAAAGCGACTAGTCTGTAAACTTTTGTAGGTCCGCTGCGCCGGCCGATTAAGCGCAATGCTACAAAAAAAAACAAAGAGCAACGATGGCGAGCTTCATTCCTTTGAGAGGGATTTGGAAGAATTAATCCTTAAAAGTGAAAATTCTATGAGAAACCAACGCCAAAGACCGTTCGCGAGAAAGGAAGAGTGGTTTGATTTAGAATGTGAGAATTTACGGAAAAGAACTATGACATGGCTTAATCTATTCAGAAAACATAGCTGCGAATCCTTTAAAAGAGAATATTTACTGAAAAGTAAAGAATACAAAGTCCTCTGTAAAAATAAGAAGACATTATTCTACGAAGGCTTAGCATCGACACTAGGACAATGCAAGGATTCTGCCGAATTCTGGAAGCTAACAAAAAAAATTAATGGAAACGAAAACGCAATCAAAACTAATCTGCCTCTAGAACGTTTAAAACTCTATTTTGAAAACATTTCAAAAGTTAACGAAAACGCATGCCAAATATCCTAGGAATCTCGTATGAATTTTGTTTCAGATTTGGACCGAAAATTCTCAACTGAAGAAATTAATAATGCCATTTCGCATATGAAAACCAACAAAGCACCTGGAAGCAACCGAACAGAATTTTATAAAAACGCACCTGAAAATTTCAAAAAAGCTTTAAGAAATGCATTTAATATTATATACAACTTTACTTTAAAGAGTGATTAACTATTACAATCTTCAAAAAAGGGGACCCGAACGATCCTGCAAACTACAGAGACATTACACTTTTGAATGCGGCAATGAAAATCTACGCAAATATCCTCTCGGATAGATTGAGTAATTGGTTAAAAACAAATAATAAACTAAGCGAATATCAATCGCGCTTTGGATCAGGATACTCCACGGTTGATAATATATTTTCGTTATCTAACATTGTTCAGCTACGTTTGATGAAAAAGAAAACTACATATGCCTTTTTTGTAGTTTTTAAAGCAGCATTTGACTCCATTAACAGAAAGCTACTCTTTCATAAGATGCACAATCTTGGGGTAGGTATCATATAAATTTGTGCAATTGCTAAGCGTTGTCTACGATGATACAGTGTCTGCAATATACGATGGGAAAAATCTATCCGATCATTACAAATTTGAACTTGGCTAACGCCAAGGATGCAATCTAACCAATCCTTTTCAACTGTTTTGTTAATGGCATAACAGAAAATCTACCTTGCGGCGTGCAATTAGGAGAGGAAAATATAAAAAGATTATTATTCGCTGATGACGCTGTATTTTTCGCAGAATCCCCAGAGTCATTGCAGCTGATGATTAATAAAATTGAAACTTATTGTACGCACTGGATGTTGAAGGTAAACGCCTAAAAATGAAAAGTTCTAATTTTCAAAAATGGCTCAGGACAGCCAGCACGAAATGAGAAATGGAAATTTAAACGACAACCATTGGAAATAGTAAAAGATTATACTTATGTATCTAGGCTTAAAGATATTTCATAATTTAAACAAAGAATAACACATAACCAGTAAGTTAGAAAAGGCCAAAGCTGCTATCGCAGTTAACTGGAAACGAGTTTTAAACAACAACTGCATACCACACCAAGCTAAATACAAAGTTTTCCAAGGAACTGCTAAGGCCGTAATGTTTTATGGTGCACAGTGTTGGGGTTATAAAAAAACGAGTCAGTAGAATCCTTGCTAAGGTACTATGTTAAGAAAATGTTTAAACTACCTAGCACAGTACCAAATTATATGATCTATCTAGAGACTGGCCTGTCTGAGCTCTTCAACACTACCCTCAAACTACAAATTGATTATCTGCTAAGAGTTGTAAAAATGGATGATAATCGGCTTCCAAAAAGGACTGCTGTACAAGTAATCAGAAGCAACTCAATTTGGTTTGCAGAATGGCACAATCTAGCTAGGGAGTGTGGATGTGAGCTTCCTCTGGACCTTGCGAACCTCAATTCTTGTAAGCCCCAACTTTACCAACTGATGCAGAAACTGGATGATGCAAAAAGGCAAAACTTTATTGAACGGGCACAGAGTTCCTCAGCTAGATTCATGTATGGAAGATTAAACCACAACCTTTGCGAGAAAAACTACTTCAGCAGCTCATTCACCGCAAGTGAAATATCTACAATTTTTAAAGCTAGGGGTGAACTGCTGAGCCTTAATTATCGCCCACACAGAGCTGATCTGGAACAACTATGCAGTTTGTGCAACTCAAGAGAGCGTGAAGATATCAGCCACTTCCTAGGAAGTAGGACATCTCATCATACTCCAAGAAATTAGAAGGGTGTATTGGAATAAATCAACCTTAAAAGATGAAGAAATAAGACTGATACTCAATGGCAGTCAATGGAAAAGGCTCTTAGGGTTTTGTAATGAAGCACTTGTATACAGAATAAATGTTATAAATAAGTTATTTTAAGACCACTTATAATTGTTATAAGGGCAGGCATTTTGTTTATACTTTTTTTTGATTACCTAATTACATAAATTAATTATTATTATCATTATTTTTATATCACTTACATATCACATCGTCCTGGCTGCATTAAATCCCATTCATGTTAAATGTAAGGTCCATGTTAACTCAACATTATATGTTGGAATATTGTGATATTTATTTATTTATATTTATATAAATTTGTCATAGAAAAACAAAATATTGTTACCACTCAGACAGACGGCACTCGGCCATGTCTTTATTATGTATTTAAATCAAAATTTGTAAAAATAAAGCATTTCAATAATACATAATAAAAATTGTAGGCCCTTTTTCATTTCTCGCATGGTATTTTTTGAGAAATACACGATCACGCACGTTAAGAACAGACGTGCTAATTATTGCGCCAAGGGCACCAGAAAGACATATAAGCGTCCTATACCCTATCGAGTAGAGGCGCAGTAATGTTTGCCAAGCACCTGAGACCCGACCAAACATGTGAATTGTACTCTAACTTAGGGCGGGTGTAGGCTGTATGTGGTTACATGCTGTGTTGCAATCTGACAGCAAAGGGATTGTTTGATCGACATTTTGAGTTATTGAAGTTAACTCCCTACCACTGGTGGGGGAAGTTAGAAAAAAGTCAAATCGTTATGGCTCGCCATTCTAATAGGAAGTGGTTTTATTGTTCAGATTCTTCTACCCTGAAACACATAAATATGCTTACTCTTTCAAAATTAATTTTAAGTTCAATTTTCAATATGATACAAAGTTGTGAAAAATATAATGCACGTAGTAGTAGCATACACACGCATGTATGTATATATTTATTTAGCATCAGCTATTAATTATTTACAATAGTAACTATTAATAATCTATATAGGTATCTTATGAAAAGTTTAACAAAAATTTATTTATATTCATTTATATTCATAACGTAGCATTTCTTGACTGCGGAAAAGCAAATGAAATTCAATATCGTCGCGTCGGAAGCATAGTTTAGCAGGGAAAATGATGGGGAAATGATTTTTGGTGGTTTTATTCTGTTGTCACAACAAGGATTGCAGTCACAGGTCGCAAGGCTGAAGTCATATTTGGCTTTGTAAGCGATAAATGGTCGTCAGTTTTCTGCTTCTTGTTCTCCCTTTTCTGACGTTCAGAGCATTGTGATTTATCTTTTTCAAACCAGTGATCCGGTAGTGGGGTACAAGGGGTACTATTGTCGGTCTAAAAGCTTGATGGAAACAATTTCTTGTTCTTTCTTTAAATGTTTTCATGCAGAAGAAATTTGAATAATTAGTAACATAATTACATAACAGAAATGCCGCTTGACCAAAAACACATACATTATCAAACATTTATATTCTGGATGTTGAACTGCCAGAGAAAGCGCATTTTATTTTATGTTCCTAGAAAACTATAGTAAATTCGTACCTAATTTTCTCTTTGTCAACTTAAGCCAAAGCAAGGCTATGAGTTGATACTGCCTCTAAAACTTCATTGCTGTAACAACGGTGGGTGTAAAAACAACAACAGGTAAAAGCACCTCATAGTTTTTTTATGAGAAATATGAACCTGATGGAAAAGTCCTTTGACAGCATAAATTATCGGTTTAATTAAGGACCCATTCTCGCTCTAGAACACAATTCGGAAGGACTCGGCTTAAACTCGCTTTTTCCTACAACAAATGGCTAGTGTCAGCGTCTGACATAGGTGATCTCTTGATGTGTGTTCCTTGTGCATATAATAGAGGTACACATAGCCGAGGATAAAAATGACAAGATGGGTAGTTTTTTTTCTTCAACATACTAAAAGCAAGTACAAAGCTGACATTAGATGGAATGAATGGAAGAAAAAAAAAAGAACGGATGCTGCTTCACAACGTTTAATTTTCTTCCGCATCCTTTGTTTAGTTCGCTTTTTTATTTTTTTTTTGTTTTTATGGTATATCCTCACAAAAGGACTTTCTCTCTTTCAATGCAAAGAATGGGAAATTGCCCTTATCACAAGTATGAGTTGTGAATATGCCAAAAAGGGTTTCAGCCCCCATTATACTAAAGAAACACTGTTTATGACATACAGTGTAAAGGATCCCGATGAGAGTCCTTTCAGCTAAAATTCACCATGGGCTAATTTCATCACTGAACCAGAGTCAAGATTTTATGGTGTGAATTGGGGGAATGGGAACTTTCTTTTGCATTTTCTAGTTGGTTTTTACCCTTCCGCCTTCGTCGCTTCCCCCTGGTGTCTGTCTTTTAGTGATAAAACTCGTCGGTATATGCGCTTCATTTTGCATACAGAGCTGGGCGTTGTTGTCTATGAAATGACTACAAAGGACGACTTCACACGGCAAGTACTAACTATACATTTATGTACATAGCTCCGGCATCAAAAGTGCATATTCTATTCGGTGGGTTTGGTGTGCAGTGCACACACACACACCCACACACGGGATATAGTACCTACCTCTGTTTTTATCATTTATGTGATACTATATGGAAAATTAAATTAAGCACTTTTAAGGGACCACTTTTTATTTCAATTTGGGCGGGTCGATGAGGTATCGTAGATTCGCTGTGAACGAGTAGACGGGTTGTACTCTGTATGTGGCAAAACGTTTTCGCAATAAGTGAACGTAATTGAGTTTAAAGCCATTTAAAAGATGTCACTACTAATTAGTGCTGTGTGAAATTTATTTTTAATGCTTTTTCCATCATATGTTTAAAAGAAAATGAATGTGAGAGGTCAAAACAATTTAATGTGATTTTTGTGTCAAATGTTTGGTAGAAGCATAGTCCAGGGCTGGACTATTTAGATATAACATAATTGTCATTCAGCAGCAATTTTCCGAAGAGGTGAAAAATTCGTAGGTCAAGCCAAGATTAAAACCTGAATGGGAATGGGATGGTCTATATCACATCGTTCAGGTGGGAACGGTCTTTTTATAAAAAATTGGCTTACAGTTCTAAAAAAATTATTTAAATTCAACTAAGTAACCAACTACTGCATACTTTACCTATACTGTTTTTGGGAAATAAAACCTTTTTCTTTATTTTCAGTCCAAACTCATTCAAGATCTAAAAAATGTTCTCCCAACAACAATTTCAGCAACATTTTTACAAAATTTTTATCATTAACTGTCATTTTGCTCAAAATTCAAAATACTCTTATTAGTTCAAGTCAAAAACATAAAAAAAACAAACTTGAAAATGTTCTTAGTTTTCTAGAAATTAAAGAAAAAAAAAGCAAAAATCCATTTTACAGAAGACACCCTTTTTTGCTTTGAGATTTTACGGAAAAAATACCATTTATTTTTTGGTTACTTTACTTTACTTTAGGTGGCTCAACTAGAGCGTGGTGCTCCTAGGCCTTGTCCAATATGCCCCTCCAGCCGGCTCGATCTCTAACCTGCCGTCTCCAATTTTGCACTCCAAGTTGGCGGAGATCTCCTTCTACCTGGTCGCTCCATCGAAGATGAGGTCTAACTTGGCTTCTGACTCCCTCTGGTTTGGCGTTGGAGAGTTTACGCGCTGGAGCGTTGATGTCCATTCGCTCTACAAGGCCCAGCCATCTTAGTCGTTGGACTCTAATTTTTCTGGCTAAGCTTATGTCGCTGTACAGCTCGTATAGTTCGTCGTTGTATCTTCTTCGCCAAAGGTTGTCTTCTCGATTTACTCAAACAGGACCATAAATCGTACGCAGAACTTTTCTCTCGAAGACTCCAAGTGACTTTTCATCCGATTGGGAGAGGGTCCATGCTTGTGCACCATATAGCAGGGCCAGGATGATTGGTCATAGTGTCTCCTTGGTTCTTCTCGATAGGGCTTTATTCCTCAATTGCTTATCTAACCAAAAAGCGATTAGCAAGAGTTATAGTCTGCGTTTGATTTCAGCGCTGATGTTGTTGGCAGTGCCCAGGGAGACAAATTTACTGACTTCCTCGAAGTAATACCTGTCAATGGTGACATTTTGACCAAGTGGTGGGATTAGACTTTTGTTGATGAGAGCATATACTTCGCTTTTTCCTCGTTTATTTTCAGCCCCATTTGGCTTGCTGCTGACTCCATAGTAGTGAATGCACCAGTTACGGCTCGCTTTGTTCTTCCTATCACGTCAATGTCGTCTGCAAACCCAAGTAATTGTGTTGATTTATTGAAAATGGTGCCCGATGTACTGGCATGGGTGCTACGTATTACATTTTCAAGCACAATGTTAAAACAGCTGCATGACAGTGGGTCGCCTTGTCTAAGCCCTCTGCCCCCTGGTGGTTTCGATGGTTTCAGTAGAGTCTCTACCAACTTTGACGGAACAGCTAGCGTTCTCCGACGTCATCTTATTTCTTTCTTTGTTTACTTTCTCAAATACTGAGAAAGATTTTCACTTTTGGTTCTCCGAGTTTAAGGAGAAGTGATCCTCAATAGTCAAACATTTTTGAACATTTTGTTTCGGTGGGAACTAAAATAAGAGCTTACTACTTATTTTGAAATCGGAGAACTTTGTTTAGGGCCCAAAAGAAACCAGTATAACAATAATTGAACGCAAAGAGTTATTTCGAAGTTCCGTTATTGTTTGAAGGACGATAGGAAATACCACACAAGGCAATCTAAAGGAAATTGTTAACAGCTTATTCGAATCTAGTCCCAAAAATTTAAAACTACATAAATTATTGAAGAAAAGTGCCACTGTAGGTCCATAGTCACATTCGAACGAGACCATGTATTAATACTATTCATAAAAAAATAAGAACTCATCGAGATGATGGAGGTTTGTACATTTATTTATTATCTATCGCGTTCATAACTCTTCTAGACTAAACAACATAAAATAAAACATAAACATTAAAAAAGTATTTAACAATGAGTAACCAAAAAAATTTGCTTACATGGTTACATAAACATTCAAATATAAAGTTTTAAGAACATCTATGTCATTTATATTGATAAACGGAATTAATTTCATAACTAGAACGTGAAATCAGATCCGATCTACCGTAGTTTGTAAGAGATCGGGGAACAAAAAGCAGAATCGGACTCATCCTCAACTGCTTTGAAGGAAAAAATAAAAATAAATAAGGTGGCGCAACAGAGCGAGGAGCCCCTGGGCCTAGCGCATTACTCACAACCATGCCTTGTGAGGGAATGGAGGGGACCTACCTGAGAAAGCACTTTTCGTGGCAATGAATTTACTAACGGAGGACTGGCCAATTCCTCGCGAAAGGCGATACCCATGGAAAAACATTTTTGGCTCCGCTGGGTTAGCAGGTGGACATGCTAACCATCACGCCACGCGTGATGCTTTGAATGAGCATACAAAAAAAGAGAGAGAAGTTTAGGACAGTCAATTCGATTACAGAAAATATCTCCAGCAAGCCATAACCAATACCTCCTCCTAGCTTCTAGAATCTTTAAATCTATTGACTAACATAATAACTAGGCAAAATATTGCCAACCTAATTAAATAATTAATTAATAAATACATAAAGTGGGGTCATGTATCATCAAAAGCGTACCTGGAAACTCTTTTTTTTAGCGGATTCAATGCGATTCTAGTCTAGCTAGTTTTTTAAACCTTCTCACTTCGAGTTGGTAAAAGTCGCTTTCTATTTTTTCACCGCACCTAAAGTGGGGTCATCCACTGCAGCGCTATTCATCAATCATTGAATTGATAACTCGACCAGCTTTTTGGCCATATTGCGTGTTTGTCAATTTTTTGACCAGGTCAGACCTTAGCCCTGTCAATAGAAATCGTTGTTAAATTTTGCGGTCCTTATCCTTACTCCTTCTTGCATAGCGTAATGAGAGAGGTCATATGTAACTACTCCGATGCCTCCTTTGTCCAAAGAAAAAGCAATTGACAAAAAAATAATTGTTCAGTTTCTGCAATAATGCCGTTTTACGACCTCAAAGTTAAAACACAGAGTCATCTCGACATTCTACCTAGGTGGTCTCATATATTAGGCTTTCTGCTTCAAGGTTGGTATCTATTTACCATGTTTTTCCCCTTTTACAATCACTTTTTGCCGCTTCCGCTTCAGTAACAGCGATTGTTCCAGACACAGCTTTGTTAGTAAACTTAATAATGTCCATAACATAAGCACTAATATTTAGGTGAACAGAATTTTTGAAAGATCATATAGCACGCCTTAAAAAGTTATGGTGAAAGGATTGCAAAGTTGGAAGTCACGAAGTTTTAACCCTTTTTCAAAGAATTTGTATTGGCTCTTGCTGTATTTTACAGAGCAGCAATTTAATCAGCAACTGTAAAAAATTAATTTATCTAATTGTTGCGTTTGAACCTTGTCAGCCGCTTTGTTTCGACATAACTTCAAATAGAACCAGGAAGAGGTAGAGTTTCAGGGAAACATAACCATGGAAAGCCTTGAGCAAAAATTGTTTGACTTTGCCCAAATTTTTTGGCGGGATGGTTTCCTGTCATGTGATTATCTTAACTCAACATAGAGATGGTGCTTCTTTCGTACATCAGCTAAAACTGATCGCTTACGTTTATTGTTGTGATATATGAAAGCGACAGAAAAGCATTTAATTAAAATAGAAAAATAATTTTTTATTTTTGAGCAGAGTGTAATGATTTTAAAATCAAAAAGAAAAGTTCAAGTGACCTTCACTATTAAGCGTGTCGCCCAGGTGGGGACCTATAATTTTCTGCCGAGAAAGCGCTTTTCATGGCAATGAATTTACTAACGGAGGACATGCCAACTCCTCGCGAAAGACGATACCAGTAGAAAAACTTTGTTGGGACTCCAACCACGAACCTCTGGATTAACAAACAGACATGATTACCATCACACCACGGATACCACACCCTCATTAGTATTTGAACGAATTTAGGTCGATAAGTGAACAGCAGACTGACGTTGTGTAATATAGAGCAAATTTTGAAAGAAAAACAGTACTTCCTCAGCACTCACTCGATCACTGATGCAGTAAATCGACACCTGATGTTTTCTTAGACTTGACAGAGTAGAGGCAAGAAAGCTAGAGTCTTCAGCATCTAATAACGAAAAAACTGAAGTTTGAGTGTTTTTTGAAAAAATATTTATTTGGCAAAGACGGAAACCTCTGAATCGAATGCGTTTGTGAGAGCGAATGTCTTAGATCGCCGTAGCTCGCTAATGTTCTACATGTTGTTCGCAAGCAATAAAAACTGTTCGGATTTTGTGTATTCTTTCTGGCACCCCAAAAAAAACCTTCTATTACTTTCATGGCTAAATGGCTTGGGGCAATAGACCATTTCTGGTGGTAGTACTCTTTCTATGACCTCTTTTCCCTGCGATTGCAAGCAATGAAGTTTAACTATGAACTATTAAGTTTTAAAAGCTTACTATTAGAGATTGAAAACACTGAATTTCAGAAAGCTTAAAGACCAGGATTTTCTATTCAAATTTTGAAATCTTTTCGACCACATAGTTCAAACATCAGCATTATCAATTTTGGGTGGGTGTGTGCCCTAGTCAATGCAGAACAGCTTCTTTATAACACACACTACTTCTTTTATTAAACATGCTCGAAAATGATTGTCTTTTAAGTTGGAGACCATACCACTTCTTTTATCGTCGTTATTTTTAATTTAACGAGAACGGCAATTTATTAGCAAATGTATTGACTGCACTTCTTCGTATGCAACATGATATACGAAATCCTTAAATTCAGAAAAATATGCATGAGATCCTTTTTGAAAAGGATTAAAAAGCAAATAAAATACCGTCAACACATCCATATGATGGCTCGTGTACCTACATCAAACATCCTTTCATCAATCCTTTTCATTAAGATTCCACCCGATGGCAATTTACTAATTTCCTTCACAGTAAACAGTGGCTGTGCATCAGCAGTTTTCTTCGAAATTCAACCATTTTATCTTAAGAGAGAACCTTTCAATGGGATTTCCTTTATTTCAGCAGAGGAATCTACTCCTTTTGGCGAATAAGTGAAGAATAATAATACGAGTATATCCCAGTGAATATACATACACAACCATCACATAATATATCTACTACTACACCAAGGCCGTGTGTATTTGCACAAGGACACGTGATTGCCGGAAGACGAATGCTGGCAAAATGATGAACACATTACCACTTAATCTGCTTTACCAAAACGTGACACGCTTCCACTGACACAATCCAATGGCAACAATGGATCTGTCCTTATCTCCAATCAATAATAACTGTTCGTGAGAGATACAATCCATCAAAAAGCAAAACAGGCAACAAAGTCTATAGATGATACTTACCATTACCATGCACCAACCCCTTCTTTCTGGTTTCGGGTTTAATTTTTCCAGATTATTTTCAAGGCACGCTCCGGAGGCTTTTTGTACAAACAAACCCTCTATATTTGGATGGGCGCTCTTCAAAGATTGAAAGTGTTGTCAAGGAGTGTCATTATGGTGTTGTATGAATTAGAGTTGAGGATTTTTTTCGTACATTGTACATATTATCTTCCACATATAAAAGAGCAACGTACCAAATTCAAGCCCTTAGCTTTGTAGGACAGTTCTGGGAGATTCTTTTCTGAGATTTACACGGTACAGTGTATATGGTACGAGTATGTGTGTACATGTACATGCTCTGTTCTAGATTTTAAAATGGAAGCATTTATATACTTTCATCGATCAAGAAATAGCAACAATCGAAGAAGTACGAAGTGCTCTTTTCATAGAGGTTTGAAATGAGAACACTGGTGTCTTTGAACATTTTACAAGTAGTTTTTGGGTACTATCAACAATTTGAGAGTATAAGTAATTTACAACACTCTGACCGAATAAATCACTTTTTACGAATAAGTCAAACGTAGTCATGTCAATAGAATTTTCCTAACCAGTGGTAAGGGCGGCTTTTGTAATGAAAACATTTGTTGCTAGCTATTTATTCTGAATTCAATCTTATCCTGGCGTTCATCTTCATCTTCTTTTATGAGTTTTAACGTACCATACCCGAATGTAAGGAGCAATACTCTCCTACCATTCAGTTCAAACTCGCTGCGTTGAATTTTGTTGTTTTTCTTTTAGTGTGGAAAACATGCATGCAAATGTTTTAGGTCGCAACAAACAAACACAATTTCCGTGATTCCAATTGTTATGGAACTTAATTACCAAAACACATCCTTTAGTGTCACTTCCTTGTAGCGTGAATGTCCTTCCAATGCAGATTCTCATGAAAAACAAACTTCAGACATCATGTTTTTCTATAGGTACACATCGCTGCTGTCATCCTTGCCGCGGCAACAAACTTTTTCAGTTCTCTGCATTCAAATGTACTATGATGCTGCTGAAACATGCGACACATCAGAACCAATCACCTCTAGAGTTTTTTTTTCTATGGCCAACTTTGTTGAAATTCCTGTCATGATGGTGTCAGAAGATCCTAGGATGTGTATAAATTTTAACAAGAGTCAAAACGTACATGTTCTGATAATGGAGAGAAAGAGACCAAGAGCCTTATAAGTATTTTCACGAATAACGAAAAAAAAAAAATATATTTTGAGGACACTCATGATAATAATATTCAAAACATTACTTGTTTCCCAGTGCGGTGATGCGATGTGCGACGAAGGAGCAGCATATGCAAAAACGTATAAGAACATCCAGCAGGAACCTTTTTCTGAGCACTGCACATCATAACCACTGCACCACCGCACGATATCCTTAGCCACAACATTTTCTGCGGTCAGTTATGACCATTGTCCCATCCTATTATGTGTGCAATTGATGACTAAATGCATACTATGGTACAGTCTTTGCAGCATAGAAAAGCTTCTATATATCGTACAGGTTTTTGGTCAGCAGAACTTTTGCCCCGACCTGACCAGGAGCCATAAGCAAAAAAGATGAAGAGGGATTTTGCAGTGCGCATTGTTTGACCACATAGAGATGATTATACAGATGGACGCGTTTCTTTCGTTTTGCCTTGTACGTGATTAGATACCAAAATTATGAGCTCGCCACTATTTTTAACATTTACCGACGTCTTGTTCAGCTGATAACTATATGGACTAACCACAAACAAAGTGCAATTGCTTTAAGGATAAATAGACCATTAGAAGAAGGGTATAGAACGGTTTACAATTTGTTCAAGGCTCAGGTGTAATGCTAAATAAACAAATTTAAGAAAATTGGTTCGATAAATGCAGTGTTTGAACACTTTATAATTAAATTTATAAGTCGAACGCACTTTTCTTCGAATCAAGTAAAATTAGAAACATCCGAAAAAATTGTGGATTGCTGTTTTTTGTCGGAACCTTTTGCTAAGTATATTTGACTTTCGTCTGTAGATCTACTTTTATGCCCTATTTGTCAATATTTGCCGACATAATACTCAAAAAATTACGTGTAAATTTGAGAACAACACAACGTCTACAAAATTCTGGTGAAAAATCTATGAGTCAATATTTGCACCCTGCCAAAAAATTTAAATGCGCATTGTGTTTGGCAATGTGTTCATATTTTTGTTAAATGAAGCCTTTACATTGGCATCATATCAAAAATTAATTTTACCATCAACACATATGGAATGCGGGCAATTGTTGATTAAAATTTAATAAAATACAGTCGACTCAGCTTTATTGCACTTTACTGAAAAAATCGGTTTACTGAAACAAGAAATTTTCAACGCAGATCTTCTCATCAATTTCCATGCAAATTACTTGGAATAATTGAGCTTCGCTTAAGTGAAAAATCCTTTTAATTGAAACAAAAATCTTAACTCAAATGAAGATTTTCACTTATTCAGATCCGGATGACTGAAACTATCTCTGCCACCAAATTTTCAATCGAACAGATCTCTTTAATTTGAAATTTCAAAAAGTCAATTTCTTCTGTCTCTGTCATCTCATTACATAGCTACGACGAACGGCTGTTGATATGATATTTTTATTTTGTTTTTCGAGCTTCAAAAAAAAAAAAATGTCGGTGGAAAATGTATGTTGTAGAACGTACGTAACGAGTCCAATTTTATTGTCTAGGCTGGTGTTTGTACTTGATAAATTGATTTTTTTAATGATGCACAAATTTAACCTTCAAGAACAGGCTGAAAATTTTGGAGAGAAAAAATTTTAAAGTAAGTTAAACTCATAAAAAATGCTTAGTGCAACTGTATGTTCTGTATTAGCAATTTGGATTTGCAAATTGCATGATCACTTTAAGACGCAAATTAGATATTGCAAAGAAACACCCTCAATTATTATTTTCGAAGTTGGACTCAAAGAAAGATCTTACTTGATTCAACAGCTTTCGGCTTCAATTAAGTTTCATTATTTCTCTTTTTCATTGTAAATGTTATTCAATTGGCAAAATGAAATATGTAATTCAAAACCAAGAGAAATCCATTTTGCAGTTGCGGCAAGCGGCAGTGGCAGAAACGCTGTTGAAAGGATTTTTGTCGTCGGCGTCGTGAGAACTGAAAGTAAATGTGAACAGATTTTCTTTTTGCATCCATACGTTTCCAAAAATCAGTCAAAGAAGAATCAGTTCACCTATCGAATATTGACAATAGGTACTATCTGAATGTGTTATTACTGCTTCTTAGTCTAGACAGGATACAATTGTCAAATCCCAATAATTGTATAATGAAACTAATATTATAAATGTGAAAGTAACTGTCCGTTTTTCTTACTAAACCGATTTAAATATAATTTTGAACAGAGATGGTCAAGAGCCTGAGGAAGTAACAAGGTTATGCATATATTTTATTCCTATATTACCACGGGAACGGGAATGTAAACGAGAAGCATTTTAACTTCCTCATATTCTAACGGAAACGGATGTCTTTTCTAATATTATAAATCTGAAACTAACTCTGTCTGTCGATTTTGCTTTGTTACCATCTACCGCTCAAACCACTGATCCGATTTCAATGAAATTTTGTCCAGAGATTGTTTAGACTCTAGAGCCTAAGGAAGAACATGGGCTATATATGTTATCCCTTTATTCCTACGGGAACCATAACGTAAACGGGAACCTGAAACTACTAGAGACTAGACCGACCGAGTTTTTTCACCCTGAGGTGATTTCTGTCAAATTGTCGGTAACACAGCTGACTTGAAAAGAAATGTTTTTTTAATCTGCAAATAAATAATGGCAATTGGGAATAGCTGTGTGAAAGGTCAATTTTGGCGCCGACTAATAGTTAACTATAACCATAATAATTTATATTTGACGTGAAGGGGGATGATGTCGAATGTATATCAGTTCAGTAGACAACATTATGGACACTGAGCAAGTCACATCATACTCATTTCCTTAGAATTATCAGGAGTAGCTTCCAATAAGTTGAGGCTACAAGTTGGTGTTCCAGTGCCAATAATCAGAAATCTAGAATTGTACACAGCTATAAATTACACTTACACATCAGGGATGCGGTACTATAAGGTTTTAATAATGACTGGAGCGGCAAAATGATTTTGATTCCCCGTGTTCCTTTAGATCCCACTGATTTGTCATATTAGTTTAAAAGAGTGCAGTTTTCTATGAAACCGCAGTATTTTTTGATATTAGAATAGATAAAACTCAGACGCTTAAAGTTGCAGGTGTTCGTTAAGAAATAAAGATCCTATGACAACTCCATGTGGCCTTGAGAAAGTCTTATTTCGTGTAATTTAAGTTGTTATTATTGTTTAATTTTTGACTGTACAGCAACTAAAAACATAGATTGCCTATGTTGTTTATGAAAAATAAGTGCCATAGTAAACTTCATTCCAACATTCGTTCCATTAAAAGTGTGTGTTGAAATTTTGTGTAAACATTTACAGCCGTATTTATAATCGTATAATAAACTCCGAACAACTTTAAAACACGCTTTATTCATTCAATAAACCAAAAACGTATTTATAATCATTTTTCGTCAGTGAATAAGGGCTGAATAGCTTAAACGCCAATATGCGTGTTTTAAGCGTTTTTTAGCGCATAAATGTCATTTGGTTTTGAGTATTGAGTTGTCAATCAGTGGTTTATTTATACTTTTGAGAATTTAAAAAATAACTAAAATGGAAATGTACCTACTCAAAATACATTAATTTTATATATAATTTGGATGTAGTAAATGTGTTTTCAATTGAAGGAAATATGCAGTGTTTTTCTTTTTTGTAAATTGGTTTCTTACAAGTTTACCAATAGAGAAACGATTTTGATTTTAATTTTTTGGACAAAACAAAAAAAAAAATTTAAGCCAAAGAATAATATAGAGTATACACTGCCAACCACTAGGATGAGGCCACAATTTGCAATCGATTTTCTCTTTTTATACCTGGTGGAAGTCTTGTACCTGGAAAAGTTTATAATCAGTTAATAAACGTATTTTCCCAAAACAAATTCATAAAATTAAAGGGTTAATTCGAAACGACCGTTGGAATTTCCCAATCAGTTATAAAAAGCGAAAATCGATCTAGTGGTTGGCAGTCTATAAATACAGAATAACGTATATTGTGTGACCTACATTTCATCTTCCATAGCTAAGAAAATTTCCATAGCTATTAAATTTCTGCTCAGTTTTAAACATTAAGAAACCAAATTAGAGAGTTTCTTTATGATTTTGACATAAGGTGATGAAAAGTATTATAAATAAGGATTTTTTATTCACTGAATAAATTCTTAGTAAGTGCTTATCCAATGCATAACTATTATGCGTTTTAAGCGTGTAATAGCGAAATATAACAAAAACATGTTTGTGCTGGTCTGTGCGGTTCTGATCTAAACTTGTTTAAGTAAGTGCACAGTCTTAATCTTTTGTTTTTAACTTCACTTTATTCGAAGAATTTCCGAAAATTGAATTTTTACAAATAAAATTGCTTTATTGCAGTGGTGAAAGGCGGGTGCGGGTGGCTGTGGTCTCCGTGGTTGACAAATAGGGAATGAGAAAGAGAAACGTCGATAGCGGATATTCTCCACAAAAAATGGCTGGCGTTTCAAGTGGAACGGAAGGAAACATTTGGTCATTTGGTATTGGTTCCGCCCGCCAACCGGCCGGCACAATACACGCTATTTCAATTGATTAAAGTTGAGGGCAACTCATGCTGTAGAATAACATTCGATAGTATACTTTAACAGTAATACAAAAAGTATAAAACACTGAAAAGTTTTATTTTGATTTAAATCACTGGCTTTTACTACATTTTGTCATACCATTTCAGTAATGGTTTGTATTAAAATATCAAACAATTTCTCCTTCCAATGAATTACTATAAATTAGAAAACCTAATGAATTCCGAAACATTCTTTTTTCATGAATATGGCAACTTATATAATCGGTTTTACCGTCTCATTCGCATATGTCTGTAAGCTACGCTTATTTTGTTTTAAAAGTCATCATTCTGATTCAAGCAATCGTTTGGCATCTAAGAAATATTAAAAAACAAAACAAAAATCGTATTTGGGTCAAACATCTCAAACCGGTGCGGCGCCTCTCCTCCTTTGGAACTCTTGTGACCAACCTAACATACACAAAACTCATTGCATCCTTTTGAAATATGTAATCAAAACTCTATTCGATTATAATTGCCCTCATCCGAACGTACCCTTGTCAACTAAATACCTACATACTTCGCCTTCAAATACCGTTTCCCACATGTATAACAGTATTTAATTCTATTAATTACTCGAAATAATTGTTTCAGATGTGTCATTACAAATCTATCCTTTCCTAAATGGAAGATTACCAAAACACCCCAGGGAAAATTCTTTAAACAGCAAAAATTGAAAACCTAAGTCTCTCTTTTTCTTCTCCAAAACAAACACAACCCACCAGCCACCACCCCCAAGTAGATTCACAACCCCAATAATTGGAGTTACGTACAGGTATGGGTATATGAGTGAGTAGCTATATATGAGTGTACATTGTGTTAAAGAAAGGGAGCACCATTCAAACGCAACAGTGGATAATAATTTCTTTTCTTTTACCTGTGGCAATCACGTGGATATCCTGATTACATTACAACTGAACTTTTAATAATTTAAAGGCTCAGTGGTAGACAAATGGTAAACGGAAATAATCATGTTTCGCTCGAGGCAAACTCAAGACAAAGAATTGAATGGCAAAATCCAAAAACCAAGGGACGAAATTTTCAATGAATGTTTGGCGCTGCCACGGCCACTGAACACAGTATGTAACATAAAATGTTTTACACATAAATACAAATATAAAAAACAGGGACTTTCTCATCAAAACACACATACACACTAACACACTCAATCGAAACAAAACAAAGAAGGGAAAAAAGCAAATACCGCACCAAAAGTCTCAAATTTCAAAACACGAAAATTATTTTAAAAATGTTATAGGTACAACAGATCAGGAAAACAAAGGAAACGGATGTGGAATTTGTACTATTGGCAGGGTAAAAGGTTGTAAAAGGTGTAGTACAGAAGAGAGGTGGGCTTAGAACTTTTTCTTACTTGCTGCGGCGCTCGCTGGGGAGTTGGAATATAGTTAAATTATTTCTAAATAATGTATAAGCGGGCATAGCTAGTTGCGAGATTTGTTCTTTCTTAAACCACGACCTAGACCGGCAAAAACAGAAAAACAAGAATTATTGCAACAGAAAAACTCTGGAGGAATTTTTACCGGAGGCGTTGCGAAATGTTTCTTCTGATTTTTTTTTTTTTTGAAAAGCGAACCGAAAACGAAATTGGGTGTGAAATCGAAAAGTGGAGAAAGCAGTATTGGATTTTGTTTAATTATTTTCAACGCCATTGACATTTGATTTCACTTTTCTACGTGCGAGGGTGCCATTTTGACTTTATTTGATTTCATCATTAAAAATTCAGCAATGCGTGGGGCTAACTATCCAGAATTTGATTTATAATTTCTTGATTTTGATGGTGATGTATCGAATGAGTGTTAAATGAGAAATGAATAGGTTAGGAGTGGGAGAAATTATCTAATAAATTGAAAAAGAAGACGTACCTATTAAGACGGGCTGAGCATTTAATTACGGGATAAAATCGTGATGTCTTGCTTGAATAGGGGCGTACTGCAACGTCGATAGGCTACACTTTTTATAAAATATTCTGCCTAACAGAAAGCTGTGCTGGTGTATCTTGTTTATGTTAGACAAATCTATTTAAAAAAAGAGAGCAACAATGACACCACAGCCCCGTTTAAAATGGTCTATTCGGAGCATTCAATTTTTCGTAGCTTTTTCGAGCATTATCTTGGCGACCAACTCACAGGTCAATATCCAGAGGTAAGCTGCTCATTAAATTCATCCTTCATCATGTGCATTGTTTCACGGGCTGTATGGCATATGGCGCTCTCTTAATGAAATCGCAATTCAATCAAGTTCAGCTCACCTAACTGGGGCAAAAAAAGTCGCGTATCATGGCTCGATATCCTTCGGTGTTGTTCCTACATTCTACGCGGAAAATACAAAGTCAACTTCATTTGAAAGAAATTATTATTTCGGCAAATCACCTAATCTTTTTTTCAAATGACGTTCGATATGTCTATAAAAACGAAAATGGTTCCAACAGCTTCCACGAAAAGTATGAATAAAATCTTTTCTCTTGAAATCTCAGCAGTTTACCAAACATTACTGTATTAACCATCCCAGGTGATGCTCTTGCAAGGCATATACAGGGTGTTCCGTACTTCGTGTATTATCCTGGGAGTGAGATTCTTGGTCATATTCTAAGAAAAAAATGTTATACAGTAAAGCTCAATTCTCAACTTTGACATCACTTGTTGACAATTTAAGAAAAGGCTAACTTTGGTGTACTATGACCTTTGTTAAATTCGATATCTCTGTCAATACTAATGGTAGAGACCTAATCATAGTCTTAATTTTTTGTAGAAATAACAACCTTAAGACTGTATTTAAGTTTAGCTTTCACAGGTTAAGGGTTGCCAGATTTTCAATTTTAAGTGCTGTTCAAATTTTCTTCCCGAAACAAAGTTTTGACTTTGAGGTCATTTTTTGCAGAAAATTCCTGGTAAACATGGAGTTTCTTTATTTTTTACATATCAACTAAACAATAATAAAAAAAACTTACTAATAAGTGCACTCAAAAACCCATAGATTTTATGATATTTGAAAAAGTACAAAATGGGTAAAATTAAAAAAAAAAAAAGATTTTTAAATTTGAGGTTTGTTTGAATAAAACAATAATATGGGCACTTTTAGTAGTTTTCTTATATATTTTATACAAATACAGTTATAACAAGTGCTCCCCCAATCTGGATATTTCTCTTTAGATGGTGTTCAGGCAATTATTCGTCAAAAATTTGCTACGCATGCTCTTAACGTGCATTGTGCAGCACATTCTTAAGACCTTGCTATATCTGTTTCCCGAAAAAATACTAGCCATTAGAGATTGCCTAACCACAATTGAAGCAGTTTACAATTATTTCAATACACCGAAAAGAAAAGATATTCTGCCTAAAACAATTATCGAAAGCAAGGAGACTCCACAAAAAACGGAATTGAAAAGGCTGAATCTGAAGCGATGGATCTCAAAATATCAAGCAGTTGAAGATTTTGAGGAGCTATTTCTGTTTGTGTTCGAGACTCTTGACCAAATAAGATCATTGAAAAGTGCCGCAAAGAACTTCAAAACCGCTATGGACTTCGAGCGAACTCTCGTTGCCATTATTAGTTTGGCTTAATTCAAGCTTAATACAATTTTGATCATAAACTTAAACTTACATTAAATCGTGGAAATCCAAGAGCGAATTAAGACTTGGTCCTAGTAATGGATCTCATCAAAGATTTAAGGAATCAACTAAAAATTAAACGGGCAGAAAACGACTCATTTTCGAAAGTGTTTGAAGGTGCAAAAAAAAATTAGCTGAAGTCCTTGACATTGACGTTAAACTTAAGAAAATAATGATCCGACAGTCAATCCTTTCAATCCTTTTCTCGATTTCTTTGAAATGGACCTTGGAGAAAAATTTACAAACCATGAAAACATACTAGAAGAGTTTTTGGTTCATCTCGAGGGTTCTTCGTCTAAAATAGACAAAGCAGTTAAAAAATTTATTGGAACTGTTGAGTTTTACCAAACATATTTGGCTGCCAGACCATTTTCAGTTCTTGAAGAATAAAAAACTTGAAAGAGATATTTGATCTGAAGGAATAATACTTCCTCTAAAAATTTATTGGAAGCGCTCGATAGCTGCCCCGAAGAAAGCTTTCTTTATACATATTTATATTTTATTAAAGATATTGGCTACACTGCCGGTTCAACCTCAATTCCCGAAAGAACTTTCTCCAGTTTAAAGCAAATAGAAGCATAGAAGCATGATCAACGAAGTAAGATTCTAAAAAATATGTCTATTTTTATAACAGTGTTATAACTTATAAGCTTCGGATGTTTACTTAATTGCAGGATCGTTTGAATGGTTTGGCTAATCTAGCTATTCATATCAAAATACCAATAACAGCAGACAAGATTATAAGTTTTTTGTCTAAAAAAAGCAGAAAACTGGATTTTATTTTATGTTTAAATAAATATTATTTTACTTATTATAATATCAATATTTATTCTGGTTCATATTCAAATTAATGCGTATAATGTACTAGCAGAGCCGCCCGGCTTTGCTCGGGTCTGTAGTTTTAAGGTTCCCGTTCTCGTTTTTCCTCTTACGTGAGAATTTGGGGGTGAAATATAATCTTTCTTACTGTGGAACTATGTAGCATCCTAATACTGAAAGAATTTTTGAAATCTGTCCAGTAGTTCCGAAGTCTCCGTTCTCAACCCATTCCAGTTGGAATCTTCTGTTCCAGTGGAAATATGTGAATGAAATATGCATAATTCTATGTTGCTGAAAGATAGTGTTATACCCTAGAGTTGAAAGAATTTTCGAGATCGGTCAAGTTGCTTCAATGTTCCCTATCTCTTTCCTGTTTCTGATCCTATCGGATTATAGGGATGAAAAATATAGCCTTAGTTACTGACAAAGGGTAAAGGGAGATAATGTAGCACTTTTAATGTTGAAAGAATTTTTGAAATCGGTCCAGTAGTTGCTAAGTTTTCATCTCCAACCCCGTTCCTGAAGGGTTCTTCCATTCCCGTGCAAATATGTGAATGAAATATAAATCTATGTATACTGAGGGATAATGTAACATCCTAGAGATGAAATAATTTTTGAAATCGGTCAAGTAACTTTATGGTTCCCGTTTTCGTCCCGTTTCTATTCCTGTATATTCCTGTATTTACTGATGAAGAGAGTAGTTTCTAATTTTCCGTTCCCAATACCGTTCCTGTGGGAATGTGGGGATCAAACCTTGACAGGAACCATCTCTGGGCTAAATTATGTCTACCCTGAAAATTTCAAAAAAATCCGTTGGGTGGTTAGGAGTTTACCCTGGACATACATACATGCTATTTTATACATATACAGGGTGATTCGCATAAGGTGTGACAAAAAGATAGGGTGTTTGGGTTGGACCTAGACAAGCAAAAAATCGTATGGGAGGGGGGGGGGTCCATTTTCCCCCGTTTAGGCGGGAGGGGCAATTTAAGAAAAAACTCACTAAAAATGGGAAAAAAATTATTTTAAAAGAACGGTAATACCTACAGAGTCGTGCTATAGCATTTTAAAAAGCCAAAAACTTATACATTTATTTAAATTTTAAAATAAGTTGTTCAAATGAATAGTTTTTGAAATATTAATTTTCAAAGTCAAAATTTTGAAAAAAAAACATAATTTTTTTTTCTCAAACCATTTTTTTTCAAAATTTTACATAATTAAGTAATATTTTTCTGGCTTATTTTCAATGCTCTTATTTATTTTTGATCAAACACAAAAAACCGGATGTCAAAATAACCTGTAGTTTTTGAGAAAACCAAAAATTACAAAAACGACTTTTTTAAATTTTTTGTTTTTTTTAAGTTTTTTTTTCGTTATTGGATTTTTAAGTGAATTCTCAATAAAAAAAGTAAAGGGAAAATTCATCCTTTATTTCGTAAGTTCACTTAAGAATCCAATAACGAAAAAAAAACTTTAAAAAAACAAAAAATTTAAAAAAGTCGTTTTTGTAATTTTTGGTTTTCTCAAAAACTACAGGTTATTTTGACATCCGGTTTTTTGTGTTTGATCAAAAATAAATAAGAGCATTGAAAATAAGCCAGAAAAATACTACTTAATTATGTAAAATTTTGAAAAAAAATGGTTTGAGAAAAAAAAATTATGTTTTTTTTTCAAAATTTTGACTTTGAAAATTAATATTTCAAAAACTATTCATTTGAACAACTTATTTTAAAATTTAAATAAATGTATAAGTTTTTGGCTTTTTAAAATGCTATAGCACGACTCTGTAGGTATTACCGTTCTTTTAAAATAATTTTTTTCCCATTTTTAGTGAGTTTTTTCTTAAATTGCCCCTCCTGCCTAAACGGGGGAAAATGGACCCCCCCCTCCCATACGATTTTTTGCTTGTCTAGGTCCAACCTACACACCCTATCTTTTTGTCACACCTTATGAGAATCACCCTGTATATAGATTATCTTTAAAAATTATAATTTTTTATGGCATACATAATGAATTCATTGAAGTTTTGTTATTTGTTTTTTTTTTTTAATTATTAAAAATTTTAAGTAAATGACCGAACTATATCCATAAGCCCATGAGCCCATGAGCCCATAAGCTATATACGCCACTGCGTTGAGCTAAAAATGAGCTTCATCGCTGAACACAATTTTTTCGCCAAAACAGCTTACGCCCCATTTATTATGTTACAACAAGCTTAAAGGTCAAACACTAAACTTAAACTAGTTAAGACCAAATAAAAAAATACTAAATTAAACTATAAGGATGAGAAACGATTAAAAGGAGGACTTTTAGACAGGGACTTGCAATATTGAAGTCGAAAAGAAAAGGGACTGACTTAATCTTATTCAGTATGCGGGTTTAAGGTTCGTTGAGACCATAGAAAGTGCAATGAACAGGAAGGAAAAAAAGATCGAGTGATCTTACATTTCAAAGATAGGTTTTGAGAGAAGTAAAGAGCAGTCAGTGCTACCAGTAAGAAGGCGGTGAATGAAGATAAGTCAAACACATCCCTTCGAACTTCTAGGGAGTGGCGATTAATAATTGAGAGACGTTCGCTATAAGTAGGCAGGCAGAGAAAGCTTCTAATGTCTTAGAAAACAACGTTGAACGCTTTCTATTCTTGAGATTTGAATCGCTTGATATGGAGTCTAATCCTGTTATGCATACTCAAGGAAAGTACAAACATAAGCGATATATAGTGGGATCTAGTGACGGAGGGTTTGGTTCATCAAAAATTAGACGGCGTGTTAGGGTCATTCGGTTTCAATTCTTGCAGAAGTTGAATTGTATAGGCTTTTAAACCAAAATCGACACGTAAAGTTCTCCAAGTGGTTGAATAACACATTCCAGTTGAGAACGGTGACGAATTGACATTTCACGATCCTCATTAACCCTGAACGCAGCGCATGCGCCTGCAAAATTCTCTACGGAACGCACTGTACGCTTGCGAATCAAAAATTTAATGCCCAACAATGCAAACTTGGTGCGAAATTTGAGGCATTGCTCGTTTGTAGGTCTTTCTTTCCATGATGAAATGACAGAGTATAACGAAAACCTTTTACTTTGACAAACGACGATTTTGCGCCATTACAAACCAGTGTAGCCAACCTAAAAACAGAACACCCTTTACAATATCCCTCAAAGAACATATAAAATTCACTCGTGACATTGAAACCAATAAAACAATTGTGTCGAGACCTTAACTGATTTCACAAAATTATAAGATGCGTTAATAGGAATCACGTTGAAGCCGTTTTCGAAAAGATTGGTATTATCATTTCGGATGTATGGCAGGTACAGTTATTTCAAATCCTAGGCATTCATTTTCATACCCAAAAACTCCTCTTTAGGCTGCTTTACAGACGTTAACTGCAAAATAAGAAGAATATACCTACTAAGCGGTTCAGGCAGTAGATCCATGTACAGACAGACACACGGACAGAATTGCAGGACCCAATTTTTTCGTATTCTCTTTCATCGCAATGTAATTATGTAAAGCTCAAAATTTGTTTACTGCACGATTGCCAAACTTGCTTTATAGAAGCTATAATCGCAAATAAAAACGGACTTCATTCCAATAAAGAGCAAATCACTCAGAGATATTTATTGACTCAGCTCCATGTCATTCCAATACAATGCTGTCAATCAAGCAATCCAAAATAATAATCTAAACCGATCACAGCAACTCGCATCTCAAGTTGTCTAGTATATTCGACATTGTACATTTCTAACAAATTCAATGAGGAGACGACAGCCTTTAATTTTAAAGACTCTTTCCGTTTGCCAAGACACGAAGCAATATAAAAATCTTAACGTAATTCCCTCTGAGACGCCTTCCTAATGAAAACTAAATGAATCGAAAAGTGCTCACACACATATACACATGTAGATATTGAACAGACGACAGACTCTCTAAGGCAGCATTCCTCCAAGGATTCAAAAATATACAAACAGTAATCTAAAACTTCCTTGGCGATGATGCTGCAATGCCTTGTGGCGTTATCAGGAAACCCACTCCGAATATACCAACACCAACACCACCACTCACCACCCACCACCCACTACCCCCACTTCCGTTTTGCCACAAGAACAACAACATGCAGTGTGACACCAATGTTGTCTCTCTTGGCCGGGTGTTGTTTTGCGCCCCCGACATTGGCAACGACTGGCAACTGTTTCTTGAACAGCAAATGTCACAATGGAAATGTGTACATATATAAAGTCATCGTAGCCAGCAACAAGGAACCAAGTCTCACCACTATTCCCATTGCCGCCACCAACACCATCATCGACTATAAGGGCGACGATGGAAGGATGGAAGGATGGCAGGATGGCAGGAAGGCAGGAGCTCTAAGCAATAAATAAATAATCGATGGAACGAGCAATTAATTTCCCATTAGGGGGTTACTGTACTTCCGCAGTCACATTGTCTTAACATGTCTCCAAAAGCCATCAGTCCGGAACGGAGGCATTTGTTGGGCGCGGTCTATCGCCATCTCTTGAATGTAATACTGGATTGCCTCATCCTTTGGCTGCACGTAGTCCCCCCGCATCTTCACCTCTTTTATTGTGTTGAATGTAACGAATCCATTTGGAAATTAAGAGATATTTCCTATCTACTCGATGCATTGTCTGAAGGGGGCATCGGCGGCATAGCATAGGAAATGGAGAAACGGAGAGAACAGACATGAGTAAGAGTGTGGTTTTGGATTAGGAATGGTTTCAAGTTCTGTACAAGTACGTGGTGTTTACAATTCGTATCGATCTGGCACACGTTACTTTCCCTGAGCCATTTGCCTTGTGTTGAGATTCAGGACGACACATACCGATACCATACTCCATACACTTGGACTTGCAATACGTAAGACAAAGTTCGGTTGGGCTATTGGAATGAGCTTAAACTCTATGTTGAAACTGAGAAAATCTCTAAGTGAAACCAAGCCGCTTTGGTTTATCTCATGAGCGCGCCTCATTTTGGGTGGACGGTGTGGCATATTGTGCTACATGAGTTATTGGCGAGGCATTTGCAAAAGTTAAAATGCTGCGTTCGGAATTCATTAACCACTACTGTGTGCTGTTTATGTATATACGAATGCTGTCGGTAGACTTACTTAGGTCAGAAGTTTGTGTAAATGTTTAGGAAATCGTTGCGAGGAATCTGACCTTTGAACAACTTTGACAAGCATAAGCTTTTAACTTGGCCTGTCTTAAGGTCGATATAGCGAATTCAGGTCCCAAGATTGGAACATAAAGATCTTGAGGCTATATTCAATTGAAATTACAATACAACAAGAACAATTGGCAGTGTAATGATGACAGTCGAAATCGAAAACACAAGTCAACATGAGTATTGCTCTTGGGGTTATTGTTGTGGCTCCTTGATATTTATTCAAACAAAACGACACGACAAGATTGATAGGACATTAATTTTATACACAAAATGTGGAATTACACATTCGAGAGATATTGTAGTTGCTTGTCACAATTTCATTTGATACCTGAGTAAATTTTAAATTCTTAAAGTTCGAAAGAAAAATCTTTAATTGTATTCCCGAAAATTGTGTGGCACAACAGAGCAACCAAACCTTGTGAAGGAATGGAAGGGACCTACAATTTTCTGACGATTCCGACTGGCTAATCGAGAATGCACATTTCATAGAATCAAATTGCCGTGGAAGGCAATACCCGTTTGAAATTTTTTTATATTTTGAAATAACTTCAAGACAGCATCTTTGACTTTTTTCAAATTTTTTATCGAAACAACTTCTGGCCAGATCCTAACCTTTATTTACTTAAATTGACAAAAAACATTTTTTTAGATAGTGAAATAGTACAGTTTTTCTAAGAACCGGTTTAGATTAAATCTTCAGCGTTTTGAAAGACCTTACTTGACTATTGGTTTATGATATTGCGATAGCGCGTGCGATGACAAGAACGATGACCCGTACGATGACGAACGCGATGACCCGTACGATGACGCATGCAATGACACGATAACTCGTACGATGACACGCTAACACGTGCGATGACGCGTACGATGACGCATGCGATGACCCGTACGATGACGCATGCAATGACGCGATGACACGTATGTAGTGTAAACATTTTTTTTTTTTTTTTTATTTACTTTTGGAGAAATGCCTTACGCACCTAAGGAAGTATCCATACTTCTCCGTGTGTCGGACTCTCCAAGGTATTAACTTGGCATACCGACTAAAACTCCAAAGGTTTCTCGCTGATCTTCCCTTCGGGACCACTTGCGCATTTCTTCGAGGGGGGATCCGTGTCTAGGTGGCAGGTTCTTGTTGCTAAGCTACCTCTTCTTGTTTCTTTGTTTTCAGGATCTGCGTCAGATACAGGCTGATTCGCCTCCAACTCTCCTCGTCTCTCAGCATCTCCTGGATGATATTATTCGGGCTGAGCTCTCCGATAACTCTTTTTATTTCCTGACGGGAAGATTCCTATCTACTACACTCGAACACTGTATGATAAGCCTCGTCTGTCAGCGAATCTCCGTACTGGCACGAAGGACTTCTTTTTTTTCCAATTTTGTGCAGGAAAGCGTTGAAATACCCGTGTCCGGTGAGGAACTGTGTGACGTAGTAGTTCACTTCACCGTGTTTCCGGTTACTCCATTCGCTTATGTCTCCGATCAGCCTAGCAGTCCAGCGTCCTCTGCTTTCAGACTCCCTGCGCACTTGCCACTTCTGCTGTGTGATCGCTTTCGCTTCCACGCTCGCCGCTTCCACGCCGATTTCTGCTTTTTTTTCATGTATGTATTGTCTTTGTGTTGCGAGAAGGTCAATTGGTACGACACCTGCAACTGCAAGAATTGCTGGCTCAGACACTATGCGGTACGCGCTCGCTACTCGCAAGGCACCGCGCCTCAGTACCGATGCTAGTAATTTGTGGTACTTTTCCAGTTTCCGTACGATGACGCATGTAATGACCCGAACGGACAGACGACAGACGTTAAGATCTAATTACAATTTTCCATACGACCACTCTTTTTCCCATTTTTGGAAGTGACGGCTTGTGATGGATAACAACATTTTCTTTTTAGTGGTTTCAATAATTTAGTCATCTTATATTTGCGCTTGGCTTAACTGTTATTCGACGAGCTTACTTCAATTTTCGAGTATCACGACAAATTGCTTTGCTAGACAAAAATTAGCGAGAAGGAATGCTTTTAAAAATAAGAAAAAATTCATAAATGTAGCTTTCTTTGGCGATTGCAACGCTCTGTATAGGGAAAATCAATAGGGTAACTCAAATTCACTTTTATATTTATTTTAAAGTGGAAAAGTGGAAATTGAAAGCCTTGATAATGTTGAGTCTTATGTTGGAGTCTTAGAGTAATTTTGGTTGTATTTTAAACAAAACTCTCTAATCGAATTGTATTGTGAATTGAAGAAATTAAAAGCCTAGGAGCAAATGATATCCTTGAAAAGCTTTTAAACCACTTTATATGATGTGATGTTTGGGTAGAACGAGTTGGTCATATCCAGCCAGATTCTGGAAAAAATTCAAAAGTCTCAACATTGTGACCAGCTAAGACCTACATTTCTGCCATATCAAGTATCGGTGTTATCGGGAAGAATCTATCAAAGTGACGAAGCGGATGTCGCTTTAATTTTATTGCTCTGCCCCCTTTTCGGTTCTCCTTAGAGTTCATGACGAACATCGCATATTTAGGTATTCTGTATCATTGTGATATTTTCACTTTCATAATTTTTCGAGAACTCGCCAAAAGAAGAATGTCTTTAAAAAAAACTAAATAACTAAATATATACAGGAACATACATATATGAATCTACCTTATACTTTTCTGTGTCAAGCTCACTCGAAATCATCGCATAATCATTCGTATTTGTGCTGCTTAATTTATATCCTTCGAATGAGAAGGCAATTAGTTGACAAGTATTTTGCATGTCACATTAATGTGATAACCCATGTCCTTCTGGTGTATAAGAACCAGCCGTAGCAGTTGAAACAAGTTTAAATGCTAAAGATTAAATGTTCTACCAGTTTGAATAAGTATCGTGTTGAAATTCACTAACAAACAGTATAATCGCCTACTTCCGTGTTGCGTGCGAATTAACTATTCAGATATGGCTCCGAGACAAATGTTTTTCTCACTCATTTTGATTATTATTATTTTCGGGCGGGCTAATTTCGCAGGTCTTTTCATGTATTTACGTTTTGGGTGACTTAAATGAAGGAAGTCGGTATTTATTTAAATGACAAATACTAATGGTTATACTCTGCTAACGCATATTAATGAGTTTTGTGGTGTTTCTGTTTCGGTACCTAATTGTCAGCTACAAACAATTTCGAAATTATCTAAGAAGTGTGTATATACGTGTATTGAAGTATAGGTTTTGCCCAAATACACATGGGATTTCAAAAATGCTGCTTTTTGTAAATATGTAATTATGAGAGAACTTAATATGTGAAATAGATATTGGGCTTTGACTTAAACAAAAAATTAAAGCAATTTTGAGTGTAGGAACGAAGGATTTTTTAGCAGATGTGTGGTGTGCTTGATAAAAATAGTCCAAAACAGTTAGGGCTTGTGGGGCACCCTACAGATTGGTTTTTAGAACTGGGTTTCTAGGTCTTGAAGTAACGGTACCTGCCATACAACCGATATAATAATATTAATTTTCGAAAATAACTCCAACGATTACCTATACGATTCGCTATAGACGCTGAAAACAACATCAATGCGGAGACCAACCAGAGAGTAAGTATTGCCAACCGCTGCTTTTTCGGGCTAAGAAGACAATTGAGAAATAAAACCCTTTCTGTAAAAATCAAGGTTGTCCTTCAAAAGACCCTGATCATCCCAGTCCTGCTTTACTGAAGCCCGCAAGCGAAGACAATGTGTGCAGAAGAAGATACATCAACAAGCTGAATGAGCTAGAAGAGTACGGATCGCGAGGCTACGATGGCTGGGCAATGACGAGCGGATGGACATCCATACGTTCCAGCTTGAAGGGTTTTCTAAAGCACGTTGCTGGGAAATCGTGGAAGAGGAAGACCCTGTTTTAGGTGGCGCAGTCAAGTAGAAGAAGACTTCAAACGAATTAGAGTGCAAAACTGGAAAGAGCTCGCCCGGAATATAGGTTGTTATCGAAAGATGTTGGTTAAGTACAGGTGAACCTGAACTGTAATGCCCACCTTAGGTGTGATAGTCATAGCAATAAATAAAACGAATCAGGAAAAATTTTGAATTGGAATGATAACTATGTTTTTGGTAGAATTGAATAACAATATAAAAAAACGCTTCCCGGACAGCGCGTCTTTTTTTGTTTGAGGATTGGTGTTCATGATCAGATGTCAAACCAATAAAAGTCAACAAATGAATTTGATTGCCAAATTCGCACAAAAACGCCAAAAATGTTTGTTGAAAACCTAAAGCAATTGTATAGAGTGAAAAATAAAAACTTTCCCTGGGTAAACAATTTTTTATTGTCTGTTTTTTGTTAGTTAGAAATGTCGTCTTTAGTTTTTTTGACTCTGTTTACATGCTGGAGTTGAATTCATATGAGACTTGTGATTTTTATGTCAGTTGGAAAAACTATTTTGTTACTTGTTTTAAACGAATTAAACTATTAAAAATACAAAATAAAACAATCTTATGGCATACTTAACAATTACCTTTGAAAAAAATGTCAACATTCACAGAAAAATGTGAAAAGAAATAAGCAAAAATTGTTTTCAGTCACTAAACAGTTTATATAAATTTGCAAATCTAACTCTTGAAATCAATGAAATTCTAAAAATCAAAAATTTTAAGCAATAAAATTGCGGAGTGTAAGAAAAAGTGGGCATACTAGTTTATTCAGTTAAACATTTATGAACAGACCCTCTGACACCCATTTTGCTTTTGTTTGAGATACATGAAAGGTTCTAGACGCACCAACATTTAAAAATGAAAAATCGAAAAAGTCATTCGATACTCGACTAAACGTCAAAAGTCTATCCCCGACCGGATTCTGACCATCCTTTTATCGCCTACATCAGTTGTCGGCGATGTTTTTTTTTTTTGCTTTGCATGTAAAATCATGTTATGTATTTGCCTTGTGAAAAAATAGCACTTTTTCTCCAAATGATGGCTTTTGAGAACTTGAATTTTCTGAGGGCCGTGAGTATGAGTTTTTTATATTCACTATTGAGGAATATAGCCCCGTATTTCTTAAAAGTGGCTAAGTAAAACAACTTCTAATGAACGAAGCAAATTTCACGCTTTCAGCTCTTTTGCCCAAAAGAAAAGTAGGATATTCTTTTTAGAAAATTGTTTTTTGATCAAAATGAGAAATGGTTACAAGATTTTACAATTTCTTCAAACGTTGCAAATGGCTGGAGCTTCAATTTTCAACGTTTAACGAAATGCTAAAACTTACTAACTACAAGGGTCGATTCTCCATTTGACTGTTCCAGTTTGGAAGCTCAAATCAAGCCCAAAAAAACATTTTTGTGAATTTTTGTTTTGAGCTAATATTAATTTTCTTAAAAAAAAGCACTAAGATTAATATTTCACAACAGCAAAATGAAAACAAAGTAAACCATTTTTTCTGTTCTTTTTCTTTCACCATAAAACAAAGTTGGCCAACTTTAAATAAGCTCTGTAAGCCAAAATAATCGTTAGAAATTTATATGGTCTGTCGTTTTTGAAGTTCTGTTAATCTTACTGATATTATAAAGAGGAAAGGTTTGATTGTTTGTTTGTTTGTCTCGAATAGACTCCGAAACTACTTCACCGATTTGAGCACGGAGGTAAGGAAGGTAGATTAAGATCACGAAATAGTCATGCCGCGTGGCGCAGTCACGGCTCCCTACTGGATGATCGTGTGCAAAATCAAAAAAAAAAAAATTATCGCTTAATAATATTTTGTCGCAAAAAAATGACCTCAAAGTCAAACCTTTGTTGGGGAAAGAAAATTTGAACAAAATTTAAAATTGAAGGTCTGCCAACCCTAAGCCTTTAGGAGATCAATTGGAATACAGTTTTAAAGTTTAAAATTCGGTCTCTACTATCAGTATTGACAGAGAAATCGAGTTAAACACGGGTCAGGAAACATCAAAGTTAGCCTTTTTTAAAATAGTCAAAGTTGAGAAACGGACTTTAATGTGCTACATCTTTATTCTTAGAATATGACCAAGAATCATTTCAGACAGTATGGTACACGAATTAAGGGACACCCTGTATATGAAAGCAGCTAACCCGGGCGGGTGAACTATATTTTAAAATAAAACATTGCTTTTAAGAAATACTACAGTTTTTATAGTTCAAAGGAATTAAACATTGAACAGTCACTATAAAAGTGTTTTAGTTATCTGTTTACCTGAAAAATAAGCAAATAACAAAGTGTGAAATAATTAAGATTCTCTGTTGAGAATTCAGTCTACCCTGCCCTTCGTCTTACTTACACTCCATTCCACAATAACCGGCAATTTCCTTTTACCTTTTTTCAAAAAGCATTTCAAATAAACAGTAAGCATGCCTAAATAAGAAGATCACGGCTTTCAAAACATGTGCCAAGAGCAAGGACAACCAAAATACGTCGCATTAGAGAGTTTTCTATAGAATCAGACAATCGCCTTACAATTCAAAGGGAGTATACTTCGCAATCTCGGGCTATATCACTAAACGTTCAAAACGTTTTGCCTTTGGCCAATCAAAATAAAAGAAATTAACAAACTCGCGTATCGGTGTCTACAAACAAGCGTTTGAAGCGACTTTTGTATCAAAATGCCAGCTTGCTTTTCGGAGTCTAATACCGAACACTTTCAGCGACTTCAACGTCAAAATGCCAGAACCTGACAAGCCCGCGTTTTAGAGTCTAGCACCGAGCGCAAGAGAGGTTTCCTTTTTTCTTTCAACATAAGAATGTTTCGTTTTCTTAATCAAATATTGAGAGCAGAGAGTATAAGAAACAAAACAGTAAAACTAATAAGACTCTACAAGCTCAATTTCTCCTTTTTGTGCAGCTAAATGTAGTTGTACAGTGGTGGTCCAGTATTTCGAAAATTCGTTGTATCGAAACGTTTCTGTCTTACAAATCTTTAGGTAAATAGACTCAATTTGTACTCAAAGTTAAAAAAAAAAAATGGGCACGACTGGGTCGCACGAACTTGCGATTGTGTTCTAAATACGATATCAAAATCTTAGGGCTGAGTAAAAGGTATTGGTGTTCGCTCTTTATAATATATTTGGTGGTACAGGGTTGCCAACTATACATTAATTAGGAAAATTTTATTAAATCACGAAAAATATTGAAAAAAATTCAATTAAATATTCCAAGGTCTCAAGCGAAAATCTAAAAACGCCATTCTTTTGCAATTTCTAATTCATATAAACGCTAAAAATTTTATCAAAATCGTTGGACCAGTTTTAAAAATAACGGTTTTTTATTTTACATTTTTTTTTTTTAAAAAGTTTTGTAAAATTCAAGTATGCAAAATTTAAGATCTTAGCAAAAGTTAATTTGACAAAAAATTTGAGAAAAATCTAAGTTATGGTTTTGAAGTTATTTCAAAAAATCTAAATTTTTTTTAAAAATTTCAAAAATTAAAATTTTTCAAATCTTTTTATGCAGTTTTCCTTAAACAACTTAAAACTTCTAAAATACAAAATTTCGTAAGCATCGTGCAAGCCATTAACGAGAAAGTCGGTTTTGAAAAAAACGGTACTATGGGAGGTACCGTTTTTAAACTTTTCCAAAATTTTTTTTTTACATCATAAGAAATACAATCTAAAATTAATTCTACACACACAATTTTATTGAAATCGTTGGAGCCGTTTTCGAGAAAAGTAAGTACATATTATCATATCGGTTGTATGGCAGGTACCGTTATTTCAAGACCTAGAAACTCAATTCCAAAAACCCCTCTGTAGGCTACCCAACATACCCTAACTGCAAAATTTTAAGAAAATCGGTCCAGCGGCTCAGGCTGTAGAATCATATACATCCAGACAGACAGACACACAGACACACAGACAGACAGACAGACAGACAGAATTGCAGGACCCACTTTTTTTGCATTCTCTATGATCGTAATGTCATGTTTAATTGTTATCTCAAAATTTTTTTTCTGCACGATTGCAAGACTTGCCTTATAGTACCTATAATCACAAGTAAAAATCGTTAATATGCATTTGTTTGTAGGTTTTTGAATGCCTCTTCCCGTAAACTTCTAAGAACAAAACTTTAGTGTTTTCAATGCCATGTTGTCTCAAATTCGTTATTTGTTCGTCATTATGTAGAATACCTAATGGACTTGAAAAAAGTGTTCGTAATATCGGCGTTAGTTATACTGGACCACCACTGTATAATAAATATCGAATTTTGTGTACTAGGCACGAGTTTTGGATTTTTTGGACCCAGTGCTCTGCGCCGCCGCCATACCTTTTCCTTGCCTATTTGGAAATCGGCTTATTGGAGACTCTGGTTCTCTCATATCTTCAATAACCTGTGTGCAAACAGGTTATTGAATCTGTCTACGCCTTAAGTTTAGAAGTTGTTACGGCTATTGTCACTTTTTGAAAACCACAAGGACTTACTCTACGAGCCTGGAAATAAGTAAATGCCTTAAGCCAAGGTGCGCAACATCGATTGTAATTTTTTCTTTATATAGATAAATTTTGAGCTTGGAAATTGGAATTTTTTTCGATCCCAGAAACCACATACAAGTGAGTCTCAATCGGTTGCATGCAAAATCTTTTATGCGAGGAAAAGCGTCACGGCTTTCTGTGTTAAGTAAACAACTTCAAACAATCCCAAACTATCATAAGACAATTCTTACAAACAAAAAAGATTGAAATTGATAATTCTAATGTATTTCTTCTATTTTGCGTTGAAAAAAAAGCACAGTGGCCCTGAAGTAGAACTCTTAACCTTTGCTAGAGAGCGGAGGTTTCACTTGTACCTAAGGCACAAGGGCACAAACCCTACCTACCAATCGATCGATTTTCTTACCAAAATTTAGAACCTACCCAGCTAATTAGTTTTAAAGTTCTGGAACTTTTCTTGTCGGTTTTGAAAGGAAACCTGAATAAATACAAAGAAAGGGCAAGTTGATGTCAGTTGCCTAACTTTAAATTCAGTTGTGAGCTTAAAGAACAAAGCAAAACCACAAATGTAGGCAGACTACCTACGTACCTACCTATACAACTCAATGGCGTAGCTATAGCTAATGGGTAGAACATGTAACAAACAGGCAAACTTCAAAAGCTGAGGCACAGATAGGTATATAAACATTCCGTGAGTTCCCATCCTATTTATAGTAAAAGTTTAGACCATTTCGCACCCCATATTCCCGAAACATAAATAACCTCAATACCACTACCAACCACCCAACTCAATGAAATGATGCAAAGATAACATTGTTTGCGGATTCCTTTGAACTCGGTTTGTGCGTAGGCAAATTATTATTATCAACAGCAGTGGCACTCGTCATCGTCGTCGTCGTCGTCGTCAGGAAGAAGCGAAAAGGAACCAAACAAATTACCAGATGGAAATGAGATCACAGAAAATAATACAGCAAAGTGAACAGCAACAACAAAACTACACACCGAGGGCATCTCATCCAAAAAAGAACAAACAAACAACACAACACAAGAAAGGCATGAGCATCAAAAGGATGTGCCGGCTCACTAAAGGCATTCAAATCCACCCCATCGTGTTCCATCTAGCTATGGAGTCAAAAGATTCAAAAACCTTTCCTAACCACGATTTGTCATCAAAGAACTGCTTGATTCGAAGTAAAAATATGTACACAAAAGGCACGCAGGCTTTTTTTTCTTTTACGGCAATGTCATTTGTCATTTCGTATCAAAATCTTTCGAGACAATTTTGTGACTGTCCTCTTTGAAAGTTCCCAAAACATAAGGGAGGCCCACTAATTCTGCAGAAGTCGAATTGAGCTGCAACAAGACATGTTGTGCCATTGCCTGGGGGTGTCTTCTTTTTGGAGCCATTAGGACGCAAGAGAAAACTGCAATAAAAATGTATCTTGTGTGTTTTAGTTTTCCACTTCGTCTTACTGCTCTTTTGTTTTGTTTCCTTCTTTTTTTGCAAAATATAACGATGCAAAATGAAGTGGGGGGTTAACTGCTTTTGACACACATTTCCTGAGAAATTACCGAACAGGAACATGGAAATGATTTTTACTTCGACATGGTTTTGTCGGTATCGTAAATGATGTTTTGATTTTCAAAGCTTTTCATGTGCCACACGACTTACTTTTTTTCCTCTTTTCCTTTGACGATGGTGACGACTACACTCGATTTTTTTCCTTATGGCTGAAGAACTTAACAAAATTTTAACAACTTTACGCTAAAAATGTGTAAAAATATATTTCCAGCGAAAGGAAAAAAAATTTCCTAAGAAAGGAAAATTCATAAATTTTGTGTGCTCTTTGCAAGGAAATCCTTTGTTTTAGTTAATTTTTTGGTTGCATATTTAACTCTTTAAATAACATTGAAGTGAAATAAAAAAAAAATTGCTGGAGATGTAGGTATGGGATGTCATTTTGTGTGCTATTACCTTATTTCATTTAAAAAATTTGTTCATTTGTGTCTATTTTCCACTTACCAAATTTGGGCTCGGTGATCAAATTGTATAAGACTCTGTTGGTCTTTTTTGGGTTCTGTATGGATATGGATTATATATAAAGATACAATTTAATCCTATGACTTTGGACTACATGCATCTGTCAAACAGATTCTTTCCGAATAGGACATTTTACATTGTAACTACAATTATTTGGACCATTGTTGGACGATCAGAAAATTGTAGAAAATTGGCATACATTTTCATGTGACGTCTCATTTAAAAAAGTAAACTCCGAGGTCTTACACGACAATAATTAAAGGTTGGATTATCTTTATCGTACTCACATGGAACTTTATTGGTGTGAGCTTGGATACAGAAATACGAGCTTGCCTCTTCAAAGAAAACCTTTTCAGTAAAAATATTCTATCATGCCTAATACTGTGGGGAAGATTAGAAGTTAGCTGAAATCTTTAGAGGATTTTTGATAAATCTGAGAACCAGGTCTTAAAACTCTGTGGATGTGTATGGTTGAAGCAGAGCAAGTATACTAAGCTATGAAAATTGCCTGCATTGACTATAATGTGGCAATGCGTACATTTCATCCACTACTCTCGAAGCGGGGCCTTAAAATTTAGTCCACCCAACCACAGATGACAGATCTCTGATCTGTAAAAGATCAAAAATTACAAACTCACTCCTTTTCAAGGACAGGGTCGAAGGTACTTTAACCGATGACTGCTGTTAGAATGCAGCTCTTTCCAAGAAGCACCTCGTCCTCGTGGGTTAACCGGGAAAGAATATAGTGCGATGCTAAATTCTCATCTCGGCTCTGCTGTTGCTCCCAGTTTTGATGCCACAGAATTAAGTGGAGCTGAAAAACCCAATCGTACTTTAAAGCCTTTTTAGACAATCAGTTTTCAGTTCAGCTATCAGTTCAGTTGTCATTTCAGTTGAAAAAGACAGTGTATTTAAACGAAAGTTCGGTGATCAGTTGAGCTTACTGCGCGAACACAATGGCTGCAGAGCCGAAAGAAATGTCAAAATATTAAATATAAGTGAATTCAACAACAACGCGAGCCGCAGCCGCACAAGTGAACTTTATTTTAACTCTAAAATGCGTGCATTTGGTTTCGATGAGTCTCTTCTTCGCTGGATTAGTAGCTACCATTCTAAACGTTCATTACAAGTTGTTTTGGACGGCTATAAATCTGAAACCACATAATAAATGCCAGTGTGCCTCAGGGCTCCGTTTTGTCTCCGACACTTTTTCTTATTTTCATAAACGCACTTCTGTCTGAAACTACTAATCCACTAAATTGTTTTGACGACGACAATACCCTCAGCTTTTTATATTCGTTCTTAAGTTCACATCCCTCATCTTCGGACGTGGAATTAGGGCGGCAACGTATGTTAAGCTCATTAAATTCTGATTTAGATAGCATTGTCCAGTGGGGAATAATAAACCGTGTGGAATTTAATGCTTTAAAAACTCAATGCTGTCTTTTATCTTTGAAGCGAAACTTACCTCCCTTGCCACTATCCATGAACCATGGGTGGCTTTTGCATTGTTGAAACAGATAGTTTCCAATCCTCGGTATGTGCATTACCAACCACCTCTTGTGGATTAACCGTATACTTGAAATCGCCAAAAATGCTGCAAAGTGCTTAGGCTTTCTTCGACGATGCAAGAAATTTTTTTCACCCAATGACCTGGCAGTCATCTACAAAACGTATATTTGGACAGGTGCTCCTTCAACCCACCTCAATCTTTTGGACAGTGTTCAGAGAAGAGCCTTTAAAATGATTGGAGACACGAACATCATCGAAACGTTCACGACACTCGAACATCGTCGTAATGTTTTTTGCCTCTCCTTATTTTATCGTTTTTTTTTACAGACAGTGCTCTTATGAGATTGCCAGATGCATTCCTGCCCTTAAACAATTCAACCGTAATACTCGTGCTTCCTGGAATGCCCATCAGCTTACCCTTGAGTCCGATTTCGGACGTACTGTTAAATATAGAGATTCCTTCTTCAGCTGTACAACGCGAATGTGGAATGTATTGCCCAGCTCCATTTTTCCCTCTCATTACAATCTTCAGAAATTTAAAACTAATGTGTATCTCTTTTTAAACTATCTCCCTTTTTCCTAACGCTCGTACTGTGTGTTTTTTTTTTCTTTTTTTAATTTATAGGGTGAAGGTGAAAATTACCTTTACAGCACGTCGACCTGAAAGATCTTTTGTGCTGTTCCCTTAGGTTTAATTACACGAAGTGTATAGGTTTGTTCATTCGAAGCTGAGGTCATGTAAGAACCTAAGAATCTTCGAGGAAGAGGTGTTTCTGATATCAAGGGGACAGGGGAACCCTTTATTGAATATTTTAAGCCTGGATCTAGCTAAGGCAGGGCATTCACATAAAATGTGTTCAGCTGTTTCTATGTCTTCAAGACAGAGACGACAGGTGTCATCTTGGCTGATGCCCATGTTTTTAAGATGATACTTGAGAGAGCAGTGTCCAGTGAAGAAGTCCGTAAGTAACTTTGCGTCACTTTTGCTCATGTCAAGAATTTCTTTCATACGTTTGTGGGATAAGTCAATGAATAGTTTTGACTGACGATGGCCATTTGAGTTGTTCCAGGTGCTGATCATTCTGTCGTTCCCAGGTAGCTAATTCGTTTTTTAGGCTACTTATTGGGAGACCACAGTAGGGTTCAGGGCCTTTGAATTCAGACTGAGAGCCAAGTCTAGCAAGGCGGTCAGCCTCTTCGTTACCCGGAACGCCTTCATGACCAGGCACCCATGAAAGTGTTATTTTATTGTGAGTAGCTAATTGAAGTAAACAAGTCAGGCAGTTCCAAACTAGTTTGGATTCGATTTTTGTCGAGGACAGAGCCTTTAGTGCTGCCTGACTGTCAGAGCAGATTAGGATGCTTGATCTTCGGAGGTTTCTTCTAATGCATTCTCTAATACAGAATTCTATAGCCATTACCTCTGCCTGAAAGATAGTAGTTGTGTTACCAAGGGATGTAGATGATTTAAAGTTGGGACCGTAAATCCCTGCACCTACACCGTTGTTTGTTTTTGAACCGTCAGTATACCAGATGTATTGGAAGTTATTTGTAAGAATTACAGGGTTCTTCCATGGAAAGATTACTTCGAAGGGGTGGTGTAACATTATGCGTTTAGGCATAAAGTCCGAGGAGTGTGCTGCAGGCGATTTCAGTATTGGGAGCACCTGCAGAATACTCATATGTCCTTGTAAGTTTTCCTTTCTTGAGTAGTTATTGAGATGAAGCTTTAATCCGCTTAGTGCAGCAGTCTTCTTTACTCTTAGATGTAGCGGAGGAAAATTTAATAAACTTTCTAACGCTAAAGTTGGGCAGGTGCGCATTGCACCTGTGATACCTACACAGGTTAGTCTTTGTAACTTTTGCAAAGATTTGCGGGCATAAACTTGTTCTGTTTTTTGCCACCAGACCAGCGAAGCATAGGTTATGATGGGTGTGATAATAGTGAGGTAAGTCCAGCAAATCATTTTTGGCCTAAGTCCCCACTTTTTACCAAAAAGTCTAGAACAGGCCCAGAAAGCACTTGTTGCTTTTGCTATGGTTTTGTCTAGATGTGGTTTCCAATTGAGTTTATTATCCAGGGTTACTCCTAGATATTTGACCTCTTTGGAAAAATTAATTTGAACACTATTTAGGGATAGTGTTTGGAGATCGATTTTTCGTCTCCTGGTGAATGGGATGATGAATGTTTTGATGGGTTGACCTTAAGCCCTTCTTTGTTGCACCAGTCATTAACTTTGTTCAGGGCCCTTTGCATACGGTTTGTGACCTGTGCTTCTTGATTGCCTTGAATAGAGATGACTAAGTCATCAGCGTAACCTTGTGTATCAAGGCCCAGCTTATTGAGGTCATCCAAGAGCTGATCTATTACAATTGACCAGAGCAGGGGAGATAAAACACCCCCTTGGGGACAGCCTTTAACAGCTTTAACTGTTATTGATGTTTGACCTAGTGTTGTGGAGATGATTCTGCCACTTAACATAGAGTCAATCCATTTAATGGTTGGTGTGTCAATTCCTTTGACAGTTGCAGCGGTTTGAATTGACAAATACGTAGTATTGTCAAAGGCGCCAGAAATATCAAGAAAAGAGCAGAGTATGATGTCTTTCTTAGCAAACGCAGTCTCAATTTTGCTTACCAGCTGATGGAGAGCTGTAACAGTGGATTTACCCGTTTGGTAAGCGAATTGGTTAGCATTGAGAGGATTTGCTATTAAGGCCGTACTGCGAATGTGTAAATCAATCACTTTTTCCATGACCTTTAGAAAGAAGGATGTGAGACTGATTGGTCTGAAGGATTTTGGGTCTGAGTTTGATCTATTGCCAGCTTTTGGTATGAATACTACTCTCACCTTTCTCCAAGTTTGAGGGATGTAGCTTAATTCAAAACTGGATCTATAGATAAGTATAAGTGAGCAGATTATGGTATCAATTCCATACTGCAAGAGAGCAGGAAAGATACCATCTTCCCCGAGCGCCTTGAAAGGCTGTTGGGAGGATATTGCCCATTTAATGGAGTCTTCGTTAAAAATTTTTCTAGCTAGACTTCTTGTTGTGCTGTTAGGTGTAGTGTAACTCACATTTGTGGTTAGTGATTGATCAGTGGTATGTATACAGTCAGGAAAATGAGTGGCCAAAAGTAGGCTCAGAGTTTCACTGTAACTTTGGGTAAAACTACCATCCGATTTTTTTAAGAGACCAATACCATTGTTATGATCTTTAGCTAAGGCTTTTTGAACTCTAATTGAAGAAGGCAAGTTATCGATACTTTCACAGAAGTTTTTCCAGGTAAGTCGTTTTTGCCTTCTTATCATCGAGTTGTAAGTCGTTAGAGTTGTTCGATATTCGCTCCACGAATTGGTTGTTTAGCTTTGTTGAACAACTTTCGAAGCTTTCTTTTTAACTTCTCCAACTCACTGTTCCACCAGGGAACATCGCGATTTGAGTTGATCTGTCTAATGTGACAGCTGGACTCGTATGCGCTTGTGATTTGTGAGCTTAAGCGTGTTGCTTCCTTTTCAAGTTGATAAGGAGAGTCAATGTTTGGATAGGATGGTTCAAATTCACAACGAAGTGTTTCTGTGTAGAGATTTCAGTCCGTGTGTCTTGGTACCCTATTGTTTTCTATATTGTTTGGATTCGGCCTTGACAGATCAAATCTGATGTGCCGGTGGTCCGAGAATGATATCTCTTTCGAGACATGCCAATTGAGAATGTTGTTGGCTATGGCAAAACTTGCCACTGTCATATCCAACACTTCTTTCCTAGTGGAGGTGACAAAAGTAGGTTCATTTCCCTTGTTTAGAATATCTAAGTTTGAGTGCATAAGAAAATCTAAAAGTGACTCACCTCTTTTGTTGATGTCTGTACTACCCCATATGGTGTGATGGGAGCGTGCATAAGATTTATCTGCAGGAATTTTAGGGTGGTGTAATTCATTTTGTTTTTGGTGTTGAGGTAAAGCTCGCTGGTGCTTTTAATAGCCTCTGCCGAGCTTTACCTTTGGGCCTGGGGTCCCGTTTTGGAGCCATTAATTTGGCTGAGCTGCTTCTTGCAGCTGGTGTTGCATTTACGCCTTTTGTTGTTGTTTTGGCGACGGTTGTTGAGCAGGGAGGGGGGGAGTTGTTGTTGCATTACCAGAAGTACCTTTTGGTGAGGAGGGCCTAACGGCTGACTCCTTTGGTGAGGTATGTGTGGCATTAGCAACTGAGGGGGGAGGAACTAGGTTTACTGGAGCTGTCAGCCTGTTTTGTAGATCTGACGTTGGTGAAGGCTGTGGAGCACTATTACCTGTCGTCAGAGTCATACAGGCTGTCTTGACAGGGGAGTTAGGTGGGGGTTTGGGGGCACCAGTTTTGTGAGGGGCTTTAGGATGGCGGAGTTGAAAATCGCCAAACCTAAAGTCTATAATGTCCTTTCTGGTTTTCAGTAGAGCCACAGATTTGTGGTCCACCGAAAAGGTAAGAATACAGGCGGCACCTTTGGCTTCTCTTCTTATGATCCTCCATTCAGGAACGGGGAGACCCTCATTCTGGACCTTGATTGCCGTGAGGATCTGCTCGTTCGTGCAGGTGGGACCAACGGGGAAATGGCCGACCAGAATTTGGTTTTTGGGAATTTCTTCCTCTTCAACCGCCTTCAGTGACGCATTCTCCCAAGGCTTTAATTTTGGAATTTCGCCTTTTAGCCAGTCAGCCGTGACCTTGTTTTTGCAGTTGAAGACAAGCCATCCTGGTCTGAAATTGGTGCCAAAGAATTTGGGGCTGATATCCCCTGTCTTTTGGCTGCAGATCAAACCAAAGATGGTGTCTTGCACTGCTGTCATTTGGTCAGTGTTAAGTAGCGTTTCCGGGAAGTCAGAGGCAAGGATACCTATTTTGTAACTCTCCAGCGCTTGCTTAAAATTTTTTTGCTCTATTTTTTTGTTGATTTGGAGGCGGATTTGATGTGATAGGCACATCAACAGACCTCTGCTTGTGAGCAATGTTGGGTTTTGCTATTTTCGCACGATTTGTGTCCCTAGGGAAGGATTCAGAGCGATTCCTTTTTTCTCCTTTTGGAACAGCCGTTCTGGCTCTATCCCTGGCTTCGGCTTCGTTAAGGCCGCTAGCCAGAAGGAATTTAAAGCGTTTGCGAGCAGCTCCGCAAAGCTTGACGCGCGCTTTTTGTGTGGATTTGATCGTTTGATCAGTGTGTGTTGTGGGGGCAGCCTCGTTAAGAAGCTTCGCCTCCTCCAAAGAACCAATGGGTGGAAGGTCGTCAAGACCTGTCTCCATTGGTGTGGATGCACTTAGAGCAGCATCACTCTCTTTAAAATTTACATCAAAAATATCTATCTTGTACCCACGAGTAATAGGGAAAGGAGGTCACCATTGGCAGAGCCCTATGCCAACGTAAAGGACTTATAATTTAAACTGGATTTGCCTAGGTATCCAGAGTTCGCAACTAGCGACTAAGAACTCCTTAGCCATTCAGCCCTCGGCGTCGCTGTTCAACCACTGGCTTGAGGATTGTTTATCGACCTTTACTGGTCTAGATCCGTTATGTTCGGTTATTGCGTAAGCAAGTTGCAGTGGCACCTCGAGCAGGATGTTATTTGCTAACGCATAACGGTCTTGAAAAGGGAGAGGCTAAAGTTTCATGGAATACCAGACTTTTATTGCGCTTCACCTGTTCCTGGGTCTTATGACCCTGGCCACCTCGTACTGTGTTACTTAACATGTTAAGGGTAGCCCTATTATTATAAATAAAATTGGAATAGTAGAGAAAATCTACTATTCCAATTTGATTTATAATTGGAATAGTAGTAGGGGTTGTGACTACCCTTAACTGTGTTACTTAACATGTTAAGGGTAGTCACAACCCCTACTACTATTCCAATTATAAATCAAATTGGAATAGTAGATTTTCTCTTAGAAAAGCAAAGTAGATTAACAAGGTATCCCTGTTTTATTTGCCTTTGGTAAAATAGAGACAGAAATCACCATTGGAGTTGGAAAGACTGGCCATGTTAGAGAAAATTTAGTCCCTGGAAAGCAAAATGTTTTTTGTTTCCTCCTCTTGTCAATCAGTGTCCGACCGAAGGTCGATTTCTAGCCGAAGCCGAAGCCGAAGATTCAATAACTTAAAAAAAGGTGGTTTTTAGGATTTTTTTCTTCAACAGGTTCGTTCGTTGAAGGCCTTGGGGTCACAACAAAGCGTTTTTTGAAAAGCTCCTTAAACTCACTCTGAATGTCAAACTGAGTGTTCCTGAGGGGTCGACTTGGGTTTGCCTCAACTCGCCCTTGGTTTTGCTGGGGCGCGTTGAGTGCTGTCAAATGGCATGTATTTTTTTTTAATTCAAATGACAGGGATGTGTGGTGATTTTGAGGTTGTGTTTTTTAGGGGACAACTCATAGAGTTTTCAGGGAAACCTGTGTCAACTCCGGGTAAGGTTCAACGAACGCACCATATGTATGCATGCGGCACCCAAAATCGCATTATGTATTTTGCAATCATTACACATAAATTTTGGCATTATGAAGCAATTTGTTAAAGCACGATACAAATGGTAGCTGTTTTGAGTATATTGAAAGTACTAATAATGGATATAAGATCATCTCACAAAAAGAAATCACAAAAAAAAAGTTTTCATTTTCTGAATCAGTTGTTGAGTCAACTTAACAACAAAAATTGTAGGTATGATGTGTTATCTGTTTTCTCAACTCTCCCACATTGTGTTACAAGAAAAATGATTTTATTGTTAGAATTCACACTGAATGTTTTCCACCAAGGCCAGTATTTATACATCATCAGAGACCAACTCGTTTCTAAGAAAGAAAACCCCTACGTTTACTCGCTTTACGAATATATTTAAACTTTACTTTAAAATACCAGTCCTGAATATTCATGTTCTTTTCCTACTGAAAAAGGAGAAAGCCACTCTTCCAAGGACCTATGATAACATTATGCTAATTTACATCAACTTATTCTTTAAACACCAAATCAAATCCTGAGCTAAGTTATCAACAAGACTCTGAGTAACCTCTGAAAAACATGCCAAGAAACTAGGTAAGCAAAAACAGGGCACCTACAGCATTGATGCTGCATACATATTTAAACTACTTACGTCAACAAAAACATTGAATTTCAAAGAGCCATTTTGCCACCACACTATTCCAGATATCCCCTTGGATGGAAAACAGCACCTACAACCTACACAGCTCGCAAAATAACCACGAGTTTTCGAACAAAATTTTAGAATTCACCCAAGCTTCGAATGAAGGGTACATAGGAGGTACCTAGCACCTACACATGAGAGGTGATGATTATATTAACATCCGGATGGAAATTGCAGGCGATCTCTCATATGGAGGGAATTTTCTCCCTTCGGAAATGGTATTATTTAAAATCCTTTCGGAATACTAAACAGTTTGCCAACGACTTGACACAGTTCAAGAAGAACTTCTATCTACTATCGGATTCCACAATAAATCATTGACCTAGTCTCTGATTTGTACGTGTGGAGTTTGCTTGTCAGCCTCAGCCACTGACATTCAAACAGGTCGTCTTGGGGTTGCGAGCACAGTTCGCTTGAACCAAACACTTCTTAGTGGACACAAAAAGTACGACAAGAAGACAAAAAAAACTTTCCCTTGAGTTATGGAGGGGGGAGGGGTGATACGACATGATGAAAGGGTTCAAAAGGAGCAATTTTCATGCAAGGACGTCTCAACGTCGCCGCCGCCGCCGCCGCCAACGTCAACTACATCGCCCTAAAAACGTCTTATTTTTGCCCAGTGAGGCGAAATGGCTTGCTATGGATAGGGCGGATAGGTACGAATAGGTAGATGGGACAAGAACAAAAAGACGGTGGCCGCGTTTGGTTTTCTGATACACTTTTTGCCTTTCATGATGGGAATGAATTTCATTTTCCTCTGCATACCAAAATCTGATTGTATATTAATATTTAATGGCACGCCAAACCTTCCCATTCCCCATTCCCTATTTCGTATTCCAGTCCCCTTTATTTCACCTTCTTTTATTTATTTGAATTTCCAATGCTATCCAACTGAATTTATTATTTCTATCTTAAGTGGTTATCTGCTGCGGCGCGATACAGTAAGAAGAAAGCATACAAATATACACGTGTAATGGTAGGGGCTCCTCCGGAATATACATTCTAGGCTGGGAATCCTTTACGGGATGAGATCAATTTGCTGAGATTTATACAGCACCAGGTATATTAGTGCCCAGAGATGAGTACCTTTTCTTTGGTAAAGAGATGCTTTTTGGTTGTTGCCCTCTTGCCACAGACAATCCAAAGGATTTTCCTTTTCCTCTGTTTTTCTTTTTCTTATTTTTTTGTCGTTACTTGTCTTATTCGCTCCTTCTGCTACCTTCCTTACCTATACTTAGATACCTGCCTGTACATAATTAATAATTTTCATAATTTGGTTTCGCTTAAGGAGGTTTCTGTTAAGTTTATGGAATCCTTTTAAGAAATCGTAATTAACTCAAGATGGCCGAGACACTACGGAAGCGGTCAGATAGGGTTCAAGCTTTTGTGTTTTGTAATGGCAAATACCTATACTGATTAAAAGGCTGCGCATACCTACGCGACTACTTACTTACTCATTCTATGAATATTAACTGTTAGATGAGTGTTAAAGTTGACATTTTACTGTTGTTTCACGACCTGTCGAAGAATGGAAGTAGGTGTTTATATTGTTGTAATGAATGGAAGAGAAAGGAGAGATTGGGTGAGTAGGCATTTGACTTGAGTTGTTCACTGTTCCTTCTTAGAGAAACCACTCAATTGTTAAAGTCGATAGTTAATTATTTTCGAAAAGATCTTCACGAAAATTGTTAGCTATTTAACAGCCAAGATTACAGATCATCCACATTCATGAGAAATGATTGAGCATTAACACGACAGGAGATCACCAACAGTTAACTGGTTTGTATCAGTTAAAGACGAATAACTCATCATGTCAAACATGTCATCTTCATGGTTTTAAGAATCTACGTCAACAATTTCATGGTTTTTCCAATCAAGGTGATTTTAAACCATGAAGTCCACAATACTCCAATTATTTTTCATTACCCGAGATTTTAAAAAAGTCAACGAGCGTACACACAATTTCTTAAACGAGTTCAAGGGTGCGTTTGACATTATTTATAGGGACAAACTATTCATAGCCATCCATAGCTACTACATCTTCATCCAGTACGCATCGCACTGCTTTTTCAACGTCGGTAAAGACCTGAAAGTGATCGAAAGATCAAAAAGCTGCCTAGAGATTTTTTTTACGGTATACTTGAAAGGATTGAGCAAAACTCTAACGCAACATTAAAGGCATAATTTTACAATGGTCCTTATCTATAATTTCCCGCTTATGTACACGACATTGACGTTTTTGTGAAGAGTAAATAATGCCTTTTCCAATCGAGTGGCCCTTCAAGTATCCTTCAATCCTATGCCACCAGCATTAAGCATTGAAAACCAGTGGCAGTGGCAGCAATGCCAAGAAACCATCAGAACCGCTGCCTCTGAAGTTCTGGGTTTCACTCGGCCACCAAAACGAAGCCCATGGTTCGATGAAGAAAATGCAGCCAAACAAAAAGCACGACAAATGCTGATGCAAAAACAAAAAAGGGCTGCTTACGATCAGTATAACGAGATCTACAAGGGCAAAAGAAGGGAAGAACACCGACTTCTCAAAAAGAAAAAGAAGCAGCATAAGAAGCGCTCGTTTGAGGAAATAGAGAGGTGCCATGACAGGAAAGAGATTCGGAAGTCTTACCAAAAGGTAAAAAAACCTGCCAGGGTGGCAAACTCCGAACTCAAGCCTGTAAAGACCAGTAGGGAAACATAGTAAAAGAGTCACAGTCACTACTGAGGATCTGCAAAGATCACTTCCGCTGTCAGGCAGAATGCCCCATTCAACTTAGACGATGATCAAAAATACCGTCCACCCGACCTATAGGAAGTTAAGCTTGTTTCTATATACAAACTTAAATCAAATAAGACTGCAGGTGCAAATGGTCTTGATGCCGAACTTTTCAAGGCAGCTGGAGATCAGTTGGAAAGGATCATGCACCAGCTGATCTGCATAACGTGGTCGGAAGAAAGCATGCCCGTTGAATGGAACCTCAGTATCGTATGCCCGATCCTAAAGAAAGTAGACTCTCACAATCGCCCCAATTATAAAGGGGTAAGCCTCCTTAACGTCGTCTATAAGATCTTGTCTGCTGTAATATGTGAACGTCTGAAACCCCACTTCAACGATTTGATGGGTCCTTATTAATGTGGTTTTAGGCCAGAGAAGTCCACAGTAGACCAAACTTTCATATTACAGCAAATCTTGGAGAAAACCCGAGAACATAATATCGATATTCCCCACCTCTTAATCGATTTCAAGCCCACGTATGACAGTATTTACAGAGACGAGCTGTACAGTGCCATGTCTAGTTTCGGCATCCCTGCAAAACTCGTACGACTATGCAGGATGACTTAGGAGAAGTCACGCTGCTCCGTCAAGGTCGGTAAAGAACTCACCGCGACCTTTGGTGTCTAAAAACATTTGCGACAGGCCATAAACTCTTATGCGATTTCCTTTAAAATCTGTACAGTTACTCGCTTACGCAGATGGTATTGACGTAATGGGAAGAAATAAGCGTGATGTCATAGGTGCTTTTGCGATTATTGAAACAGAAGCGGCAAAAATGGGTTTGATGGTTAATGAGACCAGAACGAAGTATATGTTGTCATCAAACAAGGACACAGAACATTGACGAATTGGACGTCAGAATAGACAGACATAACTTCGAGGTAGTACAGGACTTCGTCTACCTAGGATACGCTGTAGACATGGAAAACAGCATCAGCGCGGAGATCAAATTCTTGGCAACCGTGGCTTCTTTGGGCTAAGAAGGCAACTGAGAAACAAAACCCTCCCAAAAAAACTAAGGTAACCCTTCATAAGATGTTTGTTGAGGCTCAAGTTCACTCCAAACTGTAACGCCTCCCTAAGTAAGTAAGTAAGTATGTAAATAATGTTCTGCTAGGGTGGAAACAGAAGTGGTAAAAATCGAAGAATTATAAAAAATCTCACAATAGAAATTTAAAACCTCAAGATAGTCTATTCCTCACAGAACAATAAGTATAAGCTCATTGAATTCTGACCTAGATTGCAATTCAATGCTTCTAAAACACAGTTATTTGTCGTCAAAGCTAAACATCCCTAAATTGCCATTATATATGAATGATGCCTGCATCCAAGCACCCGAAAAGCTGTCAGTACTTAGCATGTGTGTAAACGAATACCTTCGTTGGAATGACCAAATATTTGAGATCGTTAAAAATGCTGCTAAGTGCCTAGGCTTCTTAAGTCAATGCAGAAAGTTTTTCACTTCTTCCGATCTGACTACAATTATTTATGAAGCCAACATCCTTTCAAAACTAGAGTAGGTATAAACTCCCAGATCTTGTCAGGTGCTCCTCAAATATCTTTGTGCCTACATGATATGGTACAAAGCGGAGCGTTAAGAAAGATGGACTCTCTTGAACATCGTCCAAACGACAACTGTCTCACTCTCTTTTACTACTTTTTCACAAACAGTGCGCGCTAGCGAAATGACCACCTGAATTCCTCCCCTGAAACAATTAAGACGCAACACCCGTCTCGCTTGGAATGCTCATCATTTTTAACTTGAGCTCAACTTCAGTCGTATAAAAATATGTTAATATTCATTTTGAAATCACACCACTCGAATTTGGAATGTTTTTCTCCGGTATTACGATCCACAAAAATTCAAAAACAATGTGCATCGGTGTCTTCTTATTCTCTTTTATTTTTCTAGTTTTTCTTCTCGTACTGTCTTCTATAGCATTATAAAAGTGGTCATAACCCAATTCTAAAAAAAGAGGAGCTTTTACTAACTAAGAGCTGGAGATAGTCTTCGAACCTATGAGTTCTCCTGCTGTATTTCAAATAATTTTATTTAATCGCATAAAAGTGAACATTTTTCGTTACCCCCAACGGCTTTGAATAATTGTTAAAGATTCAAAAATAAGCCATCGAAATAAGAAAAGAGTTTGTGGATTGATTTTATAAGACAACTTGATCGGTCAGGTCTTTCAATCTGCAATTTTAATGACGCTTCAGCTCTTACTACGTCTTAACGTTCTTTATCTATTATATGACCACCTGCAGAAAATTCAATAAAAGGGCCACCCTCTCTCTTTTCATTTCTGCTTAAAGGGCGTTATGACTGCTATTTCATAGCGAATTAAATATAAGACCATGCTCTCAAAGGCGGTAACCTATAAAAAAAACGAATTCAAACCTTCTTATTAGCTCAAAAAAGTTTGACAAAATCCGATACGGAATGCGTTACAATTACTAGTTATGCCTTCAAAGAATGCATCGCCTTTGTGAGCGCGTAAAAAATCACAGTTATTCACAATCACCCCCTCCCAACACACATGACACACTAACGCAAGGGTGTTTTTTCCTAAATTCTGACTTTGACTATAACAAAAGGGTGTCGCTAGCAGACTTACCAAACCTTCAACAAAACATAATGAAAAATCACAGAAATTATAGTCCAATGAATCTTTGCAATCTCTTTTAATAAAAAAATGGAAAAGCCGACTAAAAGCGGATGGCGATATGAGAAATTGCCCAAAATGCGTATCAAATTTTCATTAGGGCTGAAAGTAATTTCCCTCTTCCGCATTTTATATTAAGCCGCACTTCGTACCGCGTCACCCCCACAGACACATACAATACACAGACACACAGTAACACAACCACAATAACGCAGCGCACCGGAAAACGAATTTGCCCGAGAGTTAGTAGCATGAATTCCCATCACGGACGTGAGATTAGATTATTAGGATAAGTGCTGTAAGAGATGGAACAGGAAACAACAGTATACTGAACGGTGGCGTAATTGATTTTTGCACTTTATTAAAAACAAAAACAAAAATAACAAGTAATTTTCCTTATTTAAGCAATGAAGTATGATGGGTGATGTTGCTTATGAAAGAGAAATGAAATGATATACGTAATAGACTTAGTCCGGGTGATATTAAAGTAGTGTCATTAAGCTTTGAGATGTCAACTGCTATTGTGTTGTCGCAATATTTACATAAAATAAGTTAGCAGTAAGAAAAATAAATAAATAAATAAATAAATAGAGTGGCGAAACAAGGCGGGTTGTCCCAGGGCCTGGCGCATTGCTTACAGCCATGGCTTGTTAGGGAATGGAAGGGACCTGCAATTTTGTACCGATTCCAAACGGCTAATCGAGAAAGCGCTTTTCATGGCAATGGATACTATCGGAGGACTTGTCAAATCCTTGCAAAAGGCAAGGCAATACTCGAGGAAAAACATTTTCTGTTGGGATACGAATTGCAACATTCAGACATGCTAACGATCACGTCACGCACGGGTACCACTAGTTAGTATGCTATAAAGTGTTTAACACGAGAGATATCTAGTGAATTCTATGGATTGGATGACGACATCTCGAATCATGTTACAGATATTATGCGTAGACATGATGAGAGCTAGCAACGTATGCTTCTTATCAGGGCAGCATCTTCTTGCTCTCTGGAAAGCTACAACATGTTTGTAGCTTTCCAGAGCTCACATCAAGGGGCTATGAACACTCTTATAATGTTAATAACACATTGCAAAATAAAGAAAGGATTGCAAAGAAGTTCTCAAGTTCTCATTGTATTTTTATTTCTGTGTATTACGATGTTAGTTAATTACAGAGTTAGGTGAAGCATTTCACATCCAGGTCGTACGTTCAAAGAATGAATCTTTTTTATTTCACCGTTCGCCCAAAATTAGGTTAAGGGTAAAACTGAGCAGCACTCCTTGCGAGGCGTGTATTGCAGCTGAATTACATGAGAGGAGGATATCCGAGCAATTTTATAGCATGTAAAAAGCCCGTAGAAAAAAAGAGACATGACCCATTACGAGGTTGATCAAGAAAATCATTTGATTTAAGAGTTGAGCTGCCACCTATCAAACCTAATGCTCTGTTTTGTACCCTATCCGAGTAGGCGCAATAATGTTTGCGGAGCAACTGATCAAACATGTGAATTGTACTCAAATTTAGGACGGATTAGGGCAGTAGCCTGATCAGAGGACGTGAAAAATGTCCAGACCTTTTGGAAAGCCTAATCATTTAGTAACAATTTTGTCGACTTTAAATATGTGATCATTCCAACTATGATCGTCGTTGACAGACATACCAAGTACTGTTAGCTTTTCGGTTTCTTGGATGTAGGTACCATTCATAGATAATGGCAGTGAGGGTTGGTTAGGTTTTGATGACAAAAGACAGCATTGAGTTTTAGAAGCATTGAGTTCTATACTCGTTTTTTTACTTAGCCATATAACAATGCTATCTGAAAAGTTTCAAAGATTAGCAACAACATGCATTACTGGATGCATGCGTACAACACCAACATACGCTCTAAACGTCATTGTAGAACTACCTCCAACTCATCTCTTCATCAAAATGGAAGCAAGACTGGCGACACACCATCTTTTCCATCAAGGAAGGACACATAAAATCACATCCATACCCGAATGAACATCTGTCGATAATGGAAAGTTTAGAAAAACTTAATACCTTTAGTATGTGCTTGGATGCTGTTATTCCTATATGTAGGTGCAACTTCAAACTCAACTTCTCCATTGTCATCCCACCTAGGAAAGACTGGGAGAACACAAAACCTTATCCTTCAAGGCAAGATATGGTCTGGTATACGGACGGCTCAAAGATGGAAACTGGTACAGGTTCCGGCATTTTCAGCGACTGTCCCAGAACAAATTTCTCAGTAAGTCTGGGCAGTCACTCGTTCATTTTCCAAGCTGAAGTTTTTGCCATTAACGAATGTTCGAGAATAATATGTTCATCGAACACGAAAAACAAAACAATATTAATTTTTTAAGACAGCCAAGCTGCACTAAAGGCGTTAAGCTCACCTGTCATAAGATCCAAACTAGTCCAAGAGACAGTCATGTCACTTTGCGAACTAGCAAGGAAAAACACTGTTATCTTCCACTGGATCCCAGCACACATAGGTTATGATGGTAACGAGAAGGCAGACATCTTAGCTAAAGACAGCGCATCTAAACCATTCGTCTTACCTGAACCCTTCTGCGGTGTAAATAAAAGCACCTTCAAACATACTGCCAAGAACATCCTACTGGAAGAGTCAAATAAAGCTTGGAGTAAGTCATCTGACCAAATCTGTTCAAAACTCTTTTTGCCAGAATATACTGGAAAATCAATTGGAAAACCCTAAAAACTGTTCTTTAAAGAAACATCTTCATCAAATTAGGCTGGTAGCGCACCCCATTTAGACTATGCCTCGAAAATTAATAAACATCTCTGCTCATTATTACAGAATGTCCAGCACTTTTCCGCCTTAGGTAGCAAATACTCGACTATGAGATTGTTCCCCTAGATAAACTCAAACTCATTTACCCACAGAAGATTGCTAGCTTCTCGTTCAATTCAGAAGCGGAAGAACTGCCCTGAAACCTCACATGGGCTGGCACAATAGGTTTCATTCAGACACCGCAGTGTCCAGAGCTGAGCAAGCTCTACCCGTCCCCTAAATCTATCTATCTATCTATAATCTATTTATCTTACAATGCTATCAAGGTCAGAATTCAATGAGCTTATCATACGCAACCGTTCCCGTTTCATATCCGACGATGCAAGGAAGTGAGTTTGAAAATGAATGTGAAAAGTTAAGGGTTGAGTCGACAGCAAAATAGTCCAGAGGATTATAGGTTTCAGACGAAATGTTTCAGAGAAATGAAAATCAGGAAGAGGATCGGAGACAAAATGGAGCTCTGAGGCACACCATAGCAATTGAAAAGTGGGTTTCAAACTTGAGACCATCTCTAATGGAGGAGACATATTCTAGCTATATATGGTTGTCGAAACTGCTGGAAAGCTCTTCGGAACAACTGAAAGGCTCTGGATGTGATATGCTTTTCAATATAAAGAGGCCGCTGATGCAACCATTGAGTTAGTTTTGTTATAAAGTGATGAGATTGAATTAGTGTGATTTATTAATAACGGGTGATTTCTTAAGAGGCTTAGAACTTTTTTTTTTTTTTTAAAAAAACACAAAAAATTCAAAAAAATGAATCAAATATTTATTTGAATCGATAGTTTGAACCTTGCAATTTAATGTTTAAAGATAATTTCATGCAAATGTTGACCGCGCCTGCGTCTCAGGTACCCCATCCGCTGAGTCCAATTTTGGCATACTCTTTCATACATATCGGCCGGTATCTCACGAATGAATGCATGGAAGTTGGCTTCCAGTGCGTCAATCGAAGCGGGCTTGTCCCTATAGACAATAGCCTTGACATACCCCCACAAAAAATAGTCTAATGGTGTCAAATCGCACGATCTAGGCGGCCAATTGACCGGCCCGAAACGTAAAATTAACTGTTCACCAAACTCGCCCCGCAATTGGGCCATTGTTTCGCGTGCTGTGTGGCATGTGGCACCGTCTTGTTGAAACCACATATCATGCAAGTCAAGTACTTCCATTTCGGGCAAAAAAAAGTTTGTTATCATCGCTCGGTAGCGTTCACCATTGACAGTAACGCTGCGATTCGCATCATCTTTGAAGAAATATGGCCCAATAATGCCGCCGAACCGAGCACGAATTTTGATAGTAAAATTCAATAATTTGCAAGCGTTGTTTATTTGTAAGACGATCCATGGTTAAATTGCAAACCAAACTGAAGCTGTTTGACAGTGACACAAGGTACTAAACACACGTCAAATGTCAAAACCAGTGTTGCCAAAACCAAACCAGCTAAAAAATCACCCGTTAGAATTGTATATCGTATAAAAGTGGGAAAAAATGATGCATCAATAAGCAAAAAAACTGATGCATCAATAAGCACAATGACCAATTGTAATTCCAAAAAAATTATTTACCTACCTACCGATATGACGCAATGGTCCGACTTGCCAAGATGTGATAACACTTTGAACCTATATTTTTCTGGATGAAAATTATGAAACAAGTCTGTAGTGATCAAATGACCAGAAATATCCGGAACCCGAATGGGTTCATCAATCAGCTGGCTTAAATGATTTGTGGATTGTAGTGCCATGCACTGGTATTTAGGTCTGAGTGCTCCAGCTAGTATTTTAAAAACCTCAGACAAAAAGCTTCTTTTTCTTGGCTAAAAGCTGCTTATTAAAAAAAAAAAAAAAAAAATAGGATGTGGCAACAGGACGAGGAACCCCAAGGCCTAGTTCATTTCTCACAATAAGGGAATGAAGAGTTCCACAATTTTCTGTCGGTTCTGAACGGCAAACCGAGAAACCGCTTTTCATGGCAATGAATTTATTAATGGAGAACTTTCCAATTTATTGCAAAGGGCGATGTCCGTGGAAAAAACATTTTTGCCTGTGTTAGGATTCGAGCCACGAACCTCTGGGTTACCATCAAATATGCCACGCGTACCACGGGTTAAAAGTTGCTGCAAGACTTGTACATAAATAAATAGGGTAGCATGCGAAAGCTTGATGAACCACGGGGTCAATCACATTTCAATTTTCTGATGATTTTGAACGAGTGACTGAGTAGGACTGGTTTTATTGGCAGTAGGTATGAATATACTTTTCGAAGGTGATACCTTTAAAGCTTTTGATGTTCGAACTCCCACGTAACAAGCTGACATGTAAACCAATACGCTGTTATGGATTGCAACAACTGTCGGTATATCACTTTTCAGGAAACACGTAAATGGTTTTAAGTTCTTTGAATGCTGAAGAACATTAACAATCCACATTCCACCCCCTGTCATCGAAGAAGAGGTCAAAGCAACGCAATCATCAGCCTTTTTCCCACTTCAAAATTAGAAACCCCGAATTTTTTTTATGGCTTGCGTTTTCGAATGTCATGATTTCAAATAATGCAACAACCCCTTATGGCTTTAATTGTTAAACAAATCAACACCAGAAAGCCGTAATTTTATATTTATATTCAATCTCAGTCCAACGCTTCCGCCCCCAACCACCGTCAAAACTTATTATGCAAACATTGACACGTGGAAACAATGGTTGTTTACCACCTGACAAGTATTGTTCAGAGATTAACACTTCACAAATCGAGGCAGCGTCCGCATCAACGTTCGTCGCGACGCTACGCTCGAAGTGTTCTTAAAGTAAAATTGGTCTTGAGATGTCATCAAAGAAGGATTATCACTGCTTTTTAACAAATTCACTAAAATATTCGGGGTGGACGCGAAAATTTATTCACAGAATATTACCATTACCCCCAACGAAAAGTTATTATTGTCGCGGGCAGCACGCGAAGAAGAAGAACGTAGTCATCTGTGGCATGAATTTGACACCCACTTATAACAACTTTCTACTTAAGGCCTGTTTGCTAATTAAAAGGCATTTCATATGCACGCCAACGAGATTCTTCATCTTAAAGGCACTTATAGAGTAGCATGGGTTAATAGCGAAGCCATAGGCGTGTACAAAATAGTTTTTAATTAAAAGAGCTACCAAGCTAAATTTGCTTCCATAGACAGTTTTCTCCAGAAAACCCCTCCAGAGGACCCCTCAAACGCCCACCCGCCACGCCGTTTTGGTCGTTGCGAAAACCCAGCAGTGATGAGTGGTGTTTTAAGTGTGCCCGCACTTGAAATGCAATTTTTTTCCACTTTACGAAGAGATCTCCTCACGTCACCATCGAGCCGAGACCGAGGGGCGCATTTTGGATATACCTACTCGACTTTGTGTGTGTGGGCATGTTTGGGGTAAAAGAGTGATTAAGATGCCTACTCCATAATTTACAATTTAAAGTCCTTTAAAATGACATTAAGGATTATCCTAATGTGATAAGGCCGCCACGCTATGTGAATACATAAATTCGAGCAAAAGAACAAATTTTGATGGGATTAGTCATAATCTGTTTAGCAGGAGAGACTTTCGCAAGAATAAGAATATGAAAAAATGATACAAAGGTCCTGCTGGTTGTTAAAAAAAGTATGTAAGAAAAATTATAGATTCCACTGGGGATGTGAGGAATTATTATTTTCCTCAAGTTGCCTCTTCGACCTATGGTGATGTCGTTCCCTTTTTTCTTTCTCGTAGGTACGATTCTAAGTTTACGCGCAATTTTTTTTACTTTGGTATGTAGAGTCTTCAGTTTTGCATGTCCTTGTGCCAAAGAAGATGAAAAAGAAGAAGAAACTCCAAGGATAGATGTTCGTGTATTTCGAGCAGGGATTTTTTTGATTTTTCTTCTTTTTTTGTTCTTCTTTTACTTTTCTTCTGCCTTCACAGTCTGGCTCATTGTGACAACGAAAAACATCTTCTGCTTGTCAAAGATATTGTATCCTCGTAGAGCTTAAGTTTCTGATACACGATGAGCCACCATATCATTGCAAACCGAGAATCCCTTGCCTCATTCTGTCGGGGCGAGGGACGCGTCCTGTCCCAGAGACTTGCACTGTGTGTATATATTTTGTATTTTATTTTTTTTAATAGCAAAAGTTATGCCCTGATTGTGGGTTGTCGGGTATACGTTTTGCTCTTGTTGTTGTATTTTGTTCAAGGGTAAAACGAAACAGCGGAAGGATAACGTTTGAGTGGGGATTGTGTGGCGGTAAAGAGGATATTGTCATGACGGATGGTATGATGAATGGGCAAAATTGTGCGATATCACTAAGGTTTTTGCCCAACCGAAAGGTTTATTTTGAACAAAATTTAAAATATGCGAGTCTTAAGTTATCTGTCAAAAAATATTATGAGGGTTGGTGTGAATAAATTTTTGATTTAAAGTTCGCCTGAATTTGTTTTTTAGTATTTATGACAGTGTAGAGGTTTGAACTTCACAGTTTTATAACAGTGATGAGTTTATCCCTTTTTTTTAAGGACAGGTATGAGGAATATCTATCCAAGTGTGGAAAGGCTGTTTTTTCACAAAAAAAAAAACTTTAATTTCTGACTTGTGAGTTCTCAGCATAAGAAAGAACGCGTGTATTTTACACACTGAAGACACTATAGGCTTAGGTAGAGTGGGGTTTTATCTCCATCAGACCAATCGTTATCTAAAGGCATCTACACAACAAAGACCACATTTCACACTATTTCACTGCTTGCAATTCGTTTACTAAAAATAGCTTCACAGGTTAAGTTTCTTTACATTCGATTTGAAAACCTAGGATGATGTGTGGTACAATAGTTTCCGCATGGTACAAGTATTGGCTAATCGGCAGCAAAGAGCAACTTCAATTTACGGCTGACTGGATGAACCATAGTGGTCTACCAGAGACTGGAAAATACCTACCAGGGTGGATGAGATCAAATTCTGTAATCAAAGGCGGACAACAGCATTCGAAAAGCAGAAACTACTTAGAGAGCTTTCCGACACCCTTGCTTTCGAGGTCTTTCTTGGCCTATCAACAGATACATGATTTTGAGAAAGAGATTGTTGCAGATGAGCTCCTCGCTCCAGCTCTAGAACCTCTGCAGCATGGTATTAATACCTTATTATCCCTTAACATCCAAAAGGATCAAGTGTTCCAGAATGGTATTTGTAATTCACTTTCGAAGCAACCAACAGCTTCTCGTAGCAAGCATGAATGACTTCACCGCTAACAACCCAAGCAAACGAAAGAAGGACCAATACCTCTGTACATGAAAAGAAAGCTCACTAAACGGACTACCAGCAGCCGGAGAAATAGCGGAAACGCTATATTTCTGCTGATCCAAGAAGTGCAATGGAATTGGCAAGGAAATGAAAAACTCTGACATCTCCTAAGGCAACAGTAACATTGTTTGTTTGGTTTTGGAGTCGTTTTAAAATGCGGAAGTTATCAGCCTATATTTAGTTAATGAGCGCATTCTGAATCAAATACCGACAACATAGCCAGGTATGCACTTCATAGACACAGAACAACAAGAAGACAGTTCCAAAGTTTTTTCTCTTCTATTAACTCCTCGAAAATACATGAGCATTGCCCTGGATAAAACATTTACATCATTTTTGCGGAATTTAACGCAAAACAAGGAAGCAGAAGTCATTAGAAACACTTTATCAGCTACCATAACCTATAGGTAGAAGCCCTCGGGGCCCAGCGCATTTAAATACCAACCATGCCGTGTTAGGAAATTGAGGAAACATTCAATTTACTGCCGGTTCCGAACGGCTAATCGAAAAGCCGAAGAAGTTAGTAAAATCATGGCAATGAATTTTACTAACGGAATTTTCCTTGCGAAAGGCAATATCTATGGAAAAAAAAAACTTTTGAACATGTTGCAATTGACGCAAGACACTTTTCTATAGTGATGTCAGAACTTTCCGTGGAGCCAATTTCGGCTTCAAAAAGTAAAACTTGGTGTAGCAAATCTACGAATGAAGACATCCTGTAGACTGACAGCAAAGTCCAAGGATCAGTTAGCATGTGTGTCAGCAGAGCTCTTCGCTTAAGACCATTTGACATACCTGTACAGTGTACAGCTCTATCATCCGACATTTACCGTAAACAATCGACGATGAACACTGCAATTCGTCTTGAAACCACCTCCCAATGGACCAATAACAAAATTGGTCATTCTACCATTCTGAACTAATTTGGATCAATACCAAGTCATTCCGACTTAGTTTTCGATAAGAACTTCCAAGTCACCATTCCACCAACAACGAGATGGGGCGATATGGATTTCTTAAAAGATGATTTCATTCATTTTTACACTGTTGGCTCAAAATTCGTATGTGGCGGCATATGCCCAAAAGAACTAAATATTAGTCTATCATTCCGACTCCCAAACTAATGTAGCTCAGAGAAAACGCGATATCTTCGACCAACATCCGCACCTTACTCTCATAGCCAAGCAGCCCTTTTATCGTACTACAAACTCAGTAACCGTCCGTGGCTGTCGACCGTCTCTTATGGAGATGGCAGAACAGTTTAACATTAACCTTCTATGAGCGCAAGGTCAAGGAAGGGATACTGCAAGATCGATGAACTCGGAATGTAGCTTCCATGTCCATGTAGCCCAATGAAAATTGGCATGCATATCGCTAAGTGTATAAACTAATGCTAAAGCAAGATGCTATAAAGACAACGAACATTAGATAGAAGAACACCTATATTGGTATCCAAAAGAAAAAGGCTTGACCAGGCCTTGATTGCACCTTAGCTCCGTATTCGATGTCAAAACCGGACACTGCCTCATAGGTAGATATGCCGGAGGGTTCAATATCGCATCAAACGACTTCTGAAGAAACTGCATAGATGACGAAGCAGAAAACCCCATTCAACATCTTCTGTGCACACGCCTTGCCCTCTCTCAAAGTCGTAAAACACTTTTTCGACGATCAAAGTGATTTTTAAACCAGACACATTCATAGTCTTCATCACACTATAGGAAGGCTCAAAATGGTTTGAGAAAGAAACCATTCAAATTTCTTTGCGATATCGCAATGCACCTATTACACATCTGTTTCCACAATACACTTACTTTTATTTTTTATATAATTTAAAAGTTTTCATTTCAATGAGCCACAAATAAGATTTAAATGTTCTACCCATCTGAATTCGTATGTGTCAGGTGTCAATTTCTTTTGTATGAACAAAGCTTATCTTTTCAAAAAATCGAATTTTGTGTGTCCAGGAAACGAAATGACGTAGTGCAATAAACACAAACAGTATTTCAACTGCAAAGAAAAACGAGTGATGTGTCGAAACTCGAAAATTCTCAGTGCTCTCCAAATTAAATGTGAGCAGGTGGAATATATAGACCGACACCGTCTCACTTACAACAATGGTGGAATATAGTTCCGTATTGACTGTCATTTTGATAGCCACAGTTATTGAATTTAGGGTTAAGGATTTTAAAATGATATTGATTGAAGCTGTAGCCAAAAGCAACACCGTACTCTGCTGATAAAATCATTGAAAGAAATCAAACAAACAAAGGCTACCAAAAGAATCGAGTGTTACCATTTGGCCAAAAGAGTTTTGCAACAATTTTGAATATGCAGAGCCATCTGAGCAACAAAATCAACACGGTCCAAAATGGAGAGAGCACTGCGAAAAGTATCTAGGATTGCCTGAAACAAACAAAGAACATAAAACAATATGCAAACCAAAGAAACATGGTGCTCAAATGAAAATTCTAGAGCAGATATAAGATAGACGAAAGTTGCATTCAAACCATGGGCAAAGTGACCATGTAGAAATTAATGGACTTGCCTCGAATCATCATTTAGAAGACGCGAAGAAGAAGAAATTTCTTCAACATATTAAGTAAGGGGCAACCATCTTCAAGTTATCCGCTCGAAGAAGAGGAAATGCTCAGAAGAATTAGAATAGCTCACGTAAGAGTTTTGACAGTGCTCAATGACAGTTTCTTGTGAATGACGACAGAATTTTGCATACATAGTCTATTGAATGAACAGTATCCTCAAGTCCACTTCCCTGAAGGTGAACCTTTCTTAACAGAAATACCCGACATTGCAGTCGAAGAAATTAGTGAGCAATTAAGAATTCCAAAAAGGAAAAGGTGATGAGACACCGTATGAGTTTTGGAAAAAGAGTCATTTCGGGCTCAAAAATCTCAAGATTCTCATCTCCAAACCAAGCTATGGGACTTTATGGAGAGTATAAATGAATTGCACTGAATCGTTCCAATTCACAGTGGGTGTACACCAAGGAAGTGTCATAATTCCCTTGCACTTTATTACACCTTCTCGATTAGTCCCAATCGTGGTTCTGGCATCTCATTAGTAAGAAGTCAAATAGCCCCAAATTAGGGCGATTAGCTGTAAATGAACAAATTTAGAAGGACAAACTTATATGTACACAAAAAAAATCAGAAGAATTTATTTTCACATAATCAGATTCTCTTCCTTGAGTTTTGCTTATGCTCCGAAATTTTTCATACTCATATTTAAGTAATTTGAAAATCTAGTTTTTCCTTGTAGTTTTTGAATACATAGAGTCGACTGTGGTGCCCACGACGTAATTCTAAGCATGTCTGACTGTTTAGCCGAAGGTTCGAATTCCAACAGAAAACAAAAATTGTTTATTAATGGGTATCAGGTATCACCTTCGCTAAGAACTGGTAACTTGTCCGCTAATATATATTCATAACCATAATAAACGCTTTCTCGATTAGCCGTTCGGAACCAGCAGACCCTCCATTCCTTCACCAGCCATGGTTGTGAGAACTGCGTTAGGCCCTGGGAATACCTGCTCTGTTGCGCCACCCTATTTATTTTTTCTTAGAATCAAAATCAAAACTGAACCCTTCATTTGAAGAAATTTTATTATAATTGAGAAATCTTTGGAGGTAAACAAATAAAAACCAAGCAGAAACCTTTGAAGGGTCTTTTTTACAGTCGATTATTAAGCGCTTTAAAATGGGAGCATTAATTTCAGTGAATAAAAATGAGTAGTTATGTATTTGTTTTGTTTGAAATTTTTTAAAATCCGGCATTCCATTACACTCGACATATTTTATAGTATGAATGACGCTCCAGTCAATAATTAACGATTTTGCTGGCGAGTCCTTAAAACAATCAATGTATCTACTGTATAATTAAAAGCGCAATATCGTATGTAACACATTCAACGGAATAAACCACATCGAAATCGCCATTCCGTTCGATTAATCCATTATATAATTTCCGGCTAACGACACTGTCATACAGTGGTCCACTTCACTCTCATCCTACCCAATCCCCTTCTCCTCCTCCATCTCTTCCCACCGCCAATGTCCAATCACAATTAATTAAACGCGGTAGGTTAAATGAAGCCCCAAATATGCACATTGTACTGAACTTCCAGATGAACAAGCCAAGCCAATGAGTCGCGTCCAAACACCGCACAAACCTACGTCGTTCCGATAACGTTCGCACCATAAACGCCCGCCACACCGCCCAACGACTAAAATATTTTAACTACACACTCGGACAGTTAAGAGTCCTTTTACGAGGACTAGAGCAATGCACTAGATGTGGACTAGATGGTGAACAGATAAATATGACAGCAGCTTGATAGCCCAGCCTAATCCATTAAGTGACAGGACAAAAAAAAAGAACTATCCTGTCACAACCAACACTATGTTTAGGTAGGAAGTGTTTTTTTATCGCCAGGCACCGAAATTCCGCCTGCATGAATCCAAAAAATCGATTATTGGACACTTAAAAAAAAATCCTCAAAAGAATTTAATGCAATCATTCAACTGGACTTTTAAATATTCAACAGGACTGGCTGGGCAGTCATGGGACATGATTTTTGCAGAATGATGTGAAATTATGCAAATTGATTGGTCGAAGTCCTACTAAAAGATGAAAACAAAAAATATGCGTATGTGGAACATGAAATGCTTAGGCTATTGATGGAAACCAAAAGCCTACATCTGGGTGGGAATGCTTGTTGCACTGGGATCACCGCCCGCCGTGCTGCCAAGGATTCTCTACAAACCCCCACCATTTAACGCGATATGAATAGCAGGAGCCTTGAAGCTGGAGCGACATTAAAATTGCAAAAAACGCGCTATCGAACGATTTCCAACGTTCCGGCTGGATGCAAAAGCCACATCCTCTCCCTTTTGCATTGAGTTGATATTCATAAAAAAAAAAACGAGAGAAAAAGGTTTCCTTGCACAATGAGCACATTTTCCCAACTTTAGTGTGTAAAGCTGATGTCCCACACCTAGCAACGGTATTGTGCAAATTTTACATAAAATTTCGATGAGTGGAATTTTTATTTTTTATTTTGGCAAGCACCGAATTGTATTTATTACATTGCACACACTTTGCATTCCACTACACAACCATGTCCTACAGGACACATTCATACAAATAAAAAAAAAGTTAAAAACCAAAAAAAAAGAAGTTTCCGACGTGATCCAAAATTGTATTAACACAAATTATTCGGACGGCCAGTGTGCTGTCCTGCGAATTGTATATGGGTGTGGGTGGAATGGTGAGTGGAGGGCATCGGAAGCAAAAGAGCGTGATTAATTTACAATTGCAATAGCGCACTTGCCTTTTGGGTTTTCGGAGGATAAAAAAAGTAGCTGCCTGCTTGGATGGGAATCAGCTCCAGATGCTAATGGAACTCATCAGGCGAACAGTTCAGTCAATTGAATTAATTTTTTTGGTCAGATCGATTAACAATTTCCAACAAAATCGATTCATACAAGTCGGAGTACCTGGTTATGTATAAACAAAGAAGATTTGATTATTTTGAATGAATTCTTTAAAACTTTAAAAAAGGAGCTTGGTTTTATGAAAATGAAAATTGCTTTTTTCTATCAAATGAGGATTATCTACATAAAAGTTAGTCATACGCAAGAGTGTTTAAAATGAAATCGAATCGAGACAAGAAAAAAGGTAGCAAAAATTGAGATTCAGTTTACTGCAAATCATCCTGTGCATTGAATCTGCACCCCCTCCTGCATACTGCTCTCGGGATCGATCTTCCACTTCGGAAATGAGTTGGTTTAGTGATTGTTTCCATGAATTGAGGTCAGTAGGATTTATTTCCACATTAACTTCTTGAGCCAGATCGAGCAAATGCTTGAACCATCCAGTTCTCGTACGTATTGCATAAAGAGCAGCTTTTTTTGAGAGACGTACGTCAGTCATACTCAGCTCAGCACATTCATTAATATGTAATCCGCATGTAGTTGTTATGTTTTAACAAACATTGGAGAGATGCCTGTCTCCAGCATTATCATATAATTTGGCGAGTTTTGGGGCAGTCGAAAAATGCTTTTTTAAATAGAAGGTGAGTAGTTTTTCTACCGTTTCGTATTTTTTTGCACCCCATACTTGCGCTGCATAAGACATTGTAAGCTGTGCCACCGATTCAAAAACCTTGTATTGAACACTGTGTGCGATATTATGTCTGTTGCTGAAAATATCCTTCCATGGCATGTTAATTAACGTTTTCGCTTTTGACAATTTTTCAGAAAGATTTCTCTCCATTCTCAGTTTTTTTTGCAAATTGAACTCCAAGATACGTATATTCCTTAACAACTTCGATATCTTCATTGTTAGATCCATCGTTCCCTTGAGCTGGATCTGACACTACCATTCTTAAATATCATAACCTTCGACTTATCCCGGTTAAATACCAGTTTCCATAACGAGCAATAACTACTCAATTTGTTGATCATGAGGTGGAGTGATTCTGGAGAATATGCGAGCAAAACGATATCATCTGCGAAAAGTAGGGCTTTGATCAGGGGTCCTGCATACTCAATTCCTCCAGGCAAAATATAAGTGATGTCCTCGATAAAGAGAGCAAATAAGTTTGGGCTGAGGTTACATCCATGCCAAACGCCTGCTCGAGTTTGAAATCATTCGGATATACTTAAACCATCCCATACTGCTGCTGGAGTATCTTCGTACAGATTCTGTAAAACACGTACGAACTCTGTATTTTGCAAGATCCATAATGTCTCCTTTTTTAAATACTGGGGAAATGAGTGCTTCCTTGAATTGTTGTGGTATGTTTCTTTTTTTTTTATTGCATCTCAGAGACTAAGTCGCACGAAGCTTAGAGCAAGCTCATTTGTACGTACTTATCAACGCTCTTCATCATAATTGCAAGTTTTAGAGGTTAGAAAACACCAACACCAGCACATAAAGAACGCATAGAAAATATATATATGAAGAAAAAAAAATACAAATAGTGACATACAATATAGAACACCTAACATGAAATACAATAATAATTAAACAAAACTACTAAAAATAAAACAAAGTATAAACTATAAATATTTTGAAAAACAATAAACTAAGAAACATTGAACAAAAATCATGCATGTGGAGTTTCCATGTTCAAATATATCGCTAAAGATTTAAGATAAGTTGTTCATGAGATCTTCAATGCCATATATATAGAATTCCGATTTAGTCCATTTACTGCTACCAAAACTTCTTCTACAGAAATTGCCTTGTCTAATGTGTCATCATGAAAGCTGGATTGAGCATATTGAATAGACTGTCCGTCTTGTCCGGTTTGGTTCAAAAGCTGCGAAAAATGCGTCAAAATTGGAGTCCAGATTTCGATTCTAAGATCTACCATTTAATTTTCGTACTTGACAGTTGACCATCAGGCTTTTGGCTTTACGCTCATTTAACAATTCCTTTTTTTTCCTTACACATGGTTTTATTCTTTCGGATATGTTCATTATATAACCTTATTGATATACTTTCATTGGTTCGTCTGAACTGCTTTAGCCAAGCAAAACATAGATTTCTTGCCATCATGCATTCTTTATCAAACCATGGTTCTTTAAAAAATCCATCTCCTTTAAAAAGGTATGTATGGGTCCTTTCTTTATGCACCCTTCAATGTCATCAAGTTGCTCCATTTCATTCTCCTTCGTATAAAAATCCAGGTTTCTTCTGTATAATGTGGCCACTTATTCTCTCCAATGCAGCATGGGCAATGGGTATGAGCTTCAGAACGATTCTTTCTTTATTTTCCGTATGATCACAATTGAAAGACACAACAATTGGCATGTGGTCTGAATATGGGGCTTGTTGAACCTCGAAGTCGATTAAAGTCTATTCCATTTTCCTCTCGCAAGACTGTAATCAATTACGGAGCAGCCCTGTGTTCCAATAAAGGTATATTCCCCAAATTTTGAAATCGAAGTTCGATTGAGTCGCATAATTGTAGTACTTTATTTCTCTTGTCTTCTGTCTTCTGTCTTCTGTCTTCTGTCTTCTGTCTTCTGTCTGCTGTTTTCTGTCTTCTGTCTTCTGTCTTCTGTCTTCTTTCTTCTGTCTTCTGTCTTCTGTCTTCTGTCTTCTATCTTTTATCTTCTGTCTTCTATCTTCTATTTTCTGTCTTCTGTCTTCTGTCTTCTGTCTTCTGTCTTCTGTCTTCTGTCTTCTGTCTACTGTCTTCTGTCTTCTGTCTTCTGTCTTCTGTCTTCTGTCTTCTGTCTTCTGTATTCTGTCTTCTGTCTTTTGTCTTCTGTCTTCTGTCTTCTGTCTTCTGTCTTCTGTCTTCTGTCTTCTGTCATCTGTCTTCTGTCTTCTGTCTTCTGTCTTCTGTCTTCTGTCTTCTGTCTTCTGTCTTCTGTCTTCTGTCTTCTGTCTTCTGTCTTCTGTCTTCTGTCTTCTGTCTTCTGTCTTCTGTCTTCTGTCTTCTGTCTTCTGTCTTCTGTCTTCTGTCTTCTGTCTTCTGTCTTCTGTCTTCTGTCTTCTGTCTTCTGTCTTCTGTCTTCTGTCTTCTGTCTTCTGTCTTCTGTCTACTGTCTTCTGTCTTCTGTCTTCTGTCTTCTGTCTTCTGTCTTCTGTCTTCTGTCTTCTGTCTTCTGTCTTCTGTCTTCTGTCTTCTGCCTTCTGTCTTCTGTCTTCTGTCTTCTGTCTTCTGTCTTCTGTCTTCTGTCTTCTGTCTTCTGTCTTCTGTCTTCTGTCTTCTGTCTTCTGTCTTCTGTCTCCAGTCTTCTGTCTTCAAGAGTATTTAAGAATTCTTTCTTTCGTGCAGTTGGCTTCTGCCCTTTGGTGTCCTTTGATTCTTATGGACCATTTTACGATGATTAAAAACGTTAAGGTTCTTATGAAATGGAATCTAAAAGCTCTCTATTAGTGGCAATTGTGTTGCTTGGGTGCTTTAAAGATCTCTTATGTTTTATCCTTTACAGATTCACTACTTTTTTTAGCAAATATTTTAACAAAGTCTTGAGATCAAAGCTTATTGATTATTTTTGTTCGATTATAAGGCTTCTGACATGAAATATATTTTCAGGTACTGGGATCCACTGCAGTCTTCATGTTTTTCTTTATTCAGTATCATCCCACAAGTGAAAAAAGTCCCAAATATCTCAGCCTCATTATGAGTTTCACGTGAACAGTTTTTCGCCAGGAACATTTTTGTTCGCCCGAAATTGTAAAAGCCATAATGAGTTCCTCTGAACAAAATTCTAGACTTTCAGTTCTTCCGCTTTCGTTGTTCAATTGTCCGCCTCACAAAAATAAGTGAAATAAATTGCTCTCAAAGATTTCACATTTAACGGGGAAAAAGAGTTCACAGTAAGGGAAATTCTTCGAACATGGAACATTTTTCCCCCGGAACTCATAATAAGCTAAAATTGAAATGTGATCTTTTTCGAGGGGAATGCTGTTCACGTGAAACTCATAATAAGGCTGACTAAAAACTTCGTGATTATTTCACAAAAATATACTTTTTTATTCTTTTAAAACAAAAATTCATCAAAGCACGCGTATCACTATAAGCTTAAACTTCAAATACACTTAAATTAAATTAAAGTCTCTCCAAGCTGTATGAAATGGATGAACACACCCGAAGAAAGTATTCATTGAATAGTGTTTCCTAAAGTGTTGAAAGCAAACATTACTCCTTAAAACCCTTGAAAGATTCAAGGATAAACTTTAATATGTAATATGAACACCAACCCACCACGTGTCAAGAAAACCAAAAGGTTCAGTGGGTTCAGTTAGTTTTAATATACGAGTAACAACACCAACTTTGTATGTGTGTTAGATTTCTTTTTCTTTTTTCATTCTTTGTATCGATTTTATGCTCAAATATTCCGAAAGAGGAATTAATCATGTTTTCCTTGGCTAACAACCAACTTCTCATCGTAATCCTTCAGAACAAAGCCCAGTTCTTATAATACAAGAAGTAAAAGTTAATGAATGGGGGCTGTACAAAACCATCTACCCTTTTGTTTAGCCATCCGCCAAAACATCAAACTAACACTCTATAGCTAGTAATATTGTGATGTTCTTTTTTTTTATGCTGTTTAATTTAAATCGAGATTAAAAATGGGTAATTATGGCCACGAATCTGCAAATATTTTGTGTTGAACATAAAAAGAAACTGAGAGCTGACATTGGGTAGTGGATGAGCTTTGTAGTTATACAAATATTTTTGGCGTCATTAATCGGACAAGTCTGGTGAGATACTTTCGACAAATTACCCATCAAGAAATCTGTATCACGTGATAATTTATTTAAGAAATTGCTAAAATTACCTTCATACCTTCACAACGCAATTGTTCGAGCTCACTCAAACAATAAATAGCCCATAGGCAAACCAATGTAGAAGGGTGGAAGGTTGATGATTGCCAGGTTGAGTGTGTTGAAGTGTTGATATTTTTTTAACTTTACTCCTTTCACACTAACCCTCCTCTAATGCAGATTAAAAGATAAATAATTTCAGCATTTAAAAGCTGTTTAATACACAAAAAAAGAAGTAGGTATGTTTAGAGCCAATTTTTGCGCCATGTTTGAGAGAATAAACCACAGAAAACGATTCATCGCAGGTATGTTTCCTTTGCCTTACTGTCTTATAGCTTGCCGATTAACTTGGTTGATTTACAAACATTGGTCTAAACAACACTCAACGAGTTAAGTCTGTCAATCCATAGAGATCTTGGCTTACCTGAATAGCTTTTGGAGTAGCTATGGGGTTCAGATGAGCTAAGGTTAGGTTAGGTTGAATGGTAGCAGCACATAGCTAGGATCTCAAGGATCCATTGTGCTCCCCGGGAAAACAGAGGATTAGGAGGTGGGGGAGGGGGGCGGAGAGGTAGAGGGTTGGGCTGATCCCCCACTGATCCATTTGGAGCCCAGAGTATTTTAAGACGTTGCTCAATGGGAGGTTATAGAAGTCGCCCAGTTCATCGTAGAAGTATTCTCCTAGGGCTTTTTCGTAGTGTGGGCCAAGCTAGGACACTCACAGAGGAAGTGGAATGATCCTTCCTCTGCTTCTTCGTCTTGGCATCTTCTGCATACCCAACAAGTTGTGGCCAGTGACAATGCAAATCAACAGAGAGAGAGCTGAGGTCTGCTAAGCTGGAATATAAATTTTGTTTTTTTCTTGGAAATGTCTGGCCAAAGGTTTCTCGAAATTTGGCATGTTTCTAAAGATTAACACCTGTCATTGGCGGTTTTTAGAAATTTATGTTTGATTCTGTTTTTTTCTTGGTCTAGTGGCGCTAGAACTGTCCCGATTATAACCAGCTTATCCGCCATTTCATTACCCGTTATGTCACGATGTCCTTGAACTCAGGTTGAAGTTACGGTGTTTGCTTCGCTGAGTCTAAGATTACTGCGACAGCTGCTCAGATGAGCTTAAAGTACAACTTGATAGATATAAATTCCAGAGCATATTTGTTTGCCTTACCATTAGGAGCCAACAATGACATATAAAAGTTCCTCTTGTTTTTTTCGGGTTCACGTAATCTTGGAGTAATATCTACATTGTTGCGAGCTGTTTAATACATGTTTTCCAGGAGATGAGTCTCGAGCATGAGGCGAAGTGTCTTTACTTTCTTTCGAGTGGGTATACCAATTGGTTCGGGTTTTCTAGGATTTTTCTGTTTACTCCTCTCTTTTTAAGGAATATATCAAAGCAGCTGAGTTTCAGTATATGCTCCGATGCTTTCGCAGAACTCTAAATGGCCTTTAGTGACCTTTTTTAAAGACTCCTGATTTCCTTGCGAAGCTTCTTTATCCAAACTCTTAAACAAAAAACCTAAAACCATCGAGTTCTCTTTTTGGTAAGCCCAAATTTATAAGCTTCTGGGGGAAATTTTTAAGGAATCGTATCGAATTGAAATTAACCTTCAAATCTTTGTTTCGAGATGAATTTTCAGCCATCATAGTGATCATAGCCTGGCAGTCATTGAACTGAACACGAACAGGTGACATTGAAAACTTTGAATCAACACTCAAGACCGATTAGGGAAACAATTTGTCCTTGATTGGTTTCCTTATTTTCCTGCTAAAAAGTCCATTGACAGCAGAAGAAACAAGATCTTGGAAGCAAACTGAATTGATTGACTGACACAACCGTTTTTTTTTTTTAAATGTAACCCTACACATAAAAACGAAAGCATACTTTCCTATTTTGTACAACTTTGGCAACCGTGGCGACAACAGACTTATAAAGCGGATTATGCTTCTCTCGGGATTGATCCTTCCTGTCTACCAGCATATCGAATCGGATATCTTCATCGCGGAATCACTTGTTATTGTAACGCAAATGAGATTTCACAGTTTTTTTTTTTATAGAACTGAAATCAAGATGGAAAGGGTATCCCTATAGCTACCATTCTCAAGTAAACCCTTTGATCAGGGGCGCGATTATCAAAGAATTAAGTTCTCCCCTAAAAGTTTTCTATAAGAAAGTAAATTACTCATTTTCTTTGGCCGCATCTCGAATGTTAACTCGTGGGTAGCAGTTCGGTGCGGTGGTGTGGCCGTATATCTGCCTGAATACTGAAGCTGGGTATAGTAGGAGAAGAGATACATTAAGCAAGATACTTCTTCGGGGTTTGTTGCTCATCATTTATCTTTTGTTAGCCACCACCATCACTTGAAGAAAATGCAGAGAGCTGAAGGACGACACGACTAAGAGCAGGAGGAGAGAACAAGTTTTTTTTTTCTTTCTTTCATTTTTCCAACTGTTATGTAGGTACTCACTTCCCCTTACTCCAGAACTTATTTTGCATGATAAATTGTTACAAAAGCGTCCAATTAGCGAAGAAATAACTTTCCCTTATTCTTCCTTGTCTCAGGGTTTGATACTGGAGACGGTGTTTCTTTTGGCCATGTCTCGTAATGTGTACATGGGATCCAATTATATTCTCGTTGCACGTAATTAGCATAAAAGAGACAACTTTTGCTCTTCCTACACAGTTCCCTGTACGCCGCACACGCCAGCAGCCGTATCACGACTTTTTAAGTGTGAAAGCTGAATTGGAGACAATTCTAAGAAAAAAGGGAATATAAAGGAAAGTTTTCTTTTGCGCGACGCAGAAGCCGCCTAACTGCATAGCTACTCATCCCAGGTTCATGTTGAAATCGGATGCTTGAAATGTCAGACGAAAAATGATTCCCACCACACCGGACGCGGCATAAGGACAAACAATAAGGACGAATAATAATCTCTTTATCGTGGACATGCAATGCTGTTTTTGAACGTTTTGCTTGTCTATATTTAGTCTAGCCTTCGACAGAATTTGCATTTGCACAATGGATGATTAAGGAATGGACGTTGTTGTTTTTGGATTTTTTAGTACCGCACTTGCCGATTCCGCACCAAGCAACAAAAGCTAATTTAAATTGATTTTTTGTACTTTTAGGGGGCCGACAAAAGTCGTCATTCATTTAATTTTCGATGAAAGCATGAAAAGCTGACGTAATTGGATAATCATTTTGGACACATTCAAGAGATGTGCCAAAGAAATTATGAGATGTGACCGAAAACTATATCAAGAGTTAGTATGTGGGGTGTAACTTTTTAAGTTGTGAAATAAGATTAAACTATTTCAAAGTAAGAACTAGCTCCAAGCTTATAAGGGCTGAGTCAAATCGATCAAGTCATTGCCATTTTAAATTACAGATTAAAAAAGACGACGTAGCTTTCAAATTGTGGTCAGTTCTCGAATACATAACTACAAACCAAATGTGGCAAACGACAGCGTTATTTCCAGGCAAAACGAGTAAACAAAACGACCAAAACCGTACACACACCATATCATTTATAAAGGCTTAGTGTTGTTCATTTTGCAATAAATTTTCATTCGGCAATGAATTTGTAAAATTACTGTCTGGCCGCAAGTATTTCTAATTTGAAATGAATGTTTTGTTAAAAATATTTTGTCTATTCCTATTTGAACAATCCTGCTATTGCCTTCAGCAACAACCAATACATACCTTTTTGTAGTACGTTCAAATCAAATCGAAATGACTATAACTAAAATGGAATTATATTACCAGCTATAGGTGCTGAGCTTAAAGCAATTTATTTTAATATGCCGTTTGTTTGCTTAATTAGTAAAAACATTTAATAAATGCAATGCAATGTGGGAGCAGTTTAAGTTTAATTGATGTTTTAGAATGGGGAGACTTGAAAATATTTTATTTGGAATGTTATTGGCTGAAAAAAGAGGCAGTTTTCCTTTTTCTGATCAACTTCAATCTCAAATGCATAATTGTAACTACAACATAATTTTATATTTTTTGTTTTTCATTTATAGTTTTTCATAAATATTTCTTTTTTACAAAATGTAATATGGCAACTATACCAAAGATTTGAACTTGGTCTACATTTTTTTGGTAATTATAATAGTTACTATTTAAAATCAACCATTTTCAAATAATAGCCGTGTTTCAGTGAGAATTTATATTCACTTCAGCAAAACATCGCTCATAGAAAAACTACAACTGTAAAGTGAACAACGCAAATGGGCAAAATAATAACTCACTTGCAGAAGTGAACAACAGGGATGGGTGGTAAATGTCGTTTATGGAATAAAGTTGTGTGAGTACAACGTTTTATTGAGCGCTTAAGTGAAGTGAATATAAAAATTCCCAATAAAACTCGGCTAATATCTAAACTCGTACGAGGCAGACAGCACTAATAAGTAAAATGATCGAAAAAGCTTATTTCAGATAGGTCTCAAAATAAAATCCTTACGGACAGCTGCTATCCTTTTTATTGCAGCCTGCACACCCAAAAATAGTACAAAAACAGAGCTCCAAGCATTCAGGGTTCGAACCCCAGTCGTTAAATTTGGGAGCAATTTAAAAAAAAGTGGAGCAAATACAAAATTTTCGAAGTAGATTGGAAACAACAAAAAACCATTCTTTTTACAAAAGAGTGGTTTCGTTTTAAATTATAGAATACTGGCAGCTGCTTTCCGTTCGAACTTTCGACAGAAAATCAGTATCGAACCTCCGCGGAACGAATTAATTCGCTCTAAGATTGATCAAAGTTGACATGTTGAACCTTTGTTTCCCAAGTTAATGCAATGTTCCCTAACGTTATGTTTTTCGGAAGAAGTTTTATCCGAAATGAAGCAACTAGCGTGCCGCTTTAAGTAATTTATTGCACAGACTAATATCTGGCTGCTGAATCCGAAAGTGTGAGACCCAGTCCACAAACACGTTTCTACTCTTCGATTTTATGGTTGAACGTTACAGACATTGATCTTTTTTTTAATAAGATTTATTTAGGCATGGACTTATGCACCTTCGGATCATTCAGCATGACGTGACGTGACAGCCTTTACCACAATTAATCTTTTGCTCTCGAATTTGCGAAATATAGTGGAATCAACCAAGACAGTGTGAATTAGCAGCCCCGAATTAGCAATTTTTGTGGGGAATGTTAAGGACCGAATATCTGTCAACAATTTGGAAATCATTAAAGCACGTGTCGAATTTCACGATGAACTGGCAAGTCAAGAGAATAGCACTGCCGTGAAAAGGACAATTCGGCATAAAATTATAAATCCTTGAAATGTGCTCGGCCCCTATTGCTTTTTTAATCAGCTTATTTATAACTTCAGTTCCAAACATTGCAATCCTCAGCTGTCTGGAATTGAGGTATTTAGAATTTTCTATGTGAAAAAGGTAGAATAAATCACAACGAAATCGGAGAGTCGGAGTGGAGTAGATTTTATTTTTTCTTCAAAAGCGGAGCAAATTTGTTCCGAAGGGAGCAAGATTTCAACGGTGATGATAAGTCAATGAGCTACCAACTTTCTCTTTGCGGGCAGCTCCTTGACTTACGCCCACTCATTTTCACCCGTAATTGCAATTCGTAGGGTTGAAGACCACATAAAGAAGCTTTTGAGTATAAAACAAACGATCGGAAATCAACACAGCAAAGTCCGAAGTAATTTGCATAGAACCCACACAAGGACGAAACGTTCGCGATCCACCACAAACTGCCACATCTTATTATCTGCATCAACCTTCCTGACGGAACACAATTTAACGACGCTGCAGATGATATTAGGAAAGCTAACTGTACTTTCCATCACGTCCTTCCGCTGATGCACAAAAGAATTGAAATTTGGCACAAAACAAAATTAATGCTGTGTTAGCAGCTAAAGCGACATATTATAGCGTTCTGCTTTCCCGTCTGGTTCACAATGCTGGAATGCAAAAAATGGCTGCATTCGAGAGGAATGCTCTGACTTCTGAGCATCTGCGCCGAACTTGGCTACAATTCAATACGCAGAAAAACCGTCATCAATAGAAAACTTTTGATGAAGTACATGATGCAATCTGGAGGACGTTTACTGGAATACCTGGCTTACCTTCCAAATCCCTTGGTAAGGAGGATAGCAGAAGAAGACAGAAACCAGGACCCGAGATAAATCGATGCGATGACCCTAATGGACGGACGATGGTCGATGACACAATCAAATCAAAAAAAAAAAAAAAGAAGCAATGACAACGACCTTGTACTATAAAGCAGCGGTTCCTCACCTCTAGGCCATCGCAATTAAGTCGTGTTGAGCGGTGCTAGTGGTTAGATGGGTCTGAACGCACAATCGCGTGGTGTTGTTGTTTGTTAATTGTTCTGTTGAGTCTCGTGTGGGTGCATTAGCCGACGATCTTTGAAACCAGTGCTGGAGTATGTAATGTTAATTGGTTTTTTCGTTTTTCGCTTCAATTACCATCTAAGCTGAGGCAGCGTCAACCCGCCACCAGGGCAGATTTGGTGCTTCACTGTCGGTAGTTGAGTCCACTTCTACAGTCAGAGGAAAGCATTGTCGACATCTGGGTTTAAGCTTTGTGAGCGTTGTCACCGATTGCTGCAGTTCTCCGGATAGCACAATCTGCGGCACAGATCAAAGAAAAGCTGCGAATTACTGGTTGGTTGAATTCCACATGGGTTTTCGGATTTGAAACTTAAAAATTGCTGAGCTGTGAGCCTGAGTTGGATCTTACCCCTTCATTACAAACTCGTTGGCCGCTAAGGCCAATGTTTAAAGTTCTTAAAGATTTAAATATTCAAAAACTTCTTATCATTTCATAAACTTGCATTTCAATTATAGTTCTTACTGACACATTATATAAAGCTTAGCCCCATTGAGAAGTTGGGTCACCTTCATACTTTGTCTGAAAACTTTTATTTGCTCCAAAAATGCACCTCGAACTGAAATGGAATACGAAACGAATGAATTTTGATTTCTGGCGAAGTGCTTTAGTTTTCAATACTCGTTGGCTGAGGTTCTCTTCCAATTGATGACGCCACTAATAAACAGGGGTGCCATGGAAAAATCTTCGTAGTAGGGCAAAATGTACTCTTTTATAGCTGTAAACTAAATCTTCGTTCCCCACTAAGTGTTCATCAACGGAGCAAAGATTACAAAGATTATTTCTTCCTCCACTTCCTTCTCATAAAGAAAGTTTTCTAGCATCTAAAAAGGGCTCTGACACAAAACCCACATTTAAAATCTAAAGATGGTAAGTGAATCGGAAATAAGGATCGATTCGCTAAATTTCTCGAGAATGCCAATTCCCAGCAAATCAGCTACTAATCTCTTTCAATTTTTTTCGATAAAAACGATCAATTAAAATTGCTTTTGTAACGCTCAAAGAAGTGAGATGCATGTGCCAATGTACGTACATAAGTTAAATTAAATAAATAAATAAGGTTGCGTGACAGACCGGGGTGCCCTGGGCCCTAGCGCATTTAATGAATGCAGTGAATTTACTAACGGAGGACTTGTCAATTCCTCGCGAAGGGCAATACCCGTGGAAAAACACTTGTGGCTTCTGTTGGGATTCGAACCACGAACCTCCCGCGTAATAGGCAAATATGCAAACAGTCACGCCACGAGTACCATGAACAGATTGTTCCCTTTAAAAAAGAAATCCAAGTAATTAAGGTACTTTGGTATTAAACGAATTGTACAATTTTCGAAAACTCATGACGGCAGTTTTTTGGCGTCTAAAATGCATGTTGAGTTAAGTAAAAAGTAAGTACCGCATATCATTACTAATTTTATGTGAACAAATTTTGTATCAGCAGATGCTTATTTCTAAATTTGGAAATATTACTACAAAGCACTTTTGTGATGTTGTAATAGTCTCCTTCACCTTTCAAGAAGAATTAACAAGTCCTCCGAAAGAATAACTGGCATGAATGCTTGCTGGACAAGATGTTCTATAGCACCAGCAGTCGTTGTTGCCTTTTGTTCCCGAGGAATTGTCAAATGCGCTTAGCTCTGGTCCATTCCAGAATATGGTGCTCAAAAAGTAATGATTTTTGTTTTAAAACGAAGCTCATTTGCATTCTACATGAATTTTAAGACATGAAAATGTAAGCCTCTAATCAATCATCTCGAACACCTATATATGTACCATTAATCCGCTAAGACACCTTGGTACATTCCTGAAAAAATCTTTTAAGGGAAAAAGTTTCTCTTCACTTATTGTTGAAGTTATGTATTCTCCAAAGTCAAGATCCGAAGAAGACAGAAACGTATTAAATTAAGGACTTCAATTATTGCAACCTGCTTTTTAATATCACCCCCTGTGACTCACCAAAGCAGCGAACGATGCTTATAATTGAATGCACCAAAACTATAAGTTTTTAATTTCCAAAAGTTTCGAATGGTAGATTCTTGAAAAACAGAGAAAGAAAAAAAAACAAACAAAAACTAACAAAAACTGAAGAAAAATGTTGAAAACAATTCCCTTTGCTGAGTTAGCCACTTCCCTTAAGTGTACCCCCAATCCTATTCACATATCCATGCTGGACTTGCCATGACTGAGCTGTAGATGAACCTAATGGACGCAACACAAACTAATGGAATGTTTGACACTTTCAGTGGGATCGTGGACATTCAATTGAACCACATAAGGGACCCCTATTCAAGTTGGTCAACCACATATACCTCATACCTCCTCCCTATAGGGTGTTGTGTACGTAATCGTGTATGTGTACGGAAGGGCATTCTGAAATTCTATTCATTCGGGCAATGCCGACTGAATGTCTATCCTCCTCGCGTGTGTCTCAATTGTTATTGGATTTTGTTTTAATTAAAACCAGAAAAGAACTAAAAAAAAAAAAGAAGAAAAAAAGTGATCAACACAAACACAAAACTAAAGGAAAGCAAAAGAAAAAGCTTTGACACTCTAAAAACTTGCAATCGGATTCCTGCACTTTTCGTTTCCTATACTCTCTGGGCATGGCGGCAGACAATATCCGAAGCGGAATAAACCTACAAACTTACAAACATATGTGCAGATTGGAGAGGTACATGTATACGGTATGACAGCATTGTATACCTTACTACTATACGTTTTCACTTCACTTTGCTTTGTTCGAGGAGGCTCTCTGAGGATATGAAGTTGTCTTTTAATTAAAATACCAATTCCCGTAATTATTGGGGACGGCAATATGTTTGCTTCAGATACAGGGTGGGCGGGCGTATAAGGAAATCCGATTTGCATCCTTATTTGTTGGTGATAATTACAGGATGGTAGTATGGCGGTTGTCGTCGTTATGCACAAAGTGCTCATTGATTACTTTGTCGAATTCCTCAGTAAATTATATTTTGCTGATAAAAGTACTCGAGTTCTTGAACAAGTTTCGGAAAATACCTTGGACTGATTTGGCTGGGAGAAGAAGTCACGTCAACAACTTTGATTTGCTAATTGCTATCAAACTTGCAAAGTTGGTTCCACTTACAACCTATCGAAATAATGATTTTCCATTGCTGTCGCATAGGTGGTGGCTTTTGATGTATCAATTTAAGTCTGAACATTTATTTAACCATTTTCGATGCTTTGATCGAATAGAACGAAATAGGAAACAGGTTATTTCCATAGTTTTGGAGATGCAGTGTCTTTGGTTTCAAAAGAAATGTGTGGAATTATGGGACGGACAGGTTGTTCGAAAGTAGCTACATTTCACAATGTTATACGCTGTAAACTAAAAAGACACAGAGGTTACTTGGCAACTGCCAACGGGCAGCGAATTTCTCAGAACCATGTTTTGTGAAGGAATGGAGGAGACCTACAATTCTCCAATGAACTAATAATCGAAAAAGTGCTTTTCATGGCTAAGAATTTCCCATCGGTTCACTTGAATACGCATCGCGAATTGCGATAACCGTGCGATACACAACCTCTAGCCTAAAAGCCACGGGCACCACAAAAATTTAGAACAAAAAATAAAAATATAAAACAGAGTATGAGGTTGCAGAATGTAAGTAAACCCAATTCCTGTTCAACCTGCAGGTTGCAGCAAAAAAAAAACTAAGACAATTACTGGAGACCATATAGACCAGGAAACTATATGCTTAGCCAAGATATGAGCAGTAAAAGGTACAGAAAACTGAGACTAACATCTTACTTAACATCAGTGTAATGAAATCAGCATACCGAGGTTGCTAGCCTCAAATGCCCCACGACAACTAGGAGAAACGGTCTCCAGCTATAGACCGTACCAAGAGTGACTTAAAGGCGAAAAACTCTTTTCTGGAAAATGGCCGCAGGAAGTGAATTGTGTCAGGTGATTCAAAACTCCTAATTTTAGTGTGAAACTTTTTTGTATTAATCCGTATTAGAAGAAGCAATAATATTCACACTGCTATCAAGTTTAACAGATAACGTTTTCGCGTTCCTCAAAAGAGGATCATAAAAGCCAAACTTACCGTGTCTATTCTAAACTTTTCCGGAAATCACAATTCTTCGGTTCCACTGAAAGCTATGGAATGTGTTATCAAACATTGGCAAGGATATGTATAGCTTTGCAAGCTCAAGGCCTTACAAATAGTCGGTGTACCCTTAACAATTTAATGTGGTAACAACCCGAAAGCCATGACATTGGCTTTTTACCGATTCGCCTTTATTGAAAATGGCTCCTTGTTATCACTAAGCATTTCTATCGGCTGAATTGTTAAAAATCTTTTGCCATCGCTTTTCACTTACCCGTGAAAAGAAACAGAGCTGATGGTCTATCACATGGTTTATCACTTCAAGATATTGATAAACGAGTACAACTCTGGAATGTGCTTCTGAAAAATATTCTTATCATTTTGATGGTTTCCGCGACATACTGAACACTGAACACTTCCGTAGACCTAATTTTCGCGAACAATTTGAACAACTTTTTTTCTTTAAAAATTCAAATTCTTCATCAACATTAGACAATGATGGTGGTTCCTTTATTTCAATTGTGTTTCACCCGACTAATGCTTCAAATCTCTCTCCTTAATTAGTTCTAACGCGATAGGTCTTGACAATATCTGTCCCAAATTCATTCGAATTCTACTTCCAGAATTCCTCCCCAGCATTTTTAATATTTACAATAATTGTTTGACCAAATCGTTTTTCCCAAGCTCTTGGAAGGTAACAAAGGTCCTTCCCTTGCGCAAGAAACGAAGCTCTAACGACTTTTCTCATTTTCGACCTGTTAGTATTCTTCCTTTTCTAGTAAAAGGCTTAGAGAAAATTATGTTCAATCAAATAACTGAATATGTTGACTAACATAATTTTTGTCGACATTGCAATCGGGTTTCCGAAAAATGCATAGCTGCGTTTCTGCCATTTTAAAAGTTCAAGATGATTTACGGTTTGCAATGATGGAAGATAAAGTATCTGTTTTATGTTTGCTTTTTTTTGCATTTTTCTAATGCTTTCGGATCAGTAAATCACTTAATCCTCATTCACAAAAATATAGTTTTTCTTCATTCGCCTTAAAGCTGATGCAAAGTTATTTAGCGAACTGAAAACAGGTCGTTTGTTTCAGTTCAATAACAGGTGTTCCTCAGGGCTCGTTACTGAGCCCCATGCTTTTTTAGTTTGTTCATTAATGGTGTTGTTGAAGCTTTTGAACATTGTATCATCTTTACGCCGACGACTTACAAATTTACTTTCCCTTCTCAATCGGTCGCGTCGAAAACGCCATTTGTAATATGAACGACGGACGATTTAAAAAATATTCACGATTGCTCTACGGTTAAGAATTTAGGGTTCATTCTTAACAAAACGCTTTACCACAAACAACTCGACTAATGCTAATAAAAAAGCTATTAGCTCCAGTCATAATTTATGGATCCAATTTGAATAGTGGTATGGACTCAATAAGCAAACAGACACTAAATGTAGCATTTAATTCTTGCATTATGGTTCGTACATTCATTAAGACGATTTGATCATGTTTCACACCTGTCACATGGCGTTTTTAGTATGTCATTGATGTCACATATTGTAATTGCAATATGTAAAAATATTTTTAAATTACTTACTTACTAGGTGGGCATCACAGTTCGGGGTGAACCTGAGCCTTAACCAACACCCTTCTATAACGACTTCGATTTCGGGCGAGCTCTCTCCAATTTCGCACTCCAAGTCGGTTGAGGTCTTCATCCACTTGATTGCGCCACCTTAGACGAGGTCTTCCCCTTCCGCGATTACCCTGCAATGTTCTTTCGAAAACCTTTCGAGCCGGAGCGTTTGGGGCCATACGCTCTACATGACCCAACCATTGTAGCCTTGTGATTCATACTCTTCTGGCTATGCCCATGTCGCCTTACAGCTCATACAGCTCGTTGTTGTATCTTCTTCTCCACACATTGCTTTCGCATACGGAACCAAAGATCATTCGGAGAATTTTTGTTTCGAAACGACCAAGGGTTTCCTCATCCGCTTTCGATAAGGTCCATGCCTCCGCGCCGTAAAGCAGGATTATTGATTGATTGATTAAGGTCTTATACAAGGTTACCTTGGTTTTTCTGGAGGGGGATTTGTTTCTCAATTGCCTTCTTAACCCAAAGAAGCAACGGTTGGCAAGAGTTGTTCTCCGTTTGATCTCCGCACTGATGTTGTTGTCCGTGTCTACAGCGGATCCTAGGTAGACGAAGTCCTGTACTACCTCGAAGTTATGTCTCTCTATTGTGACGTATTGTCCAATTCGTCTTTTAAATTGATTTTAAATTAATACGCTTTAAAACACCCGGATATTTGTATGACAAGTTCGAATTTTCAGTTTCTCTACGTACATACAACTTAAATATTTCAAGAAGCACACATTTTTAAACTCGACGATAATTCTTCGTGATCGGTGTCAGAATATGGATCAGTTTACCTCATCGCCTAAAAACATTAAGTTCCTTAAATAATTTCATCCGTTCTTTAATTGATTCTCTCTGGAACCCAGACACAGCGTTGTATTTTCGATCTTGATTTGTCATTTAGCTATAGTATTTAATTTTTTTTTATTAAATCGGTAATCCTTAAATTGATTTTACAGTTATCCTCACAAAACTGTTATTGTTAGTACAAATCTTTACTTTTATATTGTAAATCATCTATAAATTTTTTTTGCCGTAAATGAGACTCATTCTCAAGGATTATTGAATATTAATAAATAAATGAAATGAAATAAAAAAAAAATTAACAGCCTACATAATGGCTAATCCCATGGGTTGAATTAAGAAACAAGAATATTTTGCCTTCTTTAGAGCTTACTTTTTTAGAAAGCTAACATTACTGGGAACATAGAGGCTAACTAGGCAAGGAAGTTCTTCAAGTTGTTCAAAACTAAGCTTATACCAATTGAAAAAAATTGGTTCAGTAATCCAAGACCGAAGTCTGAGGTTAAAGTCGCTCTCTTACTCTACATGAAAATCACTAAAGTATGAAACAGACCTCAATGCCCATAGTGCCTTGAATGAAAAAGTAGTAACACCATGAATCAGAATCGTTGGTAAGGTATGCTTTTGAAAGCTCTTAGGACTTTTGGAAGCCTCTAACTCGGTGGGTAAAGAGTCCCAGTCTCAAAATATTACGTAGCTTTTATGAAAATTTAACTAAACAAAGACTTCTTGTTCCGACAAGTCTCAAAAAGTTAAAAATGTGCAAAATACTTTGAAATTAGATGTGCAGACTCATTTGTTACCCTTAAAATTACAGTCAGCCTTTATCCATTACAGATAAACTATTGGAAGCTAATCAATGTCTATACTATGATAACATCATCCTCTTAATAACTAGGCACAAACTCTAGTTATAATTATAAGTTAATAAATAATTTAAAACTAGTCTACAATCAATGTGTTCACAAGCTATAATCCTGTCTAATCCCGTTTCTATGTGCTCGCTGATTCCTGTGATTCAATCAATCAGCTGTAGTCCTGTAGTCATCCTGCGACTCCATGTCCTTAAACCCAATTATCAAGGCCCTCATGCCAGCCACTACCTGTCTGTTCTGAGCAGTAATACATCCTTCAATGTTGACTTCAAAGTGCATAATTCATAACACAACGATTTCTGAACTAATCAACGTTTACGAACCGGTTGCGGCCATGGTGCTATTTCAATTTAATTTGCTTCTCACTTTGAACTCAGTGCATACATGGTTAAAAGAAGGGTGGGGGCTGGGGGATATCAAGTGGCGGTTCAATATCACATACCTACCTAGGCCTTGAAAAACGAAAAAAAAATTTTCAAAAAAAAAATTGAATTACCATCTCCCCGGCCGCTCCAACGACAATGGAGTGAAGGAGGCCGATTTCACCTCTGGCTTCTACTAAGTGGTGCATCGTCATTCCTAAAAACTTCATTAGGATAGGAACAGTAACTATTCTATCATCTTTCCCTCTCCTCTGACTGACAGAAAAAAGTATGGCCCGTGATCATTTGTCAGTTAATTTTCAAAATATATTCCCAAAAACGCTTTCCCGTCATATAAACAGTGCTGGAACTGCACAGCTAACCCAAACAATCGTTTTCAGTTAAGAATGTGATGAAAATAGTGCTAAATTAGACATTCACTTGTTCAGCAATTTATTAGGCCTTTCGTTGCGAAGAAAACCGAAAAATCAAAATGGGGGCAGCCACAGCAAATGTATGCGTTCGACTCGAGCACTACCTCAAACATATTGCGTGGCATTGTTTGTTGGCATCCGAAACAGGCCAACCACATTATTCGCGTGTACGCTCAGGATGCTCTTGTTGATTTATGCAAATCTATCGAATCAAAATAATAGAACAATGAATTTGCATATTTCAAATTAAAATTGCCTATGATGATGTTTGCGGACCTTTGGCGCCGCATTTACTAAACACATATACCAAAGCATCCGCATATACGTATGGATATGAAGTGTGCGTAGGAGTTTATTGTGTGTGTTTGCATGTTTTTAGATTAAATTGCAAATTCCACCCAACTTTAGATGGATTGTCTATCGAATTATCACTCGAAAACTTTGATGCATATTGCCGTCGTGTGGGTGGGAAGAGTAAATGCGCGTTTAATTGTTTGCATTGTGTTTTGATGGTTTGGGGTTGTTTCGTATCGCATAGGAGCAGCGCTACTGCTGCCTCTTTTTTGTTGGTTTTTTGAGGTTGTCAATTTTTACTTGCGATTATAGGTACTATAAGGCAAGTCTTGCAATCGTGCCGGAAAAAAATTTTGAGATAACAATTAAACATGACATTACGATCATAGAGAATACAAAAAAAGTGGGTCCTGCAATTCTGTCTGTCTGTCTGTCTGTCTGTCTGTCTGTCTGTCTGTCTGTCTGTGTGTCTGTCTGTCTGGATGTATATGATTCTACAGCCTGAACCGCTGGACCGATTTTCTTAAAATTTTGCAGTTAGGGTATGTGGGGTAGCCTACAGAGGGGTTTTTGGAATTGAGTCTCTAGGTCTTGAAATAACGGTACCTGCCATACAACCGATATGATAATACCTATTTTTCTCGAAAACGGCTCCAACGATTTCAATAAAATTTTGTGTGTAGAATTAATTTTCGATTGTATTTCTCACGATGTAAAAAAAAAATTTTGGAAAAGTTTAAAAACGGTACCTCCCATAGTACCGTTTTTTTCAAAACCGACTTTCTCGTTAATGGCTTTCACGATGTTTACGAAATTTTGTATTTTAGAAGTTTTAAGTTGTTTAAGGAAAACTGCATAACAAGATTTGAAAAATTTTAATTTTTGAAATTTTTAAAAAAAATTTAAAAAAATTTAGATTTTTGGAAATAACTTCAAAACCATAACTTAGATTTTTCTCAAATTTTTTGTCAAATTAACTTTTGCTAAGATCTTAAATGTTGCATACTTGAATTTTACAAAACTTTTTTTTTAAAAAAATGTAAAATAAAAAACCGTTATTTTCAAAACTGGTCCAACGATTTTGATAAAATTTTTAGCGTTTATATGTATTAGAAATTGCAAAAGAATGGCGTTTTTAGATTTTCGCTTGAGACCTTTAGAATATTTAATTGAATTTTATTCAATATTTTTCGTGATTTAATAAAATTTTCCTAATTAATGTATAGTTGGCAACCCTGTACCACCAAATATATTATAAAGAGCGAACACCAAAACCTTTTACTCAGCCCTAAGATTTTGATATCGTATTTAGAACACAATCGCAAGTTCGTGCGACCCAGTCGTGCCCATTTTTTTTTTATGATGTTTGATTCACATTCAAGGCATGATTGCTAAACAGAACTATTTTAGTGTTTAAATATTGTGGACAACTCATGAATTTTTGAATACATTTGGGAAGTTCTCCTTGTTTGAAAAACGCACTTAATGGTCAGGGGATATTTAAAATCAAAAGAGCAATCATCAAATATGACTGTTGAATGTTGCATACAGGTGACTTAATGTGCATAGATAATAATTTGCCTTGAAATAATTGAACGTTCGTTGTAACGCTCTGCTGTTAGCAAGACTTTTTCAACAGTTGTAAAAGTAACGAATGTGCCATTGTGAGCTTTTCCTTTGTTAGGCTAAACTTAATAAAAGGACAAAATCTCAAAAAATTCAACAATTTCATACAAAAAATTTTTCAAATAGGAACAAGGAAGGACCCCCATATTTTGTGTTGGTTCGGAGACCCGGAACAACAGCGACACACAGCTTGTCAAGTTGTCTGATATTAAATAACGACTGATGATCGCTTTTTAGAGATTTTAAAAGATTGTGCAAGTATGTATTTGTATGAGGTATAACACAGCCCTCGATATAACAGAGGTAATCGAATAGAGTATTACAAATTTCGCTGTTTTTCTTTAAAACACAAAACTTTGAATTCGGCCTTCGAACTCCTTCCTACATATCATTATACACCAAATTCCACAAAAAAAAACTTCTTCGAGCTCGGATTTTGTGTTACAAAACAACAACAGAGAGATGTAGCTTTTAAAACCAAATCACATTATTGAAATCAAATACATACATATGTGCATAGGATGGCTTAACAGAGTGGTAAACCCCGGGACCATGCGTATTTTTCACAACCATGTCTTGTGAGGGAATGGGGGACCTATAATTTTTTACCGATTCTGAACGGCTAATCGAGAGAGAGCTTTCCAATGCAATGAATTTAGAAACGGAGGCCTTCCTTACTACTCGCTAAAGGTGACACCCGTGAAAAAAATTTTTTGCGTTCTGTTTGGGATTCGAACCACGAACCTACCGCTTAAAAAGCAGACATACTAACCACTACGCCATGGGTACCATCACTGAAGTTAAAAAATGACGTATTAAACTGAATTGCTGTTATTGATCCTAGAGCTTCACGTCAATGCTGGTCTATTAAAAAGTAAAGTCCTTCCTACGTTCTTTCATGGTGTGTATACATTTGCCCCAATTTTTTTCGTTACCTTTACTTATTTAGGTTACATGTATTTCATTTTGACTGAAATCACATCGCACGAAGTTACCGCGCTGGTTTGCGCAATGCTTAAGGCTTAAGCTTCCTCTAGCAATTCGTATCTTCTCAGCCTTAAAAACACATCAAGAACCTTGTAAGATGATCTTGATACTTACTCTTTTGAAGAAACCAATAATATCTTTATGACCGTTTGCTGGATTAAATGGTAGTTTCCTGATTTCACAAGGCATTTATGCAGTGGGCTCATTAGGAATCTTAATACCAAGAAGGCTTTAGTCAGCTCTGAACTCAGTACAAGGCCGGTGCTCGGAAGAAGGCCTCTTCGTGAACCCCCATAGAACATTCATTACCCCATTCATAAAAAGAAGAAAACTAGATCTTCTTATACCTCTCTCTCTCTCTATGTGGAAACAATGCCATTCTCAAAAGAGTTTGGGATTATCCTAAACTCACAACTAGAACGCATTTCCAACAAAGCAACCAAGTCCCTATGTACTTGTCGCAGCAAATGCGGGAAAAGCTGGGTTTAAAAACAAAAATGCTGTATGCTTTATATATGTACGTTGGTAGTACCTAAAAATAAAAAATACAATAAATAAATAGGGTGGCGCAACATATCGAGGAGCCCCTGCGCCTAGCGCCTTTCTCACAACCATGCCTTGTAAGGGAATGGAAGGGACCTACAATTTTCTGCTGATTTCGAACGACTAATCGAGAAGCGCTTTTCATGGCGATAAATACTAACGGAGGACTTGCCAATTCTTACTACGTTGGTAGTAAGACCAACAATATGGTTCGCAGCTATAGTATGGTGGTCAAAAACAAAGGAGGAAAGGCAATCCAAAAACAAGAGGACGTTCAATTATTAGCAATCACATGCATTATTGAGTGCAGTATTGAGCGCTCTAAACGTCATTGCTAGACTACAACCAAATAATAATCTTTTCATAAAAATGGAAGCAAGACTAGGAATCCACCATCTCCTCCATCTAGGACACATCACATCGTACCCAAACCCGAAAGGACAACTGTCGATTATGGAAACCTGAATACCTGCAGTGGGTGCTTGAATGCTTCGAACTCAACTTTGTCATTATCATCCCCTCTAGGGAAGACTGGGAGAAAAAAAATCCTCATCCTTTAAGGCAAGATATGGTCTGGGATACGGACGGCTCAAAAATGGAAACTGGTACAGGACTCAACATTTTCAAAGACACTTCCAGAACGAATTTTTAGTAAGTCTTGGTTTCCCAGCTGAAGTCTGAAGCCATCAACCAATGCTCGAGAACAATTTGTTCATCGAACACGAAAAACAATACAATATACATTTTTTCAGACAGTCAAGCTGCACTGAAAGCGTTAAGATCACCTGTCATAGGTCCAAAATAGTCCAAGAGACAGTCTTGTCACTCTCTGAACTATAACAAGAAAAACTATAATGGTAACGGATAGGCATCAGACATCTAAGCTAATGACGGGGGATTGAGTCCTGAACCCCTTTGCGGTTTAAATTAAAGCACCTTCCAATAAACTGCCAACAACATCTTACTGGAAGAATCAAATAAAGCTTGGCGTAACTTATCTGATCAGACCTGTTCAATTTTCTTTTAGTCAGAATAAACTGAAAAAACATCAAAATTCCTACTGAAACTCTATAAGAAAACCCTAAAAATCTGTACAGGACTACCAACCGGCCACTGTTCTTTAGAAACACCTTCACAAAATGAAATTATTAGCGGATACCGACTGCAGACTATGCCTCGAAAATGAAGTAACATCTCTGCACATTATTATGGAATGTCCAGCACTTTTCCGCCTTAGAAAGCAAATACTTGACTATCAGATCATTCCCCTAGATAAACTCATCAACCCGCAGAAGATTGTTATCTTCTGGCTCAACTCAGGAGCAGTAGAACTGCCCCAAAACCTCACATGGGTTGGCCCAATAGGTTCCATTCAGACACCGCAGTGCCCAGAGCTGCGCATGCTCAACACACCATATAATCTTATCTATTCTATTCGAATTGTCATAAGCTTTCACCTAAAAAGATGGTATCCACCATTGAGGAAATCGGACTATGGAAAGACCTAAATGTGGTATTCGGGAGTCGGGGCTAACACGAGTCACATTATCTGTTTAAGCGACATGGCAAGATATTTGCTTCATGTAGCGCCATTAAATGTTTATACATACTTACATTACAACTAGAGAGAGAAGATTATATTATGCTGAGAAATAAGTTTCGACTAACGATTTCGTGTCCAGCCTTGAGGACTTCGAACTTCGATATAAAGTTTTCAGTGTTAATAATGCGAGATAAGGAGAAATATGTGATCTGATACTTGTCATTTGTCATCTGTCACCTGTTTTTTTCTTCAACTGACTTTTAGCACCAGCGGACTCTGCTTTAATATGCCTTACATTTCTAACATTTTTCGCACTGCTCTGCATTTTTCTCATCAAATACAAATAAAGCGTTTCGAGTATTTTTCATTATAAATTTGTTGCCGTCTAGCAGTATACAAATTTGTATTTCCAAGCTTTATAAATGAGATATCCTTTTCTTGTTCGTAGTGTGAGTCTAAGCTGCCAAATCAAATCTTGGGATTTTATTATTTTTTTCTTATTCTTATTTTCAGCGTTATTTTAAGCGACAACCATTGCGGCCACTGCACAGGGCTGTGCTATAAGAATACAGATTTTCAATCAAAGGTAAAGTAGTTGTTACATTAATTTTGGTCTCTACTCATAAGCATTCTTTTATACCTATCCTTGTGATTTTATAAATCAAAATCCGAGGAATCGTGACATTGAGTAAATCAAAGTCTTCACATGAACACAACCTGAAAGGAGTAAAAATAAAAAATAGCAAAAATACTTTTACCTCACTGTCGTTTCAGGGTGAATGAAAATATTTATTGGTATTGCAACGGAGTACTTGTTATTTGATGTAGAACTGAATTATAGCCAATGTCTGTTGGTCTTGCATGTGTGTTCAAAACCTTCAACCACAAAGGTATGCGCTTCCAATAATAATTGAATTATCCATCTGCAAAACTCCTTAAATTCTTTACTGCACCGACTTCGTGCAGTGTGCAATGTACTCACTCCCAGTTTCGTCGTCGTCACTACTTTTCTTTTCTCTCTCTCTCTCTCTTCGTACAAACTAAATGAAACTTCCTTAATGCAATTACTCCGGAGGCCATTATAAACGTGGTTGCTTGCTGCATTGATACATCTAGTAGGTGATATAGGACGACCGGAAATACAGCGAAGCTAGCGTTCATTTCACAATCGAACGGACATTAAAAATTGAAATTTTCTTCTTTTCCGTTGTTCCATCCAGTGCCAGTGGACATGATGGCTGGCACCCAGTTTTGTCGAGTGGCGCACTGTATAGAGTTATTACACCAACACCATTAGCTGAGATTCCCGCCACCTCACCACCTCACCAGGTCGCTACTACTACCCCCACCCACCCCTAAAACTCATGTTTGACGGACAAAGTTCTGGGTTATAGAGTACGTACGTACGTATCTATAAATGCAGAAATATAGACTGTTACGTAGGGTAGTAGGTATAGTTAAATTGAGTGGATTGCAGTTAGAACTTCAGCTTCAACTCACCTTGCTTGCTCTTAAATTGGTTAAGTTCACTAACTTGAGTACGTACTACTTGCACCTTGTGTATAGGAGTGCACTCTAGCTTCCACAGCATACGTTACGTACATTTTGCACTTCATACACTATGGGTTGGTAATGATGCATGATGGTTTGGGTACTGCTGGAATATATTCGATATTAATGTGTGTATGTGAAGCCAGTTGGAATTCTTGAAAACTCGATTACTTTCCACAAAGTTTAGCACTAATTGGAAATCCTGACAGGAATGTTTGAAGCCATGGATGTATAATTATTGAAAAGTTCACATGCTATCGGACAGGGTTCATTTATAAACTCCTCTGTTTAGTCTCTTTGAATTGTGCAGATACATGATGTGCGTTTGGGATATTTAGTTCGATGGTGCACTATAGACTATATGGTGCAAGATTATGAAACTTTTGTATCTCGTAAAGTTTTTTAAACTTAGATTAATCAAGTAGGGCTAAAGCGTTTGAAATTGAAACTTAATCGCGGCAAATATTTTATGTACCTTTATGTACATTTTAACTTGGAGGTTTTCAAAGATGGTTTTTGGAGTCAGAAGGGATTGCTTCAACGTATGACGATCCTAGAAGAGATCATAGTAGCATGTTTGCGTTTATCAGTGAGACCATACAAAATCTATTTACTTTTGCACTAAACGAAGCCTGTGCGATTCCGAGTACTGCCATGGCATGAAGAGAAAGTGAGACATTTTCACAAATGGACGGACTGCCATCCAGGTAAATATTTTAGCAGCTGTCCAAGTTGATTGAAGAAGTCTTCTTCAGTGACACAACATTTATTCAAGACGTGCGCTTCGATTTTCAGCTATTTTTCTGTTCTTGTCAAAGCTGACCCGTTTGAAGCCGATGTAAATAAACTGCACATTCAGCAAAGACAGTTGATTGAGTAATTTGAAAAAAAATTGAGCAAAGTCAAACGTCCAACAAGCCCTGGATGATAATTTTAGCATTTTTCTTTTGAAAAGTTGTGCGGACCATTTTTGTCCAGTCCGACAATGATCTTTCGTTAGATTTCGAACGTTTTAGTTCCTGGAGCCCGTAACATGAATGTTGAATCTATTCGTCGATAAACTGTCCAAAATAAAGAGCATCATTCGTATTCTCATCTCAGGGTTATTGTAATTTATCTGCAGTGCAGGCAAATCTGACCAATGTGTCATATCCGTACATTCTTCGATTAGGCGATTAGGGATAGAGAAAAAAGTTTGCCAAATTTTTTCATGGCCATAAAATAAGATAATAAAAAATATTGTTGAGAAATTTAAAACTCTACCACGTCATCGGTCCAAAGGCTCGTTTTCAATGACACTCCATATGATAGCTTTATCAACAAAGCCAATTTGCTGCTAACACAACACTTTCTGAGAGAATATTGGCTCCACCTGAGCTTAAGTCTGTAAATTCTGCAATGAAGCAAGTATTTTTCCGTACTCGCTCGGTTACCAGAGTATTCAAAGATCTCAATATACATAAATCAGCTGGTCCAGAGGTATCCTCGCCGTTATTCTGAAGAGGTGTTCTTCTGAAACATTGATAAATCGTCAACTCGTGCAATATCTTGAAGAACGAAAGCTTCTTAAAGCAGTCCAGTGTGACACCCGAAGTCTCGACGTTTTCTCGTAATTTTTTTTAACAAGAAAATAATGTACAAACATTTTGTAACTCTTACATGTTAATTTTAGCACTTTAAAAGATACAAAAAAAAAATAATATTTACCTACAATTTGTAATGTTAAAGTGGAGTCCACTTAAAAATAGTGAGCTGTTTCGAGGGAACACATAGTCTTTAGTCATCCGATATAAAAAAAAAATCAGAGATCATTATTGTATAGACCTTATTCTAATGAACTAACCAATAGTATACACATAAAAAAAATGGCGGACTAGTGAAAAAAAAATTTTCTCAGAAAGTTACTTTTGGTAAAATGTTTAAAAAAGTTAAATTATTATTAAAAAATGAAATGTTTTATAGGCTAGGTATTTAGATACATATGTGGAATATCTGGATAAATTTTTAGACAAATCGGTTGAATAGTTTTGAGCCAGTGCTTCCCCGAAATTTCAAAAACATGGCTTCGAGAAAAACGCGTTTAAAGTTTTGAAGTTGTAAGATACAATGATATTGTATCTCGCAGTTGTTAACCATTCACTTAATGAACTAAACTAAACTAAAAAAATAAATAAAACTAATACTTTTATTGTTTAATCGGCTATGCCCGCTGCTAAGAACAATCCTTCTGTTTCCTCAAAATCGTCATTTGTAGCAGCTTTAAGAGCCCTGCGTAAGGTTCTGGCCTCTTTACAGTTGGCTTTTGCAATTTTCTCCGCCCTTAAAGTCCTAGCATTGTCAACACACTTTCATACACAATACACTCTACTATGCCCGTTCTCTAATTTTGATGTATAACTTTGGAAAAATTCAGAATTTCGGTTTGAAAACTTAAATTTAAAATTTAAGGGTATATTTTTAAAATATGTATCTTCCGAAAAAAGTAAAAAACTATTATACCTCAATGACCATTGGTGACAAGTTGTATTAAATGGTTTCAAGTCTGATACTCGCTTTATAAATGCTACATCCTCAGGGATCTGTTTTTTTCTCCGGCTCTCTTCCTTATTTTCATACACAATGTCAATGCAACAATCAGCTTCTCATATTCCATATTCACGCCCCCGCTCTTCAACGAACTAGAACGGTTGTGTATTATAAACTTCAAATTCTGACCATGACAGCACTGTTACATGGAATAATAAGAACGGAGTGTTGTTCAAAACTTTCTCTTGTAGTTAAAGCTAAACATTCCTTTATTTCCATTATCCATGAATGGTACCTGCATCCACAAAACCGAAAATCTTTCAGTACTCGGTATGCGTGTAAGCGATGATCTTTGTTGGAATGACCACATATTCGAAGTCGGCAAAAGTTTTGTTAAATTTTTTGGTTGCTTAAGATAATAATTCTTCAGACGAAAATAAGAGTATAATTCTCATATCTGGTTTTGAGCCCAACTTCGGATGTACAGTGAAATTTAGAGATTGGTTTTTAACCGCTCAACTTGTATGTGTAATGCCTTACCTAGCTATGTTTTTCGTCGACATTATCCACAAAAATTTGGGCACGACTGTGTTGCACGAACTTGCGATTGTATTCTAAGGCTGATTAAAAGGCTTTAGTATTCGCACTGCATAGCATAATAGATTTAGAGGTACAGGGTTGCCAACTTCACATTAATTATAAAAATTAAGAAAAATGACATAAAATTAAAAAAAAATTTATGCAATATTCCAAAAGTTTTAAACGAAAATCTAGAAATGCCGCTTTTAGTGTAGTTGCTAATACGTATAAGAGCTGAAAATTTAATAAAAATCGTTGTACCAGTTTTAAAAAAGGCTGTTTTTATTTTTTATTTTTTTAAAAACCAGTCTTTTAGAAATCAAGCATGCAAAGTTTGAGATCTTGCCAGAAGTTATTTTAACAAAAAACTGAGAAAAATCGAAGTTACTCTTACTCTTATTTCAAGAAATCAAAATTTTTTTTATAAAATCATTAAAATTTCAGAAATCAAAATTTTTCAAATTTTAGTATTCAATCTTTCTCAATCTACTCAAGACTTATGATGAAGAGCGTAGATAAGTACGTACAAATGAGCTTACTCTAAGCTTCGTGCGACTTAGTCTCTGAGATGCAATAAAAAAAAAAGGTTTCTTTAATAAAAAAAATTACGTCTAAATCGTGTCAGCCATTAACGAGAAAGTCGGTTTTTAAAAATTCGGTGCTACTGGAGGTACCCTTTTTAGACTTTTTCTTAAAATATTTTATGCATCATAGAAAAATAACTTAAATCTAATCCTTCACATGAAATTTAAACGAAAACAATGGAGCCGTTTTCGAGAAAAATATATGTTATCATAGCGGTCGTATGGCAGTGGCAGGTACCGTTATTTCAAGACCTATAAACCCAATTCCAAAAACTCCTCTGTAGGCTTCCGCAGAGATCTTAGCTGCAAAGTTGGAAGAGAATTGGTCCAGCGGTTGAGTCTGTAGATCCATAGACGGACAGACAGACGAACAAACATACAGACATAATCGCAGGACTCATTTTTTTCTTGTTCTCTATCATCGAAATGTCTCGTTTAATTGTTAGATATCACAAAAAAAAATTTTCTTTACGATTGCAAAGCTTGTTTTATAGTAGGTAGGGAAATGGTAGTAAAATATTTGGTGCTTTTTATTTTTTCTGCGTTGCATAAATTTTTCTCTGTCCTTCAATTCAATTCCTTTCTTTCTTCTCTGTATTTTTCCGAGTCGGTAAGTATACTAGGTAATGTTGCTATTCTATTCTTTAAAGTCATTTAGCAACTCTATTTTAATGTAAGAAACACATTAAAATTGAGTTGGCTCAATGGTAGAGTCGATGGCTATTAGACTAAGGGTCTCAGGTTCGAATCCTAGCCGTGGCCACAATTTTTGTTTATGTTTTCACTTTAAATAAATAAAAAAATGGAAGTCATTGCTGGGAATCGAACCTGAGACGCTGGGCTATGACGAATTTACATACGAAATACATTCATTTTTTTCATTTTTAATCCATTTTTTATTCATTTTCACTTACAACTACTTACATGCTAACCAAAATGTATAAAACTAGCTTATATAATATCTTGACTAACTTACTGACCCTAATCAGGTTCTCTAAATTAAACAATATCTTAATTCTAATGCCTTTCGGCCTAAGGACAACTTATTAATTTACAACTTATAGATACCATATCTAAGACTAAGAAAAATTGAAAAACTTAGTTTTCTAGATCATTTTTTGTATGTTCTTAAAAATTACTTAAATCTAATTAAAACTACTTAAAACTTATTAAAACTAGAGCAGCCACAGCAGCTTTTTGTGTTTTTTTTTTTTGTAATTTTTTTTTTTTTTTTTGAGTTTTTATGTTTTGTAATTTTTTTTTTTGTTTTTTATGATTTTTTTTTTTTTTTGTTTTTAATTTTTTATATTTTTTTTGGTTTTAAATTTTTTATATATTTTTTTTTATATTTTGTTTTTTATTTTTTTTTTTTTGCCACTGTGTCTACCCCCCTACCCTAAGACTTACACTTTGTAAGCCAGCCATTGGCGACTGACTATCATCATCAATAACAATTTGTTGCTCGGACAACTACCAGAACATATCTGGCATTTTAACAACGTCACGTCGATCGCGATCTGAGACCGCCCTACTAAACCGGAGGAGCTCTTCAACTTCTCCGCCTACTGCGGCGACGTCACGGTTGTAAAGGAGCCGTCGTTCTACGGACTTACGCAGACGTGGTAGATTAACGGAACCGCCAATCTGTCCTGAATCAAACCTATCATGTCAAAATAAAGGAAAGCCTCCGGTGGGACAAATCCACTGAAACGTGTACTCTCCAAATATTCTATGTTGGGGTAGTAGGCCCCAAATATCAGGCCATTGTTTGAAGACATCGCCCTTGCAGTATGACCCCGAGTCATACGAAATACAATGAGCCAAAAAATGGTGTCGGTCGCGAACTCATTGCTTTACCCCCATCGCAAAAGTGCCAAACGCGCCTAAAGAAGTTTTCACTTCAAAGATCAGCGAGAGCCCGACCAATAATTCCTCACTCTAGCAACTAGACAAAATAAAAATTACGAGTCCGACGAAAAATTCAAAAAACTACCAACGACAGGCAGTCATTTTTAGAAGCTTGCCACGTTTCCAGGAACTGTTCCCAGGCATTTCAATGAAGAAAACAGAGTTCTTACTCCAGCTTAGGGGCCAGTTATAGCGATCAGGAAAACGAATCAGGAAAAATTTTCAAATGGAATAATAACTATGTTTTCGTTGCAATTGAATAACAAATGTTATACCAATCGATGGCAAATCACTCAAAGAATTTTTTGTTCCCAAAAAAGATATAATAGAACAAATATTTTCTGTTCAATTTGTATTTTTCTATTTTCCTGTTCCAATTCCATCAGGAAAATAGAAAAATACAATTTTACGGCAAAGTATTTGTTCAATTGAACATTTTCTTGACAAAAAAAATTCTCTGGGCTGTTTACTATTGATTGGTATAACATTTGTTATTCAATTGAAACGAAAGCATAGTTATTATTCCATTTGAACATTTTTCCTGATTCGTTTTCCTGATCGCTATAACTGGCCCCTTAGCAGTGTGTTTCAGGACTTCACGTTTCCATCGAACCTCATTGCAATAAAATTCAAATACGAGGTCCTCCATGGAGCACAGTTTGCGTTTATTTCGAAATGGACAACTCATATCCTGTAGTCAAACTCTTAACTTTATGACAATAATTATATTTATTTTCGTTCATCACAACAAACACCTTGCCATAACCATTGGAATGGAAAACATGTCTTACCATCTCAAATTCTAACATCTTTCCTCACCTCAGCTTTTCGAAATTACAAACTCGGTGATAATGAATAAACCGCATGCTTGCTGGCACAGCCTCCCCCAAAGAGCACTGTCTAATGCAGATTTTTGCTTGAATTTTGGTTTGGAACATCTCTTAGCAATATCCTACTTGGATGCGGTCGGGGTCACCGCATATTTGGAGCATTTTCCGCTTGATCGCTCGCCCATAAACTGCATATGGCACATACACAAACTCTCGCACTCATTCCCATTTCGCCCCATATAGCATGCAGCACATATCATATCATATTATCTATCCCCATCATATGTACCACCAACAGGGATATCTCTGTCAGAGCTCATATATATGCTATAAGCCACCCAATCGGTGAAGTAGACCGCAAGTGGGACCGTGGTGTGTAGCATTGGTCGTAGAAAGCCAATTTACCAATTAAGTGCGGACAAACAGAACAGGAGACATCATTTTAGTTCTGTTGTGTGTGTGATTTGTGTAAACACTAATGTTAATTACATGTGCTCTGGTTTGGATGCTACCATGTCGTCCTACCCCCTCTAAGCTCCAAAAACCCAAAACCAAAAACACTCAAACAAACTATAAGAGCAGAGCGACTATAAATAGAACATGTTGGTTTGATGGTGTTGTCGTCGACACCATCAGGTGGTGGAGTATGAGGAGGGGTAGCCGATTTAATGAAGGTTTTTACTCCTGCAAGGCATCTAAAACACCAACAAGACCAACGTGCTTACTCAATCATCATCGGGTGTCGTGGCCCAATATCTCTGACCTCATGACCACTTATGAAAGTCGCGATTTGGGCAAAGCTCGCACTTGCGGTTATGTGTTTCAAAACCAAAACTGATTAAGGATTTTGTATGGCATTCGCGGTTGCAAACCTGATTGTCTTTAACGAGGAAATTGTTTTCTCTTCAAGAGTTTGGTTTTTGAAATAAACATTTTGGGATGAGTTTTGAAAGCATTCACTTGAATGTACATAATTATATTCGGGGTAAGGGGTTCAAATTTATCCATGATGTGAACAATGTGCACTCGAACTCGATTCAACTGTTAAAACCAATTCGAAACGGAAAAGTTAAGAAGGCTTAAATTCACAACTCTTGTAAATAACTTGAGTCAAATAAGCTGTCTGAGCGCACATTGTATTTAATCTTGTGTTTGTATGAAAGTTCTTCCGTGACATATTTTCAATTTGACATCATCTGACCGAACTGCAAATGTCTTTTTATTTGAAAATATCCTTACACTTTTTCCCAAGTTGATAAAATGCACAAGTAAACTGGACATAGTAGTGTAAGCCGGGGCTAGTTAAACAAATAGCTTCAAGTTGCTGGTGGAGTTGACGTTGATTCTTGCTTACGGCTTTTATACTGAGACTCATAGACCTTTTAATGAAAGGTAGAATTTGGAAGCCACCTCAGCGTTGTTTTTACCAACATGTCAAACACTACTCGAAGTTATCAATGTCTCTTTATAATTATGCTCTAAAGTGATAAGATGCTGAACAGCGAAACTGAAATGATGAACATCGTCATGCACTTCATCATCATCACAACCTCTAAAAAAGTAATCCGTTTTCTTGTTAATCTGTTTTAGTAACCATCCAGTGTGTGGTGTTCGATGGCGATGCTCATGACCCACGAAATAGTTTTGCGAGTACGGAGAGCTTCCTTTATCTAACCTCCTCTAGTCAGCTACTTTATATGGAAGTGGTCTTTTTGCGATTGAATATTAGCAATAGAGTTGGCCAAGATGGCGCCTGTGGCGTAATGGTTAGCATGTCTGTTGTTTTGGTTTCAAAACCCAAAAGAAACCATAAAATGTTTTTCAAAAGGGAACGTTTTTAGATGAATGAGGTGTCATCAAATGAAATTAAGTTAATAATAATAAAATTAAAGCGAGACGGCAAATTAGGGGTTTGCTTAAAGAGGCTTGCTCACAAGAAACTGAAATCAGATGGACAGTCCTTGTCCAGAGCTGAAGGTTTTTAGTGTAAACAAAAATTATCAAAAATTCTGGTCAATTAGAAAAGGCGAGCAATTTATTTCGAACATTCAGAGTAACCTGTTAAAAGACCACAGTTCAAAATGCAGTGGGCATACACAACGAAGTACATAAAGAAGCGTCCCGGAACAATACTAGAGTGAACTAAGTTAAATCTCGATCTTTCCAAAGAATACTACCAATAAGTCAGAAAAACACGGAGGTAGAATAATACTGAGCTAAATCACCATGTCGCTTTTTGGCTGTCAGCGGCTCTTTTTAGCTGATGTTTGCCGTTCTTATGAATCTTTTCGGCTGTCGATGTGCTTTGTGTGTCAGCGTTGACTCATCATGTCGCTTCATCATTTCACTTTTTGTTTATCGGTGTTCCCTCATCATGTCGCTATTTGGCTGTCAGTGTACCTTCATCATGACATTTTTTGCTGTCGGTCTTTCTTCATCTTGTCCCTTTCCGCTGATAGTTCGCCTACATCATGTCGCTTTTTGGCTGTTGGTGTTCCTTCATTATGTCACTTTTTGAGTGTCAGTGTGCCTCCATGCTCCTTTTTGGATGTCGGTGTACCTTCATCGTGACATTTTTGGGCTTTTAGTCTTCCTTCATCTTGCCGCTTTTTCGCTGACAGTTCGTCTTTATCATAGCGCTTTACGGTTGTCGGTATTTCTTAATTGTGTCATTTTTCGGCTGTCGGTGTGCTTTCTGTCATTTGTGGTTGTTGACGAGTCTTCGTTACTCCGCTATAGATGTTGGTAAGCCTTCATCATGTCCCTTTTCTGCTGACATCGTGCCTACATTAAGTCGCTTTTTGGCTGTCGATATTCCTTCATAATGTCACTTTTTGGGTGTCAGTATGTCTTTTTCATGTTGGGTACCAGTGTGTTTTTTTACTTCTTTTTGGCTGTCGAGATGGCTTTATAATGTTGCAATTTGGCTGTCAGGTCAGTGCACCTTCGTCGTGCACCTTCTTCCACGGGTATCTCTTATCGCGAAGGATTTGATATCCCTCCGTTAGTAAATTCATTGCCATCCTCCTCCTTTAGCCATTCGGAATCGGCTGAAAATTGTATAGGTCCCCTCCATTCCATGGCAAGGCATTGTTGTGAGAAATGTACTAGGCCCCGGGGCTCACCGTTCTGTTGCGCAACCCTAGTAGGTATGTAGTATGTGTGTTGGAAAAGGAAAAAAGAGCAAAAAGCTGTTGGCCTTAAGTGCTTTACTCGATTCCGAACTGTTGACATAACATCGGTCCTTCAAGATCCTTCACAAAATCGAAGCTCTTCACAAATCTAAGCTCTGAGCCGTTCAACTGATATTGCCAAGACGGTTGATAACATGACTTTGGAATTTGGTAGCTGGTGGGTAATAGATCCTTGTGGCAAAGGTAGTGTGGTACGGCCCACCATCCTCCATGTAAGTATCAGAGGCTCCCAAATTAATTTTATCAGTTTCAGTTTAATTCGCACCCAGCTGTTATTCTCTGTGGTTGAATTCATTTTGTTTTTCGGCAAAAGTATGCGAGTTTTCGAACAATTTTGTCTTAAAATAGCCGCCGAGATAAAAATGCGCCTCTTCAGAAAAAATTATTTTTCACTTGAAATCGTTGTCAAGTCAATTTCCTCAAAAACTTAAATTCCACAGCGATAATGAAGTCGTGCACCTTCAGTTGATAAGTCAATTGGACTTTGTAACCGAATAACCCGAAATGTTGAGCTCTTGATATCGAAATCGATAGCGAGTTGATGTTCGTGGGTTATTGGTTTCGTTTTAAACGAACCAACACGAGTCACGCGACTTGGTATTACCTTGTGGTCGTGTTAAACAAATAAAGAAGAACTACTGGTACACAACCCTTTTTTTTAACTTCAAATGCATTATACGCCCTAAATTAACCACGGGTCCAGAATGGCTCCAGCAACTCACCTGCTTACGGAATCGTAATAATAATAAACAGGAACTAGCAACAGTAGTCCAGTTTTATTTATTCGAGTGTGTACCGGCTGATGTCATCGTACGTCACGTACGAAACCTCGCCAGCACAAAGACAGTTCTTATGTTTCTATGTAGCTAAAGTATTTTCCGAGAGAAGTTTATTCCGAAAAAAAATGCACGTATAAAAGATGAATTTACCCGGAAATCGGAAGAGTGTGAATATTTAAAAAAAAAATGTCTTATTTGGTAGTATAGTTCTACCTTCTTATTTTAATTCAATAAAAACTGCGTTGGTGTATTAGGACGCGAATATAAAACCCGGAAGTAGTGTTGACAGCAAAAAAGTTTATTCGTCCTTGTTGCTTTCTCGTGAATTGTCTTTTATGTTTCATATGAAATGCTACCTTTCCTGCATTCTTGTGAAATTTTTTGATTGTTTTTCTCTTTCTGTTTTTGTAAAATTGTGAGTTTGTTTTTCGGTACTTCTGAGAGTTTTACTAGTGCGAGTAGGCGTTTAAAATAATTGGAGTAAACAACTTTTCCAATTATTGTTATCACTAAGAGATGAAGTATAATGACATTTACTAGGAAAAAGGAAGGGAGGGTTCAAAAATTCTCACAAAACAGAAAAAGCATGATTTTTAGAGAGATGACATGATGGAATGAGATTCGAAAGTTCGACCAAAAGGTGAAAAGATCATGATAGGTTGCCAAACCCCGAAATTGAAAAGACCAGCAAGGACATATAGATAGTTATAGTTGCTACAGTGGTTCTGGAAGACCACTTCTGCAGGCTGCTTTACGATGAAGGCATTAATTCTGCTGTCAGATAAGCTTCCCCTTTCAACTTGGACGATGATCAAGAATGTCGTCCTCCCGACCTAGAAGAAGAAGAGCTTGTCATAGGCAAAATTTAAATCAAGTTAGACTGAACTTTTCAAGGCAGCTGGAGATCAGTTGGAAAGGAGCATGCTCCAGCTGATCTGCATGATATGATCGAAAGAGGGTATGTCCGATGAAAGGATTTTCCGTATTGTATGCCCGAGTCTAAAAAAGGGATATCATCAGAATTGCGCCAAGTATAGAGAAATGAAGCCTCCTAAACATCGCGTTGCCTATAAAACCTCGACTGCTCCATTATTTGCGTGTCTGAAACCCCACGTCAGCGATTTGATAAGTCCTTTTTAACAAGAAAAATTCACAATAGGCTATATTTTCCTAAAAAAGAGCCGGCACGAAAATGAGTCGGTATCCTTGCCAAGCTTATATACGACTATGCAGGATGACTTTGGAGAACTCACGCTGGTTCGTCAAGTTCGGTAAAGATCTCACGGAGACCATTGATATCGGAAAAGGACTTCGACGAGGTAACAAACTGTCATGCGATTTCGGTAACATTTAACTTAAGAAGATTGTAGGATATAGGTACTGAAACGTCAGCAAGAGTTGCAGTTACTCGCTTACGCAGACGAAATTAACGTAATGGGAAGAAGTAAGCGTCATGTCATAGACACAAAAATGCGGTTATTTGCTGAAGGCGGAACGAGGTATATACTGTTGTCACACAAGGATAGAGAACATTGATGAAACTACCAAAACGTCATTATGTACAGACATAATTTCGAGGCAGTCTGGGATCCGTTATATACATGGAAAACAAAATCAGCTCGGAGATCAAACGAAGAATTAATCTCGCACACCGCCACTGCTTCCTTTGGTAAGAAAAATACTCCGAATGTTCGTTGCTCCCGTAATGTGAAGACGTAGAAAAAAGATTCAATAAGGAGTAGTGTGCGCTTTACTGAGACATGGGCACAGCCGCATAGCTAGAAGACTATGAATCGCAAGACTGCGCTATGGTTGCGACATGAGGAGGAGATGAACATCAAATCACCAGGTCGACGGGTTTTCGAAAGCCCATTTCGGGGAAAAATGGTGGAAAAGTGGAAGAAGGCGATCTTAGTCAACCGACTAAGAGCGCAGAACTAAAGAAAGCTCGCTCTTACTCGAAGACGCTATCGCAACTTATTGGTTGAGACCCATGTTCACCCCGACCTGTAATGCCCCCTAAGTAAATAATTAAAAAAGAGACGAATGAAATTAGAATGTTTCGCTGTATATTCCATCCCCTTCTACATAATACAAGATTAGAGACAGGAATCTTATCGGATTGCAATAAATACCTGCTTTTTCAATAAAAAAAAAGTGATAAATGAGCCCAAAATCTAGTGATCCGGTATTCTTAAAGGTTTTTGTAATCAAAAATTAAACAAAATTTTATAAAAATTAATGGACATATGTATAGGTACAAGATGTTTTGCATATGCTGCGACAAAGGCTTAGGACGGATAGGTTGGATCGAAACTAGAAAAAAATCGTGTGAGAGGGGGTGGTCGATCTCCCTCCGTTCAGGAAGAACATTTTGATAAAAATGAACCTGTTTTCTGTCGATTCCAAACGGCTAATCGAGAGAGCGCTATTGGAGGACTTGCCAATTCATCGCGAAAAGTGACATCCGTGGCAAAATATTTTTGGTTTTCTCTTGGGATTCGAACCACGAACATCTTACTTAACAGCAGACTTTTAACCAAAAAGTTGGCAATCAGTTACTTATTGCTTTGAAGAAATTTGTGCAAAATAAATTTTTTGACTTTTTTTTATCAAAATAAACATTTTAAGAAAGTTGAGTCACGGATTTCATTTTTTAAGTATGAAATTTACTCCTTGCCAATGAATGAATGATAACTATTATATCTCAAAAGGGTAATGGTGTGTTTTAGAGTACTGGCAAAGATCTTTATTAACAGTAAAAATGAAAAAAAAGGACATACGGCTGCTTATTTCTTCAGACATTTTTCTTTATTAATGGTGGAGTTCATGACTGAGTCAGTTATAATTATTGCACTTTTATTGAATACAAAAACTCACAACGTAGCAATCCAAGAGCCATGGGCCTGAAAGGGACGAGTTCTTCGTCTTGGAGGGCTAAGGGGGTTCAATTTTCTATATGACGAACGGTCTGACATACCCCGGACCTGTCTCATCATTCCGATCCCTTTTGCAGCAACTACATTTGATCATTTCTGTGGCCAAGACCTGGTTGCGGCTATGGTGAAAAACGAAACGAACGGTGAGTGGCAAAATTTCGTCGTTGCGTCAGTTTACTTTCCCTGGAACTCCATTTTACCCCCTCCCTCAAGACAGGTTGTGGTTTTAGTTTAGTTCTGTGAAAGCCGGAAGTTGGGGCTTATCATGTGATCAAAGAATGTCCCCTACAAAGAATTCTGTGAAAGTATAGAAACTCTCGGTGAGACTAGTCGACTTGCCAAAGCCCTTGAAAGGAGCTAGGTTAACAAACAAGCAACAAGCAGGAAATCCGTTTTCCAAGCGGAGGCGTATGCTATCCTAGTGGTCTTGAGCCACGTTACGAACAATGGATGGACGGAGAGAAGTATCTTTGTTTGCAGCTATAGCCAAGCTGTGCTTGAGTCCCATCTAACCACATCGACAGTGATTATAGAAATGCAAGAACTCTGTGAATGCGATCGGAAGATTAAATTCCTTGAGTCTCATTTGGGTTCACGGCCATCACGGCATAACTGAATCTCAGACAGCTTTCTCAGGACCTAAACCGTCGCCAGGTCTGCCAGCGTCCTCAGTGAGGGCTTCAATCAACGATTGGATCTGTGAAGAGCACAACCGTAGATGGCATGCCTCCATTGGATGCAGACAGATCAAACGTATGTTTCCCAACGTTAGTAAGAAGGCTGCAAAATTTTTGCTAGCTCGTAGCAGAAAAGACTGTAGAAAGCTTATTGGCGTTGCCAGTGGGCACTTCTCTTTTGCCAAGCATTTAAACGTGTTAGGCTTAAGTGATACCACACTCAGTGAATCTTGTGGAGAAGATGAGGACACCGCAGAGCAATTCCTCTGTGAATGTCCTGTTTTTTCCCGCATGAGGTTGCAGATACTCGGCGCAGACATGGTGAGAGCTGGAAACTTATAGGCTCCTTGTCATGGCAGCGTGGCTTTGGCTTTTCTCCGAACATTTAGAAAGCTATAACAAGTCGAAGGTTGCTATCTGGTAGTACAATGGACTGGTATTTAGGTCTGAGTGCTCCAGCTGGTATTTTAAAAGCCTCCAAGAGAAAAAAACCTTCATTCAAATACAAATCTTAAGTTCTTGGTAACTTTTCTCGGAAGCATCAAACTTTGCCAAGATTAAACTGATCAAAAGGTGTCATTCAAGGTCATAGCAAAGCCTTGACCTAAATACGTATTTCACCGTAAAACCTCTTCCAATATTGATTGCCGATGTGAAATGTCGTCAATATCAGAACCAAAGTCACTTCTGAATTCTAAATGGAAAGGAACTGCAAGATTGACCATGACTTTTATGGAAAATAAGTTACACAAAGTCGTATCCTCCTTTTGGAGACACCATGTATCTACAAGGACAGGATTTTATCTCATTTCCACCAAATGAAATTCGACCGCTTTTGGATATGTATTATTTTGTGATTGTACTATCTTGATGAACCTGTAACCACCAAAAGATTTGTTCGAATACAAATACCTGTGACTGTCCAATAATTCCTACAAAATATTTTAAATATACAGTCCATTGGAAGTCAGCAACAAGGCACCTTTAGGGAAGCCTTGTTGGTATCTTCTTTCCCTTCATTAAATGCATTCACTTTAAATTTCAGTCTCTGTAGTTGAAAAAAAAATGCATTCTTTTATGAGTTTGGCCCAGAAAATGTTCACAGCAAATCGAGGGAACAAATTTGAATAAAAGTGTCGTAATGTCATTTAACTTAAGCACTCGAGACTTACAGACTTGAAGTTTTTCAAACGAAACTACATAAAATGCAAAATGTATACTTTCAGATAATACTGAACAGTGGTCTATCTGTATGTGGGACGGGTACCTTTCTATGGACTGGTCGATGGTCGTACCACCGTATAGTCAAATTTGAAACATTTTTTCTTGCTTTATTTTTGTGAAAAGTCGAAAGCAACGAAAATGATGATGATAATAAAAGCCTATACCAAGCAAAAAATACCGTCGATATGCGCAAAAAGTTTCGCCATTGAGACAAAAATATCCTTCACGGACGTCCGAGTTTTTAGTTTGGGGTAGGTAGATATCTACAGTGTGGCGGATGGGTGCGCTGCAAATAGTTTCTCGCCAAACAAAAAGTTCACATAGCCTTAACTATCTTTTTTGAAATTTTGCCAGGACCTGAGGTGATTTTATTTTGCGGCAGAAAAAATAAGCAATTTGAATAGCTACTCTCTCTCTCTCTTTAGATGCATCGGGGTTGGTGCCATCAAATCACTAAATGAGGTGACCGGAGATGGTTTGTAATCGAAATTGTTTGGAATGAAAGCAGGTGAGTTGACCCTTTTTCGGTCCTCAGGACATTCTTTTAAATGAAAGTCGCGTTTTAATATCTCCGCGTCTCTTCTTCTTTTGAGTGGCAACTCAAATCTACTTGCGCCTATTTCAAGATACAATTTAATACAACATGACATAAATGAAGTTAGTAAATGTGCACCAACAACAAACATTCATGGCAAATTCGTTCTAAAATTCAAAAAACGTCTCACCGATCTCATAAATCTCACTCCCCTATACCAAAACTTTACCTTGGCTCTGAAAGTAAATTTAAAAGTTTTTTTTTAGCTTAAATGCAGGAACAATTAATCTGCCAAAATACAACACCCCTTCAATAAAAACAAATGCACCAACACACAAAAAGATACTTAAAACTAAAAAAAGGCAGAAACAAAAACATCAACAAAAACAAGAAAACACTTAAGAGATTTGGGACCAGCACTTTGTGAAATTAACTGTTGAGAAGTTTGCTTCCTTTGTGTCCAGCTGGATCTGTATATATATGGCATTATGGCAATGTACTTTGCTTGTATCACCGATTTGTAAGAGTACTTCCCAACTGGAACCGGAAGTGCAACGGAACATGTAAATAGCCTTCGTTTATTATTCCCACCGCTGCTATGCTGTTGCAGGCCTCCGGCTTATGCCAGCCAAATAAATGCCACTGTAATTCCTTCCGAGCCTTGATCCCACACGTAAGGGCATCTCTTTCCTATATGTATATTCATTTTCCACAAAACCCAGACCAGAGTGGACGAACGCCAATGCTATAGATACAGCCAGAGGATTTCCACTGGATCCATCTAACTCGATTGCACACTCGATTTGCATGGTGTGTCTGTCTATCGTTGTTAACTATTTAAACTTCCTAATGGTCACTTTGAGGGGAATTTGTAATTAAAACGTCCCCAGGTCAAATGGAATTGCATTTCTCGTGTTCGGCGGTGCAGAGCTACAATGAGTTCTGACCAAATTGTTGCTGTTGCTGTTGCTTTTTCTCAATGCAGTCTCGCAGTCTAAATATTATACTAGCCCGTCACGTCGATAAAAAGAAAAATAAACAAAGCGCACTAAATGTTGTTAATCGACCGAATACAAAATATGAAGATTTATTTTGGGTTGGAAATTTTGGCAGACAACAAAATGGATAATAATTTTGCAGGAATTTACTTTTAAAGGTTTTGAAACGACATGAAAAACTAAAAGCTAAAAGATCAGAAAAGTGGGACATGCAATTATACAAAAAGAGGTTCGATTTTATTGCAACTCAGTATATAGTAATATACTATACAGTTCAAAAATTTAAACAAATCAACAAAGAGCACTTTCAATACTGATTCAAACTTAGACCACTGTGTAACCAAGGTTAGTGGAATTAGGAGTGCCTACTTAGTAAGACTCGAGGGAGAATCGTCGTCTCAGATGGTGTTGTCATTCAAGAAACCTTTAAAGAAGAGATCGTCCAACATTTTATGGGTAGGTATAAAACGTTCAATTGATACCACCTTTTTGAGAAACTTTAGTGAGAGAGAAGAGTCGTGCTATTCGTGTTAGTTCGTTTAAAACGAAACCACTCAGATATTTCTGATGAAATAGGTTTCCTAAAGGATAAATCTAAAATGAAGCTATTTGCAGTTGTCTGACTGAGTTGAAAACCTCATGGTGTTGCCATAGCTCGTGCGAATTGTAAGATGTTATTAGTTTTGTCATTGAAATGCAAAGCTAAAATAATTTTAGTTTTTTATTAACTGTCTCTGTGACCGTGGGTAGGTATTAGGTACTTACTCACCTACTTAGGCGGCCATTAGAGTTCAAAGTGAACCTGGGTCTCAACCAATGTCTTTCGATAGAGACTTCGATTTCGTACAAACTCTATCCAGTTTTTCACTATATGTCGGTTGAGGTCTTCTTCCGCTTGATTGGGCTACCTAAGACGATGTAATGTGCTTTTAAAAACTCGTCGATCCGGAGCGTTTAGGTCAATCCGCTTACCTGTCGCAGCCATCGTTGCCATTGCCATGCAATTCGTACTATACTAGTTATACCCATCTCGCGGTAATTTAATTTAATTTTGGTGAGGGCAAAACCCCCATTTATTAGGCTTAATACAAGCTATCAACTTACAGACTTAGAAACTTAATAGCTTAGACTTAAACTAACTATTTGGAGGGTTTAGAAGACGAAATCAACACAAGAAGAGTAATAATTGACATTCCTCAACATTCGGGAGATGGGTTCATTAGAGCCATAAAAGGTTCGATCTGTGCGGGGGAGACGGGGATTCCAAGTGTTGCTAGGGTTAGTATTTAGAAAAATGGATTTGTTAAGGGCTAGGCAGTCAATGGTGCCTGTAAGGATTCGATGAATGAAGAGAATGTCAAATATTTCTATTCGATCTTTCAGCGTATTGAGGTTGAGGAGTTTGATTCGGTCTTGTTAAGGAGGTAATATCAAAGGATTACTCCAGTTAAGACCTCGAAGAACAAATCGGAGGAAACGACATTGAATGCTCACAAATCTGGCAATGCGCACTTGTTGAAAGGCAACCAGATTTGACAAGCGTATTCAAGAAGCGGACGAACAAATGAAATGTAAAGGGGTCTGCAGATTCTTTGGACCATCGTTTCACGAAGCCAAATGCTGAATTTGGCTCAAGGAATATTTCGTCGATATGCTTGAGGAAATTCAGCTTCACGGTCGCAAATAGTCCCAAGGTCAAGGATCACCTCAACGGGGGAGATGATTTGACTGTTTAGAAGATAGAGACGGGGAGGAGATTTGATGCGTTTACGTGAGAAGGTTATTGATTGGCACTTGAAAACTTTTAGCTCCAGGCAGTTATTGGAGCACCATATTGAAAAATTGTCAAGATCCTGTTGGAGGTGGAAAGAGTCTTCAGAAGAAGAAATGACTTGGTAAAACTTAGTATCGTCCGCATAGAGAGAAATAGAGGAGTGTTTGATGATCATTTCAATGTCGTTAAAAACGGCTGGATAAGGCGGATCTGAATCGAACGCTGTGAAAACGATTTTCTAAATAAGAAAAATCCATCTCAACAGAATGGGTACAAAGCCGAGGGCGGAAAGTTTAAAAAGAATACGTTTGTGGGAGATTTTATCGAAAGCTTTACTAAAGTCAATTGAAATTACATCGACATCCTTTCCATTCTCCAAGGCTGAGAGGGAAAAAGAGACAAAGTCAAGTCAAGTTGTTGTTGTCTAGGGGAAATGAGAGATTTGCAACATGCCTTCGAAAATTTTGGGTATATGCGATAGTTTAGCGATGGGACGATAATTTTTCACGTCGCACTTAGGACCTGTTTTGTGTATAGGGGTTATAAACGCAGTTTTCCAAACTTTGGGTAAAACTCCTATAGGGATATGGACAAGTTAAATATTTTTAAGAGGGCAAGGGAAAGAGTGGAGGAGCATTTCTTAAGAAATATGGCAGGTATACCATCGGGGCCAGGAATAAACTCATCATTTAGATGATTTAACTTTTCTTCAATTAGATAGGACGATAGGAGTCAAAGAAACGTGGAAGAAATAGATCAAAAGAAAAATTCGGTAAAAACTAGAAATAAGCTTAGTCAAAAACGAAAGAATCATCCGTGAAAGACTGTTTGAAGTAACTTGCGAAGTAGTTTGCTACGGCAAGTGCATCGGATGAGGTTTCGTTATTGAAGGAAAGGCAGGAAAGGTACCTACCCGTCAGATTTTCTTTTGTGGTTGACAAATTTATAAAAAAAAAAAAAACTACAGTTCGTTGATGAACCTTCTTCTCCACACATTGTCTTCACATACGGGACCAAAGATCATTCAAAGTTTCCTTATCCTTTCTCGATAAGACCCAAGCTTAAGAGCCGGCCGTAAAGCTGGAATGGATAGTAAAGGTCTTATAAAGGATTAATTTGGTTTTTCTGGAGAGGATTTTATTCCTCAATTGTCTTCTTGACCCAAGAAGCAGTAGTTGGCAAGAGTTATTCTCCATTTGATCTCTGCACTGATGTCGTTTTCCGCGTCTATAGCGCACACTTTGCGCTTGACGAGGTCTAGTACAGCACCTCGAAGTTATAACTGTTTATTGTGACGTATTGTAAAATTCGCGAATGTTGACTGTACTTGTTTGATGACATTATATACTTCGTTTTGCCCCCGTGAATGAATAATTGGGGTTTTGTATTGTACCACGACCTTTTTAGATCTATTGAACCCCAACCATATCGAACCCAATTTGGCAGGCTCTAATGCTCGGAAAAGAACTTTTGACACCATTCCAGCCTTAAACGCAGCGTGAATCCGTTTTGCAGGGATGCCGAAAGTAGACATGGCTCTATTGCATATAGACGTTAGACGTGTCCTTTATTTGCAACTAATAAATCACTGTTTTCATTATTCGTTCGCAAATTGCAAAGGATTTTTATAAAGTGAAAATTAAAACGTTTCAAGGTTCTCGAATAAATTTAATAGAACACATCTGTAATCTAAAGGAAAGGAAGTCTATTTCCAAGAGCTTTTGCATATCAAAGCGTATATATATTTCGTCTTTCATTTTGGTTATTTCATTCAAATTAGTCAATTTAAGTCGCACACAATCCGATAGTGGGGTTGAAAATTTACAACGACAATAATTTTGATAAGTGTGCTCTTCCCCGGCAAAAGCATAAGCTTGTTCAGTGAGTGCGTACTACAAGATGACAGTCTCTATGGGACAAACTTAAACGACAAACAAACACTTGGAAGTGGGTCGAGGACCAAACTGTGCCTGAACGGATTTATAATACATATCTGTCGATGTACCAACTCTGAAGTGGGATTTTGTAAGGATATCTCGTTGAATCTTTTCTTTACTGGAAAATAGACCATGAAATGTGAATGTAGAAAGAGAAAAAGATTCATCGTCATCGTCTATTGATGAGGGAATAAGTATTCTGGTCACGTGCAAGTTTTTATTCATGAATCCCTGTTGGGCGTTTTAACAAGCTTTTAAAGTAGTATTTTTAATGCTTCTTTGGCAACAGTTGCTATCTGTAAGGCCGACAATTGCTTATCGACAAATTGAAGAGCATGTGAGCTTGAGTATACAATATGAACATTCTAAAATCAATTTGAATAGGGTGTTCCTTTTTAAATTTTACTACACATATGTAGTTGTACGTTTGAATATAGGTAGGTACATTGTAGTGCAATTGAGTGTTTGAACCAAGGCAACTCCAAGCTTTAGAGCGCAAACTTTGCCTATTGTTTCCATAGTTAGATATAACTTCGAATATCCATTTAACTCAGTATTTTGGCTTAAAAAAATATAGAAAAATACACATTCCCTCACTGCACTTCAGCGTCAATCAAGGGCCGAAACGTCCTCTTATTGCGAAGTTTAAGTTTGAGATGTTTGCTTACAGATTTTTTATTTTGCAATTAGCGCTAACATCAAGGGTTTATGAATCCCTGAACAGAACACGAGCATTACTCATTGCTTTTGAACTTCTGTAAATCGTAATGCAATCAGAAAACAGAGTCAAGTAAGGCATTTCACATACATAAAGTGTGACTAAAACATAAATCTCTATAATTGACGATTCGAAGTTGGTTTCGAGGTAAAAATTAAAGCATTTCCAGCGAGGCGGGTGTTACTGACTTAATATTTTCAGGAGGAAAAGTAACTGGCTATTCCTAATTCCACTACGAATTGACAATAATAGTGTTTTGACGATTTTCAAGAGAATCAATTCTTCCGCTAAAAATGAAAGTGGATATGGTTAATGAGGTCAAAACGAAGTACATACATAAATGCTGTGGTCATAACAGGTCAAAGAACATAAGATAAGTGAAACAGTTATCTCTTATCTCAGCATCAGGGTATACTTTTTGAATTACGTATCACAGGCGCTGTTCGAAATCAGTTGTAAAGGAAGCGAGCGAAAACGGAAAATATTTACTTATATAAATTGAAATATGTGTACCTATATTTCCCGTGATTAACTAGTCATTAGCAAGTAGAGAATAGGATCGCTCGATTTTTTAGTTTCATTTTTTCTAATTCTCTTTTTAAAGCTTAGACAGTTTTCTCATAGGAAGTGGGACCTGGGACATATGTACATAGATGCATAGGATAGCACAACAGAGCGGTGTACCTCACAACCATGTCTTGTGTGGGAATTAAGGGGACCTACAATTTTATGCCGGTTCCAAACGTCTAATCGAGGAAGAGCTTTTGATGGCATTAAATTGACTATCGAAGGGCTTGTCAATTCCTCGCGTTTAACAACATTTTATTGTTTCTGTTTGAATTCGAACCACAAACCTCCCGCGTAACAGGCAGACATGCTAGGCAGCGTTACCGCTGTGCCAGTTAAGTGTCGAATTGCATTTCAGTCTGTGCCACTTTTTTAACATTGCTTCTATTTTTAGTAATTTTACTAAAACTTCCGAAAAGGTAATCGAACAATGTAAATTTTTTTAAATAAAATCCGTCCACGCAGATTTTAAATCAATTTTTGAAATTGACAATATCGAATTATTTTGGTTTAAAGGGTTAGGTGTCAGGAGCGTATTAGCGCTAAAAAGACTGAATACCTGTGCTGCCCTTTTTCTGATCCAGACAAGCCTATTCCAGACATTTATTTGAATGGAAATGTGCTTCCCAAGTGTGAAAAGTTTAAATATCTGGGATCTATGATCAATAGTGAAGCATCTTGTGGTGACGACATCCATCATCGAGTAAGCATAGGGTGGATGAAGTGGCGAGAAAACTCCGCTATCTTCTGTGATCGAAAAATGCCCCCTAAGCTGAAGGGAAGACTCTACACAGCAGTTGTCCGTCCAGCTCTGACATACGGTTCACAATGTTGGACAATGTACAAAAAGTATGAGAGCAAATTGACGGCAGCCGAAATGAAGATGCTTCGGATGACAGCAGGAGTAACAAAGCTTGATCGAATTAGAAGTACTAAGATCCGTGGAAGCCTTCATGTCAAAAGTACCATCTTGGACAAAATTCAGCACGACCAGCTCAGTTGGTATTGTCATGTTCAAAGGAGAGATCCGCAGAACCCCGTCCAAAAGGCAATATCGTACAACGTTTCAACAAATTCGCGACGAAAAAGAAAAGGCAGGCCAAAACACACCTGGTACAAGCAAATGCAAAAACAGCAGCATTTGGTTGGCCTCAGACATGGAACAATCCAAAACCGGGAGGCTTGCCGACGCTTTCTGAGGTCAACGCGGCGTACCCCACAGGCGGATCACTAGTGTGAAGCAGAAAAGTGGGAGAGTTGTGATCGCTTCAAGATCACTACTCGTAACGCCGAAAATGAAAAAGAAGAAGGTGTCAGGAGCGTGAAAAAATGACATTTTTAATAATTTTTTTACTCCTAATTAAGTTTATTTCAATAAATAAAAGCATAGTATCATTTCATCATTACTTCACTAAAATTTAAAAAAAAAAATAATAATAATTATTATACAAGTTATAGCGGTGTTAGATGAACAGGTTTTAATAGTAGGTCCTTGCGTTGCCCACTGTAACTCAAAAACCGTTTGATAGATTTTTATGAAACTTATTCAAGTTCTAGAAAACATAAAAAGCTTATGCCTGATCGAAGCTTTTTTCCAAAACTAACAAAACGGGGCCTCAGAAATTTTTTTCTGATTTTTGGGAAAAAATCAACAACAAATTGTTTAAAACAAATCGAATTAAAAAAACAATTCCTTCGACCAGTCACTAGATTTTTATGTTTTCTAAAAGCTGTATAAGTTTTATTCAAATCTATCGAGCGGTTTTTGAGTTACAGTGGTCACCAGTTCATAAAATAGTAGTTTTGAGAAAAACGCATTTGAAGTTTTACAGTCCATACCAGACCGCTCGAGAGCCTCTTATTCTTCGCTGAATAACTCGAAAGATATTTGTCGGATTCACTTCAAACTTTCAGAGAATAGTTTTAAGATACTACACTTTAAGAAAATTTATTCCGATTACTCCTTACCCCCCTTAAAGTGGGTAACACGAAAAATAGCTTGAATAATTTCAAATTCCAAACTAACTATGATGCAAAATAAACTCACCAACCGACTAAAAACTGAAACTTGCGAAAATATGTCGACTTCCTTAAATTTTGTAAGCAAATGTGACATAGCTGAAGTGAGTCCTGATGAGCTCCTTATAAAAAAATTTAGGTGAACCATCACAAGAAAGTAAAATATGATACGAATTTTTTTAAATAAATTATTATTTATCTCTTATTTATTATTTATTAATACTTTTATTTTTTTATTTATGTTTAGTTATCAATACAAAATGAACTGTTAAATTTTTAGTTTCTATTTTACGTAACAATAACTCTTAAAATGATTGTTATGATTAGGAATGTGTCTTCTACTCCTATGAATTCGTTGAGATGTGTGAAATTTTTTGCTTTAAGTCAATTTTCATATACATATATGGTGTTCTTTCGTTTTTAATTTCTAGTGCACCTTTTTTTCTCGAGTCCCTTTTTTTCGAAGTCGCCAATGGTGATGTCACAGTTTTTTATCTTCTTTATGTCCACATTTCCAACGCAGGTTACGTTTGCATTATAGCAGTCCAGAGCGCCCGCTTATTCTTCAGGTGGACTTAACCCGTTAAGGATTGAGATCCGGAGGTTTTTGTCCTTTTTTCTTTGCTTGGGTCGTCAACGTGGAAATCATTATAGTTATTCGCGGCTTTTCGTTGTTTCTAAACTTACTTATTTAGGAGTTGAAATTGAGCCTCAGTCATCATCTTGCGTCAACCATTTCGATTTCCGGCGAGCTCTCCTAGTTTTGTACTCTAAGTCGGTTGAGGTATTCTTCCATTTGACACGATCTTCCCGCAATGTGACGGAACGTTTGGGTCCATCCGCTTTACATGACGCAGCTATCGTCACGTCGCCTTGCTATGCGTACTCTTCTAGCCCATGTCACGATATATCTCACTCATTTCGTTATTATATCTTCTTTTCTACACATTGTCTTCGCATAAGGGGATCCGCGTAGTTTTTCCGTGGTTGGGTAGTTAACCCAACACAGAGCCCTCAACCTTTAGGGCCAGGTTCTTTTGGGATCTAAAGGACCGAAGAATCAAGTATCAGTACCCTTCTACAGGGGTGTTAGAGCTGGCCTTGTTTCACCAGGAGCTCATCCCCAACCATCTCTGCTTCAATGCTCTCTGAAAGACCTTTAAACAAAATATGGAATAGCTCATTTAGGGGTTTCTATACTTTTTTGACTGCTGAAGTCCACCGTTGATTCTGTAAGTCGAATTGATTGACTGAGACATTCTCAAAAAGCTGTGGTAAACCACTGAGGTTCAAGCAGTCAGCCATTACTTGCAGAGAATTATAGTGTTGATTTATCTCTTCTGCGGCCCTTTGTCAACACACGCACTTGCTAGTTTAGCAGCGTTCTCTACCGCATGGACTTAAAGTAAGCACAATTGACAAGTATACCTACTATGAGTTGCAATATCTAGGCCCACCAACTTGGCACCAATGAGACCCTACGCGAGTAGTACATTGCCAACCACCAACTTATAAATCTTCTGTTTCCTTAAAAAGATCTTGGATTAGGTTGGGTGAAGCTTGTGCGGACATGTGGGCACATTTTACCCAATTGATTTTCTATTTATGTTATTCGCATTTCTATACGTGTCCATCAGTATTTTATATTGCTTTGGTCTGAAACTACATAAAAAAGAAATCAAAAAGCACGAACGAATCAACTGCATATGCTTCAAGATGTGAGGCCACGAAAAATGACTTGAAAGGCAGTACTCTGAAAAGATTAAAAAAAAAATCGAATATTAGTTTGAAATAGGAAAAAAAAGTGTAAAAATTTGAGATCCAAACGCAACAATTTAATTAAGAAAATCAGAAGCAATATCATAGCCATGCCTATGCGGTACCCAGCCCAGGTACTATTCTCGGATTTTTATTTAATTTACTAGAAGAGTGAAAAAGATATGGAAATATGTCAAGCAGCATAGTTATTACTCTTGGATGAAACTGGGATCAGTACCGTTTCGAAAAGCAGGTGAAAAATGTTAGCAACTGCAAGGAGGAAACAAATGTAAACGCATTCACGTTCACGCACGATTTAACCTCACTTCCGTCATGCGAGAATAATCTTAAATCGGCCACCTAAAAAATGCTACACATATCTTAAATACTTAATAATACAGTAAGAAGTCACAAGAAGAAAATAATAAAAGTAAGTTCAAATTGTACACTAAACTTAATTATAAACCATTAAGTTTACAAGTGGTTGGAAATCTACTTTATTGCGACCCACACATAACTTCCTCTATCCCAGAAGTGGGATTTAATTTATATTAATATCTTCATCACATGTTACACTCGCATCGTTACTACTTTAATAAACGAATATCATTTCTGTATTTTAATAAAGTGCCCTTTACGATCAATGGAGCTTCATGCTCATTATCTGGGACAAAAAAGGCACACACCAGTTTACCTGATGAAACTACGCCCGTTGTGTTCCGAACGTCCCAAATTGGCAGCGGAAAACAACCAATTTCCAAATAAATTACCTCCAATCCCTGCCTGCAGCGGCAAAACAAAATTCAATAATGTAATAGAATAATGATCCATGTCAGAGTGGTGGTGGTGGTGCTGGTGGGTTTTGTTGGGTCTATTGGGAGGCTGTCGTCGTATCTGCGATACACAACATTGCCATTATCGATTCCCGCTAGCGCAAACATCTTAAAGGTCGATTTCTGTGATATCTCGGTGTGTCGTAAAACTGGCAAGCTGCTCCAGAGAAGCCAAAATTCAAATGCTAATGACATAGCCCATATGTGACTTGCGATTCATGAATATATCCATTCTGCCTCCAATCCCCCTTCTATCAGATACACCGCTATAGGTACGAGTAGGTATATATCTACATGGTTCCACCTTCGCGCCCATCAACATCATAGTCGGCGTCGTCGTCGTTGTCGTCGCATATCAATTGAAAGGTTTGCTCCTTGGGGAATGATTTGAAAACAATATTAGATTATGGAAATTTTACTGCTTTCTATTCAAAGACAAGTGAGACCTGGAAGAATCGTTGGTGGGTTTCAACCATTCAAAGCTTAATCTAAAGGGTGGAAAAACTTAAATACGTAGATATACGAACATAACTTTTGATTTGGATACGTTATACTGAACATTAACGAGGTAAACGGTCATTGAACTACAAAATATGATTCACAAATAATTAGATTGGATGAGTTTTTGCCGAAGTGGTTTGAATATGAAAACAAAGCGCAGGGATGGATATTAGATAAAATTAGGGAGAGCCAATTATTTCAATTACTGATGGAAGCCTATTTGGCTTCTCACGTTCTTATTACATGAGATTAGATGTTGGTATTTAAATTTTACTTAAAATTTAATATAAATTCAAATAGAAGGAGAGAAGGAAAAAGCGGAAGAAGGTTGGGCATAAGCTTTTAGTAAGGGCTGTTATATTTTATTGAAGAAGAAAACTAAGCCGGATGATGTTTATTTTGAAATCCTGAAAAACAAACCTAAGCACGGAAATAATAAATGAAAATACGAAGATTGGGACCATTCTTATATATTTCACATCTTGATGATCATTTTAGGTGTTTTGAAAAAGTTCTAGTTAGTTTCGGTTAAAAATTAAAAATAAGCCATGTTCTCTTTTTGATTTTGCTGAAGCTTTCGAATTAGCTTGACAAACTCAACTACTCAAATAAGGTTGACAGTTCTTAGAGCAAAAAGGTCTCCAGAAATTTAAATTGTAAGCACTTGTCAAAAAAAAAAATTCTGAAAAATTTACTTACAATTTTAAGCAAATGACTTTGCAGTGGTAGCTAGAGAAAAGGACGTCGCCAGGGTTGTCCCAAACTAAAGCATTTTTAGTTTAATTTAAATTTTTCTGGAACTCGGTGAACGAGTTCGTCTCTGTAATTTTGTCGTCAATGAACTTGCAGAAAACTTGCTTCTCTTTCTTTAACATGGGTTTGTGGCAACTGTAGAGTTGGTGTCTGCTCTAATTATTCAGCAATCGATCTGCGTATTTTTTTTTTTTTTTTTTTTTTCATATGAATTTTATTATATTTAAAAACTTCAACCAAGTCGCATATGGTGAAAGCAATGTGCTAGCTTCCTAATTGAGCTAAATATAGTATTTGAGGCCGTGGGACGGACAGATGCAAAGTTTTGAATAAATTACATTTGGTGCTGGAATGGTAAAGTATTAAGAGTTACGAAAAAGCGAAATATTTGCTTGGATTACCACAAAAACAAGAAATTTAGCACCTACCAAACTCATTTAAATTAAAAGAAAGGAAGTTCCTTCCTTACCTCCAATCTTATGACTATCTTTGAAGTCGTTGGAGACTTCTTCAAGAAAAATACCAAAACTCTACGGCAACGATTATAAGCTAGGTACCGTTTATTCAAGACCTAGAAACCCGATACCAGAAACGAATTCTTTTGTTGACTAAAAAACATTCCTTGTTCTGATTTTGATAAAAATCGGTTCCCAAAATCATTGCGAGGTTGTGTTAGATTGTTGTCTTAATTTTTTTCGTGTACACCTACAATCACATGGAAATATTAAATAGAGACAATGACCCACAAGGCTTTCAAATCTCTTACATAGTATAATTCAACGACGAATTAAAAAATAATAATCCTAATCACTCGAAACCAATAATACTTTTACGCATCCTTATCCTTTCTTTTCCTTATAAATAGTATAAAATACTGTCGCTTGCCACTATATTATGTATGCTTAGATCTTTAAACCTACGGATCTTCTAGATATGCGCTTCTCTACCTCGACCATGAGCCATACCGTAGCAGTAATGCATATCAGTTAATTCGGCCCGAGAGTAATTTTACATCGTGATATGTTGACGACTTGACATTCAAATTAGAATTAATTTGTTCAACAAAACATTCTTTCAGTTTATATGTCCTTAGGTAAGACATAAAGACATATGTATTTTTATTTTAGTGTACAAAATTACGCGACGTTTTGTTCTTGAACTCAAAAGGTAAACCTCGTGCGCCAAACCAACCCCACCACAATAAAAACAAGTTGGCAGTGGTCAATGCTCTCACGCAGGTTTTTTCATTGAAAAAAGGGTGAAATATGGTTAATCCACAAATCCCAACAAAGACTGATAGTACAAAAATAGAAAGTTAATCCTTTCTTTCATAAATTAACCAAGAATTAAATAGTGTAAAAACCCCACTGTAATAAAAACAAGTTGGCAGGTCAATTTCAAACCAATGCTCTCACGCAGGTGTTCTCAATAAAAAAATGTGTGAAATGTGGTTAATTGAGTACTTTGTCACTTTATTGTAGGTTTTGAAGAATAATAATAAAAAAATAAAAAGATAAAGTTAATCCTTTCTTTCGTTCACCTAATTATCCAACAACGTAAAAACTAAAAGAACAGGCTTTTCTCAGGAAAAAGTAGTTTTGGTCATTTTTGGTTTTCTCAGGTTATTTTGACATCCAGTTTTTTGTGTTTGATCAAAAATAAATAAGAGCATTGAAAATAAGCCAGAAAAATACTGCTTGGTTACGTAAAACTTTGAAAAAAAATTATGTTTTTTTTCAAAATTTTGGCTTTGAAAATAATGTTTCAAAAACTATTCATTTGAACAACTTATTTGAAAATTAAAATTAATGTATAGATTTTTGGCTTTTCAAAATGTTATAGTACGACTCTGTAGGTATTACCGTTATTTTTAAATAATTTTTTTCACACCTTATGCAAATCACCCTGTATACAGTGAAAGGTTTAAGTGTTTATTTCATTCTCATACTCAAACGGAGCGGGAACGAGAACATACACAAGAACTTAAAAACTTCTCGACCGATTTGAAAATTTTTTGACCACTATATTTTGATTCTGTTTTAAGTCAGGAGTTGATTTGTTCTTATTCGAGAATGTGAACTTTCAGTTTGTGTCAATCGAATACATTAAAACGAATTCGAAGCTCCGGACTGCCAACTATAGTAAACCAACCTTTTACTCTTTCTTTTAGAATACTAAACACGCCCAACATTTATAAAAGCAAACATCCTAACCACAACATCGATGAAATGAGTGTTGAAAATGGTGTTTAAGACATTCTCAACAAAAAAGAAGTTATTAGCAGTGCCTCAAAAAAAATTTCGTATTAATCGTCTTCCATTTATGTTTGGACTTAATAAATTATGATCCTAAAAGTTCTGCAAAGTGTGAAAATTTACAAATTTCTATACCCAAATTCGAGGAATTTCCATTTCCTCATAAGGCATGGTTGTGAGAAATGCGCTAGGCCCAGGGGCTCCTCGCTCTGTTGCGCCACCCAATTTTTTTTATTTATTTAAATTCGAGGAATTATAATAATCTACATAAATGTGAAAAAGCTTGGCTGGCGGGTTGTATGAGAAATTAGACGCAACAGAGCAACCCAGAAAATATTATATGTACATAGATGTCACAATGTTATGAATTTGAATTTTGAATTTTAAAAAAGTTTTCGTTTATTGAATAAAAACGAGAGTCTCTCCATGCGAAAAATGCATAGGTACATTAGTTAGTTTATTGTACATTGTTAAATAAAGCATTCCTTTAAATATTACATGATATGCATTTGATAAACAAAATTCATTATGACATGAGCTCTGCCGTCTGCAAGATAAACAATTCTTATATACTGTTACACTAAATTAACCTAAAAAATTAACTATTTAAATAATTATTCTTTTTAAATTGGGAAATAAACACAGATAAAAAGTAATACTCTTTCACGATAATTTAATGTTTTGAATTTAATGCTTTTATAAATGTAAGGCTTATTCTTGCGAAATCCCTCATCAGCTATATTGTTATACGGTAATGAAATATATAGCAACTGTGACTCTGTTCATAAAAGAAAATTGAGCTTTGCTTATATATAATAGTATTGCGAGGTATATTTATGGATTGCGAAAATATGATAGTATTTCTCACTATGCCAAATTAATCAATGGTATGTCTTTCGATAATCTGCTTCAGTTTAGAACATTATAAAGTTATGCAGACATATCAACCAACGTACCTTTACAATAAGATTTCTGTGTCGCGTTCTACTCGTTCATTTAACTTGATACCAATACGGTACACTTACTTTGTAGTTTTTCATTTTTTCGGTTCGCTTGTGGAACTCTGCTTATATCGCTACGCAAAATAGGGTGCACCGAGTTGTTTAGGACTGAATTGAGACAGACAATACCTATAGCTTTTGATGGTTTTTGTTTTTTTCCCTTTCTTTTTATTTTTATTTTAACTCACATCTTTATCATTGTATATAAATATTTATTCTAACTTCATTTTTCACCTTTTTTGCTTTTCTTTACTTTTGTTGTTTTGTTACAAAGTTAATTGAATTTCATTTGAAAGGATATTCATAATTTAATTGTAGTTTTTTCCTAAAACTGTTTTTATAAGATATCGTACCTTAATGCGTTAAGCTGTTGTCAAGATAAAAATAAATTTGAAATCTAAAATTAATGTGATTTTGCAGAACTAAAACAATTTATAAACATTTATTTCATTTAATTTATTTTAAAATTTTAATCATCGGCATCCAGAAAATCTCTCCCAAAAATGAATTGTTTCCCTTAATGATGGGCCCTTCCCTAAGAATTGCACTACGTCCTCCCTCTCCTCCAAGTTACATACACTGTAGATTATCGGCAAGTTCAGATTTAGGACTTCTCCCCGCAACCGCATCATCATAGATATTTCTTCGATGCTAAGCTCATCACGAAAGTAGTTCTTCTGTAGCATAACTGACAGTTAACCGTACGATACAAGGAGTTTGAGGCCTCTTATATATTACTGCTTCTAGCTTCTTCATCGACCTTTGCAATTAACTGATACAAGTCCGTCTTAAATTTGTTTGGATCATCAGCATTGTATATCCACCCCAGTAGTACTTGCCAACACAAGCCATTCTCTGTACCGCACCCGCTTTTGGAATGGATTTCCTTCAAGGCCGCCTTTTTTGGTAGCCAATGGTCTGCCAAGCTTAAACTTCTACATTATGTAGTCCACTTGTGGCTTGAGAGTTTTCACAAAGGGCGGAGACAATGGAGCATTATCAAATAATTATGCGTATTCGACGGTTAATGAAACGTTTTCTTAATGTAGAATCGTAAAAGCTTTTAAACAGTTTTACATTAGTTACCTCCCTAAACCGGTGCAGCGTAAAACATAATGGATTCTGCTAATGCTTCAAAATTTTTTTATTTGCTGCTATGATTGACAGACTTATTGTTGAAACACATCCTTCAGGTTAGATTGATCGCCATTTTTGCTTTGGCCAATTTTTCATTTAGGTGCTTCTCCATATTGAGATTTTTTGTGGAAAGAACACCAAGATATTTGAACTGATCATTCAATCTATTCCTATCACCGCCGTTCTTAAAAATCATCACCTTAGTCTTTTATGCATTAACAGTCAGCTCCCATTGTTTGTAGTATTCATTAAGTCTATTTATCATTGATTGATAAGTGATAAAAAAGGACTGGTGGAACTTAAAAAAAAAAAAATCTTTCAAAAGAGACTAAGTTCCTTATAAGTCAAAAAAATATTAAAGTAAGTATGTTCTGAAATATTATTATCATCTGTCAAATTTTTTTCTGTCTGTTAAAACCTCCTAATGCCAAAGTCAAATGATTCTTCCCCAAGAAGAAATTGACAATTTGGAAGGGTTCAAATAAAAGTCTATAACTCAGATACAAATATTGAAATCGATAAGAAAACGATGTCTTTATGCTGCTAAAATGGTATTTTCAGACATACAAATTGTTAAAGTAGAAACAAAAAAACTATTAAAAAGTTTGAGCGCACTTTGTGTACTTTGGGTACGTTGTGTAATTTTCATTATGCTCTTACTTTCCATATTTTTCGTGATTTCTGTTATTAGCGTACTTTGCTTAATGTGCGTATTCAGCGTGACTTGCGTACTTTGAGCAAAACAGAAAAAAAAGGAACTCGAGATATTATCACGTATACTCAATCGAAATATAATGTGCAATTCTAATATTGAAGGAGTTTTTAAAGTCGGTCCAGTAGTTTCCAAGTTCCCATTGGTATACCAGTTCCCGTTTTCGTAAGAATATGGTGTGCTGAAATGTAGTCTACAAACCTTTTCAGGCTCCAAACTATCTCTGTACACAATTTCATTTTAATCGGTTCAGTATTTTTGCCGTGAAAGCGTAACAAAAATGATTAGTATAATATTAGTATTAGTAGGGATAGCATATAATATATAAGCTTCGATATCCTCGCAGCTTAATCATAAACTCGGACATATTTAATTGAAAGACTTTGTTTCAAAATTGGCTTGTTCACCAAAAATTGTTACTAAGTGTTGAAGTACAAATTCATTCCGAACATATTAGAACACTTCATCGTATGCAAACAACCTCAATACTCCTCAAAAAATTCTATTCAAAATAGATTTCATTGAAGGCCCATTTTTTTCCGCCTTCAATGAAATAAAGTGCACGCTGACATATCACTTCCTCGAGTTGACAAATTCCCCCGAACACAAATTCATAATCCCTAAAATACTCAAAATTTGTGTGTGGATCATAATTTGCGCATATTATCATCTAGCAAGCTGCACAATTCACAGTGCGATGTGATCGAATTTGAAAAACGTCTCAACTCTTAAATGGACCACGCCAGCTGGATGCGTCAACACCTGCCGTTATTTGTTGCTTCCGCCAGGGAGTCACATAATTGGCCATGACACCAGACGCGTCGAGCTATGATGATCCCACAGTGGATATTTATAAACATTATTTTGGTGTTATGTGCGTGTTGCGTGCTTTGGCCTCTGCAACTCTATTTCAATTAAATCTAAAAAGACACTTATATTCGGGATAGGCGATGGGGACAGCGACATGAAATGATTTTTAATTGGGGGTAATTGCACGTGAAGGATGGCAGCGCGAACCTGTAACGATGGGGTTACGGTCTATTGGTAAAAACAAGAGCGAAGAAATCAAACGCAAATTGAATGTAGCAGGCGTGCTTTTAAGTCTAGCAAAATAATCGCTAGAGAAGTGGGCAAATCCTGGCAAATTTTTGTGCTTAGCAAAAATTTGAGCAGACATTTGTTGTCTAGCTACCAAATGTTGGTTTTGATTGAACATTACTGCCGTCAGAAAAAGCTTTAAATATTGAAGAATCATCAAGTTTTAAAGTAAACACAAGGAAAAACAACCGAAAACGCTGTCCCTTTTAATTTCTAACTTATTTGGCTGATAGACCTGCAACGATGAATAGTTTTAATGACCAACTCACTTCTGTCGAACTCAATTTTAGCCAAACACCAGCCCTTTTTTGTGCCAATTCCAATGAAATGAAAGTTGATTTTATTAACTTGGCAACTTACGCCAAACGATCGGCCCATTAGATATGTACCAGTTGCAACACCTTTTTCTGTTGATTTTAAATTCAATTAATTCAAACCTATTCAAGCGCACTATTCTGCAAGTCTCAATTTTCGTTCCTTTGTCTCTTGGTATCCGAGTATCCCTGACTATGCTTTTGACTACAGAAAGCTGCTTCACCAATTCAGGTAGCTTTATTTTTAACCATAAAAAAAATTCAAAATAAATTTAAAAAAGAAAAAAACAAAAAAATTGAGTTATGAAATATTAACGATAGTTTCAAAAGATGAATACAAATGAATCAACGACAAAAGGAGCCTTCGCTCATATACATATGAATCTCTCATACACAGTGAGGCCAGAGAACAAGGGAAGCTAATTGCACGTTAATGCGATATTCAAGCGAACATCGTGTGCTCCTGACACATTGTCTGCCATTGCAACAGGCCAGAGAGGAGTTTTCGAAGCAATCTGAACCATAACCAGCATAAGCCAGTCCATCCTTATGTCATGTTTCTCCGTTTTCCAGGATTGTTGATTGGGGGATGCAATGCAAGTCATCATTGCTTGCTCCTATGCTTCCGCATTCCACTTTGGCTCTCATGCAAAGGCAAACGTAAATCAAAATGGTAATGTCTGCCATGGGTTCAGCTGAGATCTGAGAAGCAAGTGAATCGTTCCTTTTATGATATGTGATTCGTGGAGCATTAGATTAGTTTAACAATATGACTGCAAATAACAGGGAGTACACATCTATGGATTTGATACACGTACATGGCATGGAAGTTGTCTGCCTCTGTGACAGGTGGCAGAAGTTTACAATTACAACAGGCAAATCTATTCGAATTCTTAACAAGCGAGTGTTTTGAGTCTAGTGAAGGTGATAGACATTGAGCATGAGTATGAACACTTAATGACTTTGCTTTGACTAAAGACGGAAGAGCTGCTGCAAACACATCATGAGTCGAAATTACCATCATCATGAACCGTTTCATTGAATTCCAATGGAAACGTTCTTTTGCTAATACTTTTCAATTCAACAATTAATTTACCACGTAAATAACAGAATGTCTTGTGGGTGTGTGAGTTTTCAGATTGAACGTTGATAAAGGAGTAGATTAGCAAACATGGTCGTCTCAAGGTAGTACTTAGTTTTAAATCTCTTCAAATACCGGGTGCGACAAAAGTATGGAAACCCCTGGCAGAATATTCGTTAAAAAAAATCAAAGACCCTATATTCGACGAGGAATCCGATGGTGACCTTGAATTTGACCTTGGACGTAAACTTGAAGCCCGTATTCATTTCACATCATTTTGCACGTATTTTTTATTTCAAGCGCTGCACCTCTAATAATATCATTAACAAAAATAAAATAAAATACATGTTTTTTCGAAAAATTTTGCGCTCTTTCCAAATCTGCAATAAAAAATTGGGGTTTCCATTTGAAAAATCGATTTTTGGGTCGCTGGGGCTTCAAGGTTACGTCCAAGGCCAAATTCAAAGTCACCATCGGATTCCTCGTCAAAAAAAACGTCGGATATAGGGTCTTTGATTTTTTTTTAACGCATATTCTGCCATATTTCCAGGGGTTTCCATACTTTTGTCGCACCCGGTATATTGGCCTAGTAGAACCTACGGGCGTTGTGCTCAATAAATACTAAGAAACTGTGTAATGGAGTTGCCCACCACAGGAGGAGCTACTTCATCACTATTTGTTTAATACCTACTATCGAGCTTCCAATGGAAACTTGAAAATTTTTTTTTGTTTTTATTATAATTAACCCTTATGATGTTATAAAAACACAGTGCGAGCATTTAGAAAAACAGCAGAGGATTTGAAAGGAGACACCGATGCACGTTGCTTTTGAACCATGGTGAATCGTAATGCAGGGGAAAAACAGGGTCAGGTAGACCATTCCACATTCGTGTGGTGCAACTAAAATAAGAATCTCTATATTTGACTGTACTGCCGAAGTTGTGTTCAAGGTAAAACTTTTGAGCATTCCCAACGAGGCGTCTTTCGTTCATATGGCCGGTTTGGGAGAACCTTAATTCTCCCTCAAACCTTATTAATTTCGTACATGCGGCAGCGACAAATTAAGCTGTCAAATTATGATTACATAGCGATGCATGTACATATGTATATGAGAGTTCCTATATTGATGCCTCAAGAACGACTCCAAATTTCCATACATTTATAGTTGGCGTTGCAGAGTTCCTGCCGCTGTCGCAGCTAAAGAATCGCTTTGGTTGAAACTAATGTGGGAGACCTAGTCGGGGCATCAGTTGAACCGGTTATTAATTGATGTAAAAATCATATTGTTGGTTTGTCCCTGTAAGAGGGTTTGAAGGATTGAAAGGACCTTCCGAGGAAGACCTTTGAGAGCGATGCATATGAATCTGAGCCGTATTGCTTCGATTCGAGGCTTATGAAAATCATAAAATGGTAATCACACCTGGGACGCATATTTTAGATGAGGACGAACATAACACTTATATAAAGAGAGGGTGACAGAGGGCAGGGGTCATTAAATTCTTTTGCTCATCGCTGAATAAAGCCAAGCATTGAACTCTATTTGCTAATAATGAGGTTGATGTGCTCATTAAAATCGATGTTGGTACTAAATAGAACACCGAGGTCACGGAATCTAGAAACTTGAGATAGTGATTGTTGCGATATTGGCGAATACTAGGTGATCTTTTGCGGGAGAAGGTAATGCTTTGGCACTTGGAAGCGCTTAAACTCGGCCTGTTTTAGGACACTATAGAACAAAACTGTCGATATCTTTTTGCGAGAAGTCACCATCTGAAGCATTTTTGATGGTTTTAAGAATTTTCATATCTTCAGCAAAGATTAAAGTGTCACTGTAGGAGATTCAAGAAATTATATGAAAAGCAAGGGACCAAAAAGAGTTCCTTGTGGCACACCAGACAAAGCATTGAAAAGTTTTGATAAAACGTTACGAAATTTGACTTCAAAGGACCTATTGTTTAGGTAGAAGCTTATCCTAACAATAATTAATGTGGGAAATCCAAATGCTTTTAATTTATGTGGTATAATATTATGAGACAGTTGGTCAAACACCTTAGAGAAGTCTGTGTAAATGCATTCAAACTCGTTCCACATTCAAGGGCATTCGACCATTCGAGCATTTATGATTAAATGATAGAAGGTTGGCATTAAAATTAAAATTTATTGGATAGAAGTCTGATTCTTTTTTAGAGTTTACAAAGGACCAAAAACTTTTTGGGTCATTTTTCAGAGAACGACCCATTTAAGTGATATATGTATAGGTATTGTATAATTAGAGTAGTCTTTATTTCACTTTTTTGCGAAAATTGAGTGCGACGCCCCTTTAATCGATTCTAAAAAATTTAAAAAAAATTCTTATATATTTTTATATTGGCCCTATTTTCCTGTCATTTTTGAACTAATTAACGGAAAAACTTCGAATTAGGCTTAAATGAAGCGTCTCTGAACACTCTACAGCCACGTGTATGTTTGATAAAATTAAAATCATTCGCTTATACTCTATTGTTAACAAACAAAACGGCTGATTTCTTATTTCGCTCAATCTGCCAAAAGTAAACAACATTTTGATATGGATTATTTTTTCAATGATATCTACGGCAATTTAAATGATATAACATTAAATTAGATTTTTTTTATATATTATTTCATTTGTTATTAACATGTTATTAACGAAAACTCGATAAACAGTTTTTTTATAACAGTAGCCGTCTTTGAAGGATGATCGAAAAAACAAAAACTTTATAATGAAATAGGGTCAGGAAGGGCTTGGAATAAAAATTTGAAAAAATTAGGGAATTTTTTTTCCTGATTTAGAACCAACCTAGAGGGCGTCCCAAACTTATTTTTCCTAAGGACCACTCTATTGTATATACATAGCCAGAATACAGATTTTGAGAAAGCGTTCTGAAGTATTCCAAAAAACTTATGAATAGTTGGTGGTCAGTTGAAGAGAGAGTAGTTAAATAGCTCTTCCAAGCCTTGTTTCTTTTATTCCTTAGATCCTTTTATTCCTTGGTAAACCACGGTTGACAGAAACTAGTATTTCTAAGCAACTTTTGGGGAATTATTTTTTTCATGCTATTTTCTAAAATTGAGTAGAAGCAGGCGACTGATTCGTCAATATTTGCAAGAGTTGATATACTTTTCATACCAGCCATATATAATTTATTCGACAGCAAATCGAAATTCGCTTTTCGAAAGTCAAAATTACATAAACAGTCATTTAGATTATTAATATTTATCTCGAGAGACGGTGTTAAGTTCAGTAAAAATATCAAAAGGGGGATGAAGATCATCAATTCTAGTGGTGCCCGAAATTGATTAAAGAACGAACTTCCGTTGGCCGATTTTCAACGGTAAGCGAAAGTGCAAGACAGTGAACCGACTACGAATGCTTTGAATGAAACAACAGAGATATCCCCGCGCTAAGTTGGGAAACAATAATGATTCGTTTTACTCAATTTTCTCTTCTATTTATACATAAATTTAACGTGACTGTAAGATTAATTAAATCTTATAACGAATACAAAATCCAGAAGTTATAGCGCTTGGTATAATTTACGCGCCAGATTTAAATATCAAAGTAAAATTTTCGATTTAAAAATTTGAAGTAACCAATATAAACATGATTTTTTTTTATAATTAACGCTCACATCAAGGAGTTATGACTTCCCTTATAATGTTATAAAAACACAGTGCGAGCATTTAGGAAAATAGGAAAGGATTTGAAAGGAGACACCGATGCAATGTGCTTTTGAACTTTTGTGAATCGTATGTTTTTTAAAGTACCTAATGTAAAATGTCACAGAACTCAGAATTTGATTTGTGTAAAGGAAAAGTTTAGATTCCGAATAAATGTAAAGTGTTGATGTTTCCAATTTCAACAAACACAATCAATTGAAAGGAATTTTTAGGTCAAGAAAAATAAACGTCTCCTTGCACCTCTCCATCGATAGTAATGTAGTTTCCTTAACCGTCCCCCACAAGGCATTTTTCTATCGATTTTGTAAAATGAACTTAATATTTTGTGAATATGTTGAATACAAAGTTGATTAGCCTCGGGGCTACACGGGCAAAACAAAATGAGATAAACTAATTAAAATACCCACTCAATCTTTTTGGCCTACCTACACAAATAAACTTTTCGAGGATTAGCAGTCAACAGGTATGGAACTTTCCAGTCCAGTCAAGAAGCAATTAGAGTAGTCATTAAATTAATATCTTCGCCAAATCAATCTCAAAAAAGAGAAACCGAAGTGCGGAGAAGAAATCTAAAGTAATATCAATTAGGGTTTTTCACTCTAAAAGCACGTAAATACTTGGCACCCTACTAACATTAGTCACTTGATTGCCATTAGTATAGATGGTGGCTTTTGATGGCGGTTTGGTACCATTTTTGATCATGTCGTTACTATAGATTCCAAAAAAGGAGTGCTGAAAGTGAAAGATAGACATCAATTGTTTTCCGTTAGTGCCATCTTGAAGGTACCTATTTTAAGATGTGTTTAAAAGCCAGTTTCCGGCGTGCAAATTGGCTACGTCGCACAAAAAATATGAATAGGAATCCGACAAATTTTATATGTAGGCCGATAGACTGCCTCGCTTTGCTTGTGTGGCCGTAGGGTAGGTAAATTTTTTTGAATCTTTTCCAAACAGATGCCGATTTTTTTTAGGCAAAATACATCAGTGATTTTATATAATGATTTTTTAGAAAAACCTCTACAAAACAATTGAAAGAACCTAATTTCACGCTGTGTGAACACCGTAAAGAAACAATTACAAGAAGCTGAACCCTTACTTCTCTTGTCCTCAGTTTTCATTTGTTGATGCTTTTGAAAAACGAGATCTATCTATAATACAAGAGCATAGAGATTCTTAACTGAGCGATATGCCCACACCAATCGATTGGAGTGAAGTGTCAACATGATGTGATTTCTGGAAAGCTTCTCTAACAAAGAATTCAGTAAAAAACATTTCCTCGAATTGCTTAGAACAAAAAAGTTGCTGCCCACACCTTCATAAATTTTGTATTTTTGTTTTGTGTAAATCTACAGCAACCTGTCGTAAGGATAACATCAACATAAGGAATACATTCTACCGAAAACACTGTTCGGCTACCTACATTTTTCATTTTTGTCTATTTTTGGTTCAAAACTTCCCAAATAGAGTTCCTCGAAGTACACACACTACGCTGAGCTCGTGCTTTATGATGGTACATAGGTAGTTAGTAAAAGTTACATACGCGTTGGTTGGTTCGCGCTTCGTTTGCTATCCTGTTATCGGACCCAACCAGCCGTAAAAAATGTTTGCACAAGGCTCAAAACGAAATAAGATAAGCACGATATCCACTTCTCGTTTTGGAACGATTCGCAGCACACCATGAGTAAACGCACACCACCACCCATCAGCCATCACAATACCACCCCCACGCCCCACCCCACTCTCGCCCACCCCATCACGAACATCATTCAGGGCTATATCCAAAAGCATTGTACACATTGACCAATATTTTTCAATCACAGCCCCCGATGTTATTTTAGAATTCATTCGAAATGAAATCAAAATTTCATCAGATTCAATTTGAGTTTGTTTTCCTTCTGGAAAGGGGAATGCTGTTTCATTTCCCAAAGAGACGGCCGGCACTGACGCCGTTCAACATTTATAGCAAAGCAACGAGATGATGATAGAAAGAAGGCTCAACTACCCGAAAAGTGAAAAAATAAATAAATGCCTGAGGTGGATGAAGAACTCCTTTAGTCCGTATCCCATGTTTGTATCTATATATGTACCTACCACCCTATTCGTTGCGGTCACATCACAATTCGATGAGCGTGTGGTTGCTGGTTGTTGGATTGGGTGGACAGCAACAAAAAACTTTAAAAAAAAGCCACACATTTCTTATTTAGCATCCGGTTGGGATAAAATCGGTCTAAAAATCCATTAAAGAACCGCATGTATGTACTGTACATGTACATACAGTTGTATTACCATAACCAACAAAATGTCCTTGCGCTAGAGAAAAAGAAAACAAAAAACAAACGAAGTACATACACTTGGTTGAGCTGTTTTGGATGGAGATCAGATCAGATCGGATTGGATCAAGTGCATGGATATTAGATTTGGGGAGGAACGATACGCTATGCCTACGTAACTCTTAGACATCACTGCCTTAGTTGTGTTGTCGTCCGGGGTGCCATGGAGACATCTAATTGGAAAAGGGGTTAACATGAGGGTTCATTTATTCCAGATTATGCTTTTATATCAAACAACAACTACTGCAGAGGAGTAGGTAAGGTACCTCAACCTTGACAAAAAAAACAGAGTCTTTTGCTCTTTTTGCTATGACTGAATAGGCTGACAAGACTGGTGATGGCGTGGCGACTGGCGATAACACGACTCACAAACAGGAACGGACTTAGTCAACAGCAAAGCAGACAAGTGTTACAACTTCTCTTAGACCGCGTTTCCATTTGCAAGCATACTCGCGGAAGTCTTGCAGAAGTTTCTTGCACTCGCAATAAATGTCTTGCAAGAAGCTCGCTCATCTGTCGCAATTTAATGCAGTGGTATCTACGCTGGAGAGTCATTAATGTCGCAAGAAATTTGGTTATTAATTTAAAATTGTGAAGTCATGGCGAGAATACGCCAAGGTTTAGGAGCTGCAGTTACAATTTCTTGGATCAGAAAGAAAAAGCGATCAACTTTGGTGCGCGATTGGATTTTGAGAAGATCGGAAGCTGGTGTCTTCTATTTTCTATAATTTACTAAGCGAACTAAACAAGAAGACGCTCAACAATATTTCAATCTCACTTGGATGACCCCAGTTTAATTGGAAGTTTTGTTATGAAAAGTGGCCCCATTTTAGTTTAGATTAGATTTAGATTAGATGAATCTTTATTGTAACATAAAATAATAAATAAGTACGATTTTTAAAGATTATAAAGCATGGCTATTCCGTCTGCCGTTTTCTAAAAAAAAATTACATTTAGAGACCACAAATTAAGGTTAATTAAAGTTTATTTACAATTTTAAGTAATGGAAACCAAGACAAGAAATCAAAAAAAGTTAAATAAAAAGTAAAGATTAAATAATTAATAAAGTACCATTCCAAGCACATATTACAATTTTTCAGTTTTACATATTTTATTACAGTTTCAAAACAAAAAGCAGATATTATGTTTTAACAGAAAAAATAACAGTATTCTATAAAATTTCATAAACGCAAAGAAAAAAAAAATGCAAGATCTAGAAATAGAGCTAAAACTAAAAATGTGAAAATTGATTTAAATTAACAAAAACGGGCTTTTAGTTTAGCTAAAACAATATTATATGCAGTGTGTATTACTCACAACAAATTCAAATGTAAAATTTTGCGTGAGAAATATATCGTACCAGCAACTTCCATCCAGATTCTCTATTGAGAACAGTGACAAATTTGTCATACGTAAGATAACTCTTATTGAAATAAAATCTTCGAATTTCTTGTAAAATAGGACATATTGCTAGAAAATGATAGACGTCTTCATTTTGGTTCAAATTACATAATCCACAAATGGGATTTATATCACTGCGATATGGTCTAAAATTAAGTTCAAAAGTTTCCGTTCTGATTTTAAATATAAGGCTCATATCAGATGCAGAAAGCTCCCTTCTAAAATAATTGTTTTCGCCTAGGTTTAAATTTAAAGTCTTATATATAGCCCTAGAAGTAGACTCCCTAGCCTTATCAATATGCATCTGATACCTCCGCTCGTCTACTTTCGCAATGCAATTGTAGAAAATATTTTGCCATTCACCTACATTGTTTGGGCTCAAATTTAAAGGAACACCATGTTCCAAAGCAAGTTCTTGCCAATTCTTAAAAGGAGTATAACCACACCAAAGAGAAACAAGCAGTATTCTTTTGTGTAAGTTATTATCAGCTCTTTTTATAACTTTGGTAAAAAAGTCAGCACTAGCCTTCAAGTTTTGTATAAAAATCTGAGGTAAACCGAACTCAACATAGATAGCATAGTTTGGAGTATTCGAGGGCAATTTGAATATTCTTTTGAAGAAATATTTTTGGATTTTTTCAATATCATCCATCCATTGATAACCGTAAACTTCGTTACCATAGCAGAAACAAGTGTTAATTGTGGCGTTGAAAACTTTGAATTTTGACGTCTCGTCCACAAAGGACTTCGAAAAAAATTGTGACCACATTGAATTAACTGCTGATTTGGCTACAGCCAGTTTATTTTTTATATGAGCATTGATACTCAAATTATTCGAAATAACGAAACCAAGATATTTAAACTCATTGACTACTTCGATGCTGGTGCCCTCTAATGTCCAGGACCTTGAGTTTCTTTCGGACCGAGTTTGGTTTCGGAATATCATTATTTTAGATTTAGCAGAGTTTATTTTTAGATCCCATTGATCGCAAAACACCTTAAGTTTGTTAATTTGAAGCTGAAGTGTCACTGGGTTGTCAGCAAAAATGACGAGGTCATCAGCATATAATAACATTTTTATGAATACATCGCCAAAGTAAACTCCCCCTGGTATATGGTTCACAATGTCGTTTATAAACAAGGCGAACATTAACGGACTTAAAACACATCCCTGTGGAACGCCCGCATTTTAAAAATGCAGGACACTCGATTCCGTGATTCAATATCAACGATGGACAGACTCTTCTTGACGCTGAGATTTTTAACGTTTTTTTTAAACATTCCATATATACGGATTACACTCGTAACGTTCAATTGCGAGACAATTCACGTATTCTCTTTTAACCAACCAGCCGCGAGTGCGCTATAAACGAAACTATTTCGATAAGCTGCAAGAACTGTCGCGAGTCAATGGAAACTTGTTTCAACCTGCAATTTATTGCACTCGCAAATACTCGCAAGAAGCTATGCAAGAATGCAAGGACTGTCGCGATCGAACTTGCTTCGCAGTTTCCACTTGCAACTCACTGTTGGACAAACTTTCAGACATTTCTTGCAGAAGTTTTCTTACAATTCCTCAATTTCTCTCTCTCTCTCTCTCCTTTTCTCTCTCTCTCTCTCTATCTCTGTCTCTGTCTCTGTCTCTGTCTCTGTCTCTGTCTCTGTCTGTCTGTCTGTCTGTCTGTCTGTCTCTCTCTCTCTCTCTCTCTCTCTCTCTCTCTCTCTCTCTCTCTCTCTCTCTCTCTCTCTCTCTCTCTCTCTCTCTCTCTCTCTCTCTCATACAATAAACTTCCAGTGCTATGTCTAGTTTCGACATCCCTGCAAAACTCGGACGACTGTGCAGGATGACTTTGGATAATTCACACTGCCCCGTCAAAATCGTTTTAGAACTCATCGAGACCTTTGATGTACAATAAGGACTTAGGAAAGCCGATAAACTTTTATGCGATTTCCTCAACTTCATACTTGAAAAGATTCTACAAAACTCAGGCAGCAGTCTGTACAAATACTCGCTTACGCAGACAATGTTGACGTGATGGAAAGAAGAAAGCTTGAGGTGCTTTTGCGATAATTGAAATAGAAGCTGCAAAAATGAGTTTGATGGGGAATGAGGTTAAAGCGACACTAAACATCGACGAATTAGACAAAAAGTCACAATAGACAAACATAACTTCAAGGTAGTACAGGATTTCGTCTACCTAGGATCCGCTATAGACACAGAGAACAACATCAGTGCGGAGATCAAACGGAAAATAACGCTGGCCAACTGTTGCTTCATTGGTGTAAGAAGGCAATTGAGAAACAAAACCTTCTTTATGAAAACCATGGTAACCCTTCATAAGATGTTGGTTGAGGCTCAAGTTCACCCCGAACTGTATTACTTCCCTAAGTAATTAAGGAAGTATATATTTATGCGCTTTCAATATACAGATTTTCTTTGACTTCTTTTCTCTCATTATTTCTCTCTCTCACTCTCCTCCCCAACCCTCCCCGTCTCTCCCCTTCTCTATCCCTAACCTAACCCTATGGCAAGTTAGTATATAGTATGCACTATGGAATTATATCTCTTTCTTTGACTTTTTATCTCTCACTATGGCTCTCTCTCCTCTCTTTCCCCCTATATTCCTCTCTCTCCTCCTATCTCCACTTCTAGCTCTCTCTCTCTCTCCCACTCTCTCTCCCTTTGTCTGTCTCTGTCCCTCTCTAACTTTTTCTCTTCTTTTCGCTCCCCGTTATTTCTCTCTCTCTCTCTCTCTCTCTACTTCTGTATTCCTCTCTCTCTCTCTCTCCTTCTCTCCCTCTCTTGCTCTCTCGTATTTTTGCCTTGTCTTATGTATGCCCTACCAATCCACCTACGCCATTGCAAGTCTTGAACCTAAAATTCCCGGAATCCAGATCGTGGTGCTAAAAGTTTCCACTTCGAAAATCAACTTTGCCAGTTATAAGGCCCAGATACATTAAGAGACCGCATCTGGTCAAACGTATGCTTATGATGAGGATACTGGCTACGCCAACGACGACAACGACGACAGCGACGACGACGATGATGATGATGTTGATGAACGGTAGCGCTCTAAAGTCTAAAGCATCACAGTTTAGTCTTTCGTTGAAAAAACCCGTCTGAGTGTGAAGAAGTGCAACGTAAATTTGCCTGCATCCCTTTGATTAATGTGCTGGCAAATATTGTCTGATAAAATACAAGGATACGGACTGTATGTCTGTGCATGGACTTTAATCCCATACTCACCCACATACAAACTCTCTGAAAGACACACATCCACTGCACTAATGTGAGTGCCACTGACTGTTCCTTCTTTTGTTCCGCACCTATGCTCGTTTTCGAAAATTGATTATCTCGCAGGTCGTATAGCTTGTGTTTTCTTCTCATCTTTTTTTTTATTTCTCATATAATTCTCTTTTTAGGTTTTTCATGTTAGTTGGGCTTGTTTTTTGTTTGGGGTTGAATATGAAGAGCACAGGTTCATGTCATTAGACGATTGCGGTTTTATCTGTTCCAAAAAGGATAAATGGGTTCTGTGGGTTTGTATGGCGATGATAGCTGCAGACTACACATTTCTCCAAATCGTGGGTATATTTTCATATCTACTTTTGTTGCTATCCCTTTGGGTAGCTATGGCGGAACGATTTTGTTTTGAATATTTTGGGAGTTTCACCCTCAGTTTTAGACGCTGGAATATTATGTTTGTGATGCTGCGGGCTCTGGTTGGGAAAGTCTTTAACAGTGGTTTTTCTTGCCGGAATAAGTATGTATAGAAATGTTCATAGAACCACTTGAAGTTAATTTAATTATGTGATTAAATAATGCGAGTGCGGTAACTAACTTGTCCATTTTTACCTATAGTTTGGAAAACGGAAATCCTGCTCAGTATTTGCAAACGCATGACGAGCTAAGTTATTACTATCGTGTTGGCCTTGATGATTGAGCAAAGAAAATAGTGTGGGAGATGAGTTGACAGACTGAATCAAGAAAGACATCAGCATTCAGCATCTCAAAGCAATGAAGTAGAGGTGATGTCGGATGGCCAGCTTCTAATCATTGAATCAACACTGACTCACTCTAGAAAAATTAGCAAGCTCTTTTTGTTCAAGAGGATCAGTATAGGATCCGGTCTTCTGGGTCTAAAAGTCAGGAGACGATATATAATACTTACCTTGAACGGAACCTCCGTCTTTGAAATTGCATTATTATTATGCAACCGCCCATTCAGCCGAGATACCTAAAGTCGCATTAAAACTACACGGAAACTCAACTTAACCAAGGTTACCTTGTATAACACCCTTATCATACCAGTCCTCTTTTACGGCGCGGAAGCATGGACCTTATCGAAAGCAGATGAGGAAACCCTTGGTCGTTTCGAAAGAAAAATTCTCCGAATGATCTTTGGTCCCGTATGCGAAGGCAATGTGTGGAGAATAAGATACAACAACGAGCTGTATGAGCTGTACCGCAACATGGGCATAGCCAGAAGAGTACGCATCGCGAGGCTACGATGGTTGGGCCATGTAGAGCGGATGGACCCAAACGCTCCGGCTCGTCGGGTTTTCGAAAGCACATTGCAGGGAAATCGCGGAAGGGGAAGACCTCGTCTTAGGTGGCGCAATCAAGTGGATGAAGACCTCAACCGACTTGGAGTGCGAAACCCGAGAGAGCTCGCCCGAAATTGTTATAGAATTATGTTGGTTTATACCAAGGTTCACCCCGAACTGTAATGCCCACCTAAGTAAGTAAATAAACTCAACTTTGGAGCGAGTCCATTATTCTTTGTACTACGATATGATAAAAGTTCTGTTAAATCTGCTGCCCGCTTAGACCCGACGGATTTTTGGTAAAAATATGAGAGGGAAGTCACGGAAGAGGAAGACCTTGTCATAGAGGATCTCAACCAGCTTATGGCATAAAAATAGTTCAAGTTAGCTGTTCCAAATAATTCATTTAATCGAATCAAGAATGATGAAAGCCTTTGTTCCTGCATTTTTCGAAAAGAGTCCAAAAAGGTACCATAGGCAAATACTATGTAGCTCACCAGTCAACAATGCTCTTCCTCCGTGTCTTTTCACACTGCTGAGTGATTGAGGAATTCCAGCTTGGTCAGATAGCACAAACTATGCGCTTTATGTATGTAGATATACCAGGATATGCCTACCTCCATCCAAAAATTTCAATGACGACCTTTACCAACCCTTAACCCCTATAAATTCTGCGGCCCATTCATCCATTTTATTTTTGGTTTTGTTAAATTCATCAAAGCAAATAAACGAATGTATGTGTACATGATATCCATTGTTCCTGTCCAGGAGGATGTTGGCAGATAAAAATTAATCGAAAATGAAAGGAAACCCAGGTCCCAGGTAGGTATACAAATTCCATATTCGATTTGGTGCGCCCCAGCTATCATAGTCGCATGCACTCAGATAGATACGAGTTTATTGTGTTAGTATCATGTCCATCGATACATCACAATTCACATTTTTACTTTACTATTTTCTATTTGATCAGCATTTTTTCATCTTTTGTTTTATGATGCACCAGCAAGAGGCCTTGTCATATTGTCCTGATGATTGAACAATTGAATAAACATTACACGAATTATTTATTGTTTGTTTTTAATTAAAAATTAAATTGATTTTTACTCCCACAAAGTTAACTGTAGAGATACGAGTGTGCAGATACTCTGGGTAGGCAGCAGAGAAGGATGACAAATTGTTTGTTTAATCCAAAAGGCGCACGGGCCTTATGATCTCCAGCAGCACTGTTTTATTTACCTATACACTTTTTTTCTCAAATTGTATACCCAAATAATTATTATATTTAATATTTGTTGATATAATCCACAATTTTTAAAATAAACTGAATATTTAATTGAAATGATTTATAAGGTGAATATGAGCGTGTCACCTGGATTCAGCGGTCATCCCTCAACAAACCCAAGTGCCTCCGGATGCAAAGAGGAAAATATATTTTCACATATACCTACCTATACTCGTTCATCACAGCCATTCTTAAGTAGGGGTATATCATTCACTAATTTGCAAGCCATGCCAGCACACACAAATTGGACAAAAAAAGGAACTCCATTTTGCATTATGTCAAAATGATGGATTAGATGAACCCAACCTCTTTACGAGGACATAGCGAAAAATTATGGAAAAATTACAAATTACAAGTAGCAAGCGGTTGATGTGGGGTTTGGTTTAATGCTCCTTCGCCTTCATACAGAAAGTTTCTTCAACCTCAAACCAGTCTGTCCACCATGATGTAGAGTTCGTTGGTTGGCATTATTATTTCTTGCCATCTAAATGAATGTATTGTTGTAATATTCATTCATCCTGCCATCCGTCTAAATGAAACGTTTTGTATGTTGGTTAGTAGAACAGAGCGGAAGTTGAATAGTTAGGAAAAGAATGATAGCAGCCATTGAAGCACTCCCTTTTATTTGTCAACGACATTTCTGGGAATATAGTTTCAAATGACAGCTCATTTTTTCCTCAAATTTCGTTTAGGAGATATTAATTCAGAACTTGATTAGGTATGATGGTTGTGGTAATTTTAAGTTAAAGACACACTGCCATTGGGTTAGTGCAGTAAATTTATGTTTCAGTTTTTCGTTCTTATTCGGTTATGTATAAGATTTTCATACTCTTATTGTGGCACGTGAATGCTTGCTTTTATGGAAAAAGTAGACAAATAGATACTTCTTTTCTTCTTCTTCTTCTTCTTCTTTTTCTTCTTCTTCTTCTTCTTCTTCTTCTTCTTCTTCTTCTTCTTCTTCTTCTTCTTCTTCTTCTTCTTCTTCTTCTTCTTCTTCTTCTTCTTCTTCTATTTCTTCTTCTTCTTCTTCTTCTTTTTTTTTCTTTCTTTATTCTTCTAACACAGTTGTCGTTGCTAGTCGCATAACTGAAATTCATCGGCCTTTTGGGCTGACAAATGAAGAGATTACAACAACGGTCACAGACATTGGTTCTAACTTCGTTAAGGCTTCTCGAGAGTTTGGAATAAAAACTTTTGATACTTTCACAGAAGGTAAGGCTTTTGTTACTTTCTCCCGTACACCCTACACTTATAAATAGACCTGCCTTTTATTGCTTTCAGGCGATAGAACTTTGTCTACAATTATTGAAGATGTCTTCAACGCAAATGGGAATGCTTTCGATGATGTATCTACATAACGACGAAGCTGACCTTTTTGACAAAGAGGATGATATTGTAATACTGTTTTCCATTAGACGAAAAGAACCGTCCAATCCGGTAGATGCTCCTGGACGCACCTGGACGGTTCTTTTCGTCCAATGGAAAACGGCTTCGTAGTTATGTACCTACATCGTCGAGAGAATTCCCATTTGTCCGTCCAATCCGGTGGATGCTCCAGGACGGGAATTGACATTAATCTAGATCCAAACACCGACGTAAGCAAGGCTTTAAGTTTGGCAATGCAATTGACTCATTCAGGTATCATAGCTTCGAGGAAAGAAACAAAGACCGGCGATAACCCGATGAAACAGTTTGCGGAAATTTTTGATTTCAAGGTAAAAATAATAGCGTTCGAAATAATGAGTATTTTTTAGGCCATTCGGAAGCATTTCTGAACGCCAAGGCATATTTATAAAACTTTCACTCTTTCAGCAGCTGTTGAAAGGTTTGTTCGTACATTACGCTGTTGGAAAATACAAAAAAAACAATACAGGGAAATGAGCAGTTTGAGATGAGGGTGCTTTGCAAAGTTAATGCACAAAAAAATGTTGGCATGTTCAACTTTTGGCTGATAGGAGCGGCAACTTAAAAAAAAAAAAAAAAAACTTCTGCAAGTAGTATTCAGTAAGCACTTTCTTTCAACGTTTGTTGCTAATATGTTAAATAGGTTTAAAGTTAAAAGTTAGGCTCAAACCCAATGTTTACGGTTTCTTATAGCTGCGTGCTGATAGAAACTGCCAAGCAGTTACCGATAGTGTGACTGGCTGGCAGCCGCTGATTACTTTTGCTATTGTCAGATACAGGCTGGTAAGAGAACTGTGTGACTACTCTCGGATTCTAACCCCAGATACAAAAAAGCGATTGCGGCTTTCACTTGAATCAACTTTGAAATCGGAACAAAATAAGGAAATTCCTTAGCCCCAAAAAATAAAATATGTATGTACAATCAAAATTCGTATTTTGAAATTTACTTAGACTTGACTTAAGCTTCCTTGATAAACCCTATGAGTTGTCAAAAAAATATTGGGTGTCCAGTTCTCAAAAAACACTAAACCGTAAAATCACTGAATTACTGAAACGAAAACCTATTGCTATGCGAGTTGAGGACAAACAGAGGGCTCAAAAAACACTAAGTTTGACATTCAGGTCGAGTTTAAGTTTTAAAAAGAATCCTTTGTGGCGACCATAGTGGAACCCCTTGGCTTCAACAAACAAAGATTTAAACTCACGACGACTTCACAAAATCAAAACCAGAGTCAAACTAATCAAGACCAAGTCCTGAATAGTAAAAGACATAACTCAATAAACACAACTAAAAACTGAACCTGAAGCTATTTAGTTGGGATTTCAAGTAAGACTCATCCCATTGAACACGTAACATAAAATTTTCTATATGTATGTGAACAAAAATAATAATCAAGGCATTGAATTTTCAGTTAAGAAAAATCTCAAATAGTCAAGATATTATGAGCACAAACAGCTGACGAAAGAGTTGTTTCAACGTTTGCAATGCCAGCGTTTGCCCTGTTCTCGCCACAAAGCGAGTGAATTCTTTGTACATATGTCAAATTTAGGAGCGAAATCATGGACATTTTTGACATCTCTTATGATTGTAAACGAATTTTGGGTCAACCTTGGGTAATGTTTAACGAGCATTACGAAGTAAAATTTTCTAATTTTTTTCCAGACAGCTTTGAACCTTACAAACTCTGATCTATATCTTCTATCTAACTCTAAAGTATGTAACTTTGTCTAACTCTGAAGAAATTTTTGAAAAATATCCGACTTATTCGCTTAATGAAAGTTATTTTAAGTTTGTTTCTCTGTCGTATTGATCTCATATTGAAAAATGTATTACAAAGTACGAGTATTTAAATCTCTTATCCTAAAAAAAATGTTGGGCAGCTTTTATTAAAAAAAAAAATACTTTAAAGACCTAAACTACACCAACACATTCCCAACAAGAGGAAAGTGAAGAAATTATATTACAGTTTGTACACACACAACATCATGCTGATCATGTTGTGGCATAAAAAAAGAAAACTGTCAAAGAGTCATAAATAATATCTCCTCAATGCCACCTCTACTCAAGATGTTAAAAAATATAATTTTGATCTATGCTTGTTGTGGGACACTCATGTTCACTAATTGGGTCTAACGATGAGGAAAAGGAAAGGAGTGCATTTTTATAACACACTCTTTTTAATGCGGGCATCAGCATCAGTCATTTGAATAAATTATTCACTATTTTAAGAAACACGATGTGGATATTTCTAATAAAAAAAAGAAATAGTAAACACCCAGCCCAGCTCATGTTGTGGATACATTCGTGGTAAAATAGACGCCTTCTGTTCGGAGTTGATGAACTGCACTTAAATTACATTGTGACGCCTGTCATTGCCCGCGTACCCCAGTTGCAAGTAAAAACTTTCATAACAATTTAGTAATTTGTTTTATGATTGATGGGGTAATACGAAGAATGTTTGAGAAAAAAATATTAAATATAATTTAATTTATTCTCGGAAAATCTTGAAAATAGCTAATAAATCATAATTCCGTTTTAGTTCCTCCTAAATATAAGAATAAGAACCACTTATAATATTTATACTTGGACTATGCAAAATGTCTTCGGAGTTCCAACATGAGGGGAACTTTAAATGTTGAAGAACAATTCAATCCCAAGGAAACATATCTCCAAGGTTGACAACTCAACCGAACACATGTAGGTATGAACTATACTTATTGCAGAATTCGAACAAGTGCAAGAAAGACAATTAAGGTTATTGCAGTGTTTAACTTCATCGAGCCGGATAATTAATTTGAGCAAACCTCTCCTTTGATCGGAAAATGGGAAACACCACTTATGTATGTACTCGTCATTATTGTCAATGTGCTCCTTAGTAGGATATGGGATACTTGGGCCTGGGAATTCTGAGCGAGACAGAGAGAGGTATAGTCTAGAGTGAGACATGTAGTAGGTATGGTTTCTATTGAGTATTTTTTATGGTTTTTTGTTTTAGATTTCGCTGGCGCCCGGAAGTGGTTGATTTTTTTTTTATAAGTTTGGAATTTGTATACGCCGGTAGGTGAGGTTCATAGGAATGTTTTTTTTGGTTTTGGCTGTACGTTAGAGAATTTGGTCACGTCCGATATTTGGTTGGGCATAGATTGTGTATAAGCAACTCGTTTTACAGCTTAGCATGAAAGGTCGTTGTCATGTGGTTGTTTTACTCTATACCGTAGGGTAAGGATGTGAGATGTGACCCATGTTCGAATAGCGATCGCTTATCGACAAAATCCATGATCAAAGTTGAAATCGAGTATCTGTGTAGCACAGGAAGGTAAAATAAACCAATACTCTTTGTGAGGAAAGATGATGATGGCAAAATAGAGGAACAAACGAATAGGTTTTTTTTGTATTAGATTTCACTGGCGATTGGTGATGGTTGGATTTTTTTCTTGCAATTTGGTGTCATTCGATATTTGTGTGTACATTTTACACCTTAGCATGATAGGTCTTTGGTATGTTTTACTCTATGCCAAAGAGTAAGGATGGTTTTTTCTTGAAAGGAATTATTATAAGGTTTTCGGCGTTGAACAAAGGATAATAAAAGCGTCTAGAGGCACGTGGACAATTGGTAAGGAAAAAAATTTAACCTGTGTGTATTTTGAACAATACATACGATCCGTTGATAGATCTTAGAACGAGGATGAGAGATTTTGGTAATTTGTTAATACTTGACGATAGAGAATTTTATCACGTTCGATATTTGTTTGGTCATAGATTGGGCATGAGCATGAAATTTTACAGATTAGCATGATAGGTCTTTGGTATGTTGTATTATATGCTATAGAGTAAGGATGGTGATTTCTTGAAAGAAATTATTTTAAGGTTGTCGGGGGTTGAACAAAGTCCCCGAAATAAAATGGTGATTGTAAAGTCAGCTTGAGGACGGATTCAATTTTGTGTGTGAGTTTTGCCCTTACATAAAACAAGCTGCAATTGCATAGTAAGAAGAATCAATTTATGATGTGGATGACATAAAAAAATTTTACCTACATAAATTAAAAACTGTTTTTGGTCTTGGCTGTACGCTAGAGAATTTGATCACGTCCGATATTTGGTTGGACATAGATTGTGTATGAGCATCACCTAAGCATGATAGGCCTTTGCTATGAAGTTGTTTTACTTTATACCATAGAGTAAGGATATGATGACCCATGTTATGATTTTTCTTAAAAGAAATTATTATAAGGGTGCCGACGCACGGTCTGAACAAAGGGAAATAATAGCGTTTAGAGGCCCATGGACAAATGGTAGGTTGAAGATACTTACGATGGCATGAGAGTAAAGGAAAAATGAAAAGTATTGTTGTGTCTAGTGCGAACATTAGACACGATCTGTTGATAGATCTTAGAACGGGGATGTGAGACTTTGTTAGTTTGTTGATACATACTTACTTTGAGATATAGGAACAGGTAGGACTGAGATTGGGATATGAGAAAAGAAAATAGAGACAATATAGGCAAAGTTGTTTTCTATTGAGTATTTTTTATGGTTTTTTTGTTTGTTTTAGATTTTGCTGGCGCTTGGAAGTGGCTGATTTTGTATAAGTTTGGAATTTGTGCGACGGTAGGTGATCGTAGTGAGAATATTGTTTTGTTTTTGGCTATAGGTACGACAAAGAATTTGGACACGTCCGATATTTCATTGCGCATAGATAGTGCATGAGCAAGTCGTTTACAGCTTAGCATGAAAGGTCGTTGGTACATGTGGTTGTTTTACTCTATACCGAAGGGTAAGGATGTGAGATGTCACCCATGTTCACATAGCAATAAAATCGAAAGGGGGTTGTGAATTTGAAACTCAACTAAGTTATTTAAAAGATGAAGAGTTAAATTTCTTAAACATGAGCCCACTGAAAATCATTACGAAGAAGTCGATGAACAAAAAACTCGCAAATTCTTATCACACAACCTAATAGGTTTACACTTACTTTAAGTGGGGGACACTTCACATTTAACTGCAGATTATTTTGCTCCTCTGAACATAGATCAGAGCTATGTGTGTGGATTGATTGATTTACAAACATATAATTCTATACCTAATGTCGATGAACGGAACAATTTATTTCATGTAGGAGAGCATGTCATTGAAATTCCTGTAGGGTCCTATGAAATCGATGACATTGCACAATATATTTCTGAACAATTGTTATTTGCTTTTATTTATCTTATAAATGTCCACTGTCCAATTGAGAGTACATCCCTCCTCCGAAAATTTTAAAATTGTTTATGACAATGGTTGGGGTCAATTTGTTCTACTTATTCTATTAAAGGTTGTAGGTATAGTTTATCTAAGTATGTGTAAAGGCTTTATTTAAGAATAGTTGTGTGATTGTAGGCGAATGATGCCTTAAGTGAACTTGTTATAGAATTTCATCAAATCATGAAACGTCTTGGATTGTCCAATTAGGAGTACACCCCCTCCTCGGAAACATGTTTAAACTTGCTTATGTCTTGTAGCCTGTCCTTGTAGTAAGGAATGTTTGTACAGCATTTGACATCACCTACCTCGTAGTATGCATATGAGTAGGCATGATCGAAGGCCACTAGTTGAGGTTGATGTTGTTGTATTTGTGGTATGTCTTTCATTGGTTGATGAAGTGGAATTACAGAAGACGTCGATGGAGTCTGTGTCACGGGCATATTTGTATCCACATCATCAGCAGCAAAATATTCAGACTCCATGTTATTCCCTAGTTTAAAGTTGAAGAGCCTGTGAGAATAAGTAAATATAAACATGCATTTGAAAGTTAAAAATATCAAAAGTTCAACTTTCAAATCCTGTCACCTATCTCTTAGAATATTTTCAAGGTCATCCTGTAAAAATTGGTTTCTATGAGCTGGAACTACAAAAAAATAAGTTTCCCGATAGGTACTTATCTTGTAGAAAAAGTGATTCGTAGGAGAAAAAATAAAGTTTTTGTAAAATGGATTGGTTTTCCTTCTGAACACAACTCTTGGATATCAGCACATCTACAAACTCATTTATGATATTTCTTTAAAAAAAAAAAAACACGTAAATTGTATACATTAATAAGAAATATTTATTTTTCAAACATGTAATTTTTTTTTTTTTTTTGTCATTAAAGTGAGCTTCATCGTGGTTGTTTATAATGTGTTTATTACTATTTGTACTGTCGATGAATTTTTTTCGAATGTCTCTAATTGAAATTGAAAATATGTTCTAAGTTGATTACATACTCCATCAACATATTTCTTTGAAGCTGCATCATCACTTTCTTCGGGGGATCTTGAATATTTTAATCGATTCCTTTTTTAAATTATAATCATCGTTATCAGTTTTTGTCAAATCCTTCACCAGCTGGACCAGGCAACCCTCTTTCTCCTTTCAATCCTATAGGACGATGTTCACCTTTCACTCCACTGGGTCCAGGTCTCCCTTTCACTGTTCTATTTCAAAACCGTCCAAATTTATCAATACTCATATTGTAGTTAATTATTCAATTATGTCTGCTTCTTTTAGCTCTTCGATAATTGAAACAATTTCGTTAGAGTGATTATTGTGTCCGGCTTGTTGTGATGCAATAAGAAGTCTTAAACGATCTACGAGTTCGTTTGGATTGGCCCAGAAGAAATCTTTCTTATTATTTGATAATTGCATCAAGCCAGAACCGATTGAAGGTGAAGTGACACCAGCATTATTATCATCATTTAATAGCTTACTTATGATTTCCCTGTATTTATATCCTCTATGACCTAGTATCTGGTTTCTAGAATCGTAAGACCTTCTGTAAGCATTGGTATTATACATTATATCTATATACGCTTTTAAATCTTCTTTACTATATAAGGAAGTGTTAGGTTTTTTCTTGAATATTAGTTCAAACAAACCCTTCGTACCGTTATATGTCTTATTATTGATTTTTAAATCTTTTCCTCGAATTTTTAACTCTTTGTTCCCGATTTGTAGTTTACCATTGTTCAAATGAACTCCATACACTTCGTCAAGGGATTTTGAATTATTTATCAATAAATCTACATATGACTGAGGAATTTCTTCAAATTTTTGTCTTAATTGCAAACCAAAGTTGCGAGCAAGACTTCTTCTTCGCACACGATCACTTCTACTAGTTCTGTTTCTAACTGACGTTGGCTTGGACGTTTTAGGGGTTGATTCACTCATGAGTGAAGAACTAGTGTTCTTAATATTGGGTGTTCTAAATTCATCATTAACATCCTCATCATCATAGTCATCGTCATCGTCATCATCATCATCATCATCATCATCATCATCATCATCATCACCATTTTCATCATCATAATTCAGTTTTATTTTCTTGTGCGGAGACTCAAAATGATGCTGTTGTTGGGGTTTTTGCGAATGTTTTCTTTTTGTGTGTTCTATTATATCTTTAAGAGGTTTCGTAATAGGTTTGAAAGTTTCTTCAAGTTGAAGTTCGAGCGCTTCTTTCCCCTCTCTCAGAGCTTTATATTTTTTTCGTAGAGCATCAGTAGTCTTAATAAGCTCTTTTGTTAAATCTTCATTAATTTGCATCATAGTGTAGATGTTGAATTATAGAATGTAAATAATTATAAACTGTGGTGATCTGCTTTTAACTGTATCAGTTTGAGCACTGTATACCTTCGAACTGATGCAGTACGACTGTTGATCGTGACTGTAGTTAATCTCTTTTATAGTTTTAGGAAACAGACAAAGCTTTTCTATAACGACCATTATTACGAGGGATCTTTTATTAAATCTTCATTTATTTGTATCATAGTGAAGATGTTGAATTATAGAATGTAAATAGTTATAAACTGTGATGATCTGCTTTTAACTGTATCAGTTTGAGCACTGTATACCTTCGAACTGATGCAGTACGACTGTTGATCGTGACTGTAGTTAAACTCTTTTATAGTTTAGGAAATAGACAAAAAGTTTCTATAACGACCATTATTACGAGGGCTATCCTTGTCAATAACTAAAAAAAACCCATACGAAGCATTCCAGCATTCAGAACACACCCTTTGAAATGTTTGAAACGTCATATCCGAATTTTGAAAATATTCTAAGAGATAGGTGTTAGTGGTACCCGTGGTGTGATGGATAGCATGTCCGCCTGTTAATCCAGAGGTTCGAGTTCGAACCCCAGCAGAGGCAAAAATGTTTTTTCCACGGGTATAGCCTTTCGCGAGGAATTGGCAAGTCCTCCGCTAGTATTCATTGCCTTGAAAAGCTCTTTCTCGATTAGCCGTTCGGAACCGGCAGAAAATTGTAGGTCCCTTCCATTCCCTCACAAGGCATGGTTGTGAGAAATGCACTAGACCCAGGGGCTCCTCGCTCTATTGCGCCACCCTATTTTTTTTTTTTTTTTTTTAGGTGACATGATTTGAAAGTTGACTTTTGATATTTTAAATATTTCTGTGGTCCAATTAGGTGTATATCCTTTTTCAAATGCATGTTTATATTTACTTATTCTCACAGGCTCTTCAACTAATAACATGGAGTCTGACACGGTTATATAATGTTGAAAGTAAATGTTTTTTCATTTTGTATGGGTTTTAACGCTGGTTTCATTTTTATTGTACGATGTGTAGAATTATTATACGTTTTAGTTAACGACGTTACCATGTCAATTCATCTATATGTACCATTCACACTGAATTCCTTCCACATGAGTGATTTTAAGGTACGATGATTAAATCGTTCAACGATCGATGCTTTAAGAACGCTAAATGTTGAGTAATGATTTATTTGATGTTGCTTCATAAGATTTTCAAAATGCTTATTAAAAAATTCTTTTCCATCAACTGTCTGGAGATTCTTCGGAATTCGGAGATTTCAGAAAATTTCAGCTTGATATTTTCCTTCTCGAGAAAATCCGCAATATATTTGTTTTTATCCTCTTCAGATAAACATATACTTACGACTCACACGCCGAAATCTCGCTTAATACGTGGATACAAATATCCCCCGTGACACAGACTCCATCGACGTCTTCTGTAATTCCACTTCATCAACCAATGAAAGACAAACCACAAATACAACAACATCAACCTCAACTAGTGACCTTCGATCATGCCTACTCATATGCATACTACGAGCCAGGTGATGTCAAATTTCATACAAAAATTCCTAACAAAGTGCCTGTCCAGACGGGTTATTTCAATAACGTTATGCTGTTAACGCTAGGTGTCTACACGTTGTTATAATTCCTCGTACAAGTTCTTCATTTTGTGTTGGAAAGTGTATTGAAAAAAGCATAACGTTATGAGCATAACCCGTCTGGACACGCCAAGTGTACTGCTTAGGCAGATAAATCTGATTTCGTTTTGCGCATCCAGCCTCTTTCTTCCTCACCCCTTTTGCCCAGAAACGACCGATATAACGTTATTGGAATAACACGTGTGGACAGGGACAAAGACAGGCTTTTACCAATACTGTCAACTCCTTCTTCAACAGAGAGTGTATCGAGGAATTCCATTCCAACTCTGCAGCAACAACATCAAGAACAACAACCTCAGCGAGTGATCATCGATCATGCCTACTCATATGCATACTACGAGGTAGGTGATGTCAAATGCTGTACAAACATTCCTTACTACAAGGACAGGCTACAAGACATAAGCAAGTTTAAACATGTTTCCGAGGAGGGGGTGTACTCCTAATTGGACAATCCAAGACGTTTCATGATTTGATGAAATTCTATAACAAGTTCACTTAAGGCATCATTCGCCTACAATCACACAACTATTCTTAAATAAAGCCTTTACACATACTTAGATAAACTATACCTACAACCTTTAATAGAATAAGTAGAACAAATTGACCCCAACCATTGTCATAAACAATTTTAAAATTTTCGGAGGAGGGATGTACTCTCAATTGGACAGTGGACATTTATAAGATAAATAAAAGCAAATAACAATTGTTCAGAAATATATTGTGCAATGTCATCGATTTCATAGGACCCTACAGGAATTTCAATGACATGCTCTCCTACATGAAATAAATTGTTCCGTTCATCGACATTAGGTATAGAATTATATGTTTGTAAATCAATCAATCCACACACATAGCTCTGATCTATGTTCAGAGGAGCAAAATAATCTGCAGTTAAATGTGAAGTGTCCCCCACTTAAAGTAAGTGTAAACCTATTAGGTTGTGTGATAAGAATTTGCGAGTTTTTTGTTCATCGACTTCTTCGTAATGATTTTCAGTGGGCTCATGTTTAAGAAATTTAACTCTTCATCTTTTAAATAACTTAGTTGAGTTTCAAATTCACAACCCCCTTTCGATTTTATTGCTATGTGAACATGGGTGACATCTCACATCCTTACCCTTCGGTATAGAGTAAAACAACCACATGTACCAACGACCTTTCATGCTAAGCTGTAAACGACTTGCTCATGCACTATCTATGCGCAATGAAATATCGGACGTGTCCAAATTCTTTGTCGTACCTATAGCCAAAAACAAAACAATATTCTCACTACGATCACCTACCGTCGCACAAATTCCAAACTTATACAAAATCAGCCACTTCCAAGCGCCAGCAAAATCTAAAACAAACAAAAAAACCATAAAAAATACTCAATAGAAAACAACTTTGCCTATATTGTCTCTATTTTCTTTTCTCATATCCCAATCTCAGTCCTACCTGTTCCTATATCTCAAAGTAAGTATGTATCAACAAACTAACAAAGTCTCACATCCCCGTTCTAAGATCTATCAACAGATCGTGTCTAATGTTCGCACTAGACACAACAATACTTTTCATTTTTCCTTTACTCTCATGCCATCGTAAGTATCTTCAACCTACCATTTGTCCATGGGCCTCTAAACGCTATTATTTCCCTTTGTTCAGACCGTGCGTCGGCACCCTTATAATAATTTCTTTTAAGAAAAATCATAACATGGGTCATCATATCCTTACTCTATGGTATAAAGTAAAACAACTTCATAGCAAAGGCCTATCATGCTTAGGTGATGCTCATACACAATCTATGTCCAACCAAATATCGGACGTGATCAAATTCTCTAGCGTACAGCCAAGACCAAAAACAGTTTTTAATTTATGTAGGTAAAATTTTTTTATGTCATCCACATCATAAATTGATTCTTCTTACTATGCAATTGCAGCTTGTTTTATGTAAGGGCAAAACTCACACACAAAATTGAATCCGTCCTCAAGCTGACTTTACAATCACCATTTTATTTCGGGGACTTTGTTCAACCCCCGACAACCTTAAAATAATTTCTTTCAAGAAATCACCATCCTTACTCTATAGCATATAATACAACATACCAAAGACCTATCATGCTAATCTGTAAAATTTCATGCTCATGCCCAATCTATGACCAAACAAATATCGAACGTGATAAAATTCTCTATCGTCAAGTATTAACAAATTACCAAAATCTCTCATCCTCGTTCTAAGATCTATCAACGGATCGTATGTATTGTTCAAAATACACACAGGTTAAATTTTTTTCCTTACCAATTGTCCACGTGCCTCTAGACGCTTTTATTATCCTTTGTTCAACGCCGAAAACCTTATAATAATTCCTTTCAAGAAAAAACCATCCTTACTCTTTGGCATAGAGTAAAACATACCAAAGACCTATCATGCTAAGGTGTAAAATGTACACACAAATATCGAATGACACCAAATTGCAAGAAAAAAATCCAACCATCACCAATCGCCAGTGAAATCTAATACAAAAAAAACCTATTCGTTTGTTCCTCTATTTTGCCATCATCATCTTTCCTCACAAAGAGTATTGGTTTATTTTACCTTCCTGTGCTACACAGATACTCGATTTCAACTTTGATCATGGATTTTGTCGATAAGCGATCGCTATTCGAACATGGGTCACATCTCACATCCTTACCCTACGGTATAGAGTAAAACAACCACATGACAACGACCTTTCATGCTAAGCTGTAAAACGAGTTGCTTATACACAATCTATGCCCAACCAAATATCGGACGTGACCAAATTCTCTAACGTACAGCCAAAACCAAAAAAAACATTCCTATGAACCTCACCTACCGGCGTATACAAATTCCAAACTTATAAAAAAAAAATCAACCACTTCCGGGCGCCAGCGAAATCTAAAACAAAAAACCATAAAAAATACTCAATAGAAACCATACCTACTACATGTCTCACTCTAGACTATACCTCTCTCTGTCTCGCTCAGAATTCCCAGGCCCAAGTATCCCATATCCTACTCTCCTTGTTGAGCTTAAATCATATATAACGTCTCCTACCTATAAAGTACTTCATTCAATTCACATCTTCCTTAATCTCAATCTCATCAACCTTCCCTGGTACCTAATTCGACAAGACATTCACTCGTTCAATATCCTCTTTCTCTATCTCTGTGTTAGATGTCAATGAATTGAAGTAATTAAATTATTCCAAAAACGATGACGGAAGCCATGTTAATCAACAAGACTTGCAGAGATATAGGAACTCCAATCTCCAACCGCCTGTATGCGCCTGCATTCTTGTGGCTTATGATTTGTATATCCTATTGTTGCGGAAGTGGAAAGTTTAGTTCAATGGCATTACTACTGCAAGGATAAGCCCTATACTGCTCTCAAGCGTTTGGAAATTAATTAAATCATTTTATAGCTGAATCCTTAGAAGAATTTTTGTAGCCAGATTAGGTATAGGAGATGATGTTCGGATACGATGTTCTATTATATTTTATGTACCATTAGGTTTAAGGTAGAGCCTTTCGTAATTAAGTACTTTTGATGAAGTGGGGTAGTATGGCTTCAGAAAATAATCTATCCTTCCTCATAGATCATTGAAGTGTTTATATGGGTGGGTAAATGGTATAAAACGAGAACTTTTACCATATTTATATGTACATAGTTAGGCTTAAGCTTTTTGTCATCGCTTTTACTATGAAATATTGGATTACAATTATACTGGCCAAGAAACAAGACCGAAACCGAAAACGAGATCGAGACAAGACGTGTAGGTGGTTGACAGGGTAAAGCAACAATCTTTTTTAAAGAAATTTTATCGTAATAAGTTCTTTCATCCAGATCTATGGCCAATCAGCTGGAATACGTATCTACAGCATGACCATATACAGCCAGCATAACAACGGTTCGAAGAACATTACAAAAGAGTAATACTATTCAAAGGAGGAAACTAAAATAGAAACCAGTTTTGAAGCCAGCACACAAGGAGCATTAACGTTGCAAGACAGCATGTTGCTTGGAGCAGTCAATGGAAACGCGTTGTCTTTTCGGATGAAAAAAAGTTTAACCTTGACGGTCCTGATGGTTCCAACTTCTATTTCCATGACATTACAAGGGATGAGCTTATTTTGGCAAGACATCATAGCCGTCACATCCCTTCTAATGTCTTGGAAATAGAAGTTGGAACCATCAGGACCGTCAAGGTTAAACTTTTTTTCATCCGAAAAGACAACGCGTTTCCATTGACTGCTCCAAGCAACATGCTGTCTTGCAACGTTCATGCTCCTTGTGTACTGGCTTCAAAACTGGTTTCTATTTTAGTTTCCTCCTTTGAATAGTATTACTCTTTTGTAATGTTCTTCGAACCGTTGTTATGCTGGCTGAAACTCCGCTTTTGGCCCTTATCATAGTCACTGGTAGAGTAGAATTTCAGGCAAGTCGTAGAATCGACCGATTTTCTCTTGGTGTTGTGGCTTTTCCCGTGCGTCCTTTTTGACTTTCCCCATAGTTTAGGGGATCAGCAAGATAATTGTTTGTGACTGTCTTGCTCCTGTTAAGTCTCCTTGCTATTTCACGGCCTGAGAGTCCTGTTTCCTTGAAAGCGTCTATTCTTGCTCTTTCTGTCGCTGTCAAAGTCTTTCCGGAACCCATGTGTGCTTCAAACTAATTAAAACGGTTATTTTTAACACTCTATTAGATATTTTATACAAAAATTCGCACTTGCGCACTTCTGCACGGAAATATTCGTAGTGGCCTCATCCTAGTGGAGCACCTTTTTATACCTTTTTTCAGTACCTCATTAATTGATCTTGGGAAATTCCAACAGTCGTTTCGAATAAACCCATTAAATTTATGAATTTGTAATGAGAAAATACGTTCCTATTAACTGGTAATAAACTTTTCCGGGTACAAAACTTCCACCAGGTATAAAAAGCGAAAATCGATCGCCAAATTTGTGGCCTCATCCGAGTGGTTGGCAGTGTATACTACAGTGTAGAGAGTATACATATTCTTACGCTGTCATACATTTTGTAACGTTTTTTGGGAACTACTCCGATTAACATTTTATCAATGCAAAGGAGAAAATTAAAATTTGGGCTGAGTCTAGTTTATTATGGGAAGGTGCACAAATCAAACACTTATACAACGACGTCAGGCATCGCATGAAATACTGAAGTTAGATATGAACGTCCATTCTACAGAATGTCAATTGAGCGTGAGACTTCATCCATTTTGTCATGCTTAAGAGACAAAGCCCGCCGATGAAGAAGATCATAGTTCATCCGTGAGAATCTCTTGCTCCTCTTTGCTCTTTTCTCAAACCACCGAAAACATGAAAAAAAAAAATTTTAAATGGACACGTTTGGGTCGCACCCATACTTGCGATTGCGGGCTAAGTTGCCCTGAGTACAATACCAAAATTTAAAGGCTTAGTAAAAGGTTTCAGTATTCGCTCTTTATATGTTTGGGGGTTACAGGGCTGCCATTTGCACATTGAAAACTGAATTGAATCACCGAAAACATTGAATAAAATTAAATCCAATATTCCAAAAGTTTCAAAGTGAAAATTTAAAAACGCCATTTTTTGTGTTAGCTGAAACTGAAGCTTATTTTAAACGCTGAAATTTAATCAAAATCGTTAGACCAGTTTCTTAAAAAACGGTTATTTGTTTTTAACTTTTTTTTTAAACGAGTTTATTAGAAATCCTGTATGCAAGGTTTAAGATCTTTACAAAAGTTGTTTTGACAAAAAGTAAAGAAAAATCAAAGATATATGTAGTTTTGATGTAAATGAACATGAAAAATCAATTTTTTTTTTTAATTTATAATTTAAATGTTTTCCAATGTTAATATGCAATCTTTTTAAAATAACTTAGGACTTCTTAAATACAAAATTTTGTCGACATCGTGTCAGCCATTAACGAGAAACTTGGTTTTGAAAAAAAGGTACTATGGGGACATCGTTTTTAGACATTTTGCAAAAACTTGTTTTAAGTCATAAAAAAATTAAATCTAAAACTGATTCATCATTCAAAATTTAATCGAAATCGTTTGAGCCGTTTTCGAGAAAAATAAGTATTATCATGTGGGTTGTATAGCTACTGACGTTATTTCAAAGCCTATAGAGACTCAATTCTAAAAAGCCCTGTGTAGGCAGCCTTACAGACCATAACTGCAAATTTTGAAGAAAATCGGTCCATCGCATCGGTTCGATCTATATACGGACAGACATACAGACAGAATTGAAGGACCCACTTTTTACGTATTGTCTATAATCGTAATGATAACTGCCAAATCAATTTAAGACTTTTTGAAAAAAGGGGTATTTTTTCAAGTATCATAAAATGTATGGATATTTGACTGCACTTATTACTGAGTTTTTTTTTATTATTGTTTTGTGTATTTGTAAAAAATAAAGAAACTCTATAAACAGGCATTTTCTGAAAAAATTTACTTAAAAGTCAAAACTTTGCTGGTGGAAGAAATTTTGAACACCATTTAAAATTGAGAATCTGGCAACCCTAAGCATATAGGCGCTCAATTTAAATACAGTCTTAAAGATTATTATTTGTACGAAAATTGAGTCTAAAATTAAAATCAAATTTAACACAGGTCAGAGTACACCGAAGTTAGACTTTTTTTGAACTGTCAAAAAGTTATGTCAATATTGAAAAACGGACTGTACTGTAAAACGATCTTTTCTTGAAATATGGCCAAGAATCACATCTCAAATTATTTAACACAAATTACGAAAAACCCTGAATAATTTTTAGAGAACACAATATTACACAATTGCAAAACTTGCCTACTGAGTTGTAAGGCGTTGCTCGGGTCCGTAGTTTTCCGTTCTCATTCAACCGTTCCCATGGGAATATGGCGAAGAAATACAATTTTAGTTATACTGAATATTAACAAACGAACATACTCCCACTTTAATATAAAGAAGAAAATGAACCCTTTGCACCAATTTTTTACATGGCTTTGAATATTCTTCAGTGGCCTTTATTTTAACTGACAGCCTTACTTTACAGGACAGCTAAAAAATCTTGAAAAAAAGAAAATCTAGTTTGTAATGTGGTAAACTATTGCCTATTAAAAAAAAAAAAAAAAACGGAGAAATAAATAAACAAATAAGAAAACGGAGATGTTTTTGTTCAAACAAACAAAAACTACTTTGACCTTTGTATATGAGAGCGATAGTAATTATCATGTACAATAATGGAGTCAAGTTGCCATCATTGAAATTAACGTCGTATACTAGCATTTGCTTAGATTATAAATATGCTGATTAAATGCAACTCTTGTTCAATACTTTACCTAAATTCCGTAAGCAAAGCTACCCAAACACAATTGTTCTTTAGTATACTTATGATTTTTAGTGTAATTATGATTTTTTTCAAAATTGCAAACAGTTCATGGTCTTTTCTTTCAAATTTAAAATCCCACAATAAATTTCCGGTGTAGACCGGATATCGATATGAGTGACATCTTTGTGTTAGACTTAACTAGCTTTAAGCTTTTTCGTTTTTCCAGCAACTGAGCTTTCAGCAGTAAAGTACGCGCCAAAATGTTCAACTGTCAATTGCCTTTTATTCGTTTTATTTGTTTTCTGTTTCAGTTCTCAGAAGATAAAAAATTGCAAATTGCACAAATATTAAATAGATAAAGAACTTGCGATTTTCAACAACTAATTCAACATATATAATCCTTAAAATGGAAACAAACGGAGCGATTGAAAAGAAAAACACTAATGGAACTGATGAACAGGTAAACCCAGATGAACAGCAATATCTCGATTTAATCCAAAAAATCATCGACAAAGGTAAGTTCGATAAAACTTTCAAAAAACTCCCATTCAATTCATAAAACGATAACGCTAGGCACTTCTCGTCCCGATCGTACCGGTGTTGGTACCATCTCTTTGTTTGGTGCCCAAATGCGTTTCGATATGCGCCAGAGTTTTCCATTGTTAACAACAAAGCGTGTCTTTTGGAGAGCCGTTGCCGAGGAGCTTCTCTGGTTTGTCCATGGCAAAACCAATGCCAAGTTGCTTCAGGACAAAAACATACATATTTGGGATGGAAACAGCACTCGTGAGTTCCTTGACAAACTGGGATTCACCGACCGTGACGAAGGTGACTTAGGCCCTGTGTATGGTTTTCAGTGGCGTCATTTTGGTGCGACATATCGCACTTGTCACGACGACTACACCAATGAAGGTATCGATCAATTGAATGAGGTGATTGATCGTATTCGCACGAATCCAACCGATCGTCGTATAATCATGAGTGCATGGAATCCGTGTGACATACCAAAGATGGCTTTGCCACCATGTCATTGCTTGGCTCAATTCTATGTTGCCAATGGAGAACTGTCGTGCCAATTGTATCAGCGTTCGGCTGACATGGGACTTGGTGTTCCATTTAATATTGCCAGTTATGCTTTGCTCACTTACATGATTGCACACATCACCGATCTCAAACCAGGAGATTTTGTACACACTCTGGGTGACGCCCATGTTTACAACAATCATGTAGAGCCATTGAAAGAACAATTGCAAAGAGTTCCTCGAGCCTTTCCTAAGCTGTTGATCAAGCGCAAAGTGGAGAAGATCGAGGATTTCACATTTGACGACTTCGAAGTGGTCGATTATAAACCGTATCCAAAGATTAGTATGGAAATGGCTGTTTAGATGCGGCAACAGGTCGCGTTTATGTATTTTTTATATGTATGTTTGTATTTATAAGGTTTAGGTTAACGAGCGATATTATTTAATAAAATATTTTACTCCAAAAATGTAAAGCTTTTTGTGCAACGCTTGCTTGTATGATAAGTCGAAGTTGTAGATTTCGCAACTGAAAACTTTTTGCCTAGTTTTTTCTTTGATCTCAATGAAATGTTCTGATGGAAGTTAATGGTAAGTTGGAAATACTTCGAAGGTTCTGGGTCACCAAATAATTAAACCTGTTAAAAACGCCTGTTCATCGTTACTTTGTCTTTAAGTCTTACGATATTCGCTGTAATTTACAACATGGGTCCACTCTTGTAGTTCGTAATCAGTCTATGTCGTGGCTTTCGTTTTTTTCCCTCGCGTTTAGTAATTCGTAATGCGGGAACAAGTGAGACGAAAACGACTCGAGATCCTCAAAGCCAGACAGGTTGACATTTAACTGTTCATGGCTTTTTATAGACCGTATGTATCTAACAACAAATGCCTACCTAGAGTCCGAAAAAACTTAGGGCAAGAGAAAACCTGATTTTCTATTTCTCTCAAGATTCACCGGTAGAAGCATCTTACATACCAACCGAAATACGATAAAAACGGATCTGAAAAGCTGCTATCATTGAATAGACCTTCATTACGAATGCTTATCAGTATCATAACTGGACATAACCTACTAGGTTACCACAAAAAGAAAATGGGTCTTTGTACCGATGACCTGTGCAGAGGATGCAATGACGAAGATGAACATGAGGATACAACTCACTTCCTTTGTCAATGCCCAGCAATCTGCCACATTAGGAAAAAATTTCTAGGCAATTATTTCTTCAAAGAACTAGAAGAATTATCAGACACTTCAAAAAGAAGCCTGTTAAACTTCACTAAGGCCACAAAATGGTTAAAAACTGACCAAACATAAACTCATAGGTTTCTAGGACGTTACAATGCTCCAGGGTATCACAATGGATCTACATCTAAGTGTGACGGAAATAAGATCAACCGTCAGCCCATTCTACCATCTTACATGCCATTTTTTGTTAAAGAAGACTGACCGAAGCGCTGAAAGTTCTGAAAGAGTTGACTTTATTAAGAAGTGCATATTTTAGAGGTTGAAGATTGCACCTGCCCTACTTCTGTTGAATTTCCTATAAAATTTCCCTTTGATAGTCGCACCGGAAGTCTCAGTTCTTTGTCGAGAGAACAATGAGGAGCTGATCGCGAGGTACCAAATCTCCTCTGCATTAGAACAGTTATTCTAATGTGGAAAATTAGTGATCCGCACATAGCCACTGTAGGAGCAATTCCTAAAATATGTGTGCAGTCCGAAATATCGGCTACCTTTTCTGTCTAGAATCTACTTCAACTAAATTTCTATAGCTAAGCTCTCGTAAAAAGTAATTTTTAAGATTTCTTTGGGTCGAACTATGTGACTCTATTCTTCTTTCGAAAATTCGAAAGCTGTTTTGATCCCCCTTTAAATGCCAATTACAATGAATGTAGAATCGAATTTGAATCCTCCAAACTGCTTTCGACAAGAACTTCCAAGTTTTAGTCAAGTCTCCCATTTCCTCTTACGTTTTTCGGAATTGCGGAGGAGGAATTTCGAGCATTCCAAAACTTTTATTGTAGAATCGAGTTATGTACATTTTTTTTCTGTTGGAGGTTTTTAAAATGACAACTGGAGCACTCAGACTTAAATACCGGTCCATTCTACTACCAGATAGCAACCTTTTTTTGTTATAACTTTCCAGATGTTTGGAGAAAAGTCAAAAGACGCTTCCATGATAAGGAGCCTAAGATACCAGCCCCCACCTTGGCTGCGCCGAGTATCTGTAACCTCATGTGAGAAAAGGCAGGACATTCACAGAGGAAGTGCTCTGCGGTGTCCTCATCTTCCTCATCTCCACAAGATTCACAGAATGTGTGTATCACTTAAGGCTAACACGTTTAAATGCTTGGCAAAAGAGAAGCAAAAATGTTGCAGTCTTCTTATTTACGTTGGGGAGCATACGTTCGGTCTGGCTGCATCTAATGGAGGCATGGTTGTGCTCTTGACAGATCCAATCGTTGATTGAAGCCCTCACAGAAGGCTCTTGCATTCCTATATCGCTTTCGAAGTAGTTAGCAGATTCAATGGGTCTTAAGCACGGCTTGGCTGCCGCTGAAAACACAGATACTTCTCCCCATCCAATCACTGTTCGTAAAGTGGCTTACAGCCATTTGAACAGCATACGCCTCCGCTTGGAAAACGTATGTCGTCGTTCTCCACAAAGGCACCAGAATCAGATCCCTCGTCGGTTAATCGAGTTACATAGTACGCCATCTTATCTCAAGTAAAATTTGCTGGAGTCTCCGTGCTACGTACTGCTCACAGAACTGAGTGGCAACGTGGAAGAGCGAAAAAACTACAGCCTTCAATTTTCAACACTGCCGTCTGCTGAAACTCAATCTGGAATCCAACGCTAATACAAAACATCTGCGTATATTGCTTCCTTGAAGGCACGGATTTGATTCTGTCGTGTCACGAAGTTTGTAGACGACCAAGTTTAGTTCTGTTGTTAAACTGAGTCTACAAAAACGATCGAATATTCAGCAGCCATGCATAGTGATTTCGTTGAAACTTAAATTGAACTGAACTCGACCTTTTCAGCCGAACTTAGACATTCTCTGATCAAATGAGTTTTACTAGGCATTGAGTAACAATTTCTTTGATAAACAAATGCAAAAAACAAACAAAGGCAGAAAACGATAAACGTGAAGAGCTTGTTGAAAGAATCTTGAAAAATTGGCCTGCAACACTGGGGAGCTTCGAAAGCCGAAATTTTTCCCTTAGAAGAATTAATTAGGACTTTATTTAACTCTTCGATAAAAGAAGAGTTTTTGCTGTACTTTGTGCGGGAGAACTAGAAAAAATTATCCCAAGGACCAAATTTTATGAAAACAACATTTATTCGATTTATCTTCCAAAAGGATGAATCTGATTTGCCGATTTAATGTTCGTCTTAATGGCCGATGGTGCTTTACCAAGTTGATTGACACCTGATGGACTCACTGAGCTCATAGGTGCTGGTGGGCGTATAGCGGGTGGAATCATCATTCCTCCCGCAGCTGAACCAGGTCCAGAAAGTTGCATTGTCGTCTTTAAGCCTTTTCCCATACCAACTGCAGCGACTAGAGCATGTGTATCAGCCATACTGCTGGTTTGTTGAATACCTTAAAAAAAAAATTCATATCGTACGAAGGGACATTAAGTGAAACATGATGATGAACATACCTGCGCGAGAGGAAGATTCGATTTCCCATTCTTCACGAGCTTTTGTTACCATTTCCAGGACATGTGTGACAACTTTGTTGTATTGTGCAACCTGCTTCATTGCTGTTTCCACTGAGAGATTCGCTGCCTGAAACGAAGTAGTTTGTCAATAAATAGATTTTCTAGCTATGGCTTGCAATGTGAAACCTTTTGTTCATTTTGGATCATTTTTTGTTCAGCTATTGGGTCGGGTTTGGTTCTTAAATAATTCGGAACTATGTCGTGAGAAAATACTGGAACTCTTCCTTCAGTAAGGTTCCATAGAGCTTCATCTCTTTCAGGAGACAACATCAGTGGCAAAACTGTTCGATTACGAAGTGGAGGACCAAGCTCTTTGGCAAGGATTTTTGAAAGACCTGTAAGCTAATCAACGTGTATTTTGAATTCATGTCTATTCACAAGTAAAAGAGTTTCACTTACATGACTCGAGATAAGGGCGAAGTTGTCTAGAAACGTTGGCCAGTTGATTGTTTCGTATTCGGTTTCTAGTTTGTGGATCATAGCGCCAATGGAAATTTTTAAGTCATTCAGTCGATTGAGAACTGCATCGAGAGTCATTTCCAATTGCTTTTCTTCGCGCTGCATATTGATGTTTTTAATAATGCACAATATAAAGTTGAATATAAAAATATAAATGTTTGTTGTTGATGAATTTAATTTTTTGCAGATTTGTCATTGAAATAATTGACAGCTGCCAGTTGTCATTGAAAACAATACAGCGGCTTTTTAATAACCCGTACATTGGCTGTTGGACGGGATTAGTGCTCTGCTTGAGGGATAGAGTGCACTAGCTTCGAACTTAAATGGTACCGTTCACAGGTGTGATGTTCACACCAAGGTTGCGAGTTTGTGAATTAAGAAATCCTTAAGTCATAAGTCAGTAAGTGACTTATGAATTAAAAAAAAATTAATTCATAAGTCAGTAAGTGACTTGTGAATTAAATAAATCATAAGTCATAAGTTATCAAGTGACTTATGAATTAAATTTTTCATAATTCACAAGCTACCAAGTGACTTGTGAATTAAATAAATCATAAGTCATAAGTTACCAAGTGACTTATGAATTAAATTTTTCATAATTCACAAGCCACAAAGTGACTTATGAATTAGATGAACCGCAAGTCATAAGTTACCAAATGACTTATGAATAAAATCTTTCATAATTCACAAGCTACCAAGTGACTTATGAGTTGAGTTAAAAAAAATCTTTGCTATAGTAAGCTATTGTACTAGTACTAATACTAATACAAATACTAATACTAATACTAATACTAGTACTAATACTAATACTAGTACTTATACTAATACTAATACTAATACTAATACTAATACTAATACTAATACTAATACTAATACTAATACTAATACACTTGATGCAATTTATATGAGTTACCTGCTCAGTAGGTGAGGTAGAAGTCCTACGTTGCGTTTTCGCAACAACCGCCAAAAGTAGTAGCATCTTACCCAAAATAAGACAACATTTTTTGACAGGAAATGCATGGCAAACTATTTTCCCGAGAAAAAAAACCCATAGTTCGTAAATGTGTGGTGTATTGCAAAACCACAAACGAATATTAATATTTTGCATGAGCAGATGATTCCATATTAAGGACGACATTCGGCCAAAATGCTTATAAGAGAAAAACCCATACGATTTGGGTTTATTGAAACTTGTGCTCACATGAGTAATACCTGTTTATACCGTACGGTAATGGCTACTTACTTACTAAGAAGGGCATCAATGGGGTAAAACTGGGCATCTATTAACAGCTTTTTTGTTCTTAAAAACACACTATACACATTTGTACTATGTTTCCTTTTTAAAATTATAATTCATTGTGAATTTATTTTCTTTTTTAAACGCTTTTTCAAACAAATAAATTTTTGAATAAAACTGATCTAAACTCCATATCAAAACAATTTTTTTCTTCAAGGATATTGCTACTACATTTGGCGAGTGTTGCGAAAACGCATCGTCCATTTTCCAAGAAACTAAAAGCTTTTCCAAATTTTTTTCAGATTCCTCTAATTAGACCAAAAATAGACAAAGTGTGAAATTTCAAGTTCCTAGCACACCTGGAACTGGTAGCCGTCGGAAATGGGCTAAGACTAACCGAATGTCCAAGAAATCAATTTATAAAATATTTCTATATTGAATGAAGTTGGGTTGCAATTTCTTAAATCTGCAGATAGAAATCGAAATGGTTTTCTCAACCGCCTGAACTTTATTTCAAACAGCTGACCATAACCATACAAAACAGGGAACAAGTGCCTACAACGAGTCATGAGTCTTATCTCTTTTCATGTTAAAGCGTGAGGTGTCTATCATGTTAATAATAGAAAAAAAAACAAATTGTTATTTTTTTCTCAATAAGCAAAGACAAGCATTACATTATATGCATATTATGCAACGGTTATTCGCACTGATAACAGAATGAAGCTGAAATTGAACATGATATGTAAGCTGCCTACTGAATGTAAAATTTCATACCATAGGGCATGTAGCATTGAAATTGAAAACAGTGTAAAATTAAAACAGCATGATCAAATTCCCGTGTCAGCATTCAATAGTGTAATCTTAGTTATACTATGGGTATATATAAATACTGCTCACTCTACTTTTAAAGTTCACTTAGATTTAGTCAATCAATAAATATTTCACATCAAAGGTATGTATCACATTCAAAGTACGTGCAATTTGTGCATGTCTTTTATGATATGCATAAGAAAAAAAAATAACTTTATTAAAACACCTAGTTACGCATTCTTTCACAAATATCACCAAAGAGTTTAAAAACCTACCTTTAAGTGGCGTAACAAATTAGATGACACGTTTATATTTCCAGACAAAGTCATGGAACAGTCATTACATTTTGCCACAATTTTGTTTTTGGACACAGACTCCTTGGTGTCAACGGTGAAAAAACGTCCATCCAAGTAGCTTGTCCTTTGGCAATCTTTAAGAAGATTAATTTCCTCCGGACTTAAATCTTCATTACTGGTACTAGCCCCAGAAAAATTTACTTCCTCACTTGCAGCTTCAGAGCTTTCTTCCCCAATATGAATTCCTCGAAAGAACTCACTACCCACAGAATCTTCACTTGTTGCCATGATCTTTGTTTTTGATAATATTTATAAAACTAGAATTACATACCTTAAAAATAAATACTTACAAACGTATGAAGATTGTAAACTTGAAGATTGTAAAGATGTAGATTGTAAACTTCTTTTTTAAATTTTTAACTTTTTGGTCCCACTAAAAAATCACTTCACTAAACTTTAATGCACACTTGTCACTAGTCACTGAGCAATTGGCTTGTGAATAATCTATGCAGATGGCACATAAATTAAAATGTGTTTTCAAGAAAGACCTTGAAAGTCAGGTACATGATTTGGCTAATCTTGTAATTTCATTTTCGATAACAATTACATATGTATAACTAGTATGAGGTACGTTTCGTTCGCAATCGGTAATTTTTTTTTCATGCATAAGTCAATACCAGATGACTTGTACTTTCCTCATCCGTAAGTCACTTGCTACAATGTGAGTATAATTTATTGAATTCTTAATTCAATTACCAGCTTAAGATTTTTTTTTTAATTCATAAGTCACTTGGTAGCTTGTGAATTATGAAAGATTTAATTCATAAGTCATTTGGTAACTTATGATTTGCGGTTCATCTAATTCATAAGTCATTTTGTAGCTTGTGAATTGTGAAAGATTTAATTCATAAGTCACTTGGTAACTTATGACTTGCGGTTCATCTAATTCATAAGTCACTTTGTGGCTTGTGAATTATGAAAAATTTAATTCATAAGTCACTTGGTAACTTATGACTTATGATTTATTTAATTCACAAGTCACTTGGTAGCTTGTGAATTATGAAAAATTTAATTCATAAGTCACTTGGTAACTTATGACTTATGATTTATTTAATTCACAAGTCACTTACTGACTTATGAATTATTTTTTTTTTAATTCATAAGTCACTTACTGACTTATGAATTAAAGTCAAGAATTAAGTTAAAAGTGATTTAAGACTTTGCAACCCTGGTTCACACTGGTCGATTTGTTGAACAATTTGTAGTTAATTAAGCAAGGGAGCCCAATAGAAGAGATGTTTCTCAAAATTAAATCAACAACAATTGTTTAAACTTCGTGCAAAAACGCGAATGTTCGCCTTCTCTGTTCCACCCATTTGTCGGTATTGAGTTTTTGCGGTCGTTTCGTTGAACAATGTAATCATTTGGGTTGATTTGTTGAACAAATCGAGAGATCCTTTAAATAACTTAACGTACTTTATTTGGTCGCCAATTGTTGGTTTCGTTAACCTAATGCTGGGTTTCAACATGTCACTAAAATGACAATGTTTGACAGATCAAATCTTGTCAGTAATATTTACAATTGCCAGTTCATTTCCATTTGTGTCATTTACTGTCAAAAAATTTGTTGTCATTTCATTGATAAAGAAATTTTGACAAAAGGTTTTGTCAACTCAATGAGCGCTATTTCCACTTGTGTGGTCATTTCTGAACTGCTAGTGGATTGTCACTGAAAATTATTTGCCTGCTTGCTTCATCGAATTTTTGTTTTGTTTTGCAAGGTTTTCATCTTTTCTAATTAATAAATTAAATAATTTGTGAAATGAAAATAAAATGAAAATTAATTTATGTTATGCCTGCTGTCGTTATAAGGCAAAGAAAACCTTTCAGGAGGAGGGACGGTGTGTTTATATACTTTGAGGATAATGCCTCCACCTTGATTGTTGACTGTTCACAGTCAACAATCAAGGAGGTGGAATAAAAGGTTCAGCTATCACTGGTGGTGTTGCAAAAGAGTGTGCTTTATGGCCCAGTATTGCATCAAACGCGATTAGTGAGTTCCATCTCAAGATGGCTTCAGCCTTTGGAACTCCAACAGCCAGAGAAATGCTTTACCATGAATTATCATTCATGTCCTAGTTCTTATAGGACTTGCTGTTGGAGTTCCAAAGGTTTTCAAACACAACACCTCCACGTTGCTTACAATTTTTATGGAGGATTGATTTTCTCTGCCTTCGATTTTTTTCTTTTTGAATTTTTTCCATACCATAGTATTATTTATGTATGTTTTCTCTTGTAATTACTCGTCACTTCATTGACAAAAGATTCAACACGATGCCAAAAAAAATATCGATGTCAGTGAATGATGGAGTGACATTTCGCTTGTCAATCAGCCAATTTCCACTTGTCATTCAAATTTACTGCCAAAAAATGACCGACGCTGTTCGTCAGTTGAATGACTGTCAATTTTTGCAATTTCCACTTGTCATTTTTCTCGATGACAGAAAATTAGGTCATTCATCACTTAAAAAATGGCAAGTGGAAACCTAGCATAAGATTTCGACAAAAATTGTAATCAATTCTCAGTAGAAAAAGTAAAATAAACAGGCCTAAAAAATAAATAATAAACAGCTATATGAATGCCACTGTGAGCATTGTAGGAATATAGTTTTTACCTTGTATAAAGATACATCAACTATTCTTTATAAATTTTACATTATTTAACATGGTCACGAATGAAAATCTAGGTAGTCTGAACTCTCAAATTTTATTCTCGTTCCACCAACAGTCCACACTTTAACAAAACCTCAAAATGAGTTTGGTTCTCTTTTTGGTGGTGAAGTCGAGCGTCATTCGCATAGAAAACAAAACATTGGGGCGTTCAATATTCGCATTCGGATGACTTTTGATGTTGTTTACGTGTAAAGCATTAAGCAGAGGCACACACCCAAAAGCTAGCTCAAGGTTTTTGAGAATTTTTGGTATACCTTTCAATTGAAGTGATCAGCTGTTAGAAAATTTATATTTTTTTCTTTTCATATTAGTTTCTATTTTGGTGTGCGGTTATTTCAGAATTTAAGCCCTGCACAAACCAATGCGGTGAGTGCGTGCGATGCTGCGATTGCCGATAAAATGAAACACATGTAACCTTAAGGAGTGGCATACACTTGTGCGTTCTGACGGTTCCACATACGTTCCACAGCTACGTTTTGTAGAACGATTTTCAAACCGGAGCATCCACTGAAAACCACGAGAATTCGAAAAAAACGAGTTAAAATTGCTCAGCAACTACTTCTAGAATGTTTTTCTGTTTTAAAAATGTAAATTTTTATATATTACAGTTTTTGGGCAGCAGTAAGGATATCTGGGACGGCATATCAAATTGGTTCTTAAGCGTGATAGTTTATGTAACGTCAAAGTAAACGAATATTCGTCAACTTTTTGTTCATTGGTCGTTCTCATGTGAATAATACTTTAATGCTATCTCCGCACCTGAAGTTAACCTGGGTTTCGTTCCAGTTTGGTTTGAGTTAACCAAGTAGTGTCCGCATATGCCAAACAGTTTTAAGTTTATCTTTTTGTCTTAAGTTGAAAAGAGACAGACATAAAGTGTGAGCAGAACGTCAACGACGTATGAGAGAATTCATTCTCTCTCCACTCACTTCCACTCTCTTAAATGTCAATTTCAATGGAATGTTGGAAATTCAGCGTGCTTGGTTTCGAGTAGGTTATCTCGAAACCCAGTGACTAAAAAGGTTTCATTTTGTATGGCAAACCACTTGGTTATCATGTTGGTTTGGGATTGTTTTGAGTTAAACAAGTTTAACTCTCTGGTGCGGACATAGCATAAAGCCTTGTACTGATCAAAACAATATACGATTGCAATCTGTGGAACGTATTGCGCCCATGTGTCACGTCACTAGATTAAGTTACCTATTTGTGTTTAATTTTGCCAGATCGGGATTCGAAGTTTCAGGTCGGGCCTAGCCCTGGATTCCGAAACTCTTATACGATTATTAGGTCCGTTCGTTGAACTTTCCCCAGGGTTGCCCCAGGTTTTCTTGGCAACCCTATGAGTTTTGAAAAAAACCTGGACTTCCCAAAAAAACCTATGGCGAGTTGAGGGGAAACCTAGGTCAACCCTAGGGCTCAAAAAACTCGTAATTTGACATTCAGGGCAACTTTAATTTTCTCAAAAAACGCTTTGTGGCGACGTTCTACTCTGTGGTCGCCACGCCCAGGGCTACCCTATGGCTTCAACGAACAAACCTATTAGCGTAATCGTCAATAGCAGAGTTCACACTGTACACTTTCCTGGACAGGCTTCGTTTGATAGCTGTTGGATGGTCGGATGTAGTTTGCGTTCGGGCTTATTAGAGATGTCGTTCAACATTATGATATACAGATGTAGATTCTTTTGCTCCGTCCAACCTTAAAATTTTGAAAAATATTTGAAAACCATCCAAGAAGTTGGGCAAGGGGTCGTCTTAGGGTCCACATCATCCAACATTGTTCGCTCAAACCAAAGTCTGTGCAACAAATTGTATATAACGATTGCCATCCGCTCTCACGAACGCTGTACGATACACAGATCGTAATCGCAGGCCACGCTGGTTCAAATCAAATCGTTTTTTGAAAGACTGAAGTAGCACTAAATTTTTGCTGGGGCGAGCATGAGCCTAGGTTAGCCTTCGTGCAATCCAAAAGTTCAAAGACCTTTAGTTGGCACAAGCGCTTTTCATTGAAATTCGAAAGATAAGTCGAAAACTATTCCTTTCATTGTAACAGGTTTTTAACATTTTTCCTATAATTGATGACACTGATGTTCACATATTATTTTAACGTATTGTATCGTTCACTGAGTTCGAAAAATAAAACTTTGATTCCAACTTATTTTATGCCTTTAATTATACCATTTTTATTCCCCTCAAACCATAAAATAAAAAACCACATTTTGTCTTTTTTAATAATCTTTAATCTTTCACTTTAAAATAAAAAATGACACTCTGGTAACATCAGCGACTTTTTTAATATGGAAAATCGTACCACATTATCGAACTATTGAGAGAATTCGAGAACATTCTATTAGTTTACTAGTTAAAGTTAGTTTTTAATTATTGTCACTTAACAGATTGAAATTACTCTGTAATGTACCTCCAACGAAAGGCGTTGCTTGGAGGCGTTAAAACACTTTTTATATATAAAAAGTGTTTTAACTGTTAATAACTTTACTAATCTTTTCATTTATTAACTTTTTAAACCTATAACAACGAATTTCCAATGAAAAATTGAAAAAGACTAGATCTGTTGACAAGAAGTGGAACTCTTTTCGTCACTGACAATCGCCTTCATGGATTTCTAAAAACGAGTACATTTTTAATTTATATTAATATTTAACAATTTTATTATTTAACAATTACGCCAAGAGACAACTTTGCTATGATAAAAAAAAATCAAATTGAAGAAACCAAAGGGGAATACCAAAACGGTATTGACATTTTACTTATTTAGTGCTCGTAGGCCTGTGTCGTTATTCCTTTTCAAAAAGAACAATTGCCAATCTTAAACTTTCTCTATACCTACGAACTTTGAAGAAAGTTCACCCGCGATTCACTCACACAACTTCACAACTGAAGTCACATTTGTGATTCTCTGTCTTTCTAGCAGTAAAATCAATTTCCAATAGCCCTAAGCAAAATAATTATTGCGTTTCTCATTGTTTAATCAAAACTCTGGCCAATCTTTTTGCGAAGTAGTTTACCTGTTCACATTTTATATCTAATCAAAAGTATACCTACGCACAATCTGCCTACAGAAGCAATACGCTTGTTTGATTGGTTTTCCCTAAGCTTGACTGAATCCAATTCCATACTGAAAATATTCGTAAAGCAATCGGTTATCGGAAAATGTCGAATCATTTGCATCGATGAGTTTGATTCATCCGCTGGCTATAAAGTTGTTCATAAAGAATTTAATATTTCCGATGAAAACAACGCATTATCAAATTTCAGAACGACCATCAGCAGTTGTGACCGGCATTCAAATCATCAAATTAATTCGTAGTAAATGTATAGCTACATATGTGTATGTTTATTATGACTGCACCAAACGTGAGTAAACAGAAACGATAATGTTTCTAACTTCTGTGACCGGCTGTTAACATTAATGCAATTAAAATTGGTATCCACACTTTATGGAATCAATTTCAGAGTTATTTCAATATTATGTACATAATTCTATTAATAGGGTATCATCATGTCAGTATTTACACGGTGCACGAAGCACTTAATTTTTGTATTTATTAATAGGTATTTTGAATTTTTTCCAGAGTTGACCAGGGTTTCCTTGACAATCCTATCGAATTGTCAAAAAAAACTTGGGTTTTGGATTCTTAAAAAACGATAATCCGCGAAGTCGTTTTCTTTTGCTGGTTAAAATACAAGCCGTTTGGCAAATGTGTTTTTTCCATGAACTCGTCACAGAAAAAACCTAGTGCTACTCGCCAGGGTGAGTTAAGGGCAAAACAAGTTCCTGGATTTCGTAACTTTATACTTTTACTGTTCAATCGGTTATCGTCATTTGAATTGACGTATGATTTTTTCATGTACCTAACCTCGCCTTCGGTGATTTATGGATTTTATAAATGTTGGTAGGTTTTTGAGGTTTTAAACAAGTATTTTAGTATTTGAGATGGTAGTCGTCTCCAAATGTGCGAATAATTATGGACATGTACGAGGGAGCAGTTACAAAAGTGAGATGCCCAGCTGGAGTCACCGAAGAATTCCAAATAACAGTAGGTGTACATCAGGGAAGTGTCTTGAGTCCACTGCTCTTTATTGCTGTTCTGGATTATTTGCTCGAAGGAAAAGTAACGGACAATAAAGTACAACAATTATTCTTTGCTGACGATGGAGCAATCATAAGCGAGGATCCTACATCCCTGCAACGAGCACTTGACGTTTGGATTGATGTTCTGGAAGGAAATGGGTACCGTATTAGCGCTAAAAAGACTGAATACCTGTGCTGCCCTTTTTCTGATCCAGACAAGCCTATTCCAGACATTTATTTGAATGGAAATGTGCTTCCCAAGCGTGAAAAGTTTAAATATCTGGGATCTATGATCAATAGTGAAGCATCTTGTGATGACGACATCAATCATCGAGTAAGCGTTGGGTGGATGAAGTGGCGAGAAAACTCCGCTATCTTCTGTGATCGAAAAATGCCCCCTAAGCTGAAGGGAAGACTGTCCGTCCAGCTCTGACATATGGTTCACAGTGTTGGACAATGTACAAAAAGTATGAGAGCAAATTGACGGCAGCCAAAATGAAGATGCTTCGGATGATAGCAGGAGTAACAAAGCTAGATCGAATTAGAAGTACTAAGATCCGTGGAAGCCTTCATGTCAAAAGTACCTACCATCTTAGCCAAAATTCAGCACGACCGGCTCAGCTGTTATTGTCATGTTCAAAGGAGAGATCCGCAGAACCCCGTCAAAAAGGCAATATCGTACAACGTTTCAACAAATTCGCAACGAAAAAGAAAAGGCAGGCCAAAACACTCCTGGTACAAGCAAATGCAAAAACAGCAGCATTTGGTTGGCCTCAGACATGGAACAATCCATAACCGGGAGGCTTGCCGACGATTTCTGAGGTCAACGCGGCGTACCCCACAGGCGGATCACTTGTATGAAGCAGAAAAGTGGGAGAGTTGTGATCGCTTCAAGATCACTACTCGTAACGCCGAAAATGAAAAAGAAGAAGAAGAAGAAGATGACTTTTAGACCATTAGCTCGTGTGGCTTGGTTCTTTTTAATCTCCGAACATTGCCTCTCGTATTTAATACGGACTCTATTTCAGAGTTGATATGACTATGCAGTCGCTAATTATGTGATACAGCATGTTTCTTACAACTTCTGTAACCGTTTCTATTTGTAGGTCACGATGTAAATTTACTATTCCACGAAGGACTTTGTTATCTTTTTGATATGTTCTTTCTGTTTTAGCTTTGCATCCAAATTCATCCCAAGGTATTTGGCCGTATTGGCGTAAGGTACAGCTTGATTGTTGATGAATATTTGAACGTAGCTTAACTTTTTATTTGTAAGGTTGCAGATTTAGCTTAATTGAGCTTGATACGCCATTTTTTGGTCCAATCATTTGCGCTTTCGACGGCATTTTGCAATATCTCAGCAGCCTTGACGACGCACTTACTATATGCCAAAATTGCAGTATCATCTGCAAAAGTAGCCATAATGGTTTTGTTATCAACTGGAATATCCCTTGTACATATATCAAATACAGGGTAGGTCCTTGGACACTGCCTTGTGGAAAACCGGCTTGTATTTTACTTAGCTTTGAATATTCTTGATCATACCGTACTCTGAAGAGCCGGTTTGAGATATAAGATTTTAGTATTTCGTAGTACTGCCTGGGTAGGTCCCTTTTCACTTTGTACTCTAGCCCCTCATGCAATACATTGTCGAATGATTGAGCAACATCTAAAAATATAGCCGAACATACTTGTTTTTCTTCTAATGCTTTTTTCAACTGCATCCGTTATTCTATGAACTTGGTCTATCGTGGAATGATGATTTGAGATTAGATTTCTTTCTTCTATGACTTTGCTTAGTATTTTCAGTTGCAATTTTTCAAAGAATTTTGCCATTATTTGTATAAGCGATATTGGTCTGTAAGACGTCACTTCTGTTGGTGGCTTACCTTGCTTTGGTATAACAATTACTTCAGCCATTTTCCAATGATGTGGGACATATTGAGTCTTTAGGCATTCATTTATTATGAATTGGAGTTTTATGAAGGCTTTTGATGGCATTTCTTTCATAATTTGAGCAGTTATTAGATCGAACCCAGGTGATTTTTTGTTCGATAGCTGATTTCGACACATACTTTTTATTTCTTTGAGTGTGACAATTGGTATGTCAACTTCATCGACTTTATCAATAAACTGTAAGCTGTTTTCAGATGTATTTGCTAGTAATGGCTTAAAAACATTCGCAATATGTTCTGCAAACAGGTTAGCTATTTCTTACGGATTTCCGATCCATTTCCCGTGTAGAGATTTTATTGGCGGGTTTGCGGTCTTTTCAGGCGCTTAGCTGCTTTCCAGAGCGAATAATCGGTTGAAGCATCAGTCGTTAAATTGTTCAGGAATCTACTTAATGAATTATTTTTGAATTCGTAGATTTGTTTCTTCAGTTCGTTGCTTAGCCGGTTAAACGCTATTTTGTCGTCTGGAAATCTAGTATTTTGCCATTTTCTTCGAGCTCTTCTCTTCTCCAATATCAACTCTCTTATATCGACAGGGTATTTTGTTTCCGTTTGCTTCCTAGTCGAGTAAGTTGGTATACTTTCTTCTGCAGCTTGTTGAACATCGGCAATGAATTGTTCTACTTCAAGGTCGATTTGCTCTTTTGTTTCCATATGGGATCTGAGATATTTATATAGCTCTCAGGCTTTTCTCTGAATACACTCCAGTTTGTTTTATTATTTACAAGCTTAGAATTACTTTTTCCCATTATCTCTGATTCTATTTATATTAAGAAAGTAGATTTAGTTATTATGACATTAGAAATTAGACTAAGTTTCCATCATCCTATGTCACGAAGGGGGAGACAACGTAAGCTATGAATTCATAAGTTCCGAAATTTTTGAGCTTTGCTTTTCGGTATCTAAAAATGTTTTATGTGGTATATAAATTTAGCGCATCTACTATGTTTTTAATCCTTTCTTAGAAGGAAAACTAGATTTAAGATAGCATGTGCATCACTTACTTACTTTACTTAAGGTGGCGCTACAGTCCGGGTCGGACTAGGGCCTGAACCAACATGCTTCTCCAACCAGCTCGGTCCCTAGCTAGCTGCCTCCAGTTTTGCACGCCAAGTTGGTTGATGTCCTCCCTATTTGCGTGCGCCACCTGAGTCGTGATCTTCTTCTTCTGCGCCGTCCCTCGAGATTGGATTCAAAGACTTTCCGGGCCGGAGCGTTGGTGTCCATTCGCTCTACATGACACAGCCATCTAAGCCGCTGGACCTTGACTAGGTGGACCAGGTCAGTGTCGCTGTACAGCCCGTAAAGTTCGTGGTTAAATCTTCTTCTTCACTCTCCATCTATGCAGACGGGACCAAAAATCACACTAAGAATTTTTCTCTCGAAGCATCCTAGAGTTTTCCCGTCTACCTTTGACAAGGTCTATGCCACTGCGCCATATATACATAAGAGCAGGGATGATAAGTGTCTTATACAGGCACAAAGTCCTTAACTACCTCAAAGTTATAGCTGTCTATCGTGACGTTCTGTAAAAGACGTCAGTGTCGGGTGTCCATTCTTGAGGACAGCATATACTTGGTCTTGCCCTCATTGACCACTAAACCCATCTTCTTCGCTTCCGTCTCAACTCTCAATGCTCATAAACGTGCCATTGACATCACGCTGCGTTTTTCCAATTATGTCAATATCGTCGGCATATCCAAGCAATTGGACGGATCTTTGAAAGATTGTACCTCTTGTGTTGACGTGGGAGTTTTGTACTATTCTTTCAAGAACGATGTTGAAGAAGTCGCATGACAGTGCATCGCCTTGCCTAAAACCTTTTTTGACATCAAATGTATCAGTGAGATCTTTTCCGACCCTGATGGAGCAGCGTGCGTTCTCCATCGTCATCCTACACAGTCGGACAAGCTTGGGAGGGATGCCAAAACTAGACATGGCTCTATATAACTCCTCTCTATAGATGCTGTCATAAGCAGCCTTAAAATCCAAAAAAAAGTGGTATGTATCGAATTGAAGCTCCTGAGATTTTTCCAAGATCTGCCGTAGTGTGAAGATTTGGTCTATGGTGGACTTTTCTGGTCTTAAGCCGCACTGATAAGGACCTATCAGGTTGTTGACGAATGGCTTCAGACGGTAAAGAGGATCTTGTACGCGATGTTGAGAAGACTGATACCTCTGTAGTTGGCGCAGTTCAGAGGGTCTCCTTTCTTGAGGACCGCGGAAACAATGCTGAGGTTCCATTCATCGGGCATGCTTTCTGATCAGGTCATCGCCTGGCGCTTTAAACAATTCGGCACTGAGGTCATCAGCTCCAGCTGCTTTTTTGGACTTTAGCTTGGATACTGCTGTCTTGACTTCGTTCAGCTCGGGTTGGCGGCGTTGTTGGTCTACATCACCTAAATCAAATGGTTCTATCTTTCTAACAACGGAATTGGGTTCATCATCGCCGTTATAGAGCTTGGAGAAGTGGTCTTTCATTATCCAGCATGTGCAGCACAGACTCATATAAATGCTGCTTCCAAATGGCAGCAAAAAACATGGGCCTAAATTATTTTCTTTGGTGGGTCTTATTGCCTCTTCAAAGTGGAAACAAAGCCCGCGGGTGTTTTTTTTTTTTTTTTGAGCAAAAAGGTCCACGGGTCTTATTGCCACGGGGCTTATTGCACTGCACCCCCTCTTCGACTTTCCTATGTGCTCGCACTGGTGTCTTACAAGATTATGCGGATACGCAGAACCCGCTTTGATTGGGTGACTATACATTAAATTTAAAAATAATAGCAGCTCTAGCACTGCGTCAAGCAATAATTTAAGAATAGTCACAACTTCACTTAATATTTAAATTATCTATCTGCTGCAATACAGTGACACATTTTTTAGCAAATCGATAGGGTTTTTTAACCACAGCCACAACTCCATCTCCAAGTATATTAATTATGTCACTTTAAAAAAGTCCCATTAATTAAATTACTGTGTCCAAAAAGGCCTACCACACGTCCTTTTTCCCAAAAAACAACGTCACATGTTTTCAAGCTTAAACTCGCATACAATTTATCATCTCGAAAAAAGCTTAAGAGATTTCCTTAAATACTGATGTGATTTTTGTATTGCGAGCTTAAGAGTCACAAAAAAAAAAGATAAACACCTGCACGTTGCACATGAACCTTCTGCCTTTGTTTCTCCAACTGGAAGTCAAGTAGATAAGCGGATAAAACGTATAAATATGCATCATGCAATACTTTTTGTCTGACGAGCATGAGCTGGCCGAAAAAAAATGAGAAAGAAAAAAATACAATCACCTTCTCGTCCAAGTGATATCCACAGCACTGGATGCATATACAAAGTTACACTGAAAGGATTAAGCTATAGTAGGTAAACGTTAATTTCGTTTTGTATTTGTTTTCGTTGCAATCCACATGATGCCAAGGTTGCCCACTTCAACGTGCTCAAAACTCAGGCATGAAAACTAATGACTAGTCTCACATTTCACTGATTTCATCCAGGCAGAGTGATGCTGTGCACACCGCCACCGATCCTGGCCGGGCTTTTCAGTGTCTAAACTTTCGCATCGGCCCACTTAATGGATTTGTGCATCACTCAAAACAAACTGCCGAATGAAAGCCACTTTTTTTTTGCTGGTATGAGTGTCAGTGTTTATTTAATTACTTCTTCATAATACTGTTATAAATGTTGTCTAAAAATTTCCAATAAAAACAAAAAAGAATCTGTATATATTTATGTACACCTAAAATATTGCAAAACGCCCCCCTTTCACACTCTAATAAATACACTCGCCCAATAAGTCACACGCCCCCTCATCCAATGGCTTCATCCAGAATGGATTGTAATTGTGACAGGACTTGCGATGTATTGGCACTTGAATTTCCACCGGAGTAATGGGTACGCCCTCCCAACTCCATCCTTCGAAACGGTGGCCATCGGATTTATTGCACTGCATTGATAGCGGCTCCTGGACATACATCGTGTATAACTGATCAATACGTGGCTGAGTCCACTTAATGCTTCGATAATTTGTCGAACGTGCTCCATTCAGATTGACATTCCTCTGGTGCTCCTTCCTGCCATAGACAAATAACCACAAATAAACAGTACATGTACAGGATTTTCGTCTCAACCAAGATGTGATTGTGATTCTACCTACTTTTTCATGTAAATAAAGTAATTCTCCAGAGTCTCTTCGGAGACTGAGCTTTTACAGACCTCCAGTTGTGTGGCCGGATAGTAGTGAATGTAGTTGACGCACATCTCATCGCTAATAGAGAATCCACCTAGTGTTGCGTTGTCGTAACCGATGGTATTGTAATAGCAAGTTGTAACAAGTGCATCTCCCTGGAGGACCCACATCGAGACAAACAATCCAAGAGAACGACCACGACGACACAGGCATATCGATGGGAAGAAATGGATAGAAAATTCAAATTGAAAAATCATTGCAGTAATAGAAATAGACGAAAATAGAAAAAAATAAAGTGTATACCTACAGCAAGAACACACACAAAATAAAACAAACTTAAAAGTTGTTATCAAAAGAAAAATTGGATCTCTAGGGAATAAAAGTACACACAGTGGTAGCGCATACTTGAACGGAAAGAATGAATCAGGCAACTTCATACAGAATAGGGCGAACATTGCTTTGAGATAGGTACATAGTGCATTAAGATTAGTTTGGTTCTGTTGATGTGATGCTGGCTTGCGCTCGAGGTGGAATGGCATAGTTCTCCAAAAATGAATGATGCGATTTTCTCGGGAGTAGATTTTTTCTGGACAGTTTTTCAATTATGTGTAAGAAAAATGAGCGAGTGCTCCATTGTTGAGAGTTGTTGAGCAGTACATTGTTTATCTAAAATGCTTTACCGTTACAAATAAACTTCAACTTCTCAGGTTATACTTTTTTCATTCATTAATGTGGAGAGTAAGATGAAAATGAATTTTTCAATCGTGGAGTTGCAAGACAATAAATCATATTTGTTCTTGAAAGTTTTCGTTCGTCAGAAGTCCTGAAAGATATCCTAAACCTCTTTCAAATAATTAGTTTATTTCCCGCCCGAAACTCATAGCTTTGGTCCACATTCGATATGCGGAGAACAGAAGTGAACGGTATTTCAGGTGAAATTGTTAAAGTATGTCCACACCAAGGAAAATTTTTAAAACATTTCAGAAATATTTCAGAAACAAAAAAACATGTCTAAAATGTTTCAGAAATTTTTCTATAAAGTTGTTTTGCTCTGGACACTTCGTGAAACATTTCTGATATGTTTTTTGATTCCCATTCTGAATGGAAAACTTTCTTTGTTTTTTTGAAACATTTGCGAATGAAAAGAGTGGAAGGGCGAAGTGGTATCCTTTTGTAATAGTAAAAAGTGTGGAATAACGAGGATGTAATTCAATTAATAACAGTATATAATTCTACATCACCTGAATTATTTTTATTTTTTAATATATTTCTCTGCCACTGTCTTGGTTTTTTATTTTATTTTATTTTTATTTTTTTTATAGTTATAAAACACGACGCTGTAATTGCTACTTCTTTACAGTCCATGTTCAAGCATTAAACTGAACTCGAGAAACAAAAAAAAGTGCCCATTAAAAATGGGAAACAAAAAACATTTAAGAAACATTTCCGAAATGTTTCTGAAATATTTAAGAAATGTTTTTTAAACAAATGGAAAACATTTTAGAAATGTTTTTGAAACACTGTTTGTCTGGTGTGGACATACCTTTATATTTTTATAAAATCTTACAAAAACATTATAGTCTTTACTACTTAGGAGCTGTTTTTTAGAGTGGAGGGTTTAGAAATAGAAGAATTTGGGTCAGTTTTCATCACATTTTTAGTTTTATTAAGTCCAATGAGTGAGTGTTCGGGATGGTTTTTACATCTTGATTGGCACTTTTTTAATGCAAAGAGAAAAAAAAATTATATGAATGTCAGCGAAATGCTGCTATCTCTAAACGGTGAAAAAGACTACAGAAATATGTTTTAAGAAATTTAACTAAATATCGACTACGAAAAGAATTATAAAATAATTTTAAAAAACCCTGACAAAATTAAAGTTTTTACATTCAATCTTTTGGTTGTTTATTGGTAACTGATCATTGTTTAGGCAACAGACTTTTATGAAGTTTGTAGTAAATTGCTGTTTTCCAGATTTATTAAATATTAATAAACAAATCAATTAGGTAGTTTAGATTAGAAGCTTACAGCCACTTTGATTTTTCTAAATTTGTAGGGGTTTCGGTTTCATCGTAAAGAAACGAATTTGTTTTTTTGAAATTTAATTCGCACATTTTGTACAATATTGAGTATACTTATGACTAAGTTGTATAATTCTATACCATGCTGAAATATTGAGGCATAGTCCGGTAACAGAAATTCCCCTTGAAAAAAACATTTTGCGATGTTCAGTGCAAACTGGCCAAAAATTATCGGAAGAACAACCATTTTAATTTTGTTAAATTATTATCATATCTTTCCCTCAAAGTTGTCGGAAATATTTTCTATCATTTAAAAACTTTTGATGGCCATCTAAAGTAATTAATGGACGAAATGGAGGTATTTTATTTCTAGAAAACTTTGAAAAAGTAGCTTGGGGAAAATAGCTTTAAGGGTAGAAGTCTATGAAAAATTAAAGAAAAAATTGATTTAATTCGATATTCTGAAAATATAGTGTGTTTGGCATATACTGACGAAGCAAACAAATTTGGAATATTGACGAAGTTACAGCTAATATAGTTGATTGGAACGGAGCGCATATATGTATTAGCCACATAGCCAGGTAGTTGGAACGGCTCAGATGGCATGGTTCCTTCCATTACAACATCTGAAAATATTTCTTTTGTACCATGGCCTTAAATATCTGCATATATGTATATGTATGTATATTGTGTGAACCTGGAATTACATATCAATCGGTAAGTAACAAAAACTAGTACATAAGTTTCTAATACTTTGACTTGAAACGCGATTATCTCGGAACCATGTTTTCAAAAACTGCAAGTGACTCAAAAAGTTATAGACCGATTCGTCTGAAGTTTTTTGAGGTCTTCCTTTGCCTATATTACCACTGGAAAGAAAAACCTAAAATATCCGATATTTTATAGTAGAAGAAAAACTTTTTGGGGGTTAAAAATGTAAAAAAAACCCTTAAATTCTTACTTTTTATCGAACGCTTATCTCATATTGACATTTATTATTTTTTTTTTAAAATTTAAATTTAGCCATTTTCCTTAAAATGTTTGAAAAAGGATAAAGTTAATTTATGAAAAATGAGAGAACAGGTAAGATACGATCGTGAGCCGCCATTTTGGTCATACGACCGACACACTAAAGTAAACACAAAAATCCAGCAAGAAAGACAAAATCGAACTTGGATTCCAGTCTCACGATCTGACCAGTATAATATACAGACAAAATACATACTCACAATATTCGAGAAGTAGTATTAAGATCTTCCAATGTACATTAATATTAAGGAGGTATTCTAGTCTAGAAATTTAAAAAAATCGAATTTTTTTCTTGTCATAATTCGATAGTTTAGAATTTAGATATTCAAAAATATCTTCCTCAAAGGATTTTTCAAAATTCAATTCCTCGAGTTCTACTGGACCGATTCACTTGAAATTTTGAGAGAACCTTCTTTATAGACCCCTCTCGGACATGAACCAACCCCAAATTTCAATTTCTACTATTTTTAAAAAATTCGAGAAAATCAATAAAGGTAAAGAAATGATTATTTCTTTTCAAACAGTCGCCATTTTCTCGAAAAAAAATTTGTTTTTACTTATCGCTGGCTTATGCGATAGCGACATCATTACAGAATAAGAATATTTTTTCGTTTTTAATTCGGATGACTATGAAGGTTGAAGTCATTGGTAATCAATAATTAATAATTAATTAATGTGTCAATTTTTTGAGATATCCCACTTCATCACCTGCTAGAATTCAAAGTTCTTAACTTAAAAAAAAAATATTTTTTTTTTTGTACTTTCTTAACTATAATAAATAACTGACAGAAAACTAATAGTAAAAATATTGGTTGTCATTTTTTTACAACTCTTTAAAAATTACTTAAAATTCATGTCTCTACACTAGAATACCGCCTAAGTGTGCTACCGAACAGAAAAGATCTCATAGAGATCTCGGTTATTTTTTCTATATAAATTAAGTTTGTTTCTTAAAAACCTTAACGATTCAAGAAAGTTTTCTTCATTTTTGTCGTCAATTTTGTTCCGATCGACTTGAAATTTCGACATAGTTTTCTTGAGACTATATTCATTTGTTAAAACACTACCCATCTGATTTTTAAAATCCTTTAGTGTACATTTTTATCAAACAAATGCTAATGCTAAAATGCAGCAAAAATCTTGTGCCTGCCTTTTGAATTCTAAACAAAAAATTTGTCAAACAAAAAATTTGTTAAAAAAATAATGACATTTATCACACCTTTGCTGAGTTAATATTTCTATATTATTTCATATTACTTTGAATGTTACTTATTCAAATAGAATCTATGTCAAAATAACGCTGATAGAAAAATCCAACTAGAATAAGAAAAATTATGCTTTCTGTAAATCTTGCACAGGGCACTGGTACCTTGTTTAATGGGAAGTAGTTCTTCTTGAACTTATTATTTTTTTTTTTTTTTTCTTAAAAGTGGAAACTACTTTCTCCTGACTACTTCTGCCTCTATGAGTTTTCTTTCCCGTTCTGGCACTAACTCTCCTGGACTCCGAGCTTTCCTGCACCAAGCATATAAATGAAATTAATTTGGCCTTTGTGCGAACACAACCACTTATAACAATTTGAAAAATGCATTGCAACGCATCCGCCGCTCTTTTGTAAACAATTTTTTTGCTGAAACTCTCGGTAGTTGTGATTCGCTGCAACTTACCTGAATGAACTAATCCGGATGAAAAACTATTATTTTAAACAACTTCCCTCGGCCCAACCGACCCAAGTAACATTGTGCAAGAAACTTATTTAGACTAGGATCCAGTGAGAGAATTTTTGATTTTTCTCTAAAATTACAAAGCAACTTTGGTGAATCTTGGTGCAGAATGCAGATATGGGGGAATGGGGATAAGCCTACACAGAGTCATTTTTTAAGGTAAAACACGTTAGGGTTTGCAGTCGGCCTTAACGGTGGGCGTTCAGGCGTTACGTTGGGCACTAAGCTGTTTATATTGAAAGTGGCTTCAAATGCCGAGTTCTAATGATGATTTGATTATGATAAATGTTGACAGTGTGTTAAAGGTGGATAGCCATATTAGCTCTCTACCATGTTGTCCAACCTTATTAGCGACCTACTGCTGATCTTATAAATGGAAGGTTTACAGAACCTTTATGGTTCTTATTACCGCTGCCGTTTAAGTTTCCACCCGTCCACTGGCTAAAAGAAAAGGTACCTATTTGGGTAGCTTTCCCAAGATGCCTTGAAGTAGGTCACTAGCTGATGGACTAGGGTTGCTTGTACTCTGCCAGCACTTTGAAGCTGCAGCAAAAGGAGGGGTAGGAAAGGGAAAAATGAAGAAAACTAAAGGTCTAACTTGTTGTTATAAAATTTACCACAACAATCCATTACTTTGAACTATGTGTTCTCATAACTGGTAAAATATAAAATTTCGCATTAAATTAAAATTAACAACTAAACGGAAAGAAAAACCTCTCGTTTTTATTTGTACATAAAAATATTGATAACAAATGTAACCTTCTGGCTATTTCCAAGGATGTTTCGGGCACTTCGTTCAAACCACAATCCTAATCCATTTACAAACAAATTGTCTAATGTCAAAATTCAAGTCAGGCACAAAAACTGTAATGAGTGAATTGATTCGTCGATAAGGAATAATATCTAAAAGTTAAACAAGGACGGCCAACATTAGATTTCAACCATAAAACTCTCTTTTTTCCTCATGTATGAAACTATGCCATTATTTCGCTACCCAAAACTGTAATCTCAGTTCAATTACCTTCACTGCTCATACATACATATAGAACAATAAAACGACGAAATAAAGGAACAAAAAAAGACAAACAATCAAATCACTTCAAATTACCGGTAGCACTCTTGGCTTGTATCGCAAATTTCTCATTTCCTGAAAATGATGGGAATAAAAGTCATCCCGATTGACTTCCCTTAGTTCCTCTTCTTTTCGGAAATGTCGCGTAAGAATCCGGACTCCTCTCAAATGTGTGTGTAATTGTGATCCGAAAATAATTACACCCGATTTAGGTAAAGCCTACGGACATAAAAGAGAACACAAAAAAAAAAAGAAAAAAGACAAGTTAGCAACGCAGCACCCTTACGTCGACAAAATCAAGATACCATACCACTCGTGTACATTCGGCAATACAATATCCACTCAGGGGGAATCCCGTCTGACCGGGTGGAATGGCCATTTTGTCTGTATACTCCAACCCAAGTTCCATAACACCGGCATCGAACTGTCTTAGATTAGACACCATCTGCATTCTCATACCAGAGCTGTCAATACGTCCTGCAAAGCAATCAAATCTAAGTTAAATCAGCTTCAGCTACATCAGTCCCAATGCTCACACCTTCTATCTGATCGGGATTATTGAAATGTACTTCTAAACGTATGTATGGATTGTAATCCCCACCACCCACTGGCAGTCCAGCTTCTGGGGGATATGTGAATGTACTAGCTCCCATGGCCCATAGCGCAATTACTTTGGAGCAGACTTTTGCTTCCTTCGGTAGCATATCACAGTCCCCATTGTATAGAGGAATTTCTACAGAAGGATCTGCTTGACAGTGGAATACTTCCATGTGATGGACTAGGTCGAAGGACGTGATAAGCGGTTCAAACTGTACAATGTGGTGTTTAACTTCGAGAAAGTCGTCCAGCCTCTGGATGTGGCACCAGTAGGTTGTTTCCTTTGATGGAACCTTTACGTTGTTCAACCGGATCACACTTTGCTTTAAGTCCCTACGAGAATAATAAAACGAACACACACAGACACATTAAAATAAAGAGGTCACCACATTGTGGCAAATTTAATTACTTACGTCTCGGGTATGATAATTTTATCGGCCCTCAGAAGTTGCATCATTTTAATGCCTGACTCTCGTTTGGACGCATTGGGAAATGCAAATTGGTGGTCTTCCATGGACAGAGGAATAATTCCTCTGGCCCACATTACATACATCGTTCCCTCCTGCAAAGATACGGCATTAATTTTGTGCACTATTTTGGGAAATGATTTAGGGTTGCAGTCTCTCGTACATGCATCCTAAAGTCCAAAGGGTCACAAGTGTCAAATTTTCTCTTAAATGCTAGAGTGGCATCGTCCATTTTGAATAGTTCACAATCTTGCTGGTAATCCTTATGGACGTAACGTCCATCGGAACTGGTGTACGTGTCTGTGACAACGTTGAAGAAGCCGTTCTGGTTTTCGAAAAAGCAAATATCGGCTTCACCCAATTCGCCGCGCTTCGAGAAGCCCAAATAGAACCAACGATGTTCGGGGTTAAATGCATTTTGTACGTGAAATAGGACTTCCTGCTTGTACCAGTCTACCATCCAACTGAGTTTAATTTCCTTGTGGTCATCTAGGTAAATTTCGTGGAGTTTCGTTTGTGAAAGTTCTGAAAAGACAATTAAAGAAGAGATTACATGAATATACTATATTCTATGGGAAAAAGGTTTTGTTGAGGCAAGGGTGAGTATGAATATGTTAACATTTTCAAATTACGATTGACTAGAGTGAATTTTTTTTGCGATCACACGATATAAGCAATCATATTTCATTGATGCTCAGGATGATTCTCTTTACGGCGTTTCTAGTGACCTCTTCTCTGGTTACAAGCGGGGGTTTACTTTCTAAGAACAGTCTAAATTACAAATCCAACTTTTATGCTTTAATTCCATGCTATCCCCTCAATTACGCCTCCAAGCCATGACGTTCTGTGGTCATGTTTCTTACCACAAGTCCTTTACTATCAAAAACTTGATTTTGAATGTAGGGAAATTAAAATGTTGACAATATACAACAAATTTACCAACTCTAACGCACATCCACAGTAAATATCCATTGCACACCCCAAGGATGACTTACGGTTAAAGTGTTCTTTCCAAAGTTGGCGAGAATAGAGTGCAGATAATTAATAATTTACATTTTGTGAAACTCGGCGAACATTATCGCTGCCACTTATCAAATGTTCTATAAAATTTCAAAACCAAGAGAGGAACTTATATTTTATCGCAATTGTTTTGAATGGACAAAGTACATCCAAATCTACTACTCCAGATGATGTTCATATTGCAGAAAAACATAATTAAGAAACTTTCTCCCATCCATGAAGAGAACAGAAAGAATTTGAAAGCGATCCAATGAGGATGAGCCTTCAGAGTAATAAGATCTGAATCTTTAATGGGTTTGTTGCAGTGCTATACGCATTCTTGGAGTAAGTTTTTGTCTCGTTTTTTTGTGTATCCGAATGATTTATTCTGTAAATAAAATTTCCTAAGCCATAATATGTAACTGTGATATAAGTGAAAAGAAAAAGCAAATAGGATTCTAATGTCCTTTTTGAATAATGAATTAATAACTGGGGAATAGAACTTTTTTTGTATGATTTTTTTGTTGGTGCGGTGAGTAGGGAGAGGGAGGTTATTATAGAGATGGATAGATCTAATGTTGGGGAGATTTGTGTCAAGGAAGACATTTTCGTGAAGAGCAGGACAATTGAGGGCACCAGTAATTATTTGATTTAAAAAGAGTACGTCAGCAACCACACGATGCTTTGCGAGAATGCTAAATTAGTTAAAAGTAACCGATCTCCGGAAGGGCGTACGATTCAAGGATTATTATTCTAAGAACAGTAAAGCAAAACGAAGTAATCTTCGTAGCACCTTCCATTCCTAGTGAATGGGTTTTTTGGAAGGGAAACCAAACCTGAAAACAAATAAAAAGATTGGCCTAACGAGTGATGTTTAGAGTGATTTGGTAACGTAAGAGCTTGAGAATTCCTTGGACAAGCGCCTTATAAAACCAAGGGAGGGGTTCGCTTTAGCAATAATTTGATCAATGTAAAATCGAAAACTGAAACCTTTATAGCCAAGATCGAGAATAGGAGATTATACTGGAACAAGTACATATGTCACAAAAGTTGTAAGTTCGAAGAAGTAAAAGGTGGTAGAAATTTAAATTGATACAGAGCAACGCAATACTACCCGATGTAAACCTACATTGCTAGGCTAAGAACCTATGGTGGGAAAATTAATCCAAAGCCTGTGGCAACTCCGTCAACTTCGTAGCCTTCACTGTGCTTCTAATGATACAGTGAACAATTAAAAAGCGTTAGCTTCCACTGTACATACATCACATCATACCACTGTTTAACTTGGCGGCCGAGTTGCTTGTTTGCGTGCATTAAGCTCGCGGTTCTTAATGCCTTCTCCGAATTGCAATAGAAACTTCTTTGGGCTTCTTCTGGACTATCCAGGTCAGAAACAAGACCAATAAGCAATAGCAAATTGTTGCATTAATAAAAAGCGGTATAGATTTTATATGTCGTCTAGCTATCCTGAATCAGTGTATAATAACATGAAGTAATACCAATAAATTTTATACCAAACCAAACTAGTGAGGTTACATCCTAAGAAGTTCGAATACTGCTTTTCAGCATTTTATGCCAAATCAGTACGGCTAAATTTAGAAAGCCTTTGTCATTGCAGTGTGTATTAAATTTCTTCTGTTTTGTCAATTCCTCACGAGATTTCTGGAATTCGCAACTCGAACTATCACGTAGCAGGCAAACATGAGAACTACTACGCCACGGTCTCCACAAAGCCAAAATGAATAGGTATTACAATTCTACTATTAATCATCAGAAAAGTCAAAAAGATACAGTTTATCCTCATTGTTTAAACAACACTAATACGCACCACTAAATTGAAACACGTCTTTATAAGGTCAAATTATTGCAGTGGCATTTATCTAATTTCTTTTTCCAATTCGATTCAACGAATTTCCCAATAAAAACTAAAAACAAGTAAATTAATCCAAACAATCACATCAGTTTTTAATGACTCAAGAGAAAATCGTACAAAAATAAAAACTTAAGCGAATTAAACAGAACCAGACGCATATGAATCACTTTCTTTGCCTATCCATTTGAACGACAATAGAAACTAACATTTAAATTCAGCAAAAGCAGACAAATTATGGACAGTTTATATCACTGTCTCCACTTTGTTTGGATTTCTTAAAGTCGTACTTATGCCTTTTTCGATTGCTAAAACTATAGAACTTTGAAAGCATTCTTTTTGCTGTCAGGGAAGAATTTCTGATCGCTTCCTGCTCTAATAGAATTTTCAGATCTGTCGATAAAAATTTCCCAGCTGAGAATGGAAATGCAAGCTTTACTTACTAATAAAAACTTATTTTTAATTTTATACCATTTTTGAGGTCAATAAGGTGGAAAACTTTTGACTCACTAATGAAATGATAATAACTTTTGGATGTCTTTACTGCTGATCACATGAGTGCATTTAATTTAATATCACAAATGATGGGTTCGTACACATTTACTTTAATGCCAATGACCAGTCTCACAATGGGAGGTTAAACTCTACTCTTGGATTGAATTTGAGTTCAACAATCAGTTGATTACCTAGTCTTCTTTTGAACTTTGAACTAAGTTCATTTTGAACTACCGTATTTTTTTCTATCACCAATTGCACATAGTTAGGGCGTTGGGGGATATCGAATCCCAGAAACATAGAGGACAAATTGATTTTCCCGGGTATGGTAGTTGAATACACTGCTACGAAAAACGCTTTCTAGCTTGTAGGCCCTTTAAATGCGTAAGACCCTTGGTATTTATTTGTTTATTTTAAATCGCATATTTGCGTTTTATGTCCTCGAAGACATCATAAACAGGTTTGAGCTATTAGTATGGGCTTTATCTCGTCCCCAAAGAAAAGGTCTAATGGTTGTATTTTGACCTTACTTACTTACTTAGGTAGCATTACAATTCAGGATGAACGTGGGCCTCAACCAACGACTTAGATTTCGAGCGAGCTTTCTTCAGTTTTGCTCTCTAAGTTGGTTAAGTTCTTCTTCCACTTGATTGCGACACCTGAGATGAGGTCTTCCCCTTCCGGAATTTTCCTGCAATGTGCCCTCGAAAACGCGTGGAAACGGATTGCTGATGTCCATCCGCTCCAGTCATCGTATAGTTTCTCGATGCGTACTCTTCTATCACCATGTCGCGGTACAGCTCATACAGCTCGTTGTTGTATCTTCTTTTCCACACATTGTCTTCGCATATGGACCAAAGATCACTCGGAGAATCTTTCTTTCGAAACTACCAAGGGTTTTATCATCCGCTTTCGATAAGGTCCATGCTTTCGCGCCATAAAGCAGGACTGGGATGAAAGTATCTGTGCTTGCAGCGATAGCCTTGCTGGCCCTTCTTAACCCTCTTATTACTTCGAAAGTGATCCGCAGGAATGCAAGACCTCTCTGAATGCCGTCAAAAGACTAAATTTTTTAAGTCTCGTCTAGATTCCAGGGCAATGCGTTATAACTGGAAATGAAATTCCCGATGAACTTGCGAGGCAAGGATCTCAGGCAGCTTTTTCAGGATCTAAATCGTCACGCCTAGGTCTGCCAGGGTCCTCAGAGAGGGCTTCAATCAACGATTGGATCTGTTAAGAGCACAATCGCAGATGGCATCTCTCCATTTGATGCAGATAGACTAAACGTACCTATGTTCGCCAACGTTAACAAGAAGACTGCAAGATTTATGCTATCCCGTAGTAGAAAAGATTGTAGAAAGCTTATTGGCTTTCCAACAGAAAAAAATCCTAGATTTGCTGACTCGGCGAAGCCACCTCCCTTCGCCCCTTCGGGCTTAAAATTAAATCTCAAAACGAAAATCTTTTATTGGAAGACCAATAATGTCTTCCAATAAAAGATTTTCGTTTATCGAAAACCATCAGTAAAAGGTTATAAAGGAAGCTGATCATAGTCTATGATGGTTTTTGAACTACTAAATCGGCCACTGTATTAAAATGAAGAGCATTGAACAACAATAGGAAGTACAAAAAAAAGGGATAGCGCAACGAAACTCATTTCCTGAACCTAAAATTCTAATCCGAATCCTAGCTGCTAACTTAAATAGCGCTTCTTTTTTTTTATAGTTCTCAATAAAGCGACCCATAGCTCAGCCTGGACTTTATTTTTCACAATAAGTTGTTTTCACATCACGTCATCTTTTACATGAACTAGCCTCAAATGAGAAATTGCTATAGGATTTATTGATTTCCTATGGTTGATGCAACAAACAGCCGAAACTCAAGCATGGGGTCGAATTGTCGCGAATAAGTACTATTTTCAACAACATCAGTCTGCTGTTCATTTATGGACTTCAATTCCTTCAAATAGTAATGAAAGAATGTCAAATTGTGGTACTAAAGTCCTCGATAACACGAGAAGTAATACCAAAAAAACATATAATTCAGTACCGTTTTATTTGATCACGTGTGCGGTGATTCGTCCCCTGACTGGGTTTCGAACATTAATCCTTGCTCTTGCTGTGTATTGGAAAATGTACGTATAAGAGAGTCACCATTAGCAAGTTCAATAAATACATCTTCCTCATTTCTCATTCTGAGGTTTATGTCAAGGAATGCAGAATAGTAAAAGTATCTATGCATCTTTCATACATTCAGATGAGGAAGAGCTTAAGAGAAAATTTTTTATTTATGCTTTCACTTATACTCCTTTGGTCATATGAACACTTCAATTTGCGTAAGGGATGGAAAGTACTCCATCCTCGCAAACTTTTTTAGCACGATTATAGTAAGTAAGGGAATAGTTGTTTTGGGGAAATATTGGCATACTTGAAAGACTAAAAAATCTCTTTCATACTAGCCAACTCCTGGGAATGCTAATAGTATAATGGTTAAGTTGGAAGCGTCGAACTTTTTTTTTTCGGGGCTTCAAAACTTATCAATGCAATGAAAAGTGTAACTAGATTGAGGCTCGCCTTCAACGCCCGAAGAGGGATGCTTAAGATCAACTCCTGACTCACACAGAACTATTGTCCGAAAATATTTACTCTTTCGAACTAGCCTATAATAGTTTGAATGGTATTGAATCAATCCATTCCCACAAAATTAAAAAACACATAATATTTATCATTGTACATATAGATTTTTTTTAACGTCTTCTCCTTGAAAAGTTGAGACTCCTCAGAGTAATAAATACAAATCCACACGATTTAAAAGCCCCTTTTGCAGCCTACTCTAATTCAATCAAAGAAAAACCTTTACTCCTCTTTAACTTCTGCCCTCTGTTATAAATGCTTTTGGGTTTTAATTTAGACAGACATTGAAAACAACAAACCAATTTCTATCTCGTAAACTTATAATAGAGGCAACTGAATGGCAATCCTTAAAACAACAGACATATTAATAGTTATTGATTCGTTACTGATTTCTATGGCTGATGTAAGATTCCATTTTAAGATTGTTTTATGCTCGTAGGCGGCTGTATTCTTTGAAATATGGTTCGTTGTTTTAATGAAATTGTTCGTTCTAAGGTCTGCAATTTACTTTCAACAGTCTCTGTTTCTATTTATCTTTAGCTAAAAAGTAGGAATAGCGCACCTCTTTTGTGGTACTCAATACGATGCTGTATCAACAATGGCCCTGACGAAATTAACATCATTTCATTCTTCAAACATCGCAAGGAATTGATTTCAAAACAATCGGCACTGATATGGCTTCAAAAAATAATCGTGCCTTTGTGTAGACAACAATATCTATCAGGTAGTGGATATTACGAAAAATAATCTCAACAATTAAAGAGATCTATTTATAGTCGAGCTCCTTACTTATTTGATAAACAAATTATTAATGACTGGGACGTGTCATATATGCTTATAGATGCGGGGATAGCACCACGCATAACTAATCGTACCAAATTGTCTTAGGTTGGGGATTGGGGTCCCAAAAGAGTTTGGTATTTTCAATTGTTGTGTGTGTAACAATTTGATTCTTGTCCCCAACAACAACAAAATCAAAATCTATAAAAGCCCCGACAACAGCATTCCGTCAAATCAGTCTTTTATCATCGCAAGTCGACGTGTCGGTCGTGTGAGTTGCGCTTGAGTTGAATTTAAATTTCACATTGAAAAACTTTAAAAACTAAAACAAACTACTACTGCCTTTCGGAAATATGGTGACTGTGGAAAATCATTTGTTTTTGTTGTGTTTTGTTTTGTGTTCGTTCTACGCGTGGATAAATCGTGCAAGGCTAAAGCTCATATGGCAGCTTAATGGTGCGCGTGGTATACTGCAACAGCCTTTGTTGAATATCCTCATGTGGCAAATGCTTGATCCACAAAGTTTGTAATTTAAAATTGAAAAGAAAAGTGTGATTGTGTTATAAGAAAAGTTTATTATTGCAGGGCTTTTGGAAACCTTACGATGTCTTCGAAAATATTTCAAAAGACCTACGGGCTTTCTTTTTGGAACGCAGTGTTTGTTGTATATTGACGATCCTGTATTGATGGAAAGAGTTTTGAATTCACCGGAATGTTTGGATAAAACCTATTTACAAGACGGTTTCTTTGTGCGAAAAGGATTATTACATGCAAAGGGTTTGTTTAAGTCTTTTTAATTTTGCTTTTGCAATAAGAAAACTGGTTACTTACTGTGTGGGGTTGTGTTTGTGGTGTATTTCATTTACGATTTACTAGTCCCTCACATCAAGTATGTTTTCTATTACCAAATCATGGTTTTTTCACTTACTGCCTAAAGACATTGCACATAGTTGTATAAGTTGGCTAGGAAGCGCAGCATTTCTGTTTTTCTATTATTCATTTATTTGGAAATGTGGCTGCACATTCTTGACATTTATGTACCTATATGAATGCTTTTAATAGGTACAACTGTGTCGCCCGTACAACACCAATTTCTAGTCTGAAAATAAGGGTTCTGTTTTTTTAAAACGATTTTGTTGATACAGGGTTGCTAATTGAATGTTGTTTAAAAAAATTCAACAGAATCACGTAATTTAACGTATATTGAAAAACAAAAAAAAAATAGTCCAAAGTTTTTTAGCGAAAAATTTAAATATGCGAATTTTTGCAATTGGCTATTTGCCAATACACATAAATGATGAAAATTTAATCAAAATCGTTAGAGTAGTTTATTTTTAGTTTACCCGTGGTGTGATGGTTAGTATGTCCGCCTTTAAACCGGGAGTTTTGTGGTTCGGATTACAACAGTAGACAAAAATGTGGTTCCACGGTATCGCCTTTGGAGAGGAATTGTCAAGTTCTCCGATAGTGAATTCATTGCCATGAAAAACGCTTTGTGGGTCACCTCCATTTCCTCAAAAAGGCAATGGTTATAAAAAATGCGCTAGGAACCGGGGCTCCTCATTTTGTTGCGCCACCCTATTTATTAATTTTTTAAATTATTTTAATAAGCCGTTTTTTCTGTGTATTTTTAGGAAGAGAATTTTTTTAAAGAAACCCGCTATGACAAGGTTTGAGATCTTTCTAGAATATATTTTGAGAAAAAATTTTAAGAAAAAATAAATTGATGAAAGAAATTAAATAAAAAAATAATAAAAAATTTTAAAAATGGAGATACGCAATCCTTTTTATACAACCTAGGACCTTTTTAGAATAAGAATTTGTCAAAATAGTGTAAGCCATTTACGAGAAAGTTGGTTTTGGAAAAAAACGGTGCTTTGGAGGGTACCGTTTTTAGAGCTTTTTAATATTTTTTTTTTACATTATAAGAAAGACAATTAAAAACAGACAGACAGACAGACAGAATTGCAGGTCCCTATATATTCCCTACCAATGGCATGTTTTGACGCTTTCTCAAATTTTTTTTCTGCACGATTGAAAAACAGCCTTATAGATATACTACCATTAATCGTAGTTCAAAAAATAGTTTTTCATGGCTACCACCCTTCGCTAGAGACTGTCAAGTTCTCCGAAAGTGATAACACACTGCCAAGAAAGATTCCTGCTTCTTTCGTGAGAGTCTTAGGTTCCACTAGTCATCACTTAAAACTTGGTTTGTAGTCTGCATTCCAATAAGGTTTAGTGGAAACAAATGCGCTACGCCCCAGAGTCCCCAAGTTCTGTGGTGACGCCCAATTTATTACTTTTTTCACATTCGAAACCGAATCAAAACAACAGCAAGAGACATACTTTCAGAAAAGTTTTAAGAGTGATAAGTGGGGTTCAGACTATCCCATTTGTTTGTCAAGCATCGAGTTTGTCAAACAAGTTTGTAAATGTGAACTCCCCATTAAGCGGCTTGTCGAATTTGTTAAATGGATTTCAAATTTTTTTGATATTTTTGCAAGTTGGACAAGTTTGACGAATGTGAACGCTAGTCGTCAAATTTGGAAGAAATTTCATTTCAAAAATTCTTTCAGGTAGTGCTCATCGTACGGAAAGAAAGTACATATTTTCAGGTAGTGGTCGGTAGTCATTGAACTAGAAATTTATGATGTTTTAAGGTAGTCCACCTCTTAAGAAATCTTTTGTTTTTTTTCTGGCTGTTCTATGTCGTTTATGGATGAAATTCAAATCAGAACGAAGTTTGGCGATTTTTTGATAAGTGTGAACGCAAACTTTTCATCTAACAAATTTAACAAACAAATTGGATAGTCTGAACCCCGCTATAGAAATGTCATCATTCATCATCAGCTTTTATAAATTTTGTCCATTTTCGTTGAAGAACTGTATCCAAAAGTTTCCTAATAGATAGTTGAGTAACCACCAGATCTTTTAATGCTTCGAGTCACGAGGTTTTTATAGTTTCTTGGTTGTGATTTAGAAATAAAAACTTCAAGCAAAATTGATTTAAGATATGGATGTATGACCTCCTCAAATAATACGACTGTCAAACTGTTAACTTTCGTCAGGTGAAATTGATTGTGTGCATAGTGCTGCGTAAACAAGTCTTATAAGTAATATTGCCAATTGTTTCAAATAAAAGAAACAAATATTTATATGGAAGTGTCTATATGCAACCAAAATGTCGTGTAGGGGCGTGTTGGTTCGTTCAACACTGCATTTTGAGTAGTTTGAGTAGAAAAAAAAGTTCATGTGTTGTGTTGGTTCGTTTTACACGGACTTATTGCAGTCATTTAAGTTAAAAATTTCACGACATTGTCAGAATTCGTGCGCGTTTTAGGTGTTATTATTTTTGTCATTGATCTAAAAAATTATAATATTTTTTGCGAGCGCATATAAGCTGCGGTCAAAATATTAGTAGTAAAGAGCTTAAGAAACAGCAGAATTGAAAAAAACTTATTCGTCAATTCTAATTTCAAAACCCAATAACGTGGTTTCAAAGTGGTGTTTTAAGCTTTTATTTACAAAAAAAAAACATCAGTAATATTATTATCCGATATTTGCAAGTTTTACAGATGTTGAAATTCAGCGGTCAAAAAAATAGTAGTGATAGGAAAACCTACCTTTAAATGTTACGAAATCGAAAAATTATGTCCAAATTTTTTATTACAATATGTGGCTGAATGTTCGTACCTTTAATTAGTATTTAGTTGCATGTCCCTTGTTAGCTATAACAGCAGAACAAAGACGTTAAATAGAGTTTATCTGGTTTCCACACTTTCCTGTGCTTATCGAACTCCATAATTGCTGTAACTGACTGTGTTTTTGCTCGGTTAACATCTAGAAGCACATTTTTTTACAGCGCTCCATAGGTTTTCGATGGGATTAAGGTCTGAAGACTGTGTGGGCCACTCCATCACATCTACTTTACTTTCCTGGAACCATTGCTTCTTACTGAACGACAATTTTGGTGGCATTTCATCTTCAGTATGCGGTAGCATTACTTCCTGCATTATTCTTACATAGAGATGCTGATCCATAATGCATTCAATCTGGAATCTGCTTTATGGGTCCAACTCCGTAGAAGAAAAAACATGCCCATACCATTATGATTGTAAAGTGTAGATTATATTCGGTGTTTGGAGGTCATCTTACATATTGACGAGATCCTTTTCCACCATATAAAACAATTAAAGTGTAACGGGTTTTCACTATCAACTCAATACAAAGTGGAAAAATACCAATCTATTCAATGCTTTTACTCACACTACTATTATTTTGACCGCAACTGTAGTACATATGCATTTGAAGCGATTTTTTTTCAAACTGCAAGTGCTATGATTGAATATTTCCAATTCCACTCCAGCTCTGACAATACCAGAAGATTTTCAACTGAAACGGCTGCAATGAGTGAATTTTAGACTGACCTTTTTTTATCAGATATGACCACACGCCATTTTATTCCACTCAAATTACCAAACCAAAAGAACGAAAACGGCCCACACCGTGGGTGCACTATCTGCTTGAAATACAACCAAAACATTTATGAATGGAACTAGACCACAAACTGGCCAAAAATTACGACCGAAAATTGGAATTAAGGCTCTCAAAGTTGAGTTCAATAAATTGATAAAATTTTGATGTTTTGTGAAAAGTTGCTTTCATTAAATGAGTTGAAAGTTGTCAATTCCCTATTGAAGAATTCTTTTAAAAGATAAATAAGGTAAATTTACACGTAAAAATAAATTTTACTGTCATGGTATTGGTTTTAAATTTATGATATTCTTATCCTATTAGTGATTAACAGCGATTAGGGAAATATGGGCCCCTCGGCTAGCTCGATTTCGAGAATTCCAATTTTCCAAATGCAGTTCAAAGGCAATAAAAAATGTTGTTCCTTCATATGGTGCTTCTTTTTTAAAAAGTAATAACGTTCAAAATTACGGCTTAATATAAAACATGTGTGAGCTCTCTCAATATTATAAAATATTCGATTGAACGGCCTTTAGATGAAGACAATTTTTGTGAACGCTTTGCGAGTCAATGTCAAGAAGACAAAGAATTTTTAAAAATAATCAACTCTTTCAAAATATCTCCAACATTATCGAATATTATGGATTTTAACGTTCAATCCAAGTCATGCCTTCACTTTTTCATTAGCCTCATTCGCTACTTATATGAGGGCTCTCTGTGCAGACATTACTTCGTTTATAACATCTGTTTTTATTATTTTTTTTTATTAACTCGAGCCTATCAAGAAGTGTTTCACCCATCAAAATAAAATACAACCTGATGTCACCTTTATAGCAGATCAGCCATCAGTTCACTCTGACATACTTTGTCGCTTATCGTGGATCTTTAATTATGTAAATTGTTAAACGTTAAATAAAACATCGTACGTGACATCGTTGCACATAAACATGATATAGTCTGACAGTCAGAAAAATAAACAAAAATATATACACTAAAGCTCTTTCATAAAAAACTCTCTGTGACCAATGACCTATGTAAAGACAGGATTTGTAAATCAACAGCAAATTCCAGGTCCTTCAGAGAATAATTTTTGTACAATTTCCTCCTTGTGTGTTCCTATAATCCATAATCAAATCATCCTCGCCTACATACCAATTCCTAAACAAGAAGGAAAATACATTCTGTTGCATTTGTTTACTGATTTATTATTTGCCTACCACTTGTCAGATTAGAATAGGAAAGTCTTTTGTTTTCTCTAAATTGAACAATCACTTACGATACAAGTGTATTCTCACTGAGGAGCACTTTGATACTTTTCTTCATTTACGGAAAAAGGTTATGTCTATATACTCGAAGCTCGAGGATAAATAAAACCGAACGGTTTCCTAGGATATTTTCAATTATTTAAGACTTAAGGATTCATACAAAATGGATGCTCAAGGGTTCATGTTTACCAATGATGGATATGAATATTTTAGTAAACCACACTCACGCATTGCTACTGCGGTACCATCAATAATTTTACTCTTCAATTTCAAATATTTCAACTCTGAATAAATGAGGTCTTTTTGATAATATTGCTCAGTTAAATTTAAAATAAAAAGTTTGCGGTGAATTTTGTATTGGTTGTGAACGCAATTTTATGTCAATAATTTAATTATGGGAAATTCACTTAATCAAGGCAAAAAAGGGAAAAAGAGAATGTGTTTCCTTTTTGCACAGCGAATGACTTTGTATACCCAAAGGCTTGAAGTGGATACTCATAACCCGAGAGAATAGTGATGTTTATTAATGCTTAAACGGCCACATTCCCTGACAATGTATTGCATATGGTTAAAGAGTTTATATCGTTTATCATCAATCATTTTGAACGGAAATTCAAGTTTATTTAATAAAGGATTTTCAATGTTTGGCAATTTAATATTGACAGGAAATTATTGCGACGAATAACTTGTTTGTGTTCTTAAAATTCATCAAGTCACAATCTTACTAGTCTCAACTCTTTCGTTTGATACACATCAAATCAAAGAATGTTTTCTTAAATCCGATTGTTTTTTGATAGTTTTTTGATTTTTTTTATGTAGTCCGTCTTATACAATTGTCATTTGTATTTTGCAGACTCACCTAAAGGTTCTATCTAGCATCGAATCTAGTAATATCGAGCTGGGGAGCCCTTTTACAACACACAAATATATAGGCCTAGGAGACGGGTGTAACCGTAGCGTAATGGTTAGAATGTGTGCCTGTTACGGGAGTTTCGTGGTTCCAATTCCAATAGAAACCAAAAAATGTTTTTCTACGTGAATCGCATTTTGCAAGGAATTGACAAGTTAACTTATTTATTGCCATAAAAAGTGCTTTTTCAATTAGCCGTTCGGAACAGGCAATTGTAGTTCCCCCCCATAGACGGGTGTATTCTACAGCATTTAGCAGCATTTTTGGCGACTTCAAATATGTGGTAATTCCAACGAAGACTATCATTTACCCCCAAAATAAGCACTTTTTCGGTTCCTTGGATGCAGGCCCTATGATAATGACAATGGAGAAATGTCAAACTTCAACGACGAGAGACAGCATTTGAGTTTTCAAAGCATTGAATTCTGCGTTTCTTGCTACCCCATGTAACAGTGTTTTCAATGAATTCAATGAACTAATCATACGCAACCGTTCAAGTTCCACATCCGAAGAGCAGGGACGTGATTTTGGAAACGAATATGAAAAGATGAGATTTGAGTCGTCAGCAAAATACTTAAGAGGATTAGAAACTTCAGACAAGAGATCATCTTCGAAAATAAGGAAGAAACTCGGAAACAAGCGAAGTCCTGCATTTGAAAAGTGGATATCGGACTTGAAACCGTCCAATACATACAACTTGTATTGAGCGGTCGGAATGGTGATTTCTAATCCAACGAAGAAGAGAATCGTAGAGAGCTTGATGCCGAACTAGTGTAGAAAAACACGTCTTCAGAAAAACGGTGAGGATATCTACCATCTGGACCAAGCTGAGTCGAGACTAGAAAAATTCGTATGGAAGGGGATGCAATGATAAGGATGCAAATAATACTTATTACAGTGGTGGTCCAGTATAAAGAACGATATAATGTCTAAAGTCAATTCGTTCTATCGAAAATACGTTGTATCGAAACCAATACAAATCTTTAGGTTAATAGACTCAATTTGTACTCAAATTTAAGAAAAAAATTGTTAATATGCATTTATTTTTTCGAGGGTTGAATGTTATTGTTGAATGCCTCTTTTCGTATTTTTTTTTAAACTAAGACTTTAGAGTTTTCAGTGCCATTTTGGCTGAAATTCGTTATTTGTTCGTTATATAGAATACCTAATGGACTTGAAAAAAGTGTTTGTAGGTATTGTAATATCGATCATTCATTATATCGACATTCGTTATATTGGATCACCACTGATGTACATGCTTCGTGCAGCAGTTTTTTGTTTTTGAAAGCTTGTACTTTGTTCTTCAACTAACTATTGAATTCTTGATTTTGAGTTTTTTTTTTTTTTTTTTTTTTTTTTTTTTTATGTTGGAGGTTTTTAAAATACCAGCTGGAGCACTCAGACCTAAATACCGGTCCATTGTACTACCAGATAGCAACCTTCTATTTGTTATAGCTTTCCAGATGTTCGGAGAAAAGCCAAAAGACGCTGCCATGATAAGGAGCCTAAGTTACCAGCTCTCACCATGTCTGCGCCGAGTATCTGTAACCTCATGCGAGAAAAAGCAGGACATTCACAGAGGAAGTGCTCTGCGGTGTCCTCATCTTCTCCACAAGATGCACAGAGTGTGGTGTCACTTAAGCCTAACACGTTTAAATGCTTGGCAAAAGAGAAGTGCCCGCTGGCAACGCCAATAAGCTTTCTACAGTCTTTTCTGCTACGAGCTAGCAAAAATGTCGCAGTCTTCTTACTAACGTTGGGGAGCATGCGCTTGGTTTGCCTGCATCCAATGGAGGCATGCCATCTACGATTTTGCTCTTCACAGATCCAATCGTTGATTGAAGCTCTCACTGAGGATGCTGGCAGACCTAGCGACGGTTCAGGTCCTGAAAAAGCTGTCTGAGATCCCTGCCTAGCAAGTTCATCGGCGACTTCATTTCCAGTTATGCCGTGATGGCCCGGAACCCAAATGAGACTCAAGGAATTTAATCTTCCGATCGCATTCAGAGAGCTCTTGCATTCCTGGATCACTTTCGAAGTGGTTAGAGGGTTGAGAAGGGCCTTAAGCACAGCTTGGCGGTCGCTGCAAACACAGATACTTCTCCCCGTCCATCCATTGTTCGTTACGTGGCTCAAGGCCATAAAGATAGCATAAGCTTCCGCTTGGAAAACGGATGCGTATGATCCCAAAGATGAGTGCAGTCGTATGTCGTCTTTCTCAACAAAGGCACCAGCACCAGAACCTTCGTCGGTTTTGGAGCCATCTGTGAAGATACGATAACAGTTCTTTCCAGGCTCAGATTCTGGGGTGAACCAGTCCTGAACCGAAGGAAAGTTGACTGAGTAATTTTGACGCAGTTTGAGCCTTGGGATCATCGTGTCAGACGGCATATCCATTAGACGTGAGTCAAAAGATATGCTGCTTGCGAGTTCCTCAAAGCTCCAGTGCGAATTGTGCCAGAGACCACATCGCTTTAAACGAGAAATGGTCTTGAGAGTACACCCCATGATGTAAGTATCAAGGGGAGGAAGATTCAACAGTGCGTCGAGAGCAGCTCCCGGTGTGCTGGGGAAGGCCCCCGTAACACCCAGACAAATTGTTCTTTGAAGTTTGGCAAACGAGGCAATAACGTATTTACGCGAGAGCTTATTCCACCAAACAACTGAAGCATAGGAGATGATTGGTCTTATCATAGCCGTATAGATCCAAAGGACCCTTTTCGGTGAAAGACCCCATGTCTTGCCAAAGGCTCCTTTACATTGCCAGAAAACTGACAGTGCTTTAGTAGTTTTAGACTCGACATGTTTTGACCAAAGAAGTTTGTTATCCAGGATTACTCCAAGATGTTTGACTTCATTTGAAAAAGGAATGTTGACGCCTTTAAGCGTAAGTTGGGTCAAACCAGTCGGTTTTAAGAGGATTGACGGAGAGACCGTTTCTAACACACCAGGTGTCAATCATACAAAGCGCAGCCTGTGCTCGGGAACAGACAGCTTGTTTTGAGTACTCAAGTTTCAAAATCAAAATAAATTTTTATTCTTCAAACTAATTTTGCTCTAACGGTCACTGTTTTCTCAAATAATCATTATTTCTTAAAAGTTCTGGGAGCACCACTGAAAACCTAAAGTAAGAAAGTTTCTGAGAAATAATAAAACAAAAAATTAAAGGTACCTACTCCTTTTCTGAAAATCCAATTTGTGAGGTTTGCCCTTGATTGAACTTTATTCTCTGTGTATGATGATATGATGAGGAAATATACATCCGTACTGTGATTTCTTCCCATATAATGCAAAACAGTTCCTTTTTACGCACTTCGGAAAATTGTCACTCAAAGAATAATCTAACTTCAATAAGGTCTAATTTTATAAAAATAGTAAGCTTCTTCGAATAACTGTGACATCTACTATGGCGACTGCTACAGACAACCGAAACAGCGCTTATTTGGGTGCGGATTTGTCGTTAGAGGAAACGACCTACACGACCTTCATGACCTACACGATCTAACGCTGTGAAGAGATATGACGTATGATGAAAGCTACAATCGCAAGAGATTGCCAATGCCTTTTCCAATCGAGTGTCCCTTCAAATATTCTTAAATCCCATGCCCATGGTTCGATGAAAAATGCAGGCAGGCAAATGCAGCCAAACAAAAAGCACGACAAATGCTGATGCAAAAACGAACAAGGGCTGCATACGATCAGTATAATAAGATCTACAAGGAGAAAAGAAGGGAAGAACACCGAGTTCTCAAAAAAAAAAGGCAGCAAGAGAAGCCCTCGTTTGAGGAAATTGAGAGGTGCCATGACAGGAACGATATTCGGAAGTTTTACCAAAAAGTAAAAAGATCCTACCATTGTGGCATGCCCCGAACTCAAGCCTGTAAAGACCAGCAGGGAAACATAGTTGTAGAGTCACAGTCGCTACTGAAGATCTGGAAAAATCACTTCTTCAGACTGCTTAACGGCAACGAGGACACAAATTCCGCTGTCAGTCAGATTGCCCCATTCAGCTTGGACGATGATCAAGAAGGTCGTCCTCCCGACCTAGAAGAAGTTAAGCTAGCCATATGCAAACTTAAATCAAATAAGACTGCAGGTGCAGATGGCCTTGATGCCGAACTTTTCAAGGCAGCTGGCAGCATGCAGCAGCTGATCTGCATGATATGGTCGGAAGAAAACATGCCCGATGAATGGAACCTCAGTATCGTATGCCCGATCCTAAAGCATGGAGACCCTCACAATTGCGCCAAATACAGAGGGATAAGCCTCCTAACGTCGCTTATAAGATCTCGTCAGCTGTAATATGTGAACGTCTAAAACCCCACGTCAACAACTTGATAGGTCCTTATCAATGTGGTTTTAGACCAGAGAAGTCCACAATAGACCAAATTTTCACATTACGGCTGATCTTGGAGAAAACCTGAGAATATAGTATCGATATTCACCATATCTTTATCGATTTCAAAGCCGAAAGGTTTTAGGCAAGGTTTTCAAATGGAGTTAGAGGTTGGAGGAACATTTATGTTATAATGTTGGACGACAAGTCTGATTAGTCTGAAAGCAAACTACATCTATAAATTGGATGAAAAACAACGATAAATGTATAAATGTTCAAGTGACAATATTTCGGTTAGTTCCAAACAAAGAAAGTTGTCTGATATAACATTTTAAAGAAAATTTTATTTACTTTCTTTTTTATTTGCCTATACCTCTCAAAAACTGGAAAAAAATGACTTTTTTATCGGAAATTTTATTATTTTGGATAAAAAATTTTTTATTTGTAATTTTTTAAAAGAAGCATTTCGATGAAAAAATGTTCTCTCTACTATGTCATTGGAATTGCATCAAAATTTTGTTTCGTTTTCGAGATACATATATTGAAAAAACGAATAAAGATAGCTTAGAGCCCATATCTCTGATTTGCACCCTCTAATTCAATAGCACCTTCGGTTTTTTTTTTAAATTAGCCCATTAATCGATTCATCCAATAAAAGTACATTCAATTTCGAGTTCCTTAAGAATTGACATAATCAATAGAGTATACAGAATGGGTTTATGATTTAAGAAAATTTTGATTTTTGATTGCGATAAAAAGGGTCCATCTGGTATTGATAGCACATGTGCAAAGTTTTTTTTTTCGGAAGACGTTATACAATAAGCGACTCTACAAATAAGAATTATGTAATTTTTTTTTGTTATAAAAAGCACCACGTGCACCGACTTGAAATTCCTGCGCCGGCTCCAGCTAATGAATCGCCCTGTGGAAGACTTACAGAGGGCGCCCTTTATTGTGGACTTGAGTTTTTTCTAGGTTTGCTTAGAATTTTCATTTTGCACAAATATCAATTCACCTTTCGAGTGATGAATGTTGTTATTTGAGAATTACTTTTGAACATTTTGAATATTTTTTTGCACAGGATAATATTTATTTATTATTTATACACTATTCAATGAGTCCCAGAACTTGGCGCTCTGTGCATTAGCACATCTTGCACATATGGTTGCTCCGGTCCCGGTCCTGCCGATTTGGCCGTAGTTTTTCAATCTCTTTTTATTATTCTGCTCATGATGTAGAAACAACTTGTTACTTCTATGAGTCAAAATACCAAAATGGGTTAAATTTTTTATTTCTTAAGCACAATGAATTCAATTCAACAAAATAAATTCTTAAACACCCACTTACTTCCCCAGGACAGAAATGGAAAATTAGACGCAAACAATTGAATCCGACCTTCAGCTACGGTGTCCTGATGAGTTTCTTTCCAACTTACAACAATGTGGCAAACTCACTTCAGGCTAAACTGAATGATTATTTAGGCGTTCAGGAGTTCCATGAAATTGAGGACATAATAAGCAGAGCCGTTCTGGTCACCGCTTGTCGTAAGATCCTTCCACGAATCCAATTAAATTTATCCCCCTTAACTTTTGTTTTTGTATTATTATAGAAACAACTATGGGAACAGAAACAAATTTCCTAGAAAATGATGAACACGAAATTGCTCAAACTTACAAAAAGTATAAACACAAGGACCATTTTCATTTTCAATCATATTCGTTTGTATTTATCTTTGCCATTGCTCTTCATTTTCTTCTCTTTGTAGGCTCTTGAGGATATCATCGATAAAAACAATCAAACCATGGTTACAAATTGATTTCCTGTTTCGAATGACTAAACTCTACAACACAGACATACAACTAAATAAAATGGCCGCAGATTTTGTTAAAGATGTGAGTATATACACAAAGGACATCACTCTAAGTAAATAGTATTATCGAATCTCTTCATATTGAAAGATTGTAAGTAGAAAGCACAACGAATGGAAAAAGAATAAACGTAACACAAGCACCATCGAGGAAGCTTTGTTGGAAGAGGAACAGGGCACGCAGCGCAGGAAAAGAAATTTCATCGAGCAAATTTTCCACTTGGCAGAAAATGGAGAAATCACGTTACAGGACATTATGGATGAATGCAATTCTATGGTTTTGGTTGTAAGTGCTTTAGATTTATTTCCATAAAATGTTTGGTGAGATTTAAGATCCCCCAGGCATTTGAAACGGTTTCCAACAGCATACTGCTGGCATTGCTTTGTCTGGCTATGAATCCGGAAGTTCAGAAGAAGTTGCGCCAGGAAATACACTCAACATTCCCAGATGGTGATATTTCCACAATATCCGGCGATAACCTGAAGGACATGAAGTATCTGGATATGGTTATCAACGAGTCACTTCGTCTGGTAACGACTATCCCGATGGCATTGCGAAGTGTCAGTGAGGATTTTGTGTTGAAGGACGATATTGTTATACCAAAAGGTACCTTCATCATATTGGATACGTTTAATATGCAACGAGACCCGATTCTCTGGGGTCCAATGGCAGAGGAGTTCTACCCAGAGCACTTTTCGTCAGAGAATGTAGCAAAACGCCATCCATACGCATATATTCCATTCATGAAAGGGTTGCGGTTCTGCATAGGTGAGTAATCCCACAAGGATCTCTTTCGTGTTTCGTCTTATGTAAATTAATACGTTTTACTCATTTATTCACATGCTTATAGGATGGCGCTACAGTCTAATGCTAACTAAGGTTATAATAGCCAAACTCATTCACTCATACAATTTTGAGACTGAAACGAAGCTGAAGGACTTAAGGTTCATTGAAGGGATTTCGTTGAAACTAAAGCACAGCGATAAAATTAAATTTACTTTGAAAAGGGTTACGAATTAATTCAGCTATTGTCTATTTGGGTATGTTAAGGTTTGTTAATAAATTGTAAAATAGACTGGAAGCGTTTACATTAATGGTTAACTTAAAGCGTTTGAAGCTGTGGTCGATTGTATGGGCTGTAAGAAGCAGCTAACTGAAAGTAGAATACGAAAAAGGGTTAGCTTATGATTAAAAGAAGTTTTCGAACTTATAATCTGGAGTACCTTTCTGTGAAAGTAGCCACGTTCAATGTTCGATAATTGAAATTCAAAATAAAAATTTTAATTGAAAATCAACAACACTGAAACGACAACACCAAAACGAAGGCAATAGGTACTTCGACCAAGTCTCGCAATATTCAGAAACATTGAGTACGCATCTCAGCAATCATAAATAAAAACATGACACATATAACAAAAACGCTGAAAACATTTGGGGCGACAGATTTATCATTGTAGCGCCTCTGTAAGCAAGAATTTTCTATTTTTGTTCACATCCCTGCTAATCCATATTGGATTTTACCCATTGGTCAAAAGTGGTTGAAAAATTAATACCTTGTAACAGCAGTGTTTTTAAACTCTTTGTGGTTGAGTATTTGGGAAATAAATTCAAATCCATTATTTTCCTATGTGCTACCTACGCTATGAGGATGCTTTCACTTTCATCAATTGCGAACTGCTCAGTACTGATTTTGTTTGTGGTAATTGGTAAAGTGCAGTGGTAAAGTGCATTGCAGAATGCAGAGCTTATTGAGTTGAAACAAAACGCACTTGATGATTACAAAATATCAGATAGAAGAAGACCATCTGGACTCTAGAGCAGTGATTCTTAAAGTGGTCGATATCAGTTTCCCCAGGGGTCGGCAATCTGATTTTGGGACTCGACAAACTCTGCAATTGACCCCCATAGACAAGTTCTTTCTTGTAATATTTAAGATACTATTAGACTGATAAGTAGTATTGTTGCACTTTAAAAAAAGCTCAACAAATTTCTTTTCGTACTTAAGTCCTTTTTCGACGAATAAGGTAGTTGATGTAATTACATATTGTTTATTGAGGTATATTCGGTTTTATAATCGTAGCCCTTTTTATCTGGAAATAACTGTTGGTAAATAGTTTAAAAAATATTTACTCTGTTTCAGCAAATTTTTGAATGGTGACGTATGCTGCTATTCTCGGAATATGTACAGTATCTTATGGCCTGTTAGAAAGTACACGTGTACATCTTTGTGTAATTCAGGTATAATTTGTGAATACTCTCCATAAGAAAAGACTTAACATGCTGCAGGTCCGTCAAAGGTGGTACAAATTAGCGTAGTAGTCGAATGATATAACATTTGATAGTGTTCGGTATTTTTGAACAATCGGAAAAGAAAGCAAGAAACCCCACATGCAATTTGTCCAAATATAAAAAGATATTTTTATTCGAAGTTCAATTCTGGCTTAATGAAAGTCTTGTAAATTTTTATTAAACTGTCCCTCCTGCCTAAAATGGAAGAAGATGGACCCATCACCCTCAAAACTGACGAAAACTTAAGCAAAAGTTAAATTAAGTTTGTCAGAAGTTATGGTTGCAGCGCAGCAATGAAACTCGATTTACTGCATTGAAGAAAGATTGCTGAAAAAAATTCTCATTGGTTTTTCATCATATTTGGTGCTTAGTGGAAAAATTTGAATCCACAGGCACATTACAAAATGTTCCCGTGCCAGTAAGACAAAGAAGTGCCCGTAGTGTCGAGAATATTGCTGCCGCTGAGGCTTGCAGATAGGGTGCAAAACAGAGCGTTGAGATTGATAGGTGATAGTTCAATTGCAGAATCGATTGATTCTCCTGAATATCGTCGAAACGTCACCTGTCTTAGTCCCTTTTATTGCTTTTTCTACGAACAGCGCTCTAGTGAAATAGCCAGCTGCATTCCTCCTCTGAAACATTTTAATCGTCATACCTGCCTCGCCAGGAATACTCATCAGTTTTACCTTTAGCCCAACTTCGGTCGTACAGTCAAGTATAGAGATTCATATTTTAGTCGCACCACCCGAATGTGGAACACTCTACCTGGCCCTGTTTTTCCCTGCATTACGATTCAGAAAAGTTCAAAAGCAACATGTATCGATGTCTGCTTTCAAATTCTCTTCTATTTTCCTAAATGCTCGCACTGTGTTCTATAACATTATAAGGGTAGTTGATGTGCGCGTAAGATATAAAAAAAGAAGGCCCAAATGTGTCTTTCACACGTCGTTCTCAAGCGTTGGGCATCTCTGTGACGTCGTTGTGGAGAATTTTGCGAAAAGATCTTGGCCTACATCCTTACAAGATTAAATTGACGCAAGAACCGAATCCGCTTGACCACCAGAAGCGTCGGATGTTCGTGAATTGGGCTGAGCAACAACTTGAAAATGATTCGGATTTTCATCGAAAAATCATCTTTACCGATGAGGCTCATTTCTGGCTGAATGGCTTCGTTAATAAACAAAATATGCGGTATTGGTCAGGCAGCAATCAACAAATACTCCATGAGTCATCGTTGCATCCCGAAATAATTACGGCTTGGTGTGGTTGTGTGGGCGTACTTCATCCGTAATGATCTAGACCGGCACGTTACTGTGAATGGGGATCGTTACCGTTCAATGATAGCCGAATATTTTTGGCCCCAATTGGATGTTGTGGTACCCGTGGCGTAATGGTTAGCATGTCCACCTGCAAACCCAGAGGTTCGGGGTTCGAATCCCAGCAGAGGCAAAATGCAAAAATATTTTTCCACGGGTATCGCCTTTCGCGAGGAATTGGCAATTCCTCCGTTAGTAAATCCATTGCCATGAAAAGCGCATTCTCAATTAGCCGTTCGGAACCGTCGAAAAATTGTAGGTCCCCTCCATTCCCTCACAAGGCATGGTTGTGAGAAATGCGCTAGGCCCAGGGGCTCCTCGCTCTGTTGCGCCACCCTATTTATTTTATTTTTTAATTGGATGTTGGATGATATGGATTTGGGAACATGTGGTTCCCACAGGACGGCACCGGCGCGGCGCCACAAGTCACACAGCGAATGTCACAATCAATTTTTTGGAAACCAAGTTTGGAGAACGTGTTATCTCACGAAATATGGTACAGTCGCTTGGTCGCCTAGGTCGATTTGACGCCGTTAGGCTATTTCCCCGCTATTTATCGTTGCATTAAACACTTCAAGTTTAGACGTTATATCGACTGGGCACTAATGGTTTTCTTAAGAAACGGTGTTTACAAAAGGTCAGGCAACTACATCACATTTTTTAAAATTATTTTTGAGTTCGATTTCGGGGTTATATGTCTCATAAAAAAACCCTTTGAATGTCTGTGAGTGTTTATTTGTGATTTCTTGCAAAGTGAATTCATTTTGGAAAACGATATTAATAATTTAATATCAAAATATTTGTTTGTTTTCCTAACGAAGATGCCGCGCTTAAGCTCCAGATGACCACGTCATATTAAAAGCTGGTGAAGCATTGAAGCAAAGAAAATCAAAAAGACTGAAAGATTTGAAAAAAGTTCAGAATATCCCAAAAGACTCTTAGTAAAGACTCTAAGACTCCCAGACTAAATAAACATTTTGTATTGAATCTTATGTCGATTTCCTTTCACTTACATGCAGTCGACTGCAGTCGCTACTAAAATCGATTCTTTTTTGAGTATTTAGGAAATTGAAAAAGTAGCCATTTTTTTTTTATAAATGTGTGTGTTTCCAACTGATAGATAAAGAAAAACAAGCAACAAAGAACAAACAATTTAAATTCATATTGTTAAGCATACGATTTTTATATTTTTTTTACCAAACGTTTTCTAAATTCACAACTTCCTTTATTTTTTTTTTCATAGGCTGATGTTTTTGCTTGCCAATTTCGATTTTATAAAATTGTTGTGTGAGTGAAAATTAGTGGGAAAATCTGTGCAAATCCGTCTAAAAAAAGAGGTCGACTTCTTCCTAAATAAATTACATCAAAAAACAAAACTTCTATGCTTGCATAATGTGATATTTTTTCAGTTAAATTATTTCATGTGGAAATCTATTTACGGCGTCAGCAAAAAAGTATCGATGCATAGCCCAGTGTTATACAAGCAAGTGAAATAAATAATGAAAGTAAATAATGTTAAGAAATTATGAAAATAAAATCAATCTACTACTACTACAAGCAAGTGAAGAACAGGACAAAAGTTCAATATGACTATAATTTTTATTTCTTTCATTTTTAAAGAAGGAACAAACTTTTTGGAAATTTAAAATTTCTTGTGAACACATTCTTTCGAAAAAAAAAAATTCTGCCAACTCGCTACAAAAAAAAACCAGTTTCGAAGCAAATTGTGGCACTAACCTTAATTCAGAACATGAAACTTTGTATAAACAGTAAGGCCATCCCTGTTTTTACTTTGTTGTTGTTCGCCAAAAGAAATTTTACTACACTTACTACTGACTTAAATAAAACCCGGCTGACTAAATTTTTTCTCTCCATCTTTAAAATTAACAAAATATTGAATTTTCGCCCTGTTCTTCACCTAAGGATAAAGCGTTGCGGCAGAAACGCTGTTGTCATCGTGATACGCGACAATACTCTACGCTTTTTTTGTCTCGTCGGTCGGTGTGAGTATTTTCACATGTCGCTGTATAATTTAATTAAGACAAATGCAATCGTCGCTGTTGCATCGCAACTGCAAATACGTTTTAGTAAGGAAAGGTCCTTTAAGTTATAACATTTCGGAATGAAAACTTTAACGATGGCATTGGATTGAAATGGAAGCACATCAAAATGACTAACACGAATTAAGATTTATTCCATCGTTTATTTCTCTATCATATTATAATTTATGAATTCAAACGCGAAATCCAATCACAAATCTATCTGTTCATATCAAATACACAACGTGAGCGTTTTGTCTAAATCATTTCCATTTCCCAAAAGAATTGAAATAAAAATAAATTCCAACACAATAAAAAAGAAAACAAAATAAATACAAAACATATCACAAAAGCCTCAAGGATAATATTCTATGGTTGGTCTACAATCTACACAAAACACAATACTTAGGCAAACATGAGCTCCGTCTCGACTTCTTATTAGGATATCCCCATGCCAACATATAACGACTCGTAAGTTATGTGTAAAAGAGTGGAATCCAAAAAGGATATCACAGAGATGATGATTTCTGCTATATCATTTCTCAAAGGCATCAAACTTTGTTCCATAAAGAAATCCGATATTCATTCCTTGGCTTTTATGCAGCAAAGAAATATGAAGCACAAATAGCAAAAGAAAACATATAAACAGATTCCATCCAACACACAATAGCTATTCTCTGTCCTTCCCTATCCCTATCCCTATCATGGTTGTCATGCTCATCCCCTGAAAAGAAATAAATGTATGAATACACGATGAATAGCATCCTCTTAACCCCGAATAAGAATCAACAAGCTTTAGAATGCCTCCACAGCCATAGCTCTAGGCGAGTGTCTCAACGAACAAGCCAACACTATAGGCACCTGCATTAATTAAAGTGCTTAAGTGATATTTTAATGCATCCTACATAAAAATAAAAGAACGAAACTCTTAGGACACATACGTACGACTCATAAGTAGGGCATCGTACCCAAGGACAACAACCCATCGCATTCAGTTATTCCCTCTCCGCAACTTTTGAGTCGAATAGAGCGTAAGGAAAAGTTTGCAAAATATTTGTGTCAAGTCTTGGCGGAGCAGTTAAAAACTGTGTGAGCTGTGAGGTGGGTTGGTTCTTGGTTGAAAAAGTATTTTCTAACTCGCGTACAATCTGCTTACATATCCGTGAGTAATTGAGTTGTTTCCCATAAAGTAAATTGCCAACATGCTCCCCATGATAAATGCCTCGCGTCCATCTGCCTGCGATACTATAGGTTCTCCCTATCCCAACCCCCCTGTAATTCTTCATTATCAGCATCTCTTCATCATCATCACTTAGTCTGTTTTGAAATTCCTTTTAGTGTAATTCCAAGATGATCTCCCCAGAGATGGCATCTAAAGAATTCAGCGCGTCTTTGCAATCTCCTTAAATTTTCACTCCCCAGTCGTCTATAAGAGTCGAGTAGAGGTCTATATGAGTATGTCTATTCGATAGGAAATATGCTACGCGGGGGCGGGGGTTGTATGGAGAACGACGAGCAGCAAACAGAAAAATTATTCTTGTGAAGGAACGGCATGGAATTTTAGAATTTCATAAAGACGATGATGGCGATGGCGCCCATTGCCATTTAAATAAATGCACAGAAAACTTAACCGTAAAACGAAGAAAATAAGGACATTCTTGGGAGTCTCAAACGTGACATTCAATGTCATCGTTATGAGGACATTCAATGATAAGCACAACCCATCTATGTCATTTGCTAGCTATGTCTTTGTCTCTTCAGCAGCACTTCGACGACCTCATCAAACATGCTTTTATTTCGATTAGATCGAATCCTGGGAATGGAATGATGGTACTTGTTGATGGAAAAAGAAGAATCTTCAACTTGTTTTATTATCAACACACGCACACACATACTCACTGTTCACACAATGTTCGTTCTTAATCGACCTTTCCTATGCTACGCTTAATGAAATTCCTTTGATGCAGTTCGAGGATAGTATTTCCGGTGGAGGAGGCAGACAGGACTCTTTGGCACGTCTTGCAATTTTACACACTATGCAGACCTACTGCATAATTGAATGCGAACCGGAATTCATGATTGGATTGTGGGATGTGGGTGCCAAATGGTGGAGCCTTATTTCTTACAAATTTATCCCACACACTCTGGCCGATCCACGCCAGCCGGCCGACAATCGTAAGCCGGGTCAGGTCGAGCTCTTATAATTTCTTTATTTATTTGCTTCAAGTAAGACAGGAAGGTATTGGTTTCGAGGAATTTTCGTAGCATGAAGGTCGAATTTACATAATGAACAGTGAAGTGAAGTGAATCAACATCGACGGCAGCAGCAGTCGGTTATGGAAACGCACCTTCTCTAAGTAAACAGATATATAACCGACCTGGGGTTACTTTGTTTGAGATTTCAACTGGAAAATTCCAAATGAAATGAAATACGTACGTTGGTTTATTTAAACTTCAAATTCATAGTTATTTGTTTGCGTTTCGGTTTCGGCGGAGAACAAAACCATGGAGTAACTTTCAGAGAAAACACCTACCGACTTAGTCTTCATTGTGGCCGCAATACTGGAAAAGCTGAAGTTTCCTAATAACTTTTCACTCTTGCTTCTCGAAATTTTAGAGTTGGTTTAGAGAAAGAATGTTGATTAATAACAAAGGCGAAGATGGTTTGAAATTTGTTCCCATATCTCTTTAAAGAGGAGACAAAGGATGCTAATTATTAATTTGACGGTTTGAAGAAGAGCCCTAACCAAAATTCCGGAAGACCACATCTAAGTCTCAGTTTGCAGAAAGGCGTCCTTGGTAATAGTCTTGACAAATTCAAACTTAGTTTTCTTACTGTGAGTTTTCGTATTAAAAGTTTACTTTGGAATGGTTTGGGCTTTCTGAGCAAATTGATAAAAGCCTTTGTCGGATGTCGCCGCAGAAATAACAGCCCTCACTTTCTTCTTCTTTTTCTACAAAATATTAAAAAAAAAAAATGCATCGGAATAGAAGGGAAAGGGGACCTATTGGACAAGGTGGAAGACACCACATTAACTTTTATCACTCTGGTTAATAGGAAGAAAGAATAGTGTTCCAAAAGCGCTACCTTGCGGTACCCATATGGGAAGTTTCCTGATGTATTTATATTACTGCACTCACTGGCAGTGAGTAAATTCAAAGTCCACGACATATACCCTTATCTTCTGATATTCAACCCAAAATTACAAACGGACAAAGCCACGCAAGCTATAGTTGTATGTATTTCCTAAACTGTCTCATTTCGGTTTGCAATAAAAAATTTATGATTCAATTTCAATCGGGTTGAGTTTCCAACCCAAGAAAAGAAAAAAATGGCGGATAAAAATGGTAATAAAATAAATTTGATGTATGGTATGTCATAATTCTTCTTCGTCGGCTGTCTCTACTACTTGCGTAGGTTGGCTTCTGGTAATGGTCGTAAACATCATCAACCATGGTGCTCCCAATGCATCCTTGACATGGTAAAACGTATTGATTTGACTTTGTTACTTGAAGGGTCACAATTGCTCAAAGTTTCATGTATACAAATACAAGTAGGTATAAGCTATGCCGCACTGATATGTGGGGTTAAAATGTTACAAATTGCTGTCACTTATGTGTTCAACATTTTCTGACATGGTATCGTTCATTGCTGAGTAAAGAGAAGTCGTTCTGTTGATAGGTAGTATATTCACTTGACAGTAGGAATGTGGGTGGGATAAATGTGTATATTCAGATATAAGAGAAGATGATTAAATTCGGAATGAAGATATAAAGTTCTCATCGCAGCTGTCATCAATTATTTCCGTCGTATTCATTTTTAATCGAGAATGAGAGTATGAGAGAGAAAAGTTCCAACAGATGCATCAAGAAAGTCTATTTTTTGTGGTAAAGGATAAGCAGGAGACTCATAAGCCATGTGAGGAACTTTGTGGTAAACTTTGTGGTAAACTTTGTTAAATGTCTTGGAACACTGAATACGAAATGAAAATTGGCTGTACTTAGACAAGATGGAATTTTTATTTCTTGCAGATTGCAGCTGCACAGTGCGCCTGCACATATACTGTGTGTGAGGGAGGATGTAAAATATCCTTTCTAAGGGATTATGAGATCTTTTGTGATCCGGAATTTCATTAAGATCAATTTGACTGGGAAACTAATGCAACTTTGAGTTTTACTTTTGAGATGTAAATTGCCTTGGATCAAGGAACCTGTCTCCTTTTATTTCAAATCTATGTTTTAGGTTAGGATAGAAATTTGCCTTGGCAAATTGGCCGATGGCAATGATATGAGTTGTGTAAGAATAAAAGACATTATTTAGTAGTATGCAATGATAAAGTAGGTAACTACTTCTATTTGGAGAGCTCAGTCGACGCGCAGTAGAAATGAATAAGATGTTTGTAATTTCGCGTAGGTTTAATTCAAGGGCAGATGAAACTGAGAAGCTGAATAAAAAATATTCAGACAGAGATATTGAACAGATGAATCGGCTGTGTCGGTCCTTAGTAACATAATGTTTTCATTTTTCAAAATTTATTTATTGAGGCTTTAGAGTACTAGAAATACAGAACCAAAACGATTTTGCAATAAAGACTTTAGCAGAAACGATGTTGATAGGCTTTTTGTCGTCGCAACAACTGCAAATGTATCGAAACTCGGTGTCGTTCTTGTCGCGTCATTGTAGGCACTCTCATATATGTACCTTATATCAATTTGTCGCTGCCGCAACTGCAAAATCGCTTTGGTTTGGGTGAATCTTAAGTCAATTTTTTTTTTAATTAAATAAATAAATAAAAAAACGCTAACAATTGTGCCAGTTATAGAGGAATAAAGCCTTCCTAACGTCACGTATAAGATCTTATCAATATGTGAACATCTGAAACCCCACTTCAACAATTTGATAGGCCCTAATCAATGTGGTTTTAGACCAGAAAAACCCATCTTTCACATTACGGCAGATTTTTTTTTTAATATTTGCTGAGTGTTTATCCTTTGTAGTAACTGCTTTGTTTTACTTCTATGAAATTTGTTTGAACTGTAACTGTTACTGTAGTGCGAGAATAAATTGACTACAACTGAGAGGTGGATGCTTCGTATATCAGCTAGATCGTGTTTGAAGAACTAAGGTAAAAAAATTAAGTACTGTACTATTGCGCAGTTGCAAAGGAGAGATCCAAAGAGTCCCATCAAAAATTCAAATTCATGCAACCTTCAGAGACGATCGCAAAGAAATAAAAATAAATGCATAGCGAAGCATTTGTGGTACAAAGAAATGATGCGACTTGACTTCACTATTTTAAGTAATTCAGGGGGGAAGAAAAAAATGAGGTTATAGGTGTTGGGCCGTTTAAAACGAAACCACTCAGTCATTTTTGATGAAAAAAGTTATCTATTGGTCGATCTAAAATGAGCTCATTGCAGTCGTTGGAGTTGAAAGTCTCCTGGTGTTGCCAGAGCTCACGCGAATTTGAAGACGTTATTAGTTTTATCATTAAAATTCAAAGTTAAAATATTTAATAGTATTTTATAACAAATTCATTTTATTCCAGGGCGAATTTCAATACATTATATTTCAATCTGCAAGTTCTGCGACTAAAAATGAGATTAAAAGAAGCGTGATTGAGAATTAAGAATAGTTTAACTTTTCATTTCAACGACAAAACTAATAACACTTGAAAATTGCGGGAATTCGGGCAACGCTACGGAATTTTTGGTTTTACCGACTACAATAGATTGACCAATAGGAAGCTTTTTTCTATCAGAGATCAATCAAAGAAAGTTGCTGTGTAACACAATAGTAGGCTCACCTTGGATGTATAAGAACACTTCAACCTGAGTGGAGCGAATAAAGGCCGCAAGAGAAAAAGAAAAAGAAAAATATCGACTATATTGCTGTGAATAAGTGTACTTATTAAGTGCTGACATGGAAAAATGTTTAATCCCTACGTTACTACTACGTTACTTATAGGAGGGACAGTCCCCTTTTCATAACTAAAACTAGCTTTTTTAACTCTGGTGTTAGATCTTTGAACACGTCCCTATTTTTAGAACACATGCCCCCTAGGAAACAAACTCTTTTCTTTATTTTTGATCTAGTAGTCCTTACTTGCTAACAACATAATATCAGTCCTGCTGCATTCAAACAAAGCTTGCCGGTCTTACGGTATTTATAAGAAAAAAAACCTTGAAGACTATTCATTATGAGAACCAAAGAACGACGAATCAACAAATTTTCGTTGGAGCCATTGGGAATCATTGATCAATGACGTAAAAGGCAGTAGGCTTCATGGAAACGTCTGTTCCATCTCATAACTATTCGACAACTCAAACACCTATCCAAAAACAACAACTAAAGCTCTTGGTCTATTGCAAGTTAAACATTTATACTAAAGTTATCTATATTAATAAAAAAGTTCTCCTTTTTGGAATATTTTGCAAGTAAAACCATAACCTTCTCTTTTTATTTACATATGTACATAAAAAGGTATAGTTTTTAAAGTTCTCAAAACGGATTCCCTTAAAAAGATATTTTTTTAGAAGTAGGATTTTCAATCTGGCAATACTGTTTCGTCGCTATTTTTTTTTTTTTTTTGACATCGTTGAAGAATTGAAGCCGCACCACCAATGGGCAACGAAATCGCTGTTGACTCCGATTTTCACATAATTTCGAAATTTAAGCCTGTTTGTTAACCATCACGACATCAGGAGGCTTGTGGTTTGAATCCCAACAGAAGCAAATATTCTCTTTCACAGGTATCGCCTTTCGCAAAGAATTTGCAGTTTCTCAGATATTAAATTTTATTGTAATGACAAGCGCTTTCTAGATTAGCCGTTCACAATCTGCAGAAAATTGTAGGTCCTCTTCATTCCTTTACAAGGCAATGGTTGTGATGCTAAGCCCCAGGACTAATAACTTTGCCACACTATTTATGTATTTTATTTATAAGCCTTTCAGTTGCCTTCAAAATCGGGTGATTTATTTACTAATAAATAAATACAAGAAATATGTATATTTATTGCCTTTTATGTGAAAATGGAGGGGAGCTATAATATTCTGCCGATTCTGAACGGTTAATCGAGAAAGTGCTTTTAATGGTACTATGTATTAAAATAATAAATAGTACTACTACTATTGGAGGACTTGCTAAATCCTCGCGGAAGGCTTTTGTAGGGATTCGAGCCGCGAACCTCCCGGTAAGCAGGCAGACATGCTAGCCATCAAACCACGAATACCACTTATACCGAAGGACTGTTTTTTGTGTGGTTATGTTTGGTTATGTACGCAGATAAGCCAGAGTAGATTGACTCCTAGGAAGAGAATATTTGACGAGTTATTGCTTACAAAAGAATTGGGCCTCACAGCTGCTGATTTGTTTGAGCCAGCCACAGCGGTCACTTGTCCGAAATCAGTTGTAAAACATTTTGACATACTCTCCTCTTTATAACAAAGCAAAATTCGTGGCCGTAACATTAAATTTTATGCGTTTCATTTCTTCTTTAAAAGCCCACGTCTGAAAAAATACCCGCCAGGTATTTAAAATAACTAAACAATAAAAGAGACATTTTGTCCAGCATCCCATTAAATACAAAACACGCTATTTTGAACAATGACACCAGGATCTTCTACCTCAAAATACGTTTCGGCTCCACAAAATTAAATCAACGAAATAAATGCAAAATAAAAACCGCCACTGTCCGAATAAATTGATACCAAGGAAATCAAAATTAATGTCTACTTAAAATTAACTCATGTTTGAATAAAATTTGCATGCATTTTACATTTTCATATTAAATACCCTGGATTATGTTATTTGAATTGTCGATTTAACAATATCAGTACAGGAAACCTTTACTGTTTGTTCTCAAAACTTAAAACTTATTATTACGGTCCGTAGCTAACGAGTTTTAAAGGTTTGAATATTGAAATGTTAATTTGTTAATTATTTTCACAAAATGAGTCTTTGTTGTTAAAAAGAAAGAAAAACAGGTGATTATTGAGCTGCCAAGCTGTGCCGATTCATACGGAAATGTAGATATGCTTTCATTTCCACTGTAGTGGCACCACAAAAGTAAGAGTAGCGCAACAAAGCTTTGGAGACCTTCTTGAACCTATAATTGTACGCCGATTCCAAATGGTAAGGTTGGAAAGCACTGTAAATAGGGTGGTACAACAAACCTATGAAAACTTCCCGGTCTAATGCATTTCAAGGACCAATAGTTTTGTGCCAATTTCGAACGACCGAATGAGCAAAGCGCTTTTCATGGCAGTGGACTTACCAATACCAATTACCAATTCCTGGGGGGTGGCAGAGAAACAAAAAGATGTTTCTGGAATTTGAACTTCGAACTGCAAAATAACAGGTAGACACCATTGGCACCACTGAAACATTAGGTTCTCTATTAGACTAATTTTAAGAAAATGTCCTTAAATTTTTTTTTTGCTTCTCAATTATTTGAAAAGTACATTTTGAAAAAGTTCACATACACATGTTTTAAATAATCAAAATTCTTAAGCCAACCACATTGCAACAGGAGGATACTGAAGGAAGTCTGAATAAATTCTAAACAAAACATAATTTAGCATTAAATTCAAATTAAGTAGGAGCCCAAAAAGCTACACACAATCAAGTCAGGCACTACATTAATTCTTTCAAATGCCTAAAAATGTTTTGATTAGATTTAATTTGCCACTGAGTTTAAGAAGACCTAAGGCTAGATACATTACATTATTATGTTTAGAAGCTTTTTGGAAACTGATTCGAACACAAGAATCATATAAGAAGGAAATAAGTCTACAACAGCTCTTTTGAATAATTTGATATCTCTTCATGCTATGCCATGTTTTGCTGTAAGACTTCTTTATGCCCATTTCTCAAAGCCCATTTATAATTTCCTCTCTCAAAAACTGCCGATGGCTAAAATGTTAATTTGGTATATGTCGCACTAAACTTAACCTTATTTACGTTTGTTCCTTTTAAGGAAAACATGTCTAAAACAGAGGAAAGCAAATATGGATCCCGAACAGATATGAAAAATTGTCTAACCAACTTTAAGGTATGGGCTAATTTCACGCTAATTTCTATATATACAGAGGAGGCATACATATAACCGCTTTTACTCATCCCCATAGAAGTGGCATTCTTCAGTGGATTTAAAAACGATAACTTATCCTAACCTTTTAATGTTTACAATGACATCAAAAGAGCATTCTTCTTCAATAGAAATATGCAAATTAATTTGTGTTATCCTAACAAGGATAATCGCAGACACATTTACATGGACATTTTACCACAAAGCCTACGGCAAAAAGAAAGGGGGGGGGGGAGAAAAAACCAACCAAAAGGGTCCTCAAAATTATTATCATGCTTAAAATTCATAACATTGCCGCCCAAACTTTGCAAGCATTAAAGGATTCCCTAATTAACCCCGCCACAGCGAAAAGCCTGATAAATATTTTTAAATCTGCCTCATGAACTGACTCAAAGTAGGGTTTTGCTTTGCTTGTTCGTTCATATAATTTACATTTGTACTATTTTCGTATGAAAGTCTCTTTGCCATAACAATGCATTTTATACCAATGAACAAGTCATTAATTGACAATCATTCTGCTTTAATTGCATTTTACAACAATTTAACGAAATTTGTAATTATCCAAAGCACACCTTGAAATTGGAATTGTTTCGCTCATTAAGTTTTCCACCCTTTCAAAAGTCAAAGGATACTTCTACACCCTCAACTATAGAAATATAAAACTGCTATTACCAACAGAAAATCTATATTTGCGTGTGTGGGTTTGGTCTTTGGTGCAAGAATGAATTTTGATATAAATTAAGTTTGTTTATTCAGAAAGGACGATGGGATGTTTTTGAACAACAAACGGCGCTATTAAACGAGTGTTCGCTTAAGGTAAATTACTGATAAACAAGTCTTGCGCCATATCGCTGTGGCAACCTCAGTCCTCTCATACCTAAAGCTTCTTCGTCACTTTGCAGGGATTTAATTATAATTTCAATCTTAAAAACACCCAAAGCACTTTGCCAACACAACAGGTTGTCAGCCTCAGCATGGTGTTCAAATTTGACCCGAAAATAGCCATAAACTTTTTATTGGCAAAATATTGTTAAAGACGGATCGAGGGTGTAAAGGAGAAGGCTGAATATATAGGTTGGTAGGTAGGTACTAGAAGTCATCTGTTGTTAGTTGAAAGAACACACAATCTGAAAGTTGAACTGCCATCGTTGTCGGTTGGCTCTTGGTACACATCTGTTGGGCTGATGAGGTGGCTCTGGCCTGATGGTGAATCCGGACGACGGACGGCTATAGTGTTTTGCTTTGGATTTCATCAAAATTAAATCACCTCCATGTGATGGGCAAAAACTGCGGTCGAACTTGGCGGTTGAATCATGATACCAGCAGCTGAATTGAAGCAGACCATCACTATGTTGTTAAGGATTGGTTTAATCAATCTCATATATTTTTCATCCTGTCTGTCTCACATCAATGTTGCAGTGGCTGAGCGGGTATGTGATAACCCAGATTATATACTATAGGGGAGTTGAGTTTTTTCCTTCTTTTTTTATATTTGGACACCGAAAGGGTTTTGTAAAGAGTGTAGTTTTCTTCTTTTTTTTTTTTTTTGTTTGGTCAAAATGGCACTGCAGGGATTTTTTCTGATGAAGTTGTTATTTTTGCACAGTTCTTTTCATAGAAAAATGACTAGATGATGGCTCCTGGGAGCTACGGGACAGCTCTGGCAAAAATCCTTATTCTTGTGCTTTCATTTTTCAATTGCCTTTTAGTCTTGTGGTTTTATTATTTTAAAAACTAAAGTTGGTGTACGATTTTTTTCTTTCAACAAATCTCTCTCTATGTATTTTTTTTTTTGCACTAAAACAAATCTACAACGAGTCTTTCGTAAGCTTTAAGAAGAAATTTAAGAATCCTTGTTCATTTTGATACCAAAGTTTGATTCGATCCAATGAACTTTCATGGCAGGTGATTTACTCTAACATTTGAGGAATTGGTTTGAAAAAACACAATTATTCGCAAATTGAATAGAGTTGAGAACTTCCAATGCCGTGGGATGAGAACTTATCAGAAGAACGACTCTGTTCATTTTGCAATCTGTTCTATTAAACTTCTACCTTGTGGGTCACTAACAGTTGATTGAGAGCTGTGAGTATTTTAGGATATTTGCAAAAAGTTGTATGAAGATTCATGCGAAGTACCTACCAGGAGGAATTTTAAAAACTACCAACAAAATAAAAACCTTATCAGGAGTATAAAAGAAGAGCTCATTGAAGCTTGGGACTACTCATAAACATACTTGGCAACCATAAATGAGCTATTCCTGTTCTACAAGGTGTCCCGTAGGCCGTAGTTCGTGTTACATACTTTGGAATGTGATTCTTCGTCATATTTAAAGAAAAAAATTGTTCTACAGTAAAGTAAACGTAAAAGAGGCTACTTTTGATGTACCCTGATCTATACAAAATTCAATTTCTCTGTTAATACGAGGTTCGTTCGTGAAAGACTTGGGGTCGCCCTGTGGTTTTTTTTTTTTTTTTTGAAAACTGAGTGTTTTTTGAGCCCGGGGTTGACCTGGGCTTACTCTCAATGTCATTTTTTTTATTCAAATGACAAGGATGTGTGGTGATTTTGTGGTTCAGCGTTTTTTGAGGACTGGAAAACCCGCAAGGAAGCCCGGGTTAACCCTGGGTACAGTTCAACGAACAAACCTACTGATGATAGAGACCTTAGTTTGGACTTTATGCTTAGAAGAAATGAAGAAATATTAATAATTGGAACTCTATTTGACTTGGGCTCACATGGTTTTAGGGTTGCCAGATTTTCAATTTAAAATGATGTTGAACTTTTGGCTTTGAGGTCATTTTTTTTATAAAATGCCAGACAAAAGAAAGTTTCTTTATTTTTTTCTGATGAAAAAAAAAATTGTAAACAAAGCTCATGCTCATTCAAAAACCCATACATTTTATGATATTTTCAAAAATCTAAAAGAGGTAGAAATTTAATTTTGTGTTTTTACCATTTCTGATTGCAGCATGGCAACATGGCAATCGGAATAGCTTTCCAAGAATTGATAGTTTCAAAGAAATTTTTATGATTGTATGAAAAGGGTTAGGAGTGTACTTGACCTGCAATCAATATCCCAATTGGCTTACGTCCTCGCAGGGAGATTTAAATTGGGTGTAAGGATGTTCAATTTGTAAATAAGTGGTACAAAAGAATAAGAAAAATAAATTTGTTTATCATGTTGAGTCATGGTTGCAATTGGATAAGAGCGCTTTTTGAAATGCCTTCGTTTACAAATGAAGAATAAGCAGACATTTTATTTGTTTACGGGTTGTGCAATGAAATTTCTAGAACAGCACAGCGAAGATACCTTCAACTTTATCCTAATAGACGACTTCCGTCTCGAAATGTTTTTGGAAATTGCTTTCGAAGGCTTCGGGAAATTGGATCAGTGTTAGCTATGAACATTACTTGGAAAAAAGTTTTGTTCAGTGAATACGTTAGCCTGTCAACTAAGTGCAAAATCTTAAATTCAGTCGCTAAATCGACATTGTGTTACGCTGCAGAAGTATGGGGATCCAAAGAATTTGAAGAAATTGAAAATCTGCAGGGAAGTTTCTTAAAAAAATTACTCAACCTACCAATTAAAGCTCCAAATTACGCTATCTATTTAGAACCGGGATTGCCTAGAATGTTTACGATTACTTTAAAAACATAAGCCGACTTTATTCTAAGTGCTTTTGTTTCCCCGCATCGCGAGTTTTAAGCAAAATTTCCTAGTTTGAAATCAGAAATAATGATTGGTGGATGGGGAAATGGCGAAATCTTGGCAAAATCTATGGAGAAGATACGAACATAGTCGTAGGTGATATGATTACTCTAAAAAATCGTTTGTACCGCATAATCCAAAAGTTTGAAGACACTCAGAAGGAGTTGCTTGTAGCGGAAGCACAGCAGTCGGAGAGCAGATTTTTGTTTCAAAACTCAAATTTAATCTAGGAGCTGATAACTATTTAAGTGACTTGTATAGTTACAAACAAACATTGCTAATATTTAAAACCAGATGTGAGGTCTTTGGGTCGAACGGAGACCCCTATGATGAAAGTTTTAATGAGTTCTGCACTTTGTGTAACCTTAACACTAAAGAAGACTGCTTTAACCTTATTGGAGTGTGCACAATTTATGCAGCAAAAAGGCGACTATACTTAGGAGCAAGTTCTTTAATAGTTGATTTGCTTAATGGCCCGGATTGCGATAATCTTGATTTATTCATAAAAAATGCTTATAAATATTGAATGTTATTGATAATTGGATTTGAATCAAAAAAAATTGTAAAATTAACTTCTTTGCCAAAATCTTAAATTGTTAAAATATTTATTTCCAACTGAGCTGACGGCATTGCCATTGCTTTTAATTCATTTCTTATTACATTAATGTGTTAACTTTATAAAGTCAATTAATGGATTATTTACTTACTTACTTACTAACTTACTTACTTACTTATTAGCTGCAAGACCTAACACAGGATAAGAAGAGTTTTGGTCGATGAAGATTGAAGAACATATGCAGCTATTGAAATCGATCCTTCCATCCATCATCATAAGGCGCTTGGCGTTACAGTTTAATGTTTCGAAACAAAGTGTTTCCAGAATACTGCATTCGAAAAATATGCATCCATATCACCATACAGCAAGGACTGCTTCCGAATGATTTTGAAATGAGACTCGATTTTCGTAACTGGTTGCCAGAGAGAAGCTTGGATGACAACCAGTTTATAAACAGACGAATCTCAATTCCCAAGAAATGGTATTACGAATTTGCATAATCTCCATACATGGGCTTCAAGCAATCCATATTCAAAACGGCAAAGATCACTTCAGCACAGATATCGTGTCGAAATGTGGGTACCACCCCGACTTAATTCTACTAATTATCTGGAGTTTCAACAAAGTGACCAGACCAATTGGGGAATGTTTCACTGCTTCAGTGAGTTTCATCATATTTCCAACAAGATGGTGCTGCGGCTCACTAGGGTCGGGAAGTTAAGGATTGGCTGGATGAAAAATACGTTGCTCGATGAACAGACAGAAATGGACCAATTCACTAGCATGCACGATCTTCCGATCTCACTGTACTGGATATTTTTGTATTGAGACTAATGAAAGAAATTATTTACTCATCTGAAATAACTACCTTAACTGAATTTGTAACCGCCACATCTATCATACTTACTTACTTAGGTGGGAATTACAGTTCGGGGTGAACCTGGACCTTAACCAACATCCCTCTGTAACGACTTCGATTTCGGGCGAGCTCTCTCCAGTTTTGCACTCTAAGTCGGTTGAGGTCTTCATCCATTTGATTGTCATCAAAGGTCTCGGTGAGTTCTCTACCGACCTTGACGGAGCAGCGTGAATTCTCCAAAGTCATCCTACGAATTTTGCAGGGATGCCGAAAGTATACATGGCTCTGTACAACTCGTCTCTGTAAATACTGTCATACGCAGCCTTGAAATCGATAAAGAGATGGTGAATATCGATATTATATTCTCGGGTTTTTTCCAAGATCTGCCGTAAAATGTGAAAATTTGGTCTATTGTGGACTTCTATGGTCTAAAACCACATTGATAAGGACCTATCAAGATGTTGGCGTGGGGTTTAAGATGTTCACATATTACATCAGACAAGATCTTATAAGCGACGATAAGGAGGCTTATCCCTCTATAATTGGCGCAATAGTGAGGGTCTCCCTTCTTTAGGATCGGGCATACGATACTGAGGTGGTAAGGTGAGGTAGCATATGCCCCACTAAGATCAACCTTTACCAAATCTTTTACATTTGTTACGACGCTTCTAGTACTTTTGAATCTTACAACATAGCCTATATGTAACAAACGTCACTTCATTTCCGACTTCTCGCTCTATACCCCTCAATTGAATAATTTTTGAAGATAAAGTATCAAATAATTTTATAATAATCATTTGGTTTTTATACTATAAAGTAAGTAATCGAAATAACATTTGAACTATTTTGATAAATAATATCTCTTTCAGGGATTTCAACCTACTTTATAACGAATTTAAACAACAAACATTTGTGCATCAGAAAAAATAAAGAAACTATGGTTTGTTTATCAGATATTTTAGAAAAAACAACCTCAATGTCAAAATCTTACTCGGGAAAGAACATTTGAACCCCATTTGAAATTGAGAATCTGGCAACCCGAAAACCCAATTTAAATACAATTTTAAGGATTAGTATTTCTACTTAAATAAAGTCCAAAGCTAGGTCTTTACCATCAGCATTGATAGAGAAATCGAATTTAGCAAAAGTCAGGGTACACCTAAGTTAGCCTTTTATTAAATCGTCGAAAAGTGACGTAAAAGAACAAATGTGAACTTTAATGTATAACAATTTTTTTCTTACAATATGACCAAACCCACATCCTATAGCATGTAACAAGAATTGCGGGACAGAGAAGATTGTGTAGAGCTATTCGTATATGGTTCGCATAAATGGTTACAGAGTGAAAAGTTAAAAGAACAAATATGTCAACAGGACATGGAAACAAAATTCTCTTTCATTGATTAAAACACCGAAGGTATGTCTTTTTTATCATCGATTCCCGATGGAAATTAGTTAACATGAGAAGTTTATGTACAAATTTATATCTTCAGCAGTGCACACATAAAATTTAATCAAAACGTTTAGAGCCACTACAAAATCGACATAAATTTTAACAGTTTATTGCGTACAGCAAGCATCTCACACACGGCTGAGGACATAAAAACAGAAATGTAATTTACTAGTAGCCATTTGGCATCAAAATGTTTTTGAAATGGAATGGAGTCTGTAACGAGAGCTGGACTGAATATAAACTTACATCACTCTGTGAAATAAAATTCTTTTGTGAATATTAAAAAGTAGAATCACCTATCCTGAAACACACCACACAACCTGCTATACCTCACATCTCTGGCAAAGTAAGGACTAAAGTTTCTAAGCCGGACACCTTTATTCAGTTAAGTTCAGAACACCGGAAAGTTAAAGTGCTTTTTGTAATTTTCGAGATATTAAAAATTTTTGTGAAATTATTTACTGTTTAAAAGTGGTAAGGCAAGGTACCACAAAGGAGAATAACCATAAAAGGATTCGCTTATTTTTACTTGAAGTCATTATTTATGGGCAGTTCTTTGATACAAGTATGAGGGGTAAGTATCTACCTTTTATTATTAAATAATTATGTATTAGAGAAGATTGTTTTGATGAAAAGGTACTTCCTCCCTAGTACTTCTTTTAACTTTTAGCAAACATTGCTATCACACTCATATAACACTTACATCAACACTGATGACATGTCTTACAGTCGAAAGGGCAAACGACTTCATAGTCAAAGTAGATTAAAACTTTTTTTCCACCGCTCCATTTTCCGACCGTAATGAACTATCAGGCGCGGATTCAAGGGGGGGGTCACAGGGGTCATGACCCCCCCCCCAAAACAGCCCGTATTTCAAAAAATAGAGCTAAACCAACCGAAACTGAAACTGAAAACCAAAAAAAAAAATAACCGAAAAAAATCTAATTTTTGTAAACTTGAAAAACGGAAACTAACCAAGCGACCAAAATCAACTTACTTTATTGTACTATGGAAAATTTGCAATCAAAAAATGGCTGACTCAACATGACTGACTCAAAATGAATAAATTTCTCACACAATACTGACTTTTGTATCAATTTCTCTATATTTGGATAGTAGCTTTACTTAATATCTTAACATTTGATTACAAGTTTTAAGTAAAAACAATTTATAACACAAAATCCAATCTTCGAATTTTGTTTCGCAAATCTGTTGATGATCGCATCAATGTCCAATTCAATGCCGCGATGAATGTGTAGCAATGCAAGACCGGTGAGTCTGTCTTCTGCCATAGTCTATCACAACCAAGTTTTGAGGCGACGGAGAGTGGAAAAGCTCCTTTCTGCAGTGGCTGCAGTAACAGGAAGCGTCACCAAAATCCAAAGCAGGGTATGAATAGCCGGATACATTACTCTATCACACGCATCAAGGGCGGCAGAAACCGAATCAGGAAGTTCACCGCCTTTTAAAACAATTCAGTTCCATTTTGCTACCCACAACTCAAATTCTGCAATAACGTTTGCAGGAGGAGTGTTTAGAAGCTTCTGGTACATGACTGCTACGAGATTAACTTCTTCAATGTCCTCCTCTGTATAAGAAGTCCGATTCAGAAAAACTCTCAACCCAAAAAGCTTCATTACGCTCATACATTCGGTTCTCTTGATGCTTACTCCATATTATTCGAATTAATTTACCTTAAAGCGTCAAATGAATCCTTGTTTTATATTTTTTACTTTTGTTGTTTATTTTCTGGTTTTTGTTCCATTTCCTTCTTTGTTTATCGCAAAACACAATGAAAACTATCCTGATTTCAACGACACTGAAATCAACAATGGACTGTTGTGCTTTCAATGTTTCGATTGCAAACTGATGTGAAGTTAGCCACGACGCCATAAATGGCGCGAAGCCATTTGAAAACACACGAGGAAACGTTTCAGAAAAAAAATTTAATGGCTAAGACATTTCTTACTCTTAAAAGTACATTTTTTATATAAACAGTTTATAATTTAATATAAACAACAGTTTATTTTTGTTATATTTGATTTTTTTTTTATCCCGTGACCCCCCCCCCGGAAAAAAATTCTAGATCCGCGCCTGTGAACTATAGTCTTGAATCTAGACATAGATTAATTACTACCCATTTAAGAAAGTAGCATTCCTACTTTCAATCTAATCCTGATTACATTACAGGGTTGCGTACGTTTCTCAAGACAAATATGTAGGTGTTAGCTTTAATAGTTGTCTAACACGAAATTATCACATTATAAGCGTAATTGTCTATTGTCATACCCATTGGGTATGGTTCACCTGATTCACCCCATTTTTTGTTGTTTTTTCAGCGTCGTAACGCATTTTATTGTTTTGCATACCGTTTGTAATGTTTCGTTTGTTTGGTTTATTTTTATTTCGATGAAGCTTTTCAATGTGTAATTTCTTTTCAAGTTCATTTCGGCTTTGATTGCTTTGGGCATAGGTCATTTCGTCTTTAGTTCAGTTTGTTGCTTTGTTTTTCGAATGTTTTGCGTTTACTCACTTCGACTTTGATTATTTTGCAACTGTTTGTTTATTTGTTTCTTGTGTGCAAACTGCAAGGGGACTATCGATGTTAGAGTTTCGCAAAAGATCATTAGCGAAAAAATTAAGACCTGCTTAGGATCCCCTAATTATCATTTTTTGTCCAACAATCTGTTTGAAATAGATGTCTCATATTTCGCTATAATGTTTAATATTCTGATTTGCACATAAATTTGGTAGACGACCGGATTCGTTACCTTGAAAAATTCACCAAAAAACATTCGCGAATTTTATTTTCTTCAAGGTCAAACTTAAAAAAAAAAAATGTGTATACATAGGGTTGCGTAACAGAGCGAGGAGCTATTGGCCTAGCGCATTTCTCACAACCATGCCTTGTGAGGGAATGGAGGGGACCTAAAATTTTCTACCGGTTCCGAACGGCTAATTGAGAAATTGCGCTTTTCAAGGCAATGAATACTAACGGAGGACCTGCCAGTTCCTCGCGAAAGGCGATACCCGTGGAAAAAACATTTTTGCCTCTGTTGGGATTCGAACTCGAACCTCTGCATCAACAAGCGGACATGCTCAAACTGGTCAAACTTTTGGTGTAGTAAAAGTTCTTAGCTTAAATAAACAAAAAAACAATTAAGCGGTTTGAGTGAAAACATTGACAATAGCAAATAATAAACAAATACACCAAATGAGAATTCTGGAAAGTGAAAACATATTGTTTGCCAAACGCAATAGCAGATCGAAGGCAGTTACCAGATGACAAATGACAGATGAGGATGACCGATGACAGATGGCAGATGGCAGATGATAGATGACTGATGACATATGACAGATTGGCATACAACAAGTGAAAGATGTCAGATAACAGATGCCAGCTGATTTTCAAAGGGAAAAATGTTGAAACCGTGGTCGAGGACGGTTGTGTTTGGGAACGCACAACCGTATTATATAAACTTTTAAAGTGTGGCTGCTAATACCAAACATTTTTTATTTGCTATTGCCGAGTTCAAAGTTTCAACTCAAGCCAACTGCTCACCTCAAAATGAGGAATAAAATTTCAATTAATAAAAGCAAATGACTGGTAAGGTTTATCCTGGGTTCTGTCAGCCCTTCCTGGGCTCACTCACTTCAACACAACCAACCAGTGACAAAAAAGTCACTAAGGACGACGAAACAATACAACACGCACTTGCGCATCTCTTAAAGAAGGAAAGTGTACACAGTAACTTAAGTTAGGTATTAAAATCTGTAATATAAAAATAAGTCGGTTTTTCCTTCCTGACGCTATAACTCCAGAACGCACGAACCGATTTCCACGGTTTTGCACTCGTTGGAAAGGTCTCGGGCTCCGTGAGGTTTATAGTTACCGTGAGAAGCCATCTGGTGGCGAAACGGAGGTCGCCGGGCTTGCTAGTTGTGTATATACATATGTTAATTGAAAAAATGTTCTTGTCAAGCAGAACAACTGATGTTTTATAGCAGCTGACAGCCACGAGGCTAATCATTAAAAAGAAAATTTTCATTAAAGAAGGACGTCTCTTACAGCCGCTTTTGTACACTAAACTATCCAAACTTTATTGATATGATGTTAAATATTGTAACATAAAAGACCAGATAAAATTGAATTAAAAAAATAGATTTTCTATGCCTTTATTGAGCAGAAAGATCGAATTTAGATACTGAGTTAAAACAAACATTCCATTTTTAATTAAAATAAGGGTTTTATTTCCCAGAAAAAAGTTTGTCAAACATGCTCCAAAAGTGTGATAAAAGAAAATTAGTTCTATTTGAACTGGTTCGTGTATTTGTGTACTCGTGGTACTCGTTGCGTAGTGGCTGGCTTGTTTGACTGTTTAGCGGGAGGTGTGTGGTTGGAATCCTAATACAAGCCAAATACGTTTTCCACAAGTATCGCCTTTCGCAAGGAATCGGCAAGTCCTCCGTTAGTAAATTCATCGCAATGAAAAGCGATTTCTCGGTTAGCCTTTTGGAGCCGGCAGAAAAAGGTAGGTCCCCTCCATTCCCTAACAAGGGATTGTTGTGAAAAATGCACTGGTCCTGGGCCACCCCGCTCTGTTGCGCCATCCTATTTATTTATTTTTAACTTCGTTCTACGACAATTCATATTCTTTTAAAAATAAACAAAAAAGTTAATTGTTTTACTTATTGGCGATAAGAAATTCTATCAATGAATTGTTATTGATAAATTAACTGGCAATACCTTACGGGGCTTATTTGACTGCATAAGGACAATTGTTATAAGAATACACAAGCAGCAAACCCTTTCCTTTTCCTTTTAGATCATGGACAGAATTTTCGATTGACCAAGCCTCTTGGCCTCAAGCAACAAAAAGCTATTCATCTAAAGCAAGGCATAATGCTGGCCAAAAATATGTATACCACAAGTTAGATCACCTAGTGAAAGTTGGAGTTAGACAAGATATGATCAAAAGTTTGAGAAAAATCATAACACCGTTGTAAGGAAGTGACCTTAAGATTTGCAAGAAGTCTGTTATTGAAACGGAGTGTGTCTTTATATGTATTTACTTTATTAGGGCACTGTATATGGAGCGCGAAAGTAAAACATAAAAAATATATAAAAATAGCAGCTGACGACCCGACTGGCGTAGCTCTGGCCCGTTTATCAAATTGAAAGTTAAGTTAGTAGCTTCAAAGTTTCAATTTTTTTTTTTTAAATTCCGTGTATTTTATATGGACAAAAGTGACATTCAGGAAAAATGCCACAACTCGAAAACGGGTCGACCGATTCCAGATTTTTAAAAAACATCTACCAACATCCCCAAATCTAACAAAAAAGTTTGGTATCATTCGGTTGGGCCGTTTTCAAGTGATGCGTTCACAACCAACCGTACACTTCTTTATACATTTAAATTAAGATTAAATTCGTCGTAAACAGAACAGAACAAGGTGGTGAAGGTATTTTACATGGCGTTTTAAGGGCAAGTAAATAAATATCATAAATAGGGTGGCACAACAGAGCGAGGAGCCCCTGGGCCTAGCGCATTTCCCACAACCATGCCTTGTGTGGGAATGGAGGGGACCTACAATTTTCTGCCATTATTTTCGCTTTTATGACAATGAATTTACTAACGGAGGACTTGCCAATTCCTCGCGAAAAGCGACGCCCGTGAAAAAACATTTGTGCCTTTGCTGGGATTCGAACCTCAGGTGGACATGCTAACCATCACGCCAGGGGTATACCACTTTAAGGGCAAGTGTTTCTTTAAATTTATTAGAGTGGCGATAAAAAGCAATGGTCAAACGCGAAGATGAAATTGTTTTTGCAAAAAGAAGAAGAGAAATTGTTTTGTTTTCAAATCAACTGAATATGCTCATCCTCATGCCCATCACTTTGAAAAACGAATGTAAATGTATGTGGTAAGATTATACACATAAGCAAACCGAGTAAGTTATAAACATGTAATCTTAGATGAAAGCTTAAAAGGTAAAACTTATCAACCAAACCTTATCTCGCACCCTCTTCAATTTAGTGTGCATGTTTTATACCACTATCTGCTATCTGTGGTTGTGGTCTTTTTACATGCAAATTTTTTTATTAAGCTCATATACCTACGCATGCAAAAAAACACACCTAATGTTTTATATCCAATAAAAACCATTTGAACTTCTTCTTTCATTACAAGAACATAATTGAAAGGGATACCCATTCAACCCAAGTTTCAACCTAAAAGCATCGTTAATCATTTGTATGAAGAACGTGCTAATGCGCTTTTTGCTCGTATGTTAAAATTGCTTATACCAACCACCCAAATACACAAACATCCAAAAAGCCATAATGAATCATCGTTTTTTCCCATCTTCATTCCACAATCCGCATGTGCTCCCACTTAGTATTCCTGTTAAAACATAGTATTTTTTTCCTATACATCTGGTAGTCTGCTTGAATGGTTTTCTTTTTTACACGATTCACGAAAGCAAACAGGTCCTGTTAACAGCACGCCCGCTTAACTTCCCCATAACAAAACTGTTACACATAGTACATTAATAAAGTGGCAATAACAATAAATGTTAAATGCTTCGAGATGGGTACTTAAATGCACAGACCTTTAGTTCGTAGAAGAAGGATGTATAGGTAGGTTAGGTGCCTATACAAATACAGCCAACATTTTTAAATTGGCAATATCCGCTTAAGTGGCAATTACGGCCCTGACTTAATTAGATGCCAACGGGGAAAATATTTTCAATTTTTGCGAGTTTCGGTGGTTGACCGAAAAACACATTATCCCGATTGGAAAATGTCAAACCACATGTCCAATTTTGTTTTGGGGGCCAAATAGATGTTGTGGTCGATAGCTGACTGACTTATCCCAAACCCAAATCCTATTTTTTGCTAATTATATTTGTATAAATAGCACATGTTCTTTTATGCCATCCATTCGAAAACAGAGTGCCACTATTACTTTAGTGGTGAAATGAAGTGGGAAGGACCCAAATGTTGTAAGTGTGTTCGTTTTCGTTTTCGTTTTTTATTGCGGCCTGAAGATGAATCGATGTCATCGTCTGAATCACAAGGAACACATGCTCGCGCCAGAAAAGGGTTAACAAGGATTATGTACGCCACATTTACATACGGAGATGGATAATGTGAAAATTTTCTTGGCTACTCGTACGAACGCGCGCCGGGTTGTTTCTTCTTCCATGACCTTTATTTTCTTCTCTTTCTTTGGGATCCCTTGGGCCAAGAAATTGAAACCACGTCCATAGAGTGTTTGGCCGTAATCGATAGTTTGAAGGACGAAAATAATAACAGGAGGTGGCGGCGGGGGAATTACGAAATAAGGTTGCTATAAGCATCTCTCTTGTCGACCAATTTAATGACCAAATAAATCTGGGTGAACTTCTCCAAGGTGACAACATGTTGTTTGTCTACCTACAGCCTACACTATACGAAGATTACCAATGTGGATCACGTTCGAAAAATCGTTTTATGGAAATTATATGCCTGATTGTGTTCAAGTTAGTTAATGTCATGATCGATTGGTTCCAAAATCTGAAGACAGGTTGTAGACATTTTCTTCAAACTTACAAGTGTGTATACAATTCATTGAAATGAACCAATCATCATGAAACATTTGCCTTTATCATGTAAATTATTTGGGTCTAACGAACACCTGTCACGCTATTATTGGTTTTCGCTATAGAGTTTTGAATTTGAGGTAAGTAGGTTGTACATAAGTATAGGAGCTGTTTTGAAATACATATATTAAAGGGATTCAAAAACGAGAAATGAATCATGGAATTCTAGGTAATCGAGATTTCCAGAGTTTAAACTCTGTTCAAGCCCACCATAGACTTTATGAAGTCAACTACATAAATGCGAATTTCGAAAGAAGTAACGTAGCGAATTTTATGTGTCCGCATAACCAAGAGGATTCAAGGAATGGGAGACTTGTCTTAAAGACAATATGGCTTTAGGATGGGGCGCTCTACAATAGGAGCAATAGAAGAACTAGTAAGGGCTGTCGAAATTGCTCAACGAGGGAGCCAAAACACCAAGAAAATCGTGCTGTTGTCCGAAACGCTTTTAATTCAGCCCGATCGATGGTCAAACATGATTGATGCACTTGAAAGGAGATTCCAAGCTCCCGAGTACCTTTTATGGATGATAAAAGATTATCTCAATGAAGGAGAACTCATCTACCAAACCACTGAAAAAAAAATAATACGAAAAGATATCACAGCTGGAGCAGCACAGGGATCTATGTATCATTGGACCAGACTTCTGGAACATCTCCTACGATAATATTCTCTGCATGGAAATGCCCGAAGACTGCTTTCTAGTTGGATACGCTGATGACGTTGATGCGGTGATTACTGCAAGGCACACTGAAAGCGCACAGAGAAAGTTGAACCAAGTGATGAGAAGAACAAATTCCTGGATGGAGGAACATGGGCTGTCGCAAGCTACTGACAAGACTGAAGTAGTAATTCTAACAAAAAAACAAATTCCCACGTTTATCGACTTCCACATCGAATAAACCGAAATTATAAAAAGCAAAAACGTGGTAAAATATTTGGGAATAGAGCTTGACAGGAAACTGAGCTTTTGAGACTAGATGTGTAGAACGGAGAGTTCTTCCGGCAACAACACATTCAATGCTGCTGTAAGGAAGCGAGATTTGGGCTGAAGCACTAAAACAGGAAAAGTACCGGAAACAACTAGCATCGGTACAGAAGCGCGGTGCCTTGCGAATAGCGAGAACTGAGCCAGCAGTTCATGTAGTTGCAGGTGTCGTACCAATTGACCTCCTCGCAACACAAGGAAAATACATTCATGAAAGGAAAGCAGAATTCGGCGTGGAAGCGGCGAACGCGGAAGCGAAAGCGATCACACATCAGAAGTGGCAAGAACGCTTGGATTCGGAAAGCGGGGGGCGCTGGACTGCTAGGCTGTTCGGAGACATAGGCGAATGGAGTAACCGGAAACACGTTGAAGTGAACTACTACGTTACACAGTTCCTCACCGTAGACGCTTTCCTGCACAAAACTAGAAAAAGAAGAAGCCCTTCGTGCCAATACGGAGATTCGCTGACAGACGACGCTTATCATATTGTGTTTGAGTGTAGTAGATGGGAATCTCCCCGCCAGGAAATAAAAAGAGTTATCGGAGAGCTCAGCCCGAATAATATTGTAACGTGCGATTAGTTCGCAAAGTAAAACTCTACCTTTCAATTTAATTTTACCACTTTATTCGGTATCTACTTTCGATATACACTTTATTCGAACTCAACTCGTTTATTCAATATTCACACTATCACTTTCTAAATAAAACTGACTGCTCGTTGCGTCAGCGGCCTATTTATATAGAACAACATTCATCTAGAGCGTTCCAGTTTCTTCTCAATGTTCTCCACATTTGCTGTCAAGCATCTCTACACTCACACACACTGGCTTACAAGCAACGCCTGTCATTTATACCATTCCATTATAGTGTTGCCAGTTGTGTTTTCGGTTGAACGTTTTTCGATTAGGAAATTGGTATAAATGTTGGGTGTTCACTACAATATTATAAAGGAGATGCTGAGAGACGAGGAGAGTTGGAGGCGAATCAGCCTGTATCTGACGCAATTCCTGAAAACAAAGAAACAAGAAGAGGTAGTTGAGGAACTAGAACCTGCCATCTAGACACGGATTCTCCCTCGAAAAAATTTTCCCATTCCCAAAAAATTGCATATTTTTAGGAACTCTTTGGACATTTCTACTAAAAATTTAAAATCCTTGTGGACTTTTTGTTTTTACTGCCATTTTAATTTTATCTGTCGTTGCAAATTACATACAATGTATATGTGTTATGTATGTATGTGTATGTGTATGTGTATGTATGTTAATTCATAACGAAGCGGTGATTTTTCTTACTGAAACGAATAATTATTTGCTTGGAAGACAAAATGAAACCAACTAAGACTAGCTAAAAACGACTTTGATACCAGGATGGTTTATTTTTATTTGAGATAATATAAGATTATTCAAAAGAAAATATTCAAGTGGGTAGCAAAAACTGTCTAAGGATTCATACATATCTTTTTCTTAAAAAATTTCATAAGGATTCCAATGTTTCTCTTTGCGACGTATGGCTTCAATATTCAAAGAATCTTTGAAACATCTTGTGAGTGAGTTAAACAGGTTAATACCAGCAAATATTTTCTGAACTCAGCAAATATTTTCTTGTTCGCAAGTCTTTTTGATGTGGATTTGGATATTCTTGGAATTCAAATCGATTTCAAGGGAAATCAAATACCTACTGCAAAGTAAAGTCAGTTGAAAATCGGTGACAGAACATCAAAAGCAATGTAAAGATGTTTCTCTGCTTTAAGCAGTGATGAAAAAACAACAACAAATAATTGATGAAAACTGAAAACACGCAACTACACAGTACACACTTACTCGTATGTTGGTTGTGACGTGTTTTTAGTCGAGGTTTGGCTCACGGCTGTCGGGTGTATGAACAAAAAATACTTAAAGTTCATGTAAGGTAAGAAACCCTTTTTAACCAAACTTTACAATTATTATACCTAGCTACTTGAAATTCAATACAATGATATCGGTATTTGACACCCTTTGATGCTTCTACGGGAACTGCTTCGCAAAAAGGCAAGGCTAAAGGCTATCTGCCTTAGGTTAATGAATGTAAGGAATCTTGTCGACTCTGTGGTTTTCTTAAGTAGGTCGGTTGGCGTTTAGGGAAGATTAGAAAATAAGCACTAAACGGTTGCCCCTTAGCCCTGGTAGGAAAAATCTGCATTATACCCGTGAGAGGGTCTAAGGCTTCGCCATATAGTAGGATCTGGTCTGGTAGTTCGGATCTAGTTCTGGTGACTGGTTGCTACCACAAATAAAATGTCAAAATTTCATTTTGGTTAACCAAACATGAACTAACTCCATGGACTCGTAATGAGTCGGTGGTTGAAACCGTGCCGACCTCATTGATATTTAAACTTATCAAAATCGTTGCAACTGTTTCCCAGAAAGTTTTTAAAATCAAAATGAGTTACGTTTGAAGAAAGCCTTTCAGAGGAAAAAGCTTCCTTAACGTCATGTTGCGTATAAGATCATGTCTGTGGTAATATGTCAACGGCTGAATCCCTACGTCAACAATTTGATATGTTTGAATTCCTTTTAATTTTGATAAGAATTTTTTTAGTACGTCTGTAATTGATCAATTATTGGTTCTGGAATCATCCATAAAGACTTGGTAGCAATGTTTTCCTGGGCTTGTTTTTTTAAGGAGAGTATATATTATGTAAAGGGCGTTTTTTACCTCCCTCCGTCAAGAAAGACAATTTTGTAAGAAACTTTCTAACTTTATAAAAAATTTTAAAAATTAAAAAATCTGAATAAAATTTTTACAAATTCTTCCATGAATAATAAATAAATTTCATTGGTTTTGGGCCAAACACAGAAAATAGAACGAGAAATTTTTTCTCAGTTTTTGAAAGATCAAAAAAAAAACGAAAGGTACTTTGACAGAAAATCGAGTTTTGTGGGGTATCCGCTGATTGGATCAAAGTTCAAAATTCAAAATAAATACTTTTTAAAAAATATATATCTTTACTAGCTGACCCGCCCAGCGTAGCTCAGGCCCTACGTTTATCAAATTGAAAGTTAAGTAAAGTCATTTCAAAGTTTCTTTTCTAGTGGGAGAGTGAGGATGAAATATAGTTTATGTTACTCAGGGACAATTAAGCACTCTAACGATGACAGAATTTGTGGGATCGGTATAACATTTTTAAAGTTCCCGAATATGTCCCAGTTCCCGTTCCATTCCCATATGGGGATAAAATATAGTCTATGTAGCACCGTATTGTAATGCCAAAAACCGTACTGAAATCAGTACAGTGGTTTTTGAATTCCGGTTCCCGTTCCTGTGGGAATATGGGAATGACATCGTACTGTAATAGCGACAAAAATTACAGTTCGTTTCAAAGGTTTTTGAATTTCCGATCCCGTTCCCATTGCCGTTCCTGGGAGAATTTGAGGATGAATCTTAATATTCCCCCATTACCATTATTCATGAATGGTACCTGCATCCAAGAAACCAAAAAGCTGTCAGTACTTGGTATGTGTGTAAACGATGATCTTCGTTAGAATGACCACATATTTGAAGTTGCCAAAGACGCTGCTAAATGCTTAGGTATCTTAAGACTTAGGTTCTTCACCCCTTCTGATCTGTCTACAATTTATAAGGCCTTCATCCGCCTTAAACTGAAGTATAGGTACCCAACGAGTTATATGACACGCCAGAATGCCAATAAACAGAGCGATAGTCGAGGCCTGCTGAGCTGGAGGAAATTTTTTTTCTCGGAAATAACTATCTCTAGGTTTCTTTGAACCCGGTGTATTTCTAAAGATGACCACCTGTCGTTGGCGGAGTTTAGAAAATTTTGTTGAATTCTGTTTTTTTTTTTTCTTCGATTCGAGTGCTAACCCGATTTTATCCAGCTTATCCGCCATCTCGCTTCCTGCTATGTGACGACGTCCTGGGCCACAAATTAAATTTACGATGTTCTTTTAGCTGAGCAGTCTTAGATTACTGCGACAGCTTTCTACTAATTTGGTTTTTGTGACAATAAACGAGATAGCTTTAATCGCCGCCTGGCCGTCTATGAAGATGTAAAATTTTTTTTTGATCAAGGTTTGCGTAGCCAGATGTTTTGCCCCTTCACAGGTTGCAAGTAGGTACTTCTGCTTCGAAGCCACTGTAAAAATCAGGGAGCTTTATTGATCTGTTCATGGGAGGGTATTCTGACCTGAGAAGATGCCTGACCCTTCCCTGTCGTCCGTTTTGGAACCGTCTGGCAGGTGGAAATGTGCGATTTTCTTTTAGAACCCTGTTTTCCTCCCACCATTCTCTTGTCGGACTGACTGTTAAGGCCGCTCGATTGAAGTCAGTATGCAGAGGTAGGAGGCGGCGGTGTACTCGGTTTGAATGTCTGTATCAATATGGTTTATAATGGTTCCGTTGCCTGATGTGCCTGTTTTCCAACAATTGCATTGTTTGAGTCAAAGTGCGCTTTTGACCGCAGTCTTTTTAGTGAAAAAGTATAGGCCAGGGAGCTAACGACAGGAAGGTTTCCAGCGCTGCTGTTAGTGTCTTTCTCTTTGCGCTGGTCATAGTTTTAATGTTCGACGCCTTCTCTAATGGTGATCTTCAAACAGGCAGATGTGAAAATGGGACTTCTTAGGGAAGTGTGTATCCAAAGAATTTTTTGGAGACCATAGGTTCCCATTTTTTCCTCAACCGCAGGTGTAATGCGATTTGAGCTTTCGCTTCTCTTTCTTTTTAATTTTCTTTCCTGTTCAGTTATTTCCAGTTCCAGTTTAAAGTTTACTCTGTTTGGGGCTGTCATCTATTTATGTTAACGTAATTATCAAAATCTGAAGAAATTAAAACTGAGATTCTTTAGAAACGGAAGTGGAAAACTGTCAAGCTTTTTCTTATGGAAATACAACTAAATTATCAGTGGTATTTCAACCAATTCGATTGCGATAGGACCTCAAAACGAAAAAAAAGTTTGAGGGCGGAAGAAAGTTGTCATTTGTATTTCAACAAATAACTGGTCAGAAGTTTATTCCAATGTGAATTCCGATGAAATGTATCTGAGGTAATTTTTCCAAAGCCGTCTGATAGATTCAACTTTGTTTATATTTAAACGAATATATCACCTACCAACTCATATCAAAAAAACATCTTAGTCTCTACGGTAAAAAGAGGAAAGGTTAAATTTTGAAAACTTAATCTTCTTTGAAAAGAACCCAAACAATAAAGGACAACTTCACAAATTTCCATTTTGTCCAATATTCCTCTATCAAATTTAATTAAAAAAAAGGGCAAGTGTAAACCATACTTTTCAATTCCCCAACTTCAAATACAATTTTGAAGAAGTATACAAACGAAAGAGCGAAAACAATCAATTGTGTGAGCTGTTCCATGTTGTCATGCATTTACTGAAGAACTTTTGAAATCCACAAAAGCAAAAGAGAATGTTTGCAATCCCGTTACACAATTGCCATGTGCAAAAACAGAAAAAATGTGTGTCAAAAGAAATGAAAACAAATTCAAGGGAATAGAAAACAAAAAAAAAAAAAAAAATAGGGAGCAGCTAGGAACAGTTTAACATCTCTACTGAAGGCATTCTGTCCATTTCTCGTTTTCCCTCTATTCGATAACCCTTTCTACAATTAAATGAACAAAAAATAGAAACAACGACAACAACATAAGAGAATTGCTTTAACCAAAGGTCCTTTAAAATTCCAGGAAAGGTTGGTATGGGAGGAAAAAAGGTTTGAAAGCGTGTTGGCATAGTCCTCCATTAATTAAACAGTGTCGCTGACATAAAGGTGAGCTAAATACACACACATGTAGTGTGTTTTCATTGGGAACTATTACTTTTAGTGAAAGCTTTTAGATTTGAAAGCGAGAACATTGACATTTCAACTGGAAAAGTTCACTTTTAAATCGGTTTGAACGGCAGGGGGTTTTAAGTTGAATGGTATCCATTAATAGAGTTGGTATGAAAACTGATTTTAGTCAGCTCATTGTATAAAAGTAAGAACACACATGCACAGAGGGTGCTTTTCATTAAGCGACTGTTTTGTTTGTTCTCAACCCTGATATCGGCTTTATTTTGTCGAAAATAAAATAAGTGAAAATAATCAAATAAATAGGGTGGCGCAACAGAGCGAGGAGCCCCAGGACCTAGCCAGTTGCGAAGGAATTGAGTGGACGTACAATTTTCTGTCGATTCCGATTGGCTAATAGAGAAATCGCTTTTCACGACAATGAATTTACTATCGGAGGACTTGCCAATTCCTCGCGAAAAACGTGGAAAACACTTTTACCGCTGTTGGGATCCGAACTATGAATTTCTGGGTAAACAAGCAGGCATGCTAACCACGGGTTCTACTTTTTTGTCGGAAATAACTTACAGAAAAAAATCAATAAAAATGTTGGCTTTTGCTATAAACACTTAGATCTCCACTAAAACGTTCAATACAAATTTCGAGAGTGCTTTAAATTTTCTTCTTCAATGCTCTTCATCTCTTTCATAAGTCCCTCGTTTTTTTTTCGTCCCAACCTGCTAAGGAAGAAGATTTAGGGAAAAAATTAATAAAAAAAAATTGGTAGGAAATTCAACTTTCTATGTATTTAAAAATGTCACGTCGGCTACTAAACTGGTCACATCGATATTATCGAGATATAAGACTTTTAAGTTGTGGTAAATTTATTTATTTATTTGTTTATTTTATATTTATTGTATTGATTATAATAGAGCCACGTAACCACGTAATGGCGATGAAGACACTAATTCTGCTGTGAGGCAGAATACCTCAATTAACTTTGGCGAAGGAGTTAAGCTTGTCATATGCAAACTTAAATAAATAAAACTGCGCATGTGCTGATGGCCTTGATGAAGAACTTTTTACGGCAGTTGAAGATCAGTTGGAAAGGAGCATACACCAGTTGATCTGCATGAAGGAAGAAAATGTCAACAAAAGACCAAATTTTCACATAACGGCAGATCTTGGAAAAACCCGAGAATATAATATTGATATAAACCATCTTTTTATCGATTTCAAGGCCGCGTATGACAGTACAAAGACGAGCTGTACAGCTGTACAGAGCCATGTCTTTCGGTATCCCTGTAAAACTTGTACGACTATGCAGGATTTAGATTTAGATTTAGATTTACTAAAGGTGAATTCATGGTACAAAAAAGATAAATCTTATAATAAGTTGTACATGCCTTACAATTGGAATTTTAATTTAATTTACAAACATTAGTGTATATTTTAGTTCTTAAGATAACAAAGAATTGAGTATAAAAGAAAAGGAAAGAAGAGAAGAAAAAAGAAGAAGGGAAAGAAGATTTTTGAGGAAAACTAATAAAACTTATGCTTATTAAAAATTCTCAGCGAAGTATTTGAAAAGACTTTTCATGAATTTGTTGGTGTTACATGATCGCTTAATGTTTAGGGGTAATCCGTTCCAAAGTTGAACAGCATGCACAAAAAATTGCCGTGACGTTGTTAAATATTTATGACGTGGAGGAATTAATTGCAAAGCTCGTTGGTTCCTTGCTTTTTTAATTTTAGTTTGTAAGTATTCTGGAACACCAGTGATTATTATCTTATGTAAAGAGAGCACGGTTCGATAGTATAATAGTGCAGAAAGGGAGCAACCTGTAATTTGTTTGGTGAAACTTGGGATGTGTTGGCGTCTGTTGATATCAAAAATATATCGAGAGCAATCATTGTAAGCAGTATTTAACTAACGTTTTGATTCGTAATCCATATTTGAAAAAATTTCACACCCGTAAAGAATTTTTGGTAAAATAAAAGCCTTAACTAGCCTAATCTTGACGTCCGTGGAAAGATGTTTTCTAGTTGGACTGAGACTCCGAAGTGTACCATAAATTTTTCCAACAATCGTGTTGATGTGAAACCTCCAAGTTAAGTCTTGGCTAAAGTAAATTCCTAGGTTCTTAATGTGTTGAACACGTTCAATAGGGGAATTGTTTAAAAATAATACGGGAACATCAAGATTATTGAGTGATCTCTTTAGAATCATGCATTTAGTTTTTGTCGGATTCAGCTGAAGCCGGTTAAGTTTTGACCAGGAACACATTTTATCTAGTTCAGTATTTATTACAGCTATGGAATCACTAATTTGGGATTTTGGAAACAACAAGTAAAGCTGTAAATCATCGGCATAGATGTGGTGTTTAGATATAGAACAACAATCAGCAATATCATTTATGAAACATGTAAACAATAGTGTTCCAATGATAGAGCCTTGTGGTACGCCGGAGTGAAGAGGGAGAAGAGTAGAACAGTCGTTTTGGTTAGCAACATATTGACATCTATTGATAAGATATGATCTTAACAGTTTACACACTCTATCATCAAAGCCAAACTGCATTTTAAGCTTATGTAACAAAATACTGTGGTCCACACTTTCAAACGCCTTAGAGAAATCTAAGAATACCATACAACCCATCATGTTATCATCCAAACCCTCCCGAACATCTTCACACACCTTAAGTAGTGCTGTGGTGCAGTTATGTTTTGGGCGAAAACCTGACTGCATTGGTGTAATCAGTTTCTTATCCCTAAGATGCGTCTTAATTTGTTCACTCACAACAGCTTCAAAAGCTTTGCTAAGGAAAGGTAGAATAGCAATTGGACGGAACTCATTACTATTACCTTTTGGTATTGGTACGATTTTAGCAATTTTCCAGCATTTAGGATAAGAAGATGTTGTCAAAATTGTATTAAAAACGTAAGTAATATACGGCAAGATGAAAGGTAGTATTATCTTGACGAAATCAGGGTGAATCTTATCCGAGCCTGTGGCTTTTGATTTAATTTTTAGAATTATCTCACCAACAGAAAAATTGTCAGTACATGACAAGGAAAAATTGTCACAGTTGCGAACAGGTATGTTTTGTAAATCTGATAAATGCGTTGTCATGGGTGGTTGTACAAATTTCGCATTCAATTCATCAAGGTTAACATTATTGCAGATCTCCTTACTTTTCGAATTAATACCTATCTGACGAACATATTTCCAAAACTGACTACTAGAACTGACATCTTTAAATTTACTCTCGTAAAACTCTTTTTATTGTTTCTGATCAAGGTAGTTAGTTTGTTTCGAATTCGTTTGTACTCACTATAAATGTTTGGACATTTATATCTTCTCCAGGATGGCTTTAAAGGATTCACGCTGCTCCATCTAAGTCGGTAATGAACTCACCGAGACCATTGATATCGAAAAAGGCTGTCAACAAGGTGACAAACTGTCATGCGATTTCTTTGACATCATATTTGAAAAGATTTTGCAAAAAGAAACTATCATAACACCAGAGGAATATCTTTCAAAAGTCTGTACAGTTACTCGCTAACGCAGACAATATTTACGTAATAAGGAGAAGCAACGTGATAGGTTTTTTATGCGAGTATTGAAACAGAAGTGACAAAAATGTGTGTGTTTCTTTTAACGCGAACCCGAACATCAAGGGGTTATTACTACCCTTATAATATTATAAAAAACAGTGCGAGCTTTTAAGGAAATAGGAAAGGATTAAACAAGAGATACCCATGCAAACTGCTTTTTCATTTTTATAAGTCGTAATGTAGGGAAAAACAGAGTCAGGTAAAGCATTTCACATTCTCACAAGTCACAAAACATTGCGATTGAAAAATGAATCTCTATAGTACGACCGAAGTTGGGTTCAAGGTAGAACTGATGACATTCGTTGAGAGGCGGGTGTTGCGTCTGAGGTGTGTCAGGGGAAGAATGCAACTGGCAATTTCACAAGAGAACTGCTTGTAAAAAAAAAACGGTAAAAAAGAGTAAGGTAGCGAACGTTTCGACCATGTTCGAGAGAATCGATCAATTCTACTATTGAACTATCACCTATCAGTCTTAACTCTTAATGCTCTACTTTGTACACATCAAACAAGTATAGAGAACATCGTCGAATTGAGCAAAAAGTCGCAATAGGCAGATATAATTTCGTGGCAGTACAGGTTTTCATCTATCTAAAATCCGCTATAGATACGCAAAACTACGTCAGTGCGAATGAAGAGTAACTCTTGACAACCGTTGCTTCTTTGAGGTAAGAAAATCAAAGGTAGTTAATCATCCGAGTCCTGCTTTACGGCGGGCGCCAAAGCTCGGACTTTATCTAAGGTGGATGAGAAAACCTTGTATCGTTTCGAAAGAAAAGTACTTCAAATTATCGTTGGTCCTAAATTCGAAGACATTGTGGGAAGAAGAAGACACAATAGCGATCTGGATGAGCTTTATCACGAAATTGGCGTAGGTAGAAGAGTACGTATCGCGAGACTACGATGGCTGACATGGGGAGCGGATGCATATCAATGCGAAATTGCGGAACAGGAATACCTCGTCTTAGGTGGCGCAATCTAGAGAAAGAAGACCTTAACCGACTTTGAATACAAAGCTGTAGAGAACTGGTCAACATGGTTGCCAAAAGATGTTGGCTGATGCCCAGGTTCACCCCGAACTAAATAGGTAAGTAGTTGAGGTAGTATAGAATTTTCATGAACTATTAATGTGTATTTTTTGAGTTACCATACCGCCGCTATTAGCACTTTTGTTAAGTATTCAATTCTGCAAAAATCCCACCATTGACAAAGATTGTAGCTGTAGAATTTTGAATAAAAACTTGTATTTTATATGGGACGTCTTTGAACGTCTATGGTTTTATGGTATTGGTATTGTTAAGGGGTGAGATTTTCAGCAATTTTTTCCCAGCTATTTTTAACATTATTTCGACTCGCAAAATAAAAAGCTCCTTATGCAATACACACACTCTGATGCACGTGGCGTAACAATTAGCATCCGGTGCGAAATAGTTCGACTCTCTGACTATTAAGCCACCCAGTACAGGCTCACAGATAGCAATCTTAAAAAGCAATTTCTTTATGGACTCTATGGACCTCAAAACGTGCAACCAACCACATGAACAACGACCAAAAAACCGCACAGGTGAGAAGTGAAATATTTTCATACGACGACGGAAAAATATGAATGCCTCTCAAATTAATTTTATACGAAATAATTGCAGCGATAAGTCATACTTCAATTACCATGGACTCAAGTTCACCCCATGATCTCTCTCGCCTACACCACCTAATTAAAATTTGTTTATTTTCCCCACTTAATTAATTTCCACATGTCTAAATTTCCTTATTAGTCAACTCCCATCGGTGTATAAGCAAACATGTTTACGCTTTCAAACCAGTCGCACGTATCGTATATAATGTGCCGAAAAGCTGCACACTTAATAATGTATCCCCAATTATCGCTTTCGAGTTATCGACTAATAGAATTCGTCAACCCAAGTGTTTTGTATAATCCTTCTAACATGTTCATTCATAGTCGAATAACATTTCATAGCCTCACAACCATATGAACCAGATTTATACACTTCAATATTGTATGAATGTTGACATTAATTTATTTATTGCAAAAGTTGTTGTCGTTGTTACTGCTACCAGCAGTGTTTGTAACCATCAAGATAATGGATTCTCATGTCCTCCGAATTCCGAATTCCTTTCGATTTCCATTGGTACACACTTGACAAGTATAATTTTTGCTAAGGCGAACTACATTTTTATGTAGCTGAAGAAAAATAACATCGCTATAAGGACGTCATAATGGGATAAGAAGTTGTCAAGGCTGTTGTGGACTTGTTGGTGGATTTGCTGAGAGAATATAACACAAAAGGAATCCCAATAAAAAGTAATTTAGTCAATATTTCTTTGCCTAGACAAAATCATCGTTACATTGTTCAAAAAAAAAGAAAAAAAGTAAATTGGTTCCTGTTCATTAGAATTTAAAATTTGAGGGAAGCTGTACTAAGAAGTGTACTCGTTCATGTACATGTTTGTATTTTCAAGTGGATGAAGTCCAAAAGAATAGAATGGGGGGCAGGGTATTCAAAAGGGAATTCAAGTTTTTTTTTCCAATTTTATTTATTAATGTTTCAAGCATGTTGAAGATAATTTTAAATTTGTAAGCCCGATGGGTGTTTTCGACCTCAATGGTGATACTTTGGGAAATTGTTCTTGAACAGAATACTTGAAGAAGATAATTGTTTTTGGGAGAGGTCGACCGCTTTCATTGTTTTTAGGAGCTATGGATGTGGTGAAAACCATTTAAAAATGAGGCTTCCTCATCGGACATCTCTACTCCATTCCAAAGCAATCATAATGGGAGCTCTACGTTTTCAACAAATTTAGTAAAATTAATAGAAATAAAAAATAGGCTGTCTTCTACTCATATGGTGAGTTTAATGAATACAATTTTGATAATTTGTTGTTTGACTTTTAGAAGATTTTTATAAACTTTTTTTATTTTTTTTGTTTTACGTTATTCTGCCATAAAAATTGTCAAAGAAATCTGTCGTAAGTGTAAATCGAAAGTGAAACACTAAACTAACCTGAAACTGAAAATTTGGTGCTATTTTCTAAGTTCCGATTTTTGAATGCAGCTGAAGTAGGACTTATAAACATTTGTCGAATCCAAGGGCCAAAGTGAGAAACCTCTTTTCATGACAGTGAAATTACTATCGGAGGACTTTCCAATTCCTCGCGAAAAATGACAATGAAAATCAATTCTGAAATTCGAACCTCGAGCTCGCTCGCAAAAGGCATACATGCTTATACCATTTCGCGCCACGACCGCCATTGATTCTTGCAATAATTTCTTTATGTTGCAAGTGCTCGTTGTACTTGTTTCATTTCAAATTTAGTACACATGTACATAATTCTTCTCCTTCAAACAATATCGGCGTATCCCACTGGCAGATAAGTCGTGTGAAGCAGATAAGTGGGAGCCGTAACTCCTTCCAGATCACGTGCTCGTGACGTGGAAAACAAGAAGATTTATCAAACAATTAAAATGATTTTGACTAACAATTTGAAAAATAGTTGACGACAATAAAAACCTATAACAGAATTCTTAATTCATATAAGAATGAAGCTCAACATAATTCTGATATGGCATGAGACTTTTGTATTAGGTCTTTAAATTGGCAACACTTTTCCTAGTGATTGTCAATTTGGCAATGGCGGTATTTAAGTAGTCAGAAGCCATGCTGCCAAACTGTAAATTATATCAAAATTCTCATAAAACCAGTCAAATCCTGTTCCAGTAGAGCGACTGAAAGTTATTAAAATATTAAGTGGCAACACAGGTTATTTTCTTCTCAATTTATATTTACAAGGAATTATAACTGATCATTATCGTCTTGAAGTATTGTTCTTATACCGATAAAAGCGTTTATTAAATAAAACAAAAACGGTTTTGAATATCAACGAAATTCTTTATTCATGTGAAAAAAAGTTTGATGCCATCATGTATGGAACTTAATTTCTTTTGCATGGCCACCATGGGCACGCTTGCAGAAATCCAGACACTGAACCCAATTTTCGACGGTTTTCAAGCATAAATCGGCCGATACTGGCGAAATTTAACGTTCGATATTCGTATACGAAGTTCATCTATCGTCGCTGGCTTTTAGGCATATAGACCATAGACTTGACGTAGCCCCACAGGTAATAGTCTGACGGCGTCAAATCGCACGACCGACCAAGGCGGCCTAGCCGCTGCACTATTTGGTGAGGTAACACGTTTTGCAAACTTGGTTTCCAATAAATTGATTGTGACATTCACTGTGTGGCTTGTGGCGCCATTCTGTTGGAACCACGTGTCCTCCAAGTCCATATCATCCAATTGGAGCCAAAAACTACGTTACAGAGATGTCCAACTCTTGAGAACGACGTGTGAGACCCAAATTTTGGCTTTCTGCAACGTAAATGTGCTTAATATGGAGTGCTCACGAAAAAGTAAAAAATTTCACCATCCTGTGAATTTCTTACACTAAAATTTCAGTTTACGGAAATTGTACTCAGCCAATTGTGCTCAATTAGAAGTTGTAAGGCTTAAAAAGTAGTCGAAAATTGGACTTCTCGTTTAAGCATCATTCGAGCCAGTTGTGGAGCTCATATGCCCTAAATCGTCTTTTTTTCAAAACTTTCATCCTTTACAATAAAACAATTGTGTTTTTTTGGAGATAAAATTCAGCTTTACGCCTCTTTGTGGTTTAGTCGCAAAGAGGCGTAAGTCTGGATTCTCAGAAAACTGCACCAGAGATCTCATTTATTTAAAGAGGAAACTAAAAAAATATCCCTACGCTTCGGTCGAAACACTGATAGCAAGAATGAGAAGAATACTACAATGAGAATCAAATCAACGATTGCCAAAATGCGTCCTTTGCGGATGTCAATCCCAGAATGCGTCCCAGATTCAGTAAAAAGAATCATTCCGAAAACGATCACAGGATTAAGGAACATGACGATGTATGTCTCATGGGAAGAGCCATGAATGTAAGCCACTCCACCAATTTGGCTCTTGTTCAAGTTATTATCTAAAGTTAATAAATGCACCATTGATGGGCTACGAATGTGATTCCACATACATAAGTCCAGACTCAGGAGATTATCGCGAAACGACACAACACAAACGTGTTTGTTGTGCAAATTCTCGAAAGCAACCAACAACACAACCAAAGTAATTACAGCAACGGTACCCGAGTAATTTGGTGGTCTGGTCGGAATGCACTGATCTGTGTGTCGGTGCGTAATGCATGCGATTCACCAACAAACTCAACCCTATGGATGTCCATAGACCTTTTGGCTTTCCTTTCTCTAGAAAATGCATAATCACTGGGGAAGTATTAAGTCGAAGCATTTCGAACACATCTGGTTAATCGTCAAGGTCAACCTTTGCAGAAAAAAGTTTATTCGAATTAATCGGTGAAGCGGTAGGAATTGGTAACTAAGTTTTCGTCATTTGATTGACGATGAATTTGACACTGACGGCACAGTGCCAATGCGGCGAGCATCAAAACCAAAGACTTTATTAGTTCCGAAATCTTTTATCCTTGAAGTGAAGAAACAATTTCTTTGCATTCATGTCATGGGGCTTTTGAACGCTCTCTGAGATTGTTAGGCCAGCCTTTTGTTTGCTCTGAGCATCTGTTATCACCGAACAGGTACCTCAATATTTCGAGAGAGGTTTGTCACTTAGTTGTTAGCATGTCGGCCTATTATATTACGTGGGAGCTCGATTTTCCAACCTCGGAAACATAAAAATGATTATACGCGGGTAGGTATCGCCATTCACGAGAATCAGGCAAAGTCTTCCTAGAGAAATCATACACTGCCATGGAAAAAAAATGAAATCACCAGAAATTTGGGGCTTCTTTCATACCTCTCTAAGTGACAGTTGAGAGAAATGCTTTTATAACTATACCTTGCTTTATAGAGATATAAAAGTCCAAAATGAAGTAAAACACTTAAAATAAGTTTCATTGTCATGATATTGGTTTAAATAAAAAAAAATTGTTTCATTGCTTTCAAACGATTAAAGGCATATGGGCTCGTATGAAGCGTAATCTGGAAGTCCACTTTTCGTCTACTTTTTTGAGTAAGGCCATATACATACAGTATGAACTTATAAGCGTTTTTCTGTAGTGAGCCTTTTACTTACTGACCACAAATGCACCGCCAACTGTCAAATGAACATTCATTAGTAACAGTGTTGCCAATCTAAAAAGAACATAAAAAAAATGGCCTTAACATATAGTCACGCACTTATATTTTAGTAGTTACTACAACCCTTGAAAATATTGAGCATGGAACTGAACTTTATTCGAATCAAATTAAAGTCGGCTCTTCGCTTGCTTACTTCAATGTTTTAATTGACTAAGCCCAGAAAAGTAAGGTGGAAATCGAATTTAAAGTCACAAATTGAAGTACCTCAAAGCATGTAGGACAAGTTCCTATTTTCCCACAGCAATCTGCGATTGCAATGATTTTTACATCGAAAGGCAGCTGCCGGGTGCCAAACGCCTTCAGAAATTCACCTTCAAAGTTTCGAGTTGTTTTATTATCTAGGTCTAGTAGTTTCCCCAACTTATATTGACTGACTTCTATGAAATTGAAAAAGTTCACACGCATTAGCCATGGTCTCCCAAAAAATAAAAATAAAATAAAAAATAAATTTCAAACAAATACAAATTGCTCTCCTCGACTATGTAGAAGCATCTTGTTTCGAGCCGATACAATTTGAGTGAGAAATAAAGTTTGATCCTTGTCCTTTATTTTATAGCCATGGCTTTCAGCCTCAGTTAAGCGCAAATAAATAAATTGACAAGGATTTTATCATTGGATGAGACGAAGAGTATGTATTGTATATATGTGTAATAGATTTTGTATATCTTTCTCCCTGGTTGCCCACAAAACTGGAGGCATCCTCTTAGATTTATTATGGTTGGTCGATATAGCAAAAAAAGGATATAGTTGCTCTGTACAGCAGCTAGTATAGTTTCTTGCCAATATAGAGCCACCTCTGCCTGATAATATGTGCCGTGTGTGATATTGGTGCGGTGCAAAAGGCAGAGAGGTTAATTGGAACTAACGTCATGTTACCAGCTTAGGTAGTCAAGGAATGAAACTTTTTGAACGGGACTTTGACACGAATATCTAACGCCAATAACAACCTTGCTGATGGGGTGGTATATTTATATAAATATGTGTAGTAATATGGCATAGTAACTCGTTGAAGATATTTCAGAGAAGTTTTCTCGTTTCACACTGTGCGGAGATGAATAGATCAAATGTTAAGCTCTGAATGAATACATCCTCATGCCCGAAGGGATGCCCAAGTTTTTTCTTTGTATCTACCTTTAGCTCTGTATAGAAAACTTTATGATTTTTTTTTTTAGTTTTGGCTATGAGTAGTTGTAGAGAGGAAGTGTTTGAAGGAGACTTCAAAGCAAATTTATTCATTACATTTGGTCATAAGAGTTTCCAATGGGGAAATAAGTTTTCTTAGCGAAGAAGATTAGTTACCCAATTATGGGACCCTATTGAGTCCTCTATATAGCATCATCCTTGATGAACGGCTTAAGGTCACGAAATGGAGTCTGTAATTGTATTTTGTTTCAGTGAAACGTTGAAAATAGGTGGAAATATAGATCTTAGATGTTAATGTCTTGTATGTTTTCATCACCACTTTCAATTAAAAAAAAGGGGGTTGGGTATAAGCATTAAAGGAAAAAAAAAATTAGAAAAAAAAATTGATCAAAAAAATTCTTAATGAATGTCTCGTCTGTCCTGCTGTATGTAAGCCCAAACGCGAAATCGTTTTAAAGCTGAAAAATTGTATGTACATTCCACATTGGCATGTAGACTATTGTTCAGTAGATGATATCTGTACAGTTGTTATTGGTAAGGTGAAATGGAATTCAAGCCGAGCAACGAGATTTTGTGCAAGTAAAACCAATACAATTATGGTGAGCTGTTATCTATACCTATTCCAGTAAAAGTTGTTGAATTACTTAAGTCAAAAATTTCAAAAACAATCAAATCAATGCGTTAAAAAATACCATCAAACAACGTATAGTTTGTGTATAGTGTAGATCACTTCACACTGAAAAACTAATCAAAAATGAACTACACATTCAAATGAAGATTTTTTATAAAAATTTTTTATAAAAATTATAAAATTTTTTTATAAAAAGAGAAGACTTATGCTTATTTGGAGCACTCAGATTTAAATACCGATCCATTGTACTACCATGGACGTTCCGTTTCTTGTGGTGCAGTAGATGAAAATGATGTGGCTATGATTTCACATATAACCTCAAGGGTAGTGCGGTGTCCAAATAAAACTGGGGGGCTGAAAGAAAAGTAGAAACCCAGATCAGGATTCGAACCCATGCGTCCGGCCTATCTACTGAACACTGTACTACTTCACCACGCCTGCCCTGTTTTAATGGGCATAATTCGTTGTCAATCAATACATCGCCATTTTCATTTTGTTATAATCTTTTTAGTCTTATCCTGAATCCAGGTCAATTAATGAAATAATACAGGCATGTTATTATGTGGTACCCGTTGTGTGATGGTTAGCATCTCTGCCTGTTTACCCAAAGGTACGTGGTTCGAATCCCAACAGAACAAAAAATGTTTTTCCACGGTTATCGCCTTTCGCGAAGAATGGGCAGTCCTCGGATTTTATTCATTGCCATAAAAAGCGCTTTCTCGATTATCCATTCGGAACCAAAAAATTTTAGGTCTCCTCCACACAAGGTAAGGTTGTGAGAAATGCGCTAGGCCCTGGGGCTCCTTGCTCTGTTGCACCACCCTATTTCATTATTTTATATCTGTATTTTAAGGCTTCGGTACGTTTCTTATTTTTGTTCAAAGCTGTAAGTCTCACATGAGCTTATGATTTTAGCATTTAAAAAAACCGGTCGTGTTGCTGAAACGGATCTTATATTAGGAAACGTAGCGAAACGTTACAATAAAAATAAATTAATGGTGTCCGTTGCGCCACAGCAGGAGTCTGGGGTTCCAACCCCAGAGGCACAAAATTGTTTTTCCACAGGTGTAGTCAGTTGTCAGGAACTGAGAGTTCCTTTGAACGAAATCGGACCACACATGCTTCAGCATCGACATCACGAACGTAACTAAATTCCACTCGAAGAATGTATTTTTGTTTAAAAACAACCGCGACCTCTTGGGATAATTCCATGCTTCTGCGTCGTAAAGCAGGACTAGAAAAACGTGCTTCATTAACCATTCAATTCATTCTCTCCGCTTCTTTTTCAATGCTTGCAAATGAACCTTCAACATCACGCTTGCTTCTTTTGGTTTCATCAAAATCGTCAGCACAAGCGAACAATCCCACAGCTTTGAAAAAATAAACCTCTGGTGATTACATTGGAGTTTTAGACAATCTTTTAAAGTATAATATAAAACAAGCCGCTTTGTCATTCGAGTACAAAAACCTCGGTGAGTACTCTGTCGACTTTTACGGAGCATCGAGAACTCCGTGAAGTCATATTTTAGTGCACGAATTTTGCAGCGATGTTAAAACTAATTTTTGATTTGATTTTTTATCTGGATTACCGTAAAACAGTCTGCAGAAGTGGTCTTTTTTGATCCTCGATAGCTACAAGGATTCTATGCACCACTTTTTTACTAACTTTGACTTGACACTTACGACTGAATTTTAAAGAGCAATCGGAACTTAAAAAAAAGAAAACACATCATATTCAAAGAAATGTATGAACCCCTTATTTGAATCGAGAGTACGGTCGATATAATTTAATTTTATTCCAATTTTGCCAAAGTCTTTCTAACATTTTGGCGGGTATCTCACTAGCAAATGCTTCAATATCGGTTTGTGTGTCAATCGAAGCCCAACAAAAAATAGTCTAGAGGTGTTAGATCACACTATCTAGGTGGCATTTGACCAGCCGCAAACTTGAAATAAACTCTTCAATATTGTTCCATTATAAAACGTGCTGTGAGGCATGTGACAACGTCTTGTTGAGACCACATGCCATGCAAGTAGAGCTCTTCGATTTTGCGCAGAAAATTGTTATCATCGCACGGTAGCAATCACTATTCAGAATTACGGCACCGAGTCGATCATCACGATCATCAATAACACTGGCCGATAAAGCTGGTGTGAAATTTAGTCAAAATACCCGGAATAGCCGCCTCAATAGGACGATTAAGCTGACCTTCAAATTGAAGAATCGAGCGATGAACTTTCTCAAAATATCACGTATTTTGACAATAAAATTCGATAATTTGAAAGCGTTAGTGTCGATCGTTTGCAGGACGATTCATGGTTAAATTTTAGAGCAAACTGAACTTGTTTGACAGCGACGCAAAACACGAACCATGAGTGAGCTGTCAAACTCCAACAGCTGCCTGGAGTCTAACAACTCCTTTGGATTTCACTGCATTAGATTAATTGCTAGTCAATTTCAATTTTTCTCGCTCGTTTAGTGATAGAAACACCAGCTTCGTCTTAAAACGATCGTATCAGTGCACATGCGGCATGTTGAAAGATAAGCATTTGACACTATAAAGGAGTCCTTTACACATTCGACACGTTGCGACATTGAACGTTTTAAACAACAATCGAAGCCATGTATGCAGGCTTGTTGCATTTACTACATCGAAAAGGATACCTTTTCTTTTTCTGTATATTTTCCAATATTCGTTGATTCGAAGTAAGACTTTTAGTTGCAACCATCGCATCGCTCTATTTCTCGACTCCTTTGATTTTTGATTGGGTGCTTCGGCTTCTCCAAAAATTTATACTTTTAGCCCTTCAGCATCGGTAAGAACATCCTGAGTCTCAAAAGCGCATACAAAATCATTATGCTCAGTAAATCTTTGTGAACTTTTGTATCCGTTGCAGCGAGTCTGTCGACGGCAATAAAGAAACATGTTCACATCCTCACGGATTTCACCTCTTTCCTTCAATTTTTGAATCTGAGTTGCTTAAGTGAAGTTGCTTTTCCCTTCTATTGGTTGTGGTTGTTTAGGTTTTTCACCACACACATACTCCTATATGTCGTTTTTCACGAGTAATGCCTCTACTTGGAGACACCATGTGTAATTACTCTTTAACAATGGATCAACTTTCTGAGAACTTGGTTGCGCCGTTATCAGCAGAAAACGAAAAATCAAAATAAGGTTAACTTTTGTGAATTAAGCGACAACACCTCACGTGGAACTCAAAGATTCGTTGTGCTCCTCTAATAACAAAGGATGAGATGGTGGAGGGGGCATATTGGGGAAGCGAGCCCTTGCTGAACCATTTGCATCCCAAAATGAATTTTAGGATAATTTTCAGTAGGGGGTAAAAGATGTCGCCCAGTTCGTCAAAGAAGTATTCTCTGACGGCTTTCTTCCTGTGTAGACCAAGCTAGGGCACTCACGGAGGAAGCGGAATAATCTTCTCTCTGCCTCTCTGCTCTCTGTCTTGGCATCCTCTACACTAAGAAATCTTAAACTAAGTGCCTCATAAACCTATTCACCGACCACTATTAGTGCAGATTTATGAGCGCTCATAACACTTAAGAGTGGTCGCTACCACTCTTAAGATATGAGCGGTTGTTGTTTCAAATAACTTCGAAAATTCTAAATTTACTGACAGCGTCATTTGTGGTTGTTATTCAAAAATCAAAATGGAGCGAGGCACTAGGAAGCAAAACTATGAATTTATTAATTATTAATTATTTATTAATTAAAATGAATTAATTTTACGTTCTACCTTTTCTAAAATTTCCGAAAAATTTTTCTGTTTTTGGTTTGCTTGACAGCTGATTTTGACAATTGACACTGAAATTTTCGAAGTAGTTCGAAAAATGTGCGTTCAGAGGCTCAACAACCTTATTTTTCGAATATTCGAATTAGCTTAGACTAGACCCTATTACTGCTTGGTGAATAGCACATCCAAATTTAAAACTAAGAGCCTCTTAGCCTTAAGAGCGCTCTTAAGATTGTTTGGTGAATACCACCCTAAATGAGTTACTTTTTCCCTCCCCGGCGTGATCTCTTCACTCTATATAGGCATCACTCAATTTCCTCAAAACCCTATATTTTTTTTCTTCTTTTTGAGAATATACCAATATCTTCAAATTGCCTAATTCAACATCCTAGAAATCGAAAATAACAGTTGTTAACTTACGCCAAATTAATAAAATTTATCTAGGTGTGGTATTTCTACTTTTCGCTTCCCTCTCATCAGAAAAGATGGTAGAAATAAAGCAAATGCATCTCTGAAAGCATCTTTCATAGCGAATGCATAAATTATCATGCAGAAGGCAACGAGCTGTAGTTACGTGTAACAAAGTTATCAGTGTAAGCCACTTAGCAGTTCAAAACACAACATTCGTATTTCCCAAACTTATCTTACAAACTAAAAGTTTTAGAGAAGGTGCTTAAAAAACTGCTGTTAAATTCAACTACCAAAGAGTTCAGCTTTCTCTCATCTTTAAGACTTATAGGTAAGACAAAACAACAACAACACAAGTCGAAGACTTACCCAACTTTAGTTCCATGCAAAAAGGCATGCCACATGGTAATTAAGAAAAAGTAATGTATTAGGGGCGGAAACCCTTACAACTGAAGGACTTTATATATGAAGTTCCATGGTACGTTCCAATGAATAATAAAGTAAAAGTTAATTACAGTGATGAACTGCATATAACATCCTTGCTATAAAAAACAAAACAGCAAAGTATGCACTCAATACGGTCACATTTGTTACTTGTATTTGAACAACCAAATTTTATTCAGACATTATCATGTCAGCTCAGCATCTTTGATACTACAACCACACAAAAAGATATAAAGTAAACTCTTTGGCTTGGGGCGATAAATGTTTTCTTGGAATTTTATAATTTCCCTTTTCTCTTTCAATAAATATGACCTTTACAAAATCTTTTGAAATCAGTAACAATTCTCATGGAATTAATTTTTTCTTTTAAGTTTTTGAATTCAGCTGTCTTGATAAAAATGTTGCTACAAGTGTTTTTGAGACGAGCAGATATAAATCCGAGAACTTGAAAGTGTTTCATTTTTCCAGTCATCGACAAAGTAAAACTACAGTTCTTTTCCCTCTTTGGTGGCAGGATAAAGTTGTGCGAGCCTTTATAAGCAGTGGGTTCTTTTTTTCTCCGTTTTTGTTTGTAAGTTCACTCTTTAGTTGGATCCAGTGAGTTGCAGTCCACTTTGGTATATAGTGGAAAAAGTTTTTCAAACTCAAACTGTAGTTGATGTCATAGTTTGGGTAGAATTTTTTATTTCTTGATATGCAAGCATCGGTGCATAAAATTAAAATGGTTGCAAAGGTAGGGGATACAGATGATAATAAAATCAAAATTACTTTAAAGTTTCATTAGAGCGAAGCAAACTTAACAGTTTTTTGTATTCAATTTTTGATAGACAGAATACGCATGCAGCCTTGCAAATTAAGTATGGTTTTATGGTTTATGGTAATGGCTTAAAAAAAAAAGTATAGGGGATTGGGTCGCACTGCGAATACGAGCATACGTGTCAGCCGTTCTTTAAACCCCAAAAAGAAAACATGCAACTTTAAACTTCAACGGAACTAGTTACCACCAAGTTGAGTAGTAGTTTCCACATTGTTTGATCTTTTTGTTTTGCAGGTGCAGATAATTGAAACACACCGAAGAGTCAGTAAATTTTAAGAAGTTTGACTCCCCTTAAGATTTGTGTATCACTTCGTTAAATTAATTTAAATGCTTCAAAAATATCTAGTGGGTGTATCCAAGGAGTTTTACTTCTTTGGCGTAGCTTTATAAAATTGGCATACATTTTATCAATAATGCCAAAATAAGAATACTAACGTGTATTTATGCATAAATGAATTTCACCAACAAATAGTTCAAAAATTGTACAGCTTTCATCTTCCTTCTATCCAACTGTGCAAATTGATCTAATCGTACATATGTGTGCTGAAATGAAATGATGTGCTGATCATTCACCACCTTTTGTGGTATCATATAAATTCAGAAAGATTACTTCAATATGTCGCTTTTTGGCTGTCGATGTATTCTAATGTCGCAGCTTACTTCCATATGTCGCTAAACCTTCATCAATTTATTTTTGGCGTTCAATGTGCTGCCATTATATCGCTTTATGGCTTCATCATGTCACTTTTGTCAGTAGGTTTACCTTTACATCATCATTCAATTTTTTGGTATTCGTGGTGTGATGGTTAGCATGCCTACTAGAGGTCTGCATGAATACATTCATTTGCCTTTTCGAATCAAGCACTGTAGTTCAGTGTATTCTGTTCGTAGAATGCTTAGAAATTAGTGTACACTAAAAATGAATACACTATATTTAAAAATCAAATACTGCACACCATTCGATCTCTTCGTAATAGAACGAATACACTGTTTGGTTTCTCTCCCAGGCTTGAATGCTTGATTTAAACAGAACAGAACAAGCCTAACAGTTATCAACACACCGAATACAACAATTGAAAAAATACAAATAGAACATTTACAAGCACACTGAGTGCACCGAGTGGTTTGAACTAATGCAAATGAATTATGTGATGCTCCACTTTGTTTGTTTCTAGCTTTAACCTGAAAGTTTTTAATTTCTCATTGCCGTGGATGGTGTAGCATTCTAACGGTGAAAGAATTTTTCCCATTTGCGTTTCCGTTTCCGTGGGAATATAGGGATAACATATATAGCCTACGTTCTTCCTCAGGTTCTAGAGTCTAGACTATATCTGTACAAAATTTAATTAAAATCGGTTCAGTGGTTTGGGCGTGAGATGGATACAAAAAAAGCGAACAGACAGAGTAAAATTTGCATTTATAACATTAGTAAGAATTTTGAATACCAAAACCGATAATAGTTAGTTTACAAATTTTTCTTACATATGTATGTACATATTTCTTGAAAATGAAATATGTTCAAAGAAAATGTACTTCTCTTTTTGTAATTGTTGATTGTTCACTCTTTCATTTCTTAGTAATTGAAAATTCTCAGTTCGCTTGGTGTGTAATGTGTATAGTGCATTATTTGGTGTATTCGATGTGTTCTATATAAACTCGGTGTATTCGATGCATTTGAGAAAATTACCAAATGGTGTATTCATTTGGAATGAATACACGATTCTATTGTTTTGGTTTGGGGTAATGAGTCATTTGTTTTGTTTTGAAATAACCAAAACCAGCGTGTAGTGTATTTGAAAAAGTATAGAATGGCTTGGAATCGGTTTCAAGCCACTCGTTGCAGATGTCTAATGCCTACTGTTCGATTCGATTCCTAACAGAGGCAATAATGTTCGCGATTAATTGGCAAAAGCTCTGATAGTAAATTCGTTACCATGAAAAGCGCTCAGAACCGACAGAACATTGTTGGTCCACTCCATTCCTTCACAAGGGATGGCTTTGAGAAATGCGCTAGGCCATGGGACTAATATTTCTGTTGCGCCACTCTATTTTAATTTCATTTGATTGATTACTTATATCATTTTTTGGCTGTCGTCGGTGCCGCTTCACCATTTCACTTTTTGGCTGCCAGTGTATCTTTATTGCTGGACTTATTGGCTGTCGGTGTATCTCATCACGATGCAGTATGGTTGTATGCGGGATTTAATCATGTCGCTGTGCTTTCTTCATGACACTTTTGGTAGATACATCGCAAGCATCATGTCGCTTTTGCCAACGAATTTGCCTTATCATGTCATTTTTTGGCTGTCGGTAAAGCTTCATCACTGTCCCTTCATTGTGTAACATTCTGACTGTTTGTGTAGTTTCATCATGTCGTTTTACGGCTACCTGTGTGCTTCTTTTTGACGCTTTTTGGGTGTCGGTGTAGATTCATTATGTCGCTTTATTTAAATACACAAAATAAACTTTTCTTTCAATATTCTATTTTTTTATCATTATTAATATAGAACTTCTCTGATGGCTGTTAAAAATTAACTCTACACGACCCACCAGCGGATTATTAATATAAAGGAAGCAAGTGAGAATGTGAGTGAATGTTTTAAGACGGCCTACCCTAAATATTTTTGGAAATTAAATCAAAACTTTAAGTTTAATTCATTTTTTTTTTTTTTTTTTTTTCTTAAACATTCTTCGAATTCATTTATTTTTCAGTGTAAAGAACAATAATTAAAAAAACAAGCATGGCAAAAAGTTAAAAACAAAAACGTTAACGAACTCCAAAATTACGATTTGGAAAAAACTGCGGTTAATATGGCTCACCCTGTGTTAAATATGGCCCTCCATACTTAACTCAATTTTTTTAACTCAATTTTTTTATGGGTGGAGCAATAAATGCATTTAGCGTTTTCCTTATAACATTTATCGGGACAAGAGTCTAAATTATTATCACACTGACCACGATAGACAAAGGCTCAACCGGTTTGATCATGTTTACAATGAGTTTTTTTTTTCTTTCGCCTTGGACTTTGGTTTGGGAGATACAGTGGTAGGCCATATTACCCACATAGTTTCACATAAATCTCATTTTCGCCAAGAGTGCTATTAAACACTTCATTTGAAGTATTCATTTTTGAATATGAGTTGTTTTTGGTTGGCTTACCTCATTTATTTGAGCCCCTTCAAGTTGTTGTTTTTAACACTTACCCTCTCAAATAAGCACAACGTTTTTATTACAATTTCGTACAGATATTCGTAAAATTATTGTAAATATTCGTCCAAGACGGGTAAAAGAAGAAGTCATCTGCGAGACCTTTAATGGTTCTCCCAAACCAAAGCATTTTTGCAGTTGCGGCAGCAGCAGAAACGCTGCGATTCTTTTGTCGCGTCAGTGTGGGTATTCTCATAAGTCGCTGTCTAACTTAGTTTTGAAATCTTAATTTGCAGCTGCTATTGCAGTTGTAGCCTTGTTTTGGGAGATCCTCAAGTCCGTTTAACAAGTTTCAGTACGGATCCAAATTTTTCATGCGTCAAAAATTATCCGTTTTGATGTGGAAGAAAAAACAAACACTTGTGCAATAGGAAACGTTCGACTAATGATTTCCAGTGAGTAACAAACCGTATGATATCTTGATGTCTTTGATTTGGTAGGAAAATATCAACGAAGTTTGAAAATTCGTAGCCTTTACTTTATAACTAAACTTTAAAAGAAAAGAGCAAACGACGTGCGTCGCCGACGATTGTTTTGGTTTTGCTATTCATTTATTTTAACTTGTACATTCACGTTTCATTTTTCTCTTTCCTTTCACAAAAAGAGGACAAATATTTGTGTCAGGATTTTAAAATCTTCATAACAATGGCTTTTTCTTTCACCAGGTTGTAGGGATAACCAAACCATGCGCTTATTTTGAAATTCTATTCGAATGAAAGTTTAGTCGAATTCGAAAGAAGTGCATTTTGAGACTCGAATGATACGAAATTTTACATGTTTAACATTCGAATCATTCTAGTCTCAAAATGCACTTCTTTCGAATTCGACTAAACTTTCATTCGAATAGAATGTCAAAATAAGCATGAACATTGCAACAAAAAGCAGACATAGTGTTCAGGTCAACACCAAAAACAGCGTCAGTGGGTCAAACTGCACGCAATGGAATACTGACGCTGCACCACAAGTAAACAACGGGGACGTCGCAACTGGGCCATTCAATTTGTATTAATCTAGGTGTAAGCAATTCTGTATTTCATAACCATTCAATATGTAGTAATCTAGGTGTAAGCAATTCTGTAGTTCATAATTGTTCTATATTTATTAATTAGGTGTAAGCAATTTTTCATTTAATTATTGTGATCAATTTGGTATAAAAGAAACTGAAAGAATAACAATAAATACATTCATTCATTCATACGAAAGTCAACAGACATTTTGGTGTTTCTTTTGTGATAGAATTCTCCGGTAGTGACCAAGTTTAAGTGCTTGTTCACTCATTACAATCATTAAGATATCAAGTTTATGTGCTTGATATCATCCATTTAGACAAACGAGTCTAAACACATAGTGTCTTAAAATTAAAGAAAGTTCTATTCGTTGGAATATTGTAAGCACGATTAACATTATTAGTGCTTCTTCATACGAGATGAAAATTGTGTTGTCATGAACTTTTCTCTTCCATGTGTGATGGTGGATACAGGGTGTTTGGTGAAAACGTTACGGTGGCAGATCTTAATAGACAAATAATTATAAAAGCACAACAGAGCTGTGGAAGCACGGGGCCCATCCTAATTCCCTCACACATACGATGTGAGTAATTGAAGGGACCTGTACGACTATTTTTCTCTGGAATACAGATTGTTAAAAATCGCCAAGAACTACGAAAGTTTTTTGTTTTCCTAATTTTTGCGAGAAGTGTAGTATTACAATAATTTAACATTCAAGCAATGTTTCAATTAAGGCTGGTGCACATGTGATCCCAGCTTCGTGAAAATGTTTATTATGCAGTTCAATATCTTACGGATTTAAAGCGAGTTTTTTCTTTGTGAATTTTCCTTAATTTTATTCCAAACTCTCAAACTGTACAACAACCAAAAATAACATGAAACTCAAATCAATTTCTACAACTTCGCCAATTAACAGCAAGTTCATAATTTTATTTCATTAGATGCTCTGCAATTGTTATTTTGGCTTTTCTGAGTACACTAACTACAACACAACTCCCAGGTGTGGCATTCAAGCACACAGTTTCATTCGCAACGCACAAACCTTGCCAATTTAATTTTGTATTAATTTAAAATACTTTGCTTTGTATCATCCTATCCTGTTTATTGCTCCTAGTCATTTTTAGCAGATGGAACCAGGCAATCGAAAATGTTAGCGAATTACATTGATTACAGTTGAGCTGGAGCACTTCCCTTCAATTGTGATGCATTAAAATAATGTTGTATGAAATAAACTTGCTCATTATGCAAATGTCTTTTCATTTACAATAAATTTTCGAGGGTTTGGATGTTTTTTTCGTTTTTTTTTTGCAATGTTCTGGGATCAGGATTTGTTAAATTAACATAGAAACTATATAAAGTTGACCTTAAAATTTAACAACCATCGACCACATCCAATTAAAATTCAGGAAATTACTTAACGTGCAGTGCATGTAATTAAAGCAAGTGCTTCGCCATGATAACCAGAAACGTTTAGCAAGAATATCACGTTTTTTTTTTAGATTGAATAACGGAACTTTCTATTTTTTTTTTTGTTTTTTTTTTTTGTTTTTTATAAAAACACTCATTTCAAATAAAACGAGGTAGCATCAGATACAGTGTTTATTTAAAGATGGGGAAAGAATTATCATTCTGAGAATGGAAACGGAATGAGAGCAATTGGTTTCCATAATTTATTTTAATGAATTCTTCTGAATGTGAATTGCAATTTTCGTCTATAAAAGAACTTCTATTTAGTGAACAAATTACAGTCAGACTATAAAAATCAAAAGATTGTTCGAACATTCGGCATACAAAACAAATCAATTGATTTCAGTAAACAGTCCATCGCCATTTAGACATTAAAAATGTTGTAATTTCTTAAACTGAGCATCGGATTTGTTCCTTTTTTGTTATTCCTTAAAGTTTTTTCTTTTATGAAATTGAAAGAATGTAGGTATACTAAAAGTATTTGGCAGCAAAAAGTAGATTTTTTTTACAATTTTTATAATCATCGAATGAATTCTTATTTCATCGCCAGGCAAATAAAAGTCTAAACCTACATTTTACTGCACTACACATGTGACATGTGATAATTCTTATATATATCAAACATTTTCCATTAAATAGATTCTTTTAAGCTGGGAAAACGTTGCATGACTTCCAGCTGCGTGACGCTAGTATATTTCTAGTAAGTGTATTGTGTAAGGGTCCTTCAAACAAGCCGCGTGATGATGTCTTAACTCAAAGCCATCACCGTATTTTCTAACGCTGCATGTCTGCAGTGCATAGTCCCTGTCATAAAGAAACATTTACTTTAACTCATCCCAAACTCCGTAAAATTATATCCATTTCACAATGGAACGTTTATGCGTGAGAAAAACGTGTGTATAACGATCATAAATGTATACATTTTACTCATACACACTATTCTATTTTACTTTTGGAAGTTTGTTTATTGCTTCCATTTAGAGAAAGGTCTTTAAAAAAAATTACATATGAGTCAGCAATCTAAAGGCAGGTGTTTTTTAGAGGTTTTTTCAAATAGGAATAAAACTGACATCTTGTGGTCAAATCAGCCAATTCTCAATTATGTTTAGTTTGGTTTGCCATTTTATCATAAAAAGGTTGATAAAAGAACAACACTTGCAAATTGTTCACTTTTATTTTAAAAATAATGATTCAGTTCGCTAAGTTTACCGCAAGCTCCGTCCATTTTATGGTCGACATAATCGTCCATCAGAGCAAATAATTCGGTTAACCATGGATCGTTTTCGCACTACGTTTAATTTATGTGATAATACGCATCCGAAGAGACGTCGAACAGTGCGCACCGAAACAATTGCTGCTGTAGAGCAAAGTCTTGAAGAGGACCCGAATAAATCGTGCCACCGGGCACAGCAATTGGACCTTTGTCCATAAACTTTATGGAAGATTTTGCGCAAAGGCCTTGGCTTACGATCCTAGAAGATCCATCTTGTGCAAGAATTAAAGCCGTGAGAGCGAGACCATGCAATGCGTCGTAATTTTAGTGGTCGGAAATGAGATTGATTTCGATGCTGATTTTCATCGCAAAATTTTGTTCAGTGATGAGGCTCATTTTTGGTGGATTGGTTACGCCAACAAGCAAAGTTGGAGCATTTGGAGTGAAGATAATCCACATGAGTACCTTGAGACGCCATTACATTAAACTGACTGTTTGGTGTGCTCTATGGGCTGGTGGAGTCATATGGCCATACTTCTCCCGAAGTGATGCTGATAATCCAGTTACCTTTTACGAAGTTAGCCTTTTTGACAGCTGTCACTTGATTCTTGCTCATTTTAGTGGGCCATTTCATCGTTAGTTGAGGCCGCACGAGCACTGGGCACTAGGTACGATTGGTAAACTGTCTCGAATCGAAATCGCTGTTGACGCCAATTTTTGTATATGATTTCGAGTTTTAAGTCAGTGATCAGGTGATTCGACCACATTTTAGTGGTGATTATGATTAATGAAGTAATGTACTGTTAAAAACTGATTTGACTCGAAGATTGATTCAAAAAACAAAAAATACATTCAAAACAATGGTCTCCAATCGAGGTATCGAGGCTGAGGCCATTTTTTTACATAAATTCAATAAAGTTTCTTAATAAGATCTGCAGTAGAGAAAAAATAAAGCTCCTTAGCAGAAGCCTTGGGTACGCCCAGAGTATGAGACTTTTCTACGGAATTGATAAATCTACAGCCGTAGCTACAGTATGAATGTAAACTGAAAAGAAATGAAGTGCGGAAAATAACTTTTTCCATCCTAACTATTTTTTCAAGTAACTATTGCTATTTTTAGACACGGGTCTAACCAAATTCATTTTACAATTCAAACAAACTTATCTTCACTTTTTGTTTAAAAAATATTTTTGGATTTTTTTTAGATGTTGAAGGGGGACTTATTGGACCTTTCGTTTTAAAATTCTTAAAAGTGTTGTACCTACCTTCGGAGAACAGGAACAAACGTTTCAAGTGCTTAATGCCTTTGACCTAGGCATAATGTCTCTTCTGAGTCAAGTAAAAGTTGCAAAATATAGTTGAAGTAATGTCACTTCACATAATATTTGCAAAAGATATTTGAAATGTTGTCACTTATGTATATGAAAAATGCTGAGGTAAAATTAAAAGAGTTTTCAAAATTGTCAAACAAGATAAAGTGAAACGTTGTAAACCAGCAGCCTAGGAGTAGACAGAAAACCAGAAAGTAATAGTGAGATGAACGTTTCAGTTTTCGTCTGATTCATTAAGTGAAGCAGAGGCTTTTATATTTGCGAAAAAGTTCTGAATGGCATTCAAAAACCATTTTATTAAAAACCACACGTTATAACTTTTACTGCTCTACTTCAAAATTGAAAAGAAATAAATTTCTTAAAAATCGATGCCAGTGTCAGAGTTGACCACGAAAATAAACTCAAATAATAATCTCTGCACTGAAAGCAATATGGTGATGAAAAAAAAATCGATGGTACTGAAGCATATCCCAGTTCCCAGTATCCCAGTTTTGAGAGAAGCATATTCAGAATTTTATACCTTCTCGGTTATATTCCCATTTCCATTAGATTCCTGTGGGTGTAAAAAACCAGCCAATCGGGGATATTTAAGCACTCTAAGGGTATAAGAACTGGTTAACTCGGTTAAGTAGCTTATACTTTCTCAATTACGTTACCGTTTCTGTTCCCGAGGTAGTACTAAACCCTATACATGTTGTATCATTTCTCAGGCTCTAGGTCACCTCATTTCCCAATTTCATTCAAATCGGCTCAGTATTTTTGGAACGTATTTATTGCGAACGATCAAAAAATCGTTTCATTCTTATAATAGTCACTAGAACTATAGATAGTTGAGATATTCGCTTTGAGAGAGAATTTTTTTGGTCATCTTTTTTCTTAATTTTGACTTTCGCTTCCTGAACAATATGTTTCTTCTTTTAATTGCCCTAAGCTTATATTTATTAGTTTCCGCAAGTCTGTATGATTTGTTTGTGATAATTGAATGGTTTTTGCGAGTTTTCTCAAAAAAAATTCTTTATTTGATTGCTGATTAACGATTACGATTACATACATTCCCCCTTCTAACATCAATCAAGATTAAGCGTTACAAAAACGTTCATTAATAAGTATTAATGACTGCAATTATTGTAATCATTTATTTGCAATCGTAAATCAGATAACTTTTTCGACAAATTTGGCAGTAGAGAATGGTTTGGCTGCAATGAATCTCGGGTCGGATAGTTATACTTCATCTTCATCTTCTAAATTCTATCTTAAGTTTACCCCTGGGGTTGTAAATGAGATTTCCTCTTCCTTCTATGTAGTGTCTTATAAAAACTTTTCTTCTTTCATCCCTTCTTCTATTTGTTCCTAAGTTGTGGTACGAAAGTTGCAGCCTAAGCAATGAATACACACATTTCCAATAAAATATCATTTAAAAGCATTGCAATCAATATTTTTAAAAACTAAATGTAAATATTCAACGAAACGAAACATCCAAAAAATGTAAAAGATGTAAGCAATTACCCAGCTGTTGAAAACGCTAAGTTAAAACTCATAAAAAAGACAGAAATTCGTTCAGTTTTTTGTACCATTTAGGGAACAGATAACTCACCCAAAAAAATCAATATATGTATGTAGCAAAGTTTGTTGACGTCTTTTTCGCATTTTAAGGTCAAAGGCTTTTTGGAACTGGATTGGCCGTAAACAATTGAAGTAGCTGTTGGCTTTGTAACTTCATAATTAGACACCAATTCTTTCAGCTTCAAGGCACCAACTTCTTCCTTCATTTTATCAAGCTTTGTTTTCCAATTGAGTGTAGCATTTTGTTGGTTCCTATGCAGCTCCATTTCCTTCGATCACAAGACCATTTCTGTTTATAAGTTTTAAGTCCTATCTTCTATTCTGTTACTATAAACATCAAAATAAATATGCAATTCATCAACTAACATAGCATAATATAGAGGGCAGAAGAAAGTTTTTTTCAGATTTTTTCAGTTCATTTTTCTGCCCAAACATTAAAAGAAGCATTGTCTTTCAAAAAAGGGAAAATGATTTAAGTATCCTTGAACAATTCCAAAGTAGAACAGATTAAGTTGGCAGCAGTAGTATGCTTCTAAATTTTGAACCTTGAGATGATAATGTTTCTGTGTTCACATAAACAAATCAATACTATCCACTTTCTTGGAGTTACTCAAGAAATGTTTTGGCAATAATTGTGACAACTTGTTGGAATTTCTTTTTAAATAAATTAGATGCTTCTTTCGAATCTAATCGGAACAGAGATAAGATATTTACATCTCAAGTTGAATTTATGCATTGCAAAAATGTAGGGCGGCCTTACTTTTAAGTAAGACTGATAACCTTCATTACCCGTGGTACCCGTGGTGTTATGGTTAGCATGTCTGCCTGTTAACCCAGAGGTTCGTGGTTCGAATACCAACAAAGACAAAATGTTTTTCCGCGGGTGTCGCTTTTCGCCAGGAATTGGCAAGTCCTTCCTTAGGACGAGATTTCCATAAAGCTTTGCTGCGCTATCTAATCTCTTTCTTTCATTTTAGTTTTGAATTCGAAACAATTGTTGGACGACTGGTAAGAATGACATTTTGGAAGCATTACGACAGCCAAAAATCGACATGATGAATTTGATTATAATTTAGCGACACTTGGAAAGCGAAACAAAAATAGTTCGAAGAATTCCCTGCTGCTCACATTCGTGGATGAGATTGTTCCATTTTTGGGGCATGTAAAATTGGTGAAAGAATTTTCGAAATCGGTCTGGAAGCATTTGAGATTTCACTCCTGTGGCAATACAGGGAAGAGATATAGACCGCATTTTTTTAATTAAAATTAAGAAAACGCACCGTTCCGTGATGGTTAGCACGTTTGCCTGTTAACCCAGAGGTTCGTGGTTCGAATCCCGACGGAGTAAAAAATGTTTTCCCACGGATATCGTCTTTCTTGATTAGCTATTCGGAACTGGCAGAAAATTGTAGGCCCTCGCCATTCTCTTACAAGGAATGGTTGTGAGAAATGCGATAGGCCCCGGGGACTCGCTCTGTTTCGCCACCCTAATTATTTATTTAATTTAGAACGCACCAAAAGAAGTATAACTTCAATTTATTCACCACCTTATTTAGATTAAAACCACATCATGTCGCTTTTTGGCTGTCACTGTCTTAAAATATTGGTGTCATATTCTTTTTTCAAACAAGCCAAAAGAAATTTAAGTTCAAAGATAAGGAATCAAAAGGCGAAAATCATGTCACTCATTACCCTAAAGTCCTTTAAATACCCGCAGTAAAAAATTGTTTTACCTTTACTATTGCAGAACTTATCCATACAGCTTGCATAGTCAGATCCACTTATTCTGACAACGATCCGAAATGACGGATGTGTGTTTCCTTCCTTTTTTGTCCAGTATAAACTTTACCACCCAAAGGATTTTTATGAATTTTTTAGGGTGAACACATCATATAGTTTTATCCCAGGTAAGGCTTCTTTCAAGGTTTGATCGCCATATTCCTTATAAACTTAGAAACTACTTGACTAATATAAAATGTTTTTTTGCATCATTATGGTACAATATCCTTCGTTCCTATATGCCCTCAGAAACAGAAACGGAAAAGTTGAAACTGCTTGTTCGATTTCAAAAATTCTTTCGGATTAAGAATGCTACTTAATAATGTTACTCAGTGTCATGAACTAATTTCCATGGAAACGGAAGAACAAAAACTAAAACCTTAAAGCAACGCCGAGCCGCGCCGCGCCGGCTGGCACAGCTAGTTTGATATATTTTTTCGGCAATTTCTTTATTTGACTGATCATTGATTGACATAATGAAATTGCAAAACAAAAAATTATTTAAAAATAAAGCATTGAATGCAAAAATTTACGGCCTTTTTGGTTTGAAATTCTTAAGTTTTTGAAGTCTTCGTGAGCATGCATCTGGTTAAACTCTTTAAAACAAACACATTAGAACACAAAATTAGCTATTTATTTAATATTCTCAAAGACTCATAATGCTCAAAGACACGTCTTGGGAATAAAAGAAAAGCCTGTTTCGTCTCAAATTATTTAAATCAACAAAAATCTTCGTGAAATTAATTTACCGGCTTCAAAGTTTTATTTACAATACCGCCCACAAAAACATTTTTTTCTTCCGAGTTTGAACCCTAAATTTATACACCTTTTGCCAAAGCAATCGTATAATTGGATGTTCTAATTAAGCAATCTACCAGCACATGTATTTCAAAAACAACACTGATGAATAATTCAAAAAAAAAAAAAAAAAACTGTGATAATTTCCAAACACCTGCCACACACGTTCATCATATGGGTGTTGGTATTAAAATCTCTTTTTGGAAAGAGAGACATTATTTTATTTTCGTATTAAATAAAGACTTTCAAGTAAGGAATTTTCAGGACCCTTCAAAGTCTTTGTGAATACCGAGTGATTCCCACAAGCAAAATACATACGAAAACTCATTTAAAAACAGATTTTTCAACACAAAGTGTTCTTAAACGCTTTTTTGACTGCTGAAATGAAATCTAATAAAATCGGGCTCAGAGATAAATTATCTTGAATGTCTTTGCACCGGTTTAAATGTGAAGAAATTTTCCTATTAACCCTAAAATAACAGACATTTTCACTCTGGCAAACTGGCAACCTGAAGATGGTACGGCTAAGACACCATTCCCAAAAAGAAACTCACTATACACCCTACACTGCCTCAGCCAACATTTAAGTGCTTTTTATATTTGATGTCATTAAATAATATTCCCTTTCATAATAAGCAACTGGTTCTGCCACAAAATAACGAAAGCACCAAGATATCGTTATTGCGGGTGGTGTGGCTTTTTAGGAGACAGCAGGTGGGTAGGAGGTTTAAGTAGTTAAAGCGGGTACCTCCAAAAGTTATGTGCACCAGTGAAGTACGCGAACAAATTAATTTTTCACTCCACGGTTGGTTATATAGAGAATCATCCATGGCTTTTCAAAGACCAAGAACATACAATTCCAGCGGCTTGAGATTATTCCTTTTGTCGAGTTGAGATACTTAAGTTAACGTCCTCGACGCCGCCGGAGGAGGTTTCTCGTATAGGTATAGAAAATTATCATTTTGCAATAAAGTTCTTGGGGTTTTTTTTATTTTTTTTTTATTTTTATCATGCAGCTTTTTAAATGGTGACATAAACATCTTTTTGTCCTCAAACACAAAGGCAGAGTTCAAAGACGAATCGTGTGTGTTCCCGAAAATTCAAATTTGAAAATAAAACTTACTGTTTGCTCCATTTATGTACGGCATGCATCCGATTACAACCGCGATAACAAGCACTCCCAACCAAATCATGTGACGTGCCATCGTAGAGGAATTTCAGGATGTCGCTTCAATTCAACCGAATTAAGGAGCACTTATCTTTACTTTTATCCACTCAACTAACAAACAGAACCCATAAACGACCAACTAAGCCTACAATCAAGCAGAATCGACAAATCGACAATTGTTTTGATCTTCGCTTTTCCCTCAGGATTACTCTGAATGGCACACTTCTTTTTCCTTTTTTATTCTGTTTTGTTTCCTTTTTAACACTTTTTTTTTGTTTGATTTATTTACGTTAGCGACACGCGAGAACAAGGCTATTTCGCACTCGAACCCAAGACACAACACACAACAGCAAAAAATAACATTCAAGTTAATAATAATGAATTACACCCGAAGGATGAACAAGCGCGAAACACAAAGCGAACAAAATTGAACGGAACCTAAGCTCGTAGAATGAAATTAGGATATCCTTCCATCCAGAACGACACGGATGGTCTGGCTGGTGTGAATGAATGCTGTGTGCTGCTATGTGGTATTTCTCCGAACTCCGACGGTTCACAGTAGAGTCGACGTTGTCGTTATCCTTGCACGCTTGCTATTCGAGTGCGATTAAGAATGATTCTGAAATGTTCACTGCCATTTATATCTTCATCCGATGTGCGCTTCCTGTTTTCCTGCCCGTTGTTTACGTTTTTTTTGTTTTTGTGTGTGTGTTTTGTTTTTGTGGGGGTGGTTGTTTTTTGTGTCGTTTGCCAATTGGGGGTGATTTCTTGAATCTGTTTTTGTGGTTGCCGCCTTTGACTCGGGAAATGTATAATTTTGTCTGTGGAGACAGACAGAAGGTAAACTATAACGTTGAACTAGGTGCAGAAGGAATGAATAAGGTTTGTTTGACTCAATTCGATAAAAAAAACATGCTTGCCTATAACTGCCATAAAAACGATTGAACATGGCACGATTTTGAAAAGAGCTGAGCTCTTATAGTTGGTGATAGTTAAGTCTTCTATCGATCATCTATCGGAAAATAACTTTTTTGGTTGGACAAGACATTTTGCTATGAAATTTACATCTTCGATGAAAATCTTAAAAATCTGTGAGAAGTATTGTCATTTTTCCGTGTAATAATTGCCTTTTCTATTGAAAAAAGCTCTTAGAAGGGAAAAAGGAGAAAACATACTAAGTTAATAGTCGACCAGTCTCTTACCGGAAAATAATCTAATCTATTTGAGAAACCATTTCCACAAAGAAATCCCAGTGGCCGACGAAAGTGAAAGAAATCCGATCGTATTAAGTAAGCAAGACAAGCAAAGCAAAGCAAGTTAATAAAGTGTAATGATTTCAATCATGTGTATGTCGACCAACGGAAAATGAGGCTAAGAACTTAAAAATACCTATTTCAAAAGGGGATCGATTTATTGATTAAAATGAAAGAAATCCGATCACATTGAATGTTCGAAAATCATCGGAAAAGCTGGACATATGTAGCAAATCTTGGTTTCCTTGATCAGATGAACTCAGATACTACTTGTACTGCTCAACGTGGTGTAAAAGATGTCCTGGTAGAGAAAAATGCAGATTTGCCAAGAAATCATTGAGCGATAAGACCAATAAAGAAAAAAACTGCTTTAAAAGCGGAGCAAACGCAGTTTAAGCGCAACTATCTGGTGTTTTTTAAGGGTTTGTTTTTGTAATAGTGATAATAGTGTGGTCGAATTGCCCAACTTTTATATTATTTAGTGTAAGTTTAGTTTGCCATTTCATCGTGAATAGGTTCACAAAAGACAAACGCTTGCAAGTCGTGCAAATTTTATTTCAAAAATAATGGTTCAGTATGCTCCGTCCATTCTATGGTCGACATAATTGTCCATCAGAGCAATTTATTCGGTTAACCATGGATCATTTTCCGCAGAAAAGTCGAACAGTGCGCACCCAAGGAACAATTGCCACCGAAGGGTAAAGTGTTGAATAGGACCCGAATGAATCAATTCGACACCGTGCACAGCGATTTGAGCTTTGTCCGTCAACTTTATGGAAGATTTTGCACAAAGATCTTGGATTACGACCTTACAAGATCCAGCTTGCGCAAGAATTAAAGCCGCGAAACCACCCAATGCGTCGTGATTAGGTGTATGGGTCGATGCTGATTTTCATCGCAAAATTTTGTTCAGTGATGAGGCTCATTTTTGGTCAAATGGTTACGTCAACAAACAAAATTGGAGCATTTGGAGTGAAGAGAATCCACATGAGTACCTTGAGACGCCATTACATCCACAAAAACTGGCTGTTTGGTGTGCTCTATGGGCTGTTGGAGTCATTGGGCCTTCTTCTACTTCTGCCGAAATGATGCTGGCGAGCCAGTTACCGTTAATGGAGACCAGTATAGAGCCATGATAACCGACTAATTTGTCCTCGAATCGGAAGGCATGAACGTGGGTTAGATGTGGTTCCAAAAACACGGCGTGCGGTACATGCCACACTGTGCACGTCATAATCATTCATAGTTTCGCGGAATTGATCTGTCAATTGGACACCAATTTTACTGGGGATATGTGAAGTCACTAGTAGGGGAGCTTGAAAGGCAACATTTATTGCCGACGTACGCCTGCAAAACCTCGAAAAAGTGGTTGAAATTGGAACTCTAGACTTGGCTTTATTCGAGCCAGCCGCGGTGGCCACATGCCCGAAATCATATTTGTACATTAATGGCATAAAATGATCCTTCAATAAACTCAAATTGACGGACATGAAAATGATTTTCCTTCTTTTTATTTTAATTCAAAGTTTTATACCTCTCAAAAACACCCTTTTGTAACAGATCACCATTAAAAAGAGTTGAGCTTAGAGGTAAGCTAAGCACTTAGTCAAAAGCTTAGGTAAGCACATGCAAAATGCATTGAACTCGGCATGTTAAAAAAAAAGAAGAAAAAAATAAACCGACAAAAAAATAATTATAAATCAGCTGGCAACCATATGGCGGTTGTCCTTTTCCTACTTTCACTTGTGTCTCTTTCGAATATTCATTCTGTTTGCCTCGTGCACTCTTGCATGTTGTGGAACGTTACTGTGCGGCTACCCAAAGAGCATTGGCATCCTTTTGCACAAGATCCTACTTCCTCTACACAAGGCGATTATTATTTATTTAACTGCTTTCTTTTTTGTTCATTCGCCTTCAAGTTATTGTGTTAGTTTTTTGAGTGTTTTTTCTTTTTTATTATTTTTGTTTCCATTCTTAGATAGATTGTCGTCAATTGAACGTTTGCTCATTGACAGTTGTCGCAATATATGAACACGGCACACAGGACACCATTAGAACCCGAGGACGACACCTGACTTATAACCTAGATAACCTTCTTCTTTTTTTTTTTTTTGTTACGTATACGTCATGTATGCCGGTGTTAATATTTTTTGTGTGGGGGTAGAAGATGGTGTCTAATTTGGTTGTGGATGGTAGACAATCTGTATGGGTCCTTCCCCTCTTGGCATCCTCACAGCCAGAGCCCTCTTGTCATCGTCGACGTAGTCGTCCTCCTCGTAGTCGTTTGTCGCTGTTTTGAATAGCTATTATGAATTCGAATATAAATTTATTAAATCGTTTAGACTTGTGTCTGTTTGCTCGGAGGGTTTGGCGGGTAAATGGGTTCGTTGTATATTTTTAAACTGGGAATTGGGAATTCGCATTTAAATGGTGGCGCAGGAATATTGTCGCTGAATGACATCGGCTAAGGGAAGTGCGACCGACCTGATGGTTTTATGTTGTGGTTGAGTATTCTTTTTTCTTCACTTTTTTTTTATTTTTAACCGGTTTTGTGTAACATTCTCCACTCATTTCGATTCGACCCCACCCACAGAGATACCCCCTTTGATTGTTGATACTGGTGTAGACGGTGTCTCTTTTGCCAGCTTGTATCAACATGGGAATAACAATGTCCTTAATGAAGGATTTTTATTTTCTTCTTTTGCATTTCCGTAGAATTTAAGTCGTTGTTTTGAGATGTTTTTTTTTTTATTTTTGCTGCTCCCGTTGGTTGGTTGGTTTATTAGAATTTTTTGATTGCTTGTTGTGGAAGAAGGTAGAGTGTTCTAATGGATTCATTTTCTTGTCGTATGTTTTTTTATTTTTTATTTTTGTTTAATTTTATGGTGGGACCAATTTAAAATTCAGGGATGCTGCGGTGATTTGTTTGGAAAAAGAAAATTACAATAATTAACCAGAATACATATAGAAATCAGAATTCAATGTAATTTTGAGGATTTCTTATTTAAATTGAAAGTCACGTTTTGGTGGCAAACGATTGATTTGTGTATGCTATTTTATGTGTACACATGCAAATAATTGGGCAAATGATGGATTTGCTATTAAAATCGTGGTTGGGAAAAAATGAGTCCAGTTATGCAATTGGTACCTGATTGAAGTAAAAATGTTTAAGGGCCATTCTAGTCATGAAATATGAATTTTTCAAACCACCATAATAATGATTTACTGTGCGGACATGGTGGTTATACTTTAGATGCATTTTAAATTGGTGCCGCTTCATGACCCAGAATATGAGTATTTGAATCAGAATCACAATGAAGCTTTGAAAGCTCCTTTTTGGTTTTGTCCAGGATATGGTTGCTTTTGAGGGAAAAAGTTATGGGTTTTAAAGCGGCGACAACTTCATTTTTATAGGAATATTGAAGTAGTTATGCATCCAACTATTCTTAATACGTTTATATTTTAAAAATATCAAATCAAATAGTAACAATGAAAAAATAGCTCACACTTTTGCTTCTGCTTTAAGAATGAAAAACAAACAATTTTATAGAAACTGTTGTTTGATTGAAGGAATAAAAATAGAGACTTTTATGCAAGTGAAAGAACATCAACGTGATATATCCGTTTTGTTGAATTTTAGAATGTAAAAAACCTCACTGAAAATAGTTCAGTAAACGTTGGAAATTAGGGGTTGACTATGAACGGGAGATAAAACAAAAGAAAGTAAGTTGTAGCATGATGTCTGTTGTAGTTGGCATGATGTCTGCATTTCACTTGGGAGTTCGAGATTCAAGTCCCAGAAACATTAGCGAAGTGTTTTTCACTTTGGATAGTCCTCCGAGACTAATTACACACCGCCAAGAAAATCGCTTTCTTAATAAAATTGTAGGTCTTTCAAACGGGTTAGGCCCGAGGTTCCCATAGCTTTGTTGCGGCAACCCACTTGTTCCAGGAACATATAAAAAGACCATTCCTATTACTTCATTTGCTATAGTCCTTAAAGATAGTTTTATAGTGAAAGTGCTTTCTTATTGGTTAGTTATCCACACGCACAGCGTAGATCCAGAGAACAAGGTAACATCAAAGTATGCCTGTTTCGCTAGAGGGTTGGGAAAAAGCAGAAAAGCTAAAAATGTTTTTCCACGGGTACAGCCTTTGGCGAAGAATTAGCAGATTCTCCGATAACCCAAGATAGGAAGATCAAGATCATTAGCGCCATGAAAGCTCTTTCTCGATTATCTGTTCGGAAATAAATTGTAGGTCCCCTCCATTCCCTCACAATGCATGGTTGTAAGGAAGCGATAGGACTTGGGGCTCTCTGCTCTATTGCATCATCAGATAACTGCTAAGGTATTGTCTATCTTCTGGCAATGTTAGGAAGCCTTTGGAAATATATGGGGCCATGACACGGAAAAGGGCCCTTTGATTCATGGTAACCCCAAATGATAATAATCAATCGTCTAATATGCGTCAGTTGTTTGGTGGAATATGCTCTAGCGTAAATAAATGACTTCTTCGTTCGTCAAATTTCAAAAAACAATATATCTTGGGCTATACTAGATCTTTCCTTTTGCGTCAAAAATGCACAGTCAACTTTCTTTCGGAGAGTCGAATTTCCACAGATGGTTTCAAGACCGACAACAGTGAATCTTGAGCAGACATATGACTGCATGCTTTTATAGCACATACACATCCGTCTTCCTAACGGAGGCGTATATGATGCTATCCAAATGGCCTTAAGATTCGTTACAAGCAATGGTTGAATGGGGAGAAGTATTTATGTCCGCAGCAATAGCCATGCCCTATTAAACCCTCTAATTACTTGGAAAGTGATTCGGAAGACTAAATTCTTTAAGTCTCTTTCCGCATCCAGACCATCGTGGCATAACTGGAAACGAGATCGCCAATGAATTTTTAAAACAAGAATCTCAGACAGCTTTTTCAAGACCTGAACCGGTGGGCGCTTGGTCATCCTTGGTCCTCAGCGAGGGCTTCAACCAACGATTGGACCTTTTGAAAGCGCAATTGTAGATAGTGCTTCCATTGGATGTAGGCAGACTAAACGTATGCTACCCAACGTAAATAAGAAAACTACAACATTTTAGCTATCCCGTTGCAGAAAAAATTGTGGACAGCTCTTTGGCGTTGCCATGAAGCACTTCACTTTTGTCAAGAAATTAAGAGTGTTAGGCTTAAGTGATATCACACTCTGTGAATTCTGTGGGAAAGGTGATGGCAGATGGCACATCTTCGAATGTCCTGCATTTACTCGTATCAGGTTACAGATACTCTGTGCTGACTTGGTGAGAGCTGGTAATCTAGGCTCACTATCATGGCAGCGTTGTTTTCGGTTTTCTCCGAACATCTGGTGGAAAGCTATAAAAACAGGGCACGACTGGGTCGCAGGAGCTTGCGATTCTGTGCTAAAAACGATACCAAAGTCTTAAAGCTGAGTATATAGATAAGATAAATCAAACAAAATATTGAACAAAATTAAATTTAATATTCCAAAGGCTTAAAACGAAAATTTAATCAAGATCGTTGGGCAAGTTTAAGAAAACAGTTTTTTTTATACAAATTTCAAAAATTATAATTTTTTTAATGTTGATATGCAATCTTTCTTAGACAAGTTTGGAATTTTATAAAACAAAATTTCGTCAACATAGTGTAAGCCATTTAAAAGAAAGTTTGTATTAAAAAAAATGGTACTATGGAAGGTACAGTAAAACCCGCTTAAGAGAAACCCGCTTAAGAGAAAAACCCGCTTATCTGAAAGAATTTTTTCGTCCCCGAGTATTTGTAGACCAATTACCTATTAAACACTCCGCTTAAGTGAAAAACCCGGATACCTGAAACATATTTTCAGTTAAATTTCATATTTCTTATTGAAAAAAACTCTCTTAAGTGAAAAAAAATTTTATCGAACAGAACAATTTGAGCCAAAGAATGGATGGTTAGATTAGTGGAAAAAACGTGAAAATATTCATTTTAAGAAGATTTGTGGTGAAAATAATTCTGCTGACACAGTTGCTGCTAACCATTGGCTGGAAATTTTTTGGCCAAACATTTGTCAAAGCTACAAACCTGATGACGTGCATAATGCTGATAAATTCAGGGTCGGGTAATGTTTAAGGCTCTACCGACGCCGACGGCTTCATTGGTAAATAGATGTGAAAACCTTCAGGATTGAAGCTACCAAAGGGCCGTATCACAGTCCTTTTCATTTCTTATTCGACTGGAACAGACAAAATTATTTTTTGTATTGGTGTGTAGTCTAAGATTAAACATATTTTGTTTTTCTTTTGCTTATAATTTTTCTTCTTAATATGTATGAAGTAGATCTCATAATCCGAGATGCTTTAAAAAAGCACAATTCCTGTTAATTAATGAAGCAGCACTACTACAATTCGAAAAGTTTGATGCTAGCAGATCTGTATCTGACAATGATTTAGATGTGGAAATTTTGGGAGTCCAGAAAGCAACAACTACAGAAGCTTTTAAATCTCTCAATGTTCTTAAGCAGTTTTCTGATGGGGATCTAATCTTAGATGAAATTGAATATAAAATGATGAATTGCAATTTCCGACTTTGTCGCAAACGAAAATTGATGACTTTTTTAAAAAAAGTGAGATTATTTTTGTCTTCATAAAACGTTCCTAATTGTATTCAAAAATATGAATATGTATGTACATTAGGGTGTGTCATTTTTTGAGTAACTCTTAAAGTCATTAAAAAGTCATCAGTGTTTAATAAAATAAAAATCTTAATTTCATACATTTCCAACTTTTAGTTTAAATATCTTCAGAACGGCGCACTCTATGAAAAAATTAAATTGAGCTTTTTTGTAGAGCATTCAATTTCCTACTTAAATAATTTGTCAGTGTATTTTTAAAATGCTCAAATGTCAAGCTATAAAAATAAGAAAAAAATTACATTATTTTTCTATGTTATTTGTATGGAAAATTGAGGCACCTCTAAATTTTAATATTAAGAGCTCAAATTTTAAGCGGCTTCGTTTTATACCTGAAAGTAATTAGCCTGTTTTATCGTTGAAAAAAAAAGTTGCACAAAAATGACACACCTTAATGAACCTACATATTTGAATCCTGAAACCAAACTTTGGAGTGGCCTCTTTTTGATATGCCCAATGTGCCTACGAATTAACCTACAAAAACTCAAATGTGATTTATTGTAATTTATGTAATACTAGCTGAGCCGCCCGGCTTTGCTCGGGTCTGTAGTTTTAAGGTTCCCGTTCTCGTTTTTCCTCTCACGTGAGAATTTGGGGATGAAATATAATCTTTCTTACTGTGGGACTATGTGGCATCCTAATGCTGAAAGAATTTTTGAAATCTGTCCAGTAGTTACGTTCTCAACCTATTCCTGTTGGAATCTTCCGTTCCAGTAAAAATATGTGAATGAAATATAAATCTGTCACTGAGGCATAAGTAACATCCCAGAGTTGAAAGAATTCTTAAAATCGGTCAAGTAACCTTATGGTTCCCGTTCTCGTTCCCGTTTCTGTTCCTGTGGGATTATAGGGATGAAATGTAGTTTAGGTAACTGATGAAGGGAGATAATGTAGCACCCCTAGTGCTGATAGAACTTTAGAAATCTGTGGAGTAGTTTCTAATTTTCCGTTCCCAACACCGTTCCTGTTGGAATATGGAGATGGCTCCTTGACAGGAACCATCTCTGGACTAAACTTTGTCTACCCTGAAAATTTTATAAAAATCCGTTGGGTGGTTTAGGAGTTTACCCCGGACATACATACATACATACATACATACATCCTATTTTATATATATATATATATATATATATATATATATATAGATATATAGATATATAGATATATAGATATATAGATATATAGATATATAGATATATAGATATTTATGTACTATGTACCATTTTTCGACTGTTCCAAAAAAATTTTTACACCATAACAAACACAACCTAAAATTAATCGTTCACACAAAATTTGATCGAAATTGTTGGAGCCGTCTTCGAGACAAAAGAATTGTCATATCGGTTGAATAGCAGTTGCACAAAACCTATAGACTCAATTCAAAAAACCTTTCAGTAAGTTACCCCACAGACCCTATAACTGCAAATTTTGAAGAAAATCGGTCTTGCTGCTTAGGCTGTGCTTCTATAAACGGACACTCGGACAGACAGACAGACAGAATTGCTGGGCCCAATTTACGTATTCTCCTGAACGTAGTTTCATGTTTTAAAAAGATTGGCTTGGAAAAAATCGGCTAACATGCTTTCGAGCTGTAAGCTCATGTCAAAAATTGACGGGCAGACAGATCAACAAAGTTGTGAGTTCCACTTTTTGGAGAAAAATTTTTTTTTAATTTCTTAAGGATAACATTGGCAAAAGTCCTGGAACACAGCCCAATAAAACTTGTATTGGTTAACGATAGCCATAAGTACCTAGTATTTGAGTAGGCATATTTCACAAAACGGTTTATTTTTGAAAAAGTTCGTCAAATAACCCACTCATGGCAGATATTGACAATAAAACACAACTAAAGCATAATAAAAATAAGAAAAACCCAAAAAGTTTTTTTTTTTGTAATGTAAAATATTTTAATTTACGGTCGGATATAGTTTTTGATGAGAAAAAAACAATTTGCAATGCTCAACGAAAAACTGTTCAATCTCTTGATAACTACATTCATTGTACAAACTCTTCAGCAGAATTCACCTATTTCGGCTTCTTCTACGCATTTGTTGCATAAGACTTCTTTCAAAATTTCTAATTCATAAACGTACAAACAAGCCTATAAAAAAGATAATTTAAGTCAAATATTATTCAATGGCAAATGAGACGGGCGTTTACCTCACCAACCAGGAAATCAAAGAAAATGCTACAGCATGTTTTCTATCCAGCCCATAACATATTAACTGGCTAACAAATCTGACAAAAATCCAATTATATGCAGCAAATAATAAATTAAAAGACATAAATCACTATTACTGAGCAGCTTTATGCAACGGACCTTTATCGATTGGAGTTTTTTTCCATATCAAATGTATAATGACCGGGAAATTTTGTATCGCTCAGGGAGAAACAAGACATATAACGCAATTAAGAGAACAATGTTATATAACCTTGTTATCAATCAGACTTAATCGAGCATAATAAGATGCCACAGAGCGGATTCTTAGTCGCAATCACGGGCGTATTCACTTCGGTTTGGTATTTCGGATTTTTTTCTTATGGTTCTCTTATGAGTATGTACAATTATTGTACATGCAGATAAAACGCATTTCTGATAAAAAGAGTTTTTGCGAACAGTTGCACATGATGTGCGAAAGTTCAAAAGGTAAAAGAAATCATTCGAAGAACCATATAAATGATTAATTTCACCAATTTAATGACAAATTCATTACACGTTCTGTGTGATGAGTTAAGGTTACGCCACCACATCACCACAAAAAAGACTTGAACGTGATGGCGCATTCAAAGCAGGTGCAATTGTTTCTGCTTATTTGGTTCACTTAAATTAAGTGTATTTTTTTATCTTAACAGAGCTCGATAAGGAAACTATTTTGCAAGCTTTGAGAAAGAAAGAGTATATATTTTTGTATGCGAAATCGATCCGCACTTGAGATTGGTAAATAAAGTGAGGTCCGTCAATGAAGACTTGAGCAGATTGTTGATTGTTGAAAATAGAGTAAGGTCTTCTTCATATTTCGAGGAAACAGATCAAAAGTCCATCAGCAGTCACCATCTGTTTGATGCTTATTTCTCCTCATCAGTGCGACATGAGTCTCCAACGACTCTCATCTTGCCACCCACGCAAAAAAAGGAACTTGTTTGAAATCATTTTTATGCCTGTTAGATGTCACTTGCAAAATAAAAATGCTATAAAATAAAATAATATAATTTTCAATCACAGCCGCAAGACGTTTGCATTCACTCATTCAAATGTGGCAAACGATCGCCCCGCCACGCGCACCGCCGGCCGCAGTCATGTGCGCATTCGATGTCACGATCAATTTTCTTTGTATCATTACCACCATCAGATGTTATGAACTACAATGCAAACGTGCAGAAATTACACCAGCACGCTGCAAACGGTGAATGAACAATGAGCCATGTATTCATTGTAATCTCTTTGGCATGGGCATCATCAGCTTCAGTGGCCGTGCCGTGCCGCAAGCATCGTCCAATGTGAAAAGTGAAATTTTGCAGGAAAATTCATCGAAAGGAAACTCCACTGTCGCTTTTGTTTGAAAAGTGACTGAGTCAGTGTCAGCTGATTGGAAGCTTTGATGATGAATCTGATATAGTTTGTTAAGATGATGATGTCGATAAGGAACTCGTTTGTCTGCGTGATCTCTGCTGATCTCTGCTATTTGCTTGTGTGGGATAATAGGAAATGGCTTTTAAGTGATAATAGTGGCTTGCCCCTTTGTAATGCTCCTTTATCATTACAATTTTGTGCATAAATTTGGAGGCAACAATACTTTCGCTTTGCATCCGAAGATCATGAGGATGGAATAACAAGTCACAATATCTGTATTTTACTAACTGACGGCATTTTCGTTTCGGCTTCTTAGAAGAAGCTCATCATTACATATTTAGATATTACATATGCCATCGATACTTGGTTTATTTAAAGCGAAAAAATATTTTGCTTGTATTTGATATTGAAGGCTCTTATAGGTTTTTGCTCAATTCTTTTTTACAGTTAAATATTGAGAGAGAAAAAATTATCATTTGAACAGGAATAAGCTTTGTTTGAATTGAAAAAATAGCTACAGAGCAAAGAAATATCAAAGAGGTGAATTGAGTTAGACTTGAAAAGCTAGTAAGAGCGAGTGTTGACAAATAGACGAAAAAATGGTCTGCGAGTAATGTAATGGTAATGTCACAGGCGGATAGATTAAACTTGCAGAATTAACGGTGGAGTTAAGCACTAAGGGAGCAGAAACTGTTGAGCAAGCTACTCTGGCATATTTGATTATAATGTCATTCAGAGTCTTTGAATGCTGGGACAGAGTATTGAAATAGAGATGGTGAGGGGGGAGTACCTGGTAAGCCAACAGCTTCTTTGATTGAAAAATAGGAATCTAAAAAGAAATAAAATAAATTTCTTAAAAGACGTGTTTTAAGATCGTTAAGATCACCACAACTCCTAAGTTTAGCGTTTCGCCCAGGTACGGCAATGGGCTCATCAGTTAGATGTTGCCGTACCCTTCTAAGACGCAAACTTTGTTCGGAATACACCGACACTAATAAAATCCACTGCACTTAGATGCCGTGAATTTTATTTTTAAGCGAATGTACAAGACATATGACACTTAAAAAGTAAACTTAGGAGTTGTGGTGATCTTAACGATCTTAAAACACGTCTTTTAAGAAATTTATTTTATTTCTTTTTAGATTCCTATTTTTCAATAAAGTTCCAACTCCAGGACAAAAACATAAACAATAATAAAAACTTTTTTTGTTATTGTTCCAATTAATAGCTTCTTTGAAGTAATAGAAGCAGCGTACTGACAGCGTACTGGCAGGCTTCTTATTTCCAAGAGGATTCCAAGGGACCTGTCTCTTCAAGTCGGAGGTTGTATAAATTAAAAATAAAATAAAAAAAGTTTCGCAACAGAGCGATGAGCCTCAGGTCCTTGCGCATTTATCACAACCGTACCATGTGAGAGGAGGGAAGAGAAATACAACTTTCTGCCGGTTACGCACGGCTTATCGAGAAAGTATTCATGGTAGCTCATTGCTCATATTGGTCTTGTAGCTGTCAACAAATGTATGCCTCGATGACATCATGTGCAGAACTAAAGTATACGTCGCTGTCTTGTTTAGTTGTATTTAACGATTATTCCAGCAAACGAAATATGTACAAAGAACTCCGGATCTGCATGTGAAACGTATCAAAAGTAATGTGGCTTGCCAAAATAGGTTCAAAGGAAGAATTAGTGAAGGCCCTAGACTGTGCCAAAGCAGATATGACCTCCATCTTGGAAGTGCAATGGAATGGGCCTGGTAGACTCAGGAATAAGGTTGTAAGCCAAAATACAGTAAATGAGCTCCCGCATCAGGGCTTAAATCGCAACCATAAGCCTAATACGCGACCAAGAGGAGAATTTGAAAGATTGGTTTTGCGAGCTTCTCGATAAAGTGCCCTAGACATGAAGTCAAAATCATTTTTGGTGATTTTAACGTCAAACTATAGAAATGGAGGACATCTTTAGAAATACTATCGGTAAGCATATAGCCTTCATGGCAAAACCTCCAAAAATTGACTCAGGCTATTCCATTTTGTTGTTAGGCTAAATCCTATCAATCAACCGTCAATCAAATTTACATTGTCACGATCGACGTAAGGGACTCTTCCGTTTTGCCTTGGACCACTACTTTGCTGTAGCTGTGCTATAGGAATGAGGACACTCTGTTCACGACGAAGAAAAGCTACAATGGCAGGAGATTGTCAGCACCTTCTTTAATCGAGTGTACCTCCAACTATCCTTGAATCTAATGCCGCCAGCATTAATCATTGAAGACCATTCGCAACAATGCCAAGAAGCCACCACGGCCGCAGCCATTGGGGTTCTGTTATTCACTCGACCCCCAAAGCGAAACCAATGGTTCGATGACGAATGCAGGCAGGCAAATGCAGCCAAATAAAAATCTGGAAAAATGTTGATAAAAAAGTGAACAAGGGCTGCTTTCAACCCGTATAACGAGATTTGCAATTAGAAAAGAAGGGAAGAACACCGTATTCTCAAATAGAAATAGAGCAGCACGAGAGGTATTCGTTTGAGGAAATTTAAAGACGCCATGATAACAATGAGATTCCGAAATTTTACTAAAAGTTAAAAAAGATCCTGACAGGGTGTCAAACCACGAAAGCAAGCCTGTAAAGACCAACAGGGATAAAATCGTAATTGAATCGCAGTCGCTACTGAGGATCTGGAAAGACAACTTCTGCAGGCTGCTTACCGGTGATGAAAACACAAATTCCGTTGTCATTCATCTGGAACGATGATCAAGAATAGCGCCCTCTCGACCTAGAAGTGGCTAAGCCTGCCAAAAACAAATTTCATTCAAATAAAACTGGAGGTGCAATTAGCCTCGACTCCGGGCAGCTTCACAGGCAGCTGAAGATCGGTTGGAAAGGACGAATACGGATATATATAATCATTTTATCGATTTGAAGGACGCGTTTGACAGTTGATTAAAAGAGGCGAATTGTACAGAGCCATGTCAAGCCTCGGCATCCCTGGAAAACTTTTTTGATTATTTGACTATATGCAGAATGACTTTTGAAAATTCACACTACTCCGTCATGGTCGGTAAAAAACTCACCAAGACCACTGATGTCGAAAAAGGCTTCAGGATAAGCAGCAAATTGTCATGCGTTTTCTTAAGATCACGGTTGAAAAGATTGTAGAAAACTCAAATGACAACACCAGAGGAGCAATCTTTCAAAGGCCTGTACTCGCTTAAGCAGACGATATTGATGTAATGGGATGAAGCAATCGTAGGTTGAAACGAGAAGCGAGAATTGAAACAGAAGCGTCAAAAATGGGTTTGATAATAATTAATGAAGTGTATTCTGCATCACGATAACTGGGACATGTAAGGCGGATGGACATCAACGCTCAGGCTCGGTTTTTGAAATCACATTGCAGGTTAATTGCGGAAGAGGAAGACTTCTTCTTAGGTGGAGCGCAATCAAGTGGAAGCAGCTCTTAACCGACTAAGAGTACAAAAATGGAGAGATCGAAATTGTTGGCGAAAGATATTGGCTGAGGCTCGAGCTCACCACAAACTAATGGTTCTGTCCTAAGTAAGTAAAAGAAGATTTAACGCTCAACACAATTCCAAAAAATTTCAAATTTTTCCACAGATTTCGTCTTTTGAGAGGATTTGGCATGTCCTTTGTTGATAAATTCATTGTCATGAAGTATGCTGTCTCTATTAGCCATTTAGAACGGGCAGAAAATTGTTGATCTCTTCTATTTCCTCACGAGGCATTTGAGAAGTGCGCTTTGCTACGAGGCTCACCGCTCTGGTGAGCCACCCTGAGTATGTACGCATAAAGTATTTTTTGAAAAAATGAAATTTACTAAGCCGCTCATTAAAAAGAGAAGTTACACGTTTGACCATTGTCATCTAAAATATTCCATGAAACAAAAATCACTATATTCGTGTTGGGTTCTTCAATAAAAAACTCGGTTTTAACTCGGTGTAGTTTAACATTGCAACTTGGCTGCAACAAAAATTTTACTTTGCAGACATGAATTCCTACACAACTACGTTCCAAATAATACTCTAGGAAAGGGCACACAGTTGGACGTTTAAACTTTCTTTAATTCAAATAAAGAAGAAAACTTGCGGTAACACTCCAGAAATCCCGCCAGAAATTGCGTAAATTAGCTCGTATTTCATAAAAATATTGGCCTTAACTCTAGTTCTTCTTTTTAATACCGGCTAGCAATGCTCGAAAGTTTATGGTTGGTGTAAATATGCTTCAATGAGCAAGAAATAAACGTAGTCCTTCAAAAAATTCTTCATTCGTAAAAACTTCCTTAAAAATTTCATATCTTTCGCCCTTCGAAGCATAAACTTTACGGTCTTCAAGTTCAAACTCCAATATTTCTAGTTCCTAAATCTAAATATTAACATCTACCTTGTTATTATACACCTCCTTTATTTAAATATTATTCCCATAATACAACAAAACAATCAAAGTTAATTTTACACCAATTTATGTGCATCATTTAAATTTGATCACCATTAACATTCAATGAATATCCCATTCACTGGGCTAAATTGTAATCAGCATGCAACGCTTCGCAACACTTTCATTTAAATCTTTCGTTGCACTCTTGCGTATACGTAATTTTAATCATCAATAAACGCCCATTGAAAGTTTAATTTAATGTAACAGCTACCGACACCTCAGGAGCGAAAACTAAAGAAATTACTCTTCAACATTAATCTTTATTTCAAAACACTTAATGCGCATCGAGTAAAGTCATTGTCTTGACAGTGCCCAGCATCGAAGACAATTCACATGCACCTGCAGCTACACCACAAACCGAGGCGACGCAAGACGCGACCACTTGACAAAATGTGAATAAAAAAAACAATGATTCGTTGATTATGAAGCTAATATATACGAGTATAGTCGGATCCATTCCAGCATTGAATGAAGTGGTGTTATAGCACTACGATGTTGAAGATCATTACTCATGTCTTCAATGTTGTGGCGCGGTGCCATCTCTTTTTTTGCCTCGGAATTTTTGGTTAAAACACGCCGCACCGCAACTGAAGAACACTGCACAAACGGGGATCATTGGGTTCCGCTTAAGTTTTACTTTTAAACTAGCAACCGCTTCGAAGCCATGGTTAATAGATAATTCACTTTCAACGCGTTCGGTTCGGAAAGGTGACTTTTTGTGTCTTTGTTTTTATTTTTTGTTTTCGTTTTCGTTTCCATTTTTGGAACAATTTTTGTAAACACGTTTAAGATTCACATGAACATGAACTGGCCAAAGCTGTCGAATGTGATTGCTATAATCGGTGTTTTCACTGTTGTTATCGTTGAATGTCGATGGTATCAAAGCGGATTAGTTTTTTATGATATTTCAACAAAACAAATGATTCTGCCACCAACGGTTTCTATACATCGTGCTCGGAGTATGCAATTAACGAATTTGCCAATTTTTTCTTCGTTGGGGAAACCGTGCACTTGCAAAGGATTAAAGTGCGGCTGTTGTGCGGGCCTGGAAGTTCGTGAATACAATTACAATGAAAAAAGTACGTGGGTAGTTTTGAAGTGAAGTGGAAATTGGTAAAGCAATTTCAATTTTTTTTTTTCTATTTTTCGATTTATTAAATTGTTTTGGCACAACAACGTGTATGGTCTGCCAACTAATTCATGCGTTTTGGGAGTGGAAGGACCAAAAAAATTAGTCTTTGGAATTTCAAAACCAGATTTGAAGTGCAATGGCCTCCAAAATGAAAGTATTTAAAAAACACTGTTAGTACAAGACCAACAAAAAAAAGGTCACACGATTCGATTTTGAAAAATCACTCACTTCATGGTTGACTTTTTGCATGCCTGGTAGAAAATTTGAAATTCTATGAAACAATCTGAAGTCTGATGTAAACTTATAGAACAGATGTTGCTGTGAGTGAATTTCTTGTACCTAAAAATTAAGAGGCTTCATTTCGAATCTCTCTGAAGTTCAAGTTTGAGTGTATGGCCCGAAAAACATAAACATTTCTTTTTATAACAGCGGTTTTCAGTTAAAGAGGTTTTATTTTTTTTTTTTAATTTTCTTAATCGGGTATTGGTTACTCTTTCAACATAAAAATTTTGTGATTTTTTTAACAGTGTTTGATCTCAGTTTTTCATATTTTACACTTACACTTAATTCAATTTAGATCTTCAGAGAGTTCATAGTGATTTGAATATTACCTTTCGAAACACAAGCATGAGAAATTCATACCGCAAAATTCGTTTTATTAGTTTGTGAGAGACAAATTGGTGGTTTTAAATATGTATTGTCACTGCCACTTTGTTATCACACAGTTTGCACAAAAGCTCAGAGTTTAAATAATAAATTTGAAAACTGTCGAACGAATACGATGTAACTTAAGTAACGCCCCTAGGGGCTTCTTCTACAACCTTGCTTACCGGCGAAAATGCAAAACAAATAATAAAAGCGGGCACGACTGGGTCGCACGAACTTGCGATTGTGTGCTGAGTACAATACCAAAATCTTAATATACTTAGTGATATAGGACTACCAGCTACACATTAATTATGAAAATTGAATAAATCACATAAATGTGACATCAACTCTATTTTTGTTAAACATAGATGTCACTTACTATTCTTTGAGTACTAATTTCAAGAATTGTTTTGCTTTAATTGTAAGCTTTTTGTATTATGTAGTACATATATATATGTACATCTGAATAAAGAATTATTATTATTATTATTTTTATTATTATTAATAAGGTATTGAAAAAAAGTTAAACTAAATATCCCAAATGTTTTTAGCGAAAAAATAAAAAGGTTTTGTTGCAGTTGCTTATATAAACGCTGAAAATTTTATCAAAATCATTTAGGAACGGTTTCTTACTTTCCACTTTTTTTAAAAGCAAGTTTTTAAGAAATCAAGTATGCATACAAAATATTTGAAAAATTCAAAGGCACAGTTTTGAAGCTAATTCAAACAATCAAATTTTTTTTTAATAAAATTTATAAAAACTTCAAAGACTAAAATTTTTGACATGTTAATATGCAATCTTTTCAAAACTAACTAGGACTTCTTGAATATAAAGTTTCGCCAAAATCGTGTTAACCATTAACGAGAAAGTCGGTTTTGAAAAAAAGAACCGGTATTATGAGAGGTACCATTCTTAGACTTTTTCTGATAATATTTCTTACATCGTACGAAAGAGATCCTCAAACTAATCCTTCACACAAAATCTAATTGAAATTAAAATTGGGCCGTTTACGTAGTGTTGTTTCAAGGCTTAGTAACAAAAACACCTCTATAAGCTGCCGACAGATCTTAACTGCAAAAATTTAATAAAATCGGTCAAGGAGTTTAAGCTGTAGGTCCATATACGGACAGACAGACTGACAGACAGAATATCAAATTTTGGACTTCAAATTCGTTAAGGTCCCTTTCCATTTCACTGCGTACTTTCAGACAAGGTTTTCTTCTTCTGAACTTTTCTCTTGTGTGTTTTCGAAGACTCTGGAGCCGGAAACGAAGCTTTTAGTCACTAAACGTGTCCCACCATAACCTCCCGATTTGTACTCTTCTCGCCTTGTTCATATCACTTTGCAGCTTGAATGAATACATCATAAGCGACACGTTAAATAAATATACGTCTAAATTTTACTCCGTTATGACGCTCCCCAAATTTATGTGTTCTATTAAATACTGATGCATTATTTCTTTCGTCCATACATTTATATAGATATCAACTGGTGAGCGCTCTTGACAGTGGTAATAATTTAATCATAACCGGTTACCAGTTTTTCCAGATCTTCATAACTTCTACTTTATTCCACCGTTAGCTTTTGCAGGGTAAAAATTAAACAAATTAAACAGGATATTTGTGCTGCTTAATGGTTTAAATGGCTGCCTGTAGGGCGTTCGATCTTCGAATTCCAGAAAAACTGCATTTCCACGGGTACTACCATTCGTTAGGAATTTGCAAATTCTCCCTCCGAAAGTAATTTCACTGCCATGAAAAGCGCTTTATCGATGAGCCGTTAGAGAAATTGTAATTTTGATGTGCAATACCCGCTTCGCAAGGAATGCTTATCAGTTCTCCCTTCAGCTTAACTGGGTCGTATAGTTAAGTACAGAGATTCATACGAGCATGTTAGCCGCTCAACCTGAAGGTGGTTTGCTTTGCAAAATTTAATGTTCCCCACGCATTAAAATGCGCAGAAATTCTAGAATAGTGTGCATCGGCATCTCCTTTCTTTTCCTTTCCTTAATTCCCAACACCCGCTCTGTGTTTTTCAACATTATAAGGGGAGTCACAAGCCCTTAAAATACGCGTGAATTATAAAAGAGGTCTCCTCCATTTTAAGAAAGGTTTGGTTGAGAGAAAAGCACTTGGCGCCAGGACTTCCTCCTCTGTTGCGCCACCCTATTTATTTATTCTAGTTTTTCAAATTTGTACCTTGACTACAACTAGATAATGGTGCTAGTTAATGCTTACCCCTCACAAGGCTTTGACTTCCAGATTATTGAATGAGTGTCTTTTGGTAGTTTGCAACTTTGCAAATGTGCTGTTTGACGGTAGTTCCATTTAGAGAATGCCATCTAGACACATGTTTTCTAGAAAAGAGGAAAAGTCAGCTACTTACAACTGTGCTAAGACGCACTGTCAATATTCAAAATCCACTAAAACAATTTCCACGAACCTCATTTTTTTTTTTTTTTTTTTTTTTCTTAAGAGCTCGCCAAAGAAATTTCTTTGTCATTTGAAGCCATGATTTCTATTCGACGTAGTTAACCCGAAACATAACACTCTGGGGTCATAACCTGCTTATGTGTCCTCTAAGCTGCTGTCATCTCGTAAAGAGCTCGATTGGCACAATCCCTATCCCAAATATCCGGTCTTAGTATTCCATATCCTCAATTTAATTTAAGGCCACATATTTTTGAATATTACTTGAAGTGAAGTGTTCTCTCTGCTTTTGACAATTGATGTTAGCCATTGATTCTAAACGTCGAAAACAGCCTCTGTGACATTGTCCAATTGAAGGTTTTATTGTTTATTTTGGTCAGCACTCGCTCTTATATAAACGTTAAGCATACTACTTTTGTTTGGCCAAGATCGGAAACCATCGGTGGCTAGTGGAAGAAAATATTGAGTCAAGGTATAACTTCTAACCACCAACATTGCCGATTAAAATTAAACCACCTCAAGCAAGTGAATCCGACGGGTCTCGATTTTCTCCATAAATCTGTCAGTAGAAATAACCTCAACTGTGATCATGATTACTATTTCAATTATCAAGTTGCCATCGCGGTTTTGTGTAGCTTTGCGCCATCGGAAAAAACAAAAATCAAAAAGATGACCTGATTGCTACTGTAGAAGAACAGGAAAGTAAGAAAAGTTGTACTCCTAGTAACAAATATTAACAAGCATATATGAACATTAACAACTGTCTGTTGCTTCTCGAATTCATTACGCTTTTTTGCTCGATTCAATACCGTTTACACGCACGCAAAGTTTCTTCCACAAAAAGGAAGTAACTTAAGTCCGTCTGAAAAAAAAAAACAGCACAAGTGATTATACTTCGCTCTTGCAGGAAACTTACTTTTGCTTTTAGGTCTCGCTATACTTGTGCTTTTTAGCCGTTGTGTTGATTTTGAATGGGACTTTCTCTCATTAAAGGGTGTCCAATCGTTTTGTAGTATAGAATTGTGAATAGCGTTTCATATTATGAATACTAAAACGTTGCGTCTTGTAAGGATTTCCACATTCGTTCTGTTTTATTTGATGGGTTTTACTTTATGCGTTAAAAGATGTACGCAAAAGTAGTAATCATTGGTTTGTAGGTTTTACTCGCCGAAGTACTCATTTTAAAAATCAATGGAACACCTTAAAATATTTCTGTTCAGTTTTGACAAATGGTCTTTCTGTGAGTGAGATGCTTACAGCTTATAAGAAATAGTCCTCAAGTAAAATTATCTTTTTGACAATTTTCATGTATAAGTTCTTCTTGAGTAAATTCTCACTTCAGTTTAAGACCACCTGGCACTTCTCAAAACCATGATGAGCTATCTCCTTACACTAATGAAACGGTTTGAAAATACTTCTGGAAAACCACTGGATGGCTCGTTTCGTCCAATAGAAAGCGACATTAACATACAGAGATTTAAATCGCACGTACTATAGAAAAAGCAAGGTTTGAACCGTACCATTTATTTATTTCATTAAACAGTTGCTATAACATAACTATCTTTACCAATGTTTTTGTCATTTTATCAACAATATTGACCAATATGGCCAAATATTGGGAAGAAATTGATTTCTTAAATTCTTTTAAACATCAAGATATCCATTTGCACATATTTTAAAACAAAATACAGACGCTAATCCTCGATTTGGAAATTTTTAATTGATCTGATGTAAGAACGTCATAAATGCCATCAAAATAGAGAAAAAATAATTTACACGATTAAAGCATAATCTGCATTTCAACAAAACAAACAATTAATTCAGTCATAGCTATGGGAATTCATTTGTGTCAAAATTTAAACAAAATGAGCACTTTTACTGGCACATCATTTTAATTTTGCATTCTTAACAACACCGAGTTATAAATCACAAAAAAGTAAAAAAGTTATTCAATCGTTTATACAACCAAACCAAAGCTTTGAATACATCACCGCCTGGGAAATTGAATAAATTATGAACTCAAAACAAGTCATCTCTCACTTATATTCATGAGAAACAAAATGAAGACTCTCGTGAGTATTCTACCTACCAATTTCAAACCATAGTACCGGTCGTGAGCTGAAAAGGAAGAGGAAACTAGGCGCCTTTTGAGAAGAAGTGTCAACAGCAGTGACATTGTTTTATTTTCATTAATTTTTTTTTTTTCTATCCAAGTGAGAGTAAAAGTACTTTTATTATGGTTTTTGGTAGGTAGGTAAATTAATGAGTGACAATGCTTACCTACCAAGAAAAAAAAGACTGATTTTGTTGCAAGTTGAGCCAAGAAACTTTTGCTCGGCAACAGGGACAAGCCAGCGCGTGCGGAGGACACTCAAACATTCCGGTGAGAATTCTATTTGATCCTGAATTTTCTTTGGGTTTGAGTAATTGGATATTTAAAGCTTCCTGGATGGCAGTTTTCATCTCATCACTTTCTCGATATTATGGTTTATAAGTAACAAGCAATTAAACTCCTTCTTGCTGTTGTTCAAGAAAAAATTGGTGTAAGATCCTAAAACATTGATTTTGGTGTGTTAAAGGTGGGGGCGATAGTTACCCATTGCCTGAGTTTTCCTCAACTCGCCCTAGGTTTTTGCTGGGGCGAGTTTCCCCGGAGCTACGCGAACAATATATGGCAAGTCATTTACAATACAATTAAACTTTTTACATACGCAATCGAATTTTTCAAAAATTGAAATTCAACTGAAATTTTAGTAGCCGTTAAATTGACAGCTTCACCAAAAAACCCTTAAAAATAAAAACGAATTGAGGAAAGGAAACAAAAACTGCTTTAAAAGTAAACAGAGTGTTAAAAAATTAGTCTCTATATGGTTTTTTTTAGCTATTTTGGAATTACGTAGGTAATAAAAATATTGATTGAAAGCCAATTGCCTTGCAAATTGTAAGTCGCAGACTTCACATCCGGAACACAGACAGGAATTTAAAAGATTGAGAAATGTCAGCCGATGGCTTGCCATAAATTGATTGTGTAGCAGTGTAGCCGCAGGGTAAAATAATGAACAGGGCTGTCAAATGGTACATATTTTTGTTCAAATGATTTGGTGATTTTGTGGTTTAGTGTCTTTTGAGGACTGGAAAATCCAGGGGTCAAATTACCGTATCAGTGATCGAGTGATTAAGTTCTATTTTTTTTTTCTTTTTACTACCCGCCATGCTGTTCATTTATCAACTTCAATTCGTTCAAATACTGAGGAAAGAATGTCAAGCCGTGGTACTAAAATGATCGATGATGTGAGAAGTTATATCAAAAACATACAATTCAGTCACGTAGTACTCGATCACGTATACGGTAGTTCGGTCTTGACCAGGGTCAAGGAAACCTGTGTGAAGTTCAACGAACGAACCTATACTTCAAAAAAAATATACGCCATTTTTCAGCTCGCACGTATTCACATTTCACACGCAGATGATGTGATTACAAAAAAGACAATAGCCGAGCTTTATCGAGAATTTGTTTTCACTTCAGCAAAACATCGCAAAACATCGCCCATGGGAAAACAACAGCCGTGTTTTATTGGGAATTTCTATATTCACTTCACTTGCCTTAATAAAACACTTTTTTGGCTATATTCACTTACCAAGTTCACTTTCAACATAAACTCCATTTACCAACCATCCCTGTTGTTCACTTCTGCAAGTGAGTTATTTTTCAGCGATGTTTTGCGATGTTTTGTTGAAGTGAATTTAGATTCCCAATAAAACATAACATGGCTAACAACTCAACTACCAACCATCCCTGTTGTTCACTTCTGCAAGTGACAAATTTTTGTCCACTTATCGTTGTTCACTTTAGAGTTGTTGTTTCCCATAGGGAATGTTTTGCGATGTTTTGCTGAAGTGAATACAGATTCTTAATGAAACTCGGATAATGTAAACAAGTGGAGAGCTCTAGAAGAAAATTAAATGTTTGCCTTCTAATTAATTCTTCCCCTGTGGACAAAAATCATGGAAACTACTGATGCTGTTAAAAAAAAAAAAGCACCAGCTAAATGTACTTTACCGTATGCATTCGGCGGTTTTGGTGAGAGTTGCCAAGCTAGTTTTTTTGGTGTCAATATGGTTTCGAAGATCTCCGGCCTCTTCCAAATGCTTCTTTCCATTCAATTAAAAGTGCTATACGCTTAAGGCCAACGCTAAGTCTACAATTTTGAAAAGTCTCTTGGCTATTTTTCGACAGAATGACGACATGCTATGAAAATATAAAACATTTCCTTACTTTTACTTCGATTTCACTAATAAGATTTTCTCACTTTTTATTAATCGTTGCAGTGTGTGCCAACGTAACTTTCGTCCCACAAAAAGAAGAAGCACATCTTGACGTCTATCTAAACGAGATCAGCAAAGTCAGATATGGTGTTTCAGCTCGTAATCCATCACCCATATGTGTTCCTATCATGATGCCAATTCCCATGGCAGCATGTATTCAAATGACTCAAGTTGGACTTAAAGGTGATAACTTGCACATGTGTATGGACTTTGTAATGCGACTGCACACAACAGATGCCATGGAGCTTCATTTCAATTGCATATCCATGGGATTGGATGGTTTCCAATACCTGGATCCAAATGGAAATCCAGTTTTTCCCCGTGAAGATGACAGCAGTGCCGCCAACAGCATTGACGAGGAATATTATGACAGTGCTGAAGAAGAAGAAACCCAGGATGATGAAGAGAATAAAATTCTGGAGAAGTCAGAGGAGAACAAAATTGAAGAAAATTTAAGTGAAGAAGAAAGTAGTTATGATCAAGATGATAACGCCAATAACGCAGTGGAGTATGAAAATGAATCTGAATACTATGAAGATGAAGAGGAACTCAATGGTGGCAAAAAAGATGTGGACAAGGTGACGAAACCAGTTTTGGAGCAAAGTAATGTTGTCGCAGAGGTGTCCACAAATAAAAGTTTTGTGAAAGACAATTTGATTATAGTTTATGAGACTGAGTAGGTGATGGTTGGAGATAGTGATGCTGATATTGATTATTTATTTAATTTATTTAAATTATTAATTTTTTTTGTTGACTAGTTGTTACTTTTATTTAAATTATTAAAAAGCAAAACATCAAACTAAGTAATATTTTTAAAAGGGTGTTTTCACTTTTCTCATAGTACTGAAAATTTTAGAACTCACGACTTTAAATGTTGCAAACATTTGATCGAATGTGGCATTTTGAACGGCACAGATTTTTTTCTGTTTGGATTATTTCTTCATTAAATCGCTTCCCTTCAAAAGAGAGCATGTGTGAGTTTCGGCCTGTGAAAAGTTAGACTAGGCGAGGCGTATAATGAAACATGTATCACACGTGTGACAATGACAAGATAAAGTGTAGTGCCAGTGTGCCCATTCTTAGAAAACAATCTGACAATGCGTAATTTTGTTGTTTCATAACGTAGCGTGCGTCTAATTAAATTTTTTTTTTTTTTTTTTTTTTTAGTTTAGTTTATTTAGTTTAGTTTATTTATTCGTGAAAGCTTATAAACTGTAAGATACAATATCTTATAAAATAGTTTTAAGCTAATATGTGAAAAAAGAGCAAAAATATTTATAATAAATAATATAATGAAAGAAAGTAAATTTATAAAAACAAATAAAATTGGAAAAACATTTCATTGAAATATTAAAATATTTACTCTACCGTAAATTTGAATTTGAAAAATGTTTCTTTATAGACTTCTTAATGATTGTTTTGTTTCGAATTTCTTTTATATGACGTGGTAAATTGTTCCAAAGACGAACCGAATTGACAAAGAATTGACGTTCAGATGTAAGACATGAGAAACGAGGTTGAATTAAGTGATGAGAGCGTAACGAGGCTGCAATTGTAATTTTATTGAAACAGTATTGTGGTTGGTGTGTTAATAATATATCAGAAAGCAGGCTTAAACTACGATATTTAATATAATGCTCAAAGGGCATTCCAAGAAGGCGATTAGTGAAACCTGATAATCTGTCAAATCGTCGGAGGCCGAAAACGTATCGTACAATACTATTGAAAGCTTTGATCAGTTTTTGTTTGCTGACATAACTGCAGTTACAATAAAGTTCGCACCCATATGTTATAATCGGTATGATTAATGTCTTAGCAAGGAGTAACCGTGTCTTCACAGGAGTAAAAGATTGTGTGACCCACAGAACACGTAAAGCACCATATACTTTGCCGACTAGAACATTAATGTGATTATCCCAAGTTAGATAGCGATTAAAAGTAACCCCCAGATTTTTCGCGGTTTCAACATATTCGATGGGAGAGTTGCTTAATATAATCTGAGGGAAATAAGTGAGATCGCAGGGTTTTCTAGAAATGACTATGCATTTCGACTTTTTAGGGTTAAGAATAAGACCATTTTTGTTTGACCAGTTAGCTATTCTTATCAAATCTTCATTAACGTTCAAAGCACCATTCTCAATTAGCCCCAGAGGACAGCTCAGACCAAGCTGGACGTCATCTGCGTACATATGACAAGAGCAGTTATGAATAAGATCTGGAAGCTCATTGACGTAAATTGAGAACAAAAGAGGGCCGAGAATTGAACCCTGTGGAACACCGGCAGCATTAGGAAGAAAATCAGATAAGCGGTCTCCAACTTGAACTGCTTGCTTACGATCAGTTAAATAAGAAAACATTAACCTTGCAGCACCAGTTGAGAAGCTAAAATTTGAAACAAGTTTTTTACATAAGTTACCATGATTGACCGTATCGAAGGCCTTAGAAAAATCTAACAGTACCAGAAATGTTACCTCATCTCTATCAAGGGCATGTCTTATATCGTCAGAAACACTAATCAGAGCTGTGATACAGCTGTGATTTTTGCGGAAACCAGACTGCTTCGAAGTAAGCATCGCATTAGACGTAAGATAAGCACTGATTTGCTTCTGCAGAATTCTTTCAAACACTTTTGAGAGAAAGGGTAAAATTGAAATGGGTCTAAAGTCATCGCCTCTCGCATTTTTGGGTATAGGTATAACCTTGGACAGTTTCCAAAGATCCGGAAACACGCCAGACATCAGAATTGAATTAAACATAAAGGTTATGTAGGGCAATACAATAGGCAGAATCATTTTTAAGAACTTGGGGTGAATATCATCCAGCCCCACAGCATTTGACTTAATGGAAAGCAAACTTTCCACAACTTCAGTACTATCTACTCCACGGAAACTGAAACCACGATCTGAATGATTCAACAAAGAAGGTTCGCCTGTGTTTAACTGAGACGATGTTATAGTTGGTATGGTTACAAATGTTTTGTTTAAGATGTTGACATCGACATTGCTAGCTATACCATCGCTTGATTTGCCGACACCAATATTACGCAAATTTTTCCACAGCTGACGACCATTTAGGGAAGTACTCAAGCGGTGCGAGTACATCTCGGCTTTCACTTTACGTATTTCCGCAACAACTTTATTCCGAAGAGAGCGATATGACAGCTTGAATACATTTAGCCGATAGCATTTCCAATTTTTGTATGCAACATCCCGTTGTAGCATTAAATTACGTATTGAATCCGTAAACCAAGGTTTATTGCTGGATTTTATAAATTTTCTTTTTTGAGGGACATGAGTATCATACAGAGTTTTAATATTTTCAGTGAAAAACTGCATCTGGCTATTCGGAGAAGGCATATAATAAATGCGATTCCAATTAAAACTTCTAATGTCCTGTTCTAAAATATCGACATTAACATTATTCCAGTCTCGATATAAGATATCCTCACGAGTATAATTCAAGCTGAAATTGAACGTTAGAAAAATTAAATCATGTCTTGAGAAGACAGGAGCGGCAAGCTGGCTGTATAAGGCAACGTCACGAATGTCACTAACGAAAAACAGATCTAATAGTGTTGGGACGCTACTGGAAAAATGAGTCGGTGTGCAAGAGTTAACAGGGATTAAATTGAAGGAACGCATGTTGTGGGAGAAAAGATTAGGGTGATCAAGTAAATTGCAATTAAAATCTCCACACAAAACAATATTTGGAGAATCCAATGAGACTTCTTCTAAGAGGGTTAATAAAGGTGAAAAATCTATGTATTTATTCGGCCTATAAACTGTACCTAAAAGCAAGCTGCCTCCATTACCCAAAATGTCCAAAAACAAATACTCGATCTCACTTCCCGGTTGAGAAGATAGCTTATGCTTACATTTAATTGATGCTTTCACGTATATTGCCACACCTCCCCCAACACGATCTTTTCTGTTTACCCGAAACGTACGATAACCATCTAAATTACACATCTCATCTCTAAATTCATCCCTTAGCCAAGTTTCTGTTACACAAATTACATCAACATCTGAGTCTAGAAAAATGTCACGAAACTCATCAATTTTTGGAAGCAGGCTTTGAGCATTGATGTGACAAACCCGAAGACCACTTTGTTGCTTGCTAAGTATTCTAATCATTAAACGCAATGATGTATTGTTCTCCGAATTCATTTCAAGACAAAACAACAAAAGAAGACTATAAACAATTACAGGAGAAGAAAAGTGAATGAGCAGGAATAGAAAAAATTAAAAAAAAAAAAAAAAAAAAAAAAAGTATATTAATAAATGAAAAAGAGAAGAAGAAGAAAATTTAGATATTGAAATGAGTGTATTAAAATTATAATAATAGCAAAGAAAGAACAAAATAAAGAAAAAATAAGAAATCAAAATGAAAAAAGAAAATATTAAAATAAATAAAAAAGAAATATCAAAAATATTATTTATGATGAGCAGCAACTGGTCTGGCAACGTCTTCGAGTCCCTCGACGCTGTCAACTAACACAGATGGTCCATCAGTTTGACATTTTACGTAGACATCTCCTCGTGCAGTATGGACCGACAGAATCTGTTTACTTTTTTTTAATTCGAGTGCACGTTGGAAAATACACTTGTTATGCTGCGTTAAACTCTCACGTATGTAGATAGGAGAAGATGTTGCGGATGATGAAGTGCTATCAACAGCGAAGTAAATGTCTTTCAAGCAAAGTTGTTTCTTGTGTTTTTTTCGGTAATTCGCGATTGAAGTTAACACATAATTTTTATCATATGGTGAACCGAATTTTATCATTATCGACGAGTTGCGAGAATTAGTTTTAGGGCGAGTGCGGTATATATTGTTGAGTGTTGGTGGCTCTATACCAATTTTGTTGCATATCGAGTCAAAAATTGATTTAAGATTCTCGTTTGGCAGATATGGAATACCGAACATGAATGCATCTCGCGCAATAATCCTATTCTCATAGGTGTTCATTGTTTGTTTAAGATTATTTAATTCGGCAGCAGTGTTATTTAATTTATTGCTAATGCACGTGATTTCAGCAGTTTTATCAGCAAGAGAAGCCTTATTGTTTGTGGACTCATTACAAACATCAACAAGTGTCATTTTTATATTGCTAACTTCAGTGACGAGAGAAGCGATTTCGGATTTAGTGTCGGAGTGCGAAGATTCTAATTGAATAACCCGATTGTTGATATCACATAAACTGATCTTTATATCTTTTATTTCGCGGCCCAGTTCTTCGGTGATTTTACGCTCAGATTCAAGCAATTTTTGGGATATAAGGCTAACTATTAATTCACTTTGATGGTTAAGTCTTTCATTAATCTTGTTATTATTATTGGCTTCCATGGTTTCATTAATTTGGTTCACAGCAGAGGAAGGTGAAGAGCTTTTGGGCGAATTAAAGGCTGAGCTATTTTGTTTGAGTCGCGAAGAGGACCGTTTAGGAGGGTTAGATGTAGAGGACATGAGTATGTAAGTATTTAAGTTATGTATTGTTTTTTTCTTTAATTTAAGTTGTGGTTGTTTGAAAGGGGAAATCAATGCACTTGTGTAGGACGTACAAAGATTTTGCACAAAGAAAAACTAATTTCACTTTTAATTTTTGTTTAATTTAAAACAAACACCACAGCATGGAATGATTTATACTGATTAAAACAAGTTTATTAGTGATTGCAAGACTAATTTAACTTTCATCGAGGCTTCGATCACAATAAATTTGACAATATTACCAGAGACAGAAAAAAACACGTCTATTCTATAGCTCTCATCGTTTTTTTAAGGAAACCTGGGTCAACCCTGGGTAAAGTTCAACTAACGAACCTTATCTAACTATAGTCCAGCCTTTCAGTGGTCGCTAACTCAGTTTTTCGTGTTTCAAATTTGACTCTTGGCCAATCGAGGACGAGTTTAGATAAAAATTGATAGCTTTGAACCCACTCACTGTGTTTCCCTTTAGGTCAAGTGGCAGCGGGACAGTGGGTGTTTTATTTTATCCGAAGGAACGAGCTTTATTTGTTGAACGTCACCCAAGGTTAACACAGTCTTCCCTGGCAACGCAATGCCTTACTAACTAAACGCTTAACAAGGTAACGCCATGCGCAGAACATAGAAAAAATGAAAACTTGTTTAGTTGTATCGTACTTGTCACTTGATGTAAAGTTCATTCCATTTGACATCCCTGATTGTTACCTGGACTGGAACCCGCTCTAGCAAAAACCTAGTGCTGCTTTAGGTCGAGTTGAATTGCATCGAAAACATCGATACAGAAACAGAACTGGAATGAACTACTACTAAATTAGAATTTCGTTCCAATTTTTACCGTTTATCGCCGGCTTTTAGTTACAGACCAGGGGCGAAGGGCTCAAAAAACGCTCATTCTGACAGCCACAGCGAGAGTTTGTGCTTTTAAGAAAATGCTTTTTGTCGTTAGGGAGTCAAATAAACCCTCAATTTGACATTCAGGGTGAGTTAATGTTTTTCGAAAAGCGCTTTGTGTGATGACCGTACCATCTTTACCTGAAACACCTTCTAATTTTCTTTAAAGTCAAATCAAAGAGAATGTCTGAATTGAATTAAAAGCTTTATCCGTTCTAATTTTTATTATTTTTATTTACATTTGTTGTCTACATTTTGCCGGTCGAGGGTCACAGTTGGATCTCTGCTTCTACTCTGTGGTGTACCTCTGTGGTGGTGATCATGAAACAAGCCCAGCGCTTCAACGATTGGTCCTATTAACATTGCCTGCGACCGGTGAAAGCTGTTAACCTGAAATCTTTTGCCCCCTGTCACATCAAACCTCAACATTTTTCTTATTCACAATTCCTGGCAGTCAATGAAACTATCAACATTCATTCATCCCATGATCGACTATAATTTTAATGATCAACGATCAATTCCAATTCAACAAAACTTACTGTCATACAGATACAGAAGCATCATGTCATCCAGTATTAATTTTTATGGTATTGAATCGTTGAGTGGAGACACGTACTTGTTATGTCTCGTCAGAAATAAAATTGATTTAAATGCCAAAACATAACCATTAACCACATGCCATCAAAGAGGAATGCTATTAAAGTTGATACTTTCCATAGATTTTGTTTTCCAATGATGATGTACATGTAAATACATATATAATCCAAACACAATCAGGTGCCACTGGCCACAACAATTATTACTTATCTTCACTCGTCCTACTATCGCATTCAATGTCCGGCCAAGTACTTTCGCATCAGGTCTCATCAGGTGGTGTTCCCATGCCACAAGGCTGTTTATTATTTAAGAAATGTGTCTGACGTAAATGACTTTTGCTTTCTTTCGAATCATTGCGCCATATGCGCAACGAATGCGTTCTGCAATACGACGTGTTTATGGTGGTTTGGATTGACTTTTGCTTTTTTTCTAAAAACTTTAAAATCAGTGCAAATTGAGTGAAATCAGTAACATACGAATTTACTTTTTCCAATTGGTTTGATATAAGGAGATTAGGGAAATCTGTGTTTCAAAAATTTAAAAAAAAAACTTCCATACGGAACCTCGTTAGTCGAAGAGAATCGTAGCTAATGACATATAAAGCTATAACCATTACCATTGTGTATGGAATCTTTAATACTATCGAAAACAAAAACGGTCGCTAAAAGCCTTCTATGTATCCGCCGCCACCGTTCATTCGTTGAATTTGAAGTTGGCCTAGGTTTGCTTCACAGTCCTGTGAGCTGGCAAAAAAAAAACGTAAAATCACCGCACATCCCTGTCATTTGAAAAAAAATATACCTATGCCATTTTACCTTACCTTTTTGCTACCAGAATTCGACCAAGCAAAAACCTAGTGCTACTTCGGGGCGAATTGAGGGAAACTTATGGCTGAAAAAACTATTCTGCGAGTTTACGTTTATCAAAAAACTCAGGGCTTCAACGAAAAAAAAACAAACATCATTATTTAAATAGATGGAGATAAATAGGAAGTTACGCGTACTCCAAGGGAAAGCCTTCACTGACACTTGAATAAAGAGAGCGAACAGCAAACCTTAGCGGTTACTTTGAAGCACAGTTGTAATTTCAATTGGGTGGCTAAAAGCCATTGACAACTTAAGATCGATATGATTGAAGATTTTCCAATTGGAGTTGCACTCTATACCTCACCGAATCGGGCTTCACTAAACGGCTTCACCGTAAAGCAAAGTATTCTTTCCCAAAATGCAGATTCGAAATGATCGGCTGAAACAAGTAAAAAAATTAAAGAATTCTTGATATCATTCGATACCTCCTGAAATTCAAAGAAAAATTTGGTTAATGGCATTTTAGCGTTTTGGAAGTAACTGAAATTCAGAACCTTCTTGTTTTGTTAAAACGCCATGTTCCAGATTACATGTACTTGTACAGGCTGTTTTGCATAAGATGCTACAGAAGTTCAGGACGGAAAGTTTGGATCGAAACAAGAAAAAATCGTATGGCAGGGAGGTCTTTCCATTTTGACGGTAGGAGCTATGTTTAAAAAAGTTGAGTTATTAAAAAAAAAAACTGCTGAAAACCAACTACGCCACTTTCTACCTACCATATACTATCTTGTTTTTGAAAGCTAATGCTTTGGCTTTTAACTAACATTTTAGTTCATGTTATTTTGGTGAATAATTTTTTAGTAAACAAAGAAAATATTTGAATTAAAACAAAATCTTAATTCAAAATTTTGTCAAATGATATTCCCAAATGCTCTATCAAAAACCAATTTGTCTCTAACTCTCAGTTTGAAAAAAGTGCGTTTGAACAATTTTTTGAAAAGAAACGCAAATTACGTTTCGTTATGAATTAGTGCCAGTGTATACCTAGATCGAATTGAAATAGAAATACCCGATCCGATACTGCTTTGGTAGCTGAATCGATTCAAAAGGGTGTGTGTATACCTAGATCGAGTAATCGGTTAATCGAGTTTGTTGCTGTGAATTTAAGTGAACCAGTGAAAATTGCACACACACTGACTTATGTACATGCATATTCGACTGCAATTGAACTCGATTACCCGATTCGGTGAGGTAAGTAGATACCACTAGATACCTGCATCGACATCTGAATGATAATCCGATTCGATTACCCGATCCTGAGTGGATCATTTAAACGTGGTAACAATAGGTCTGTTTCTTTACTTTCTGGGTAAAGCTTGGGTAAAAGCTCGTGAAAAAGTTTGGGCTCGAGCTTTTTTATGTTGTTTTTGTAATCTTCATCCGAAAATGAAAAGTAAAGATACACGTTTTGGGATGTTTCTGGCTGAATGACATTCATAGTAGAGATAGCAAACAAACATACAAACAATTTTGTTTGAAAAACGTGTTAAAATGAACTCAAAGCAATATTGCATTGCATATTTAACATTATTTTGAATTTTCAAACCAATAAAGAGAGATTATTCTTTTCATTTGTCATTTAATTTCAAAATTAAATTTGAATTCAATCGAAATGTTTTGATCAGCTGATTTCACAAACAGCCGATTTGACAAGCAAGAAAGTGCACGAGCAAATTGTTCGGGTAAATTCTTGCTGGAGGGGAAGTGACAAAAAGCAAAAGCTCTGCCACTTTTACGTCAAATAAAAGTAAAGATACACGTTTCGGGATCCCGCGGGATCCCACGGGATCCCGCGGGTGAGTAAAGATACAGACCTAATAGGTCTGTATCCTTACTCACCCGCGGGATCCCGTGGGATCCCGAAACGTGTATCTTTACTTTTATTTGACGTAAAAGTGGCAGAGCTTTTGCTTTTTTGTCACTTCCCCTCCAGAAAGAATTCACTCGAACAATTTGCTCGTGCACTTTCTTGCTTGTCAAATCGGCTGTTTGTGAAATCAGCTGATCGAAACATTTCGATTGAACTCAAATTTATTTTTGAAATTAAATGATAAATGAAAAGCATAATCTCTCTTTATTGGTTTGAAAATTCAAAATAAAGTTAAATATGCAATGCAATATTGCTTTGAGCTCATTTTAACACGTTTCTGAAACATAATTGTTTGTATGTTTTTTACATCTCTACGGAGAGTGCACGATAAATGTCATTCAGCAAGAAACATCCCAAAAGGTGTATCTTTACTTTACATTTTCGGATGGAGATTACAAAAACAACATTAAAAAACCCGAGCCCAAACTTTTTCCCGGGCTTTTTCCCAAACTTTACCCAGAAAGTAAAGAAACAGACTAGTGATGTGCCAAACCGTAAAATTTACAAACCGGGTTAACCCGAATTGGATTTTGATTAACCCGAGTTGTAACTCGAGTTGGCTAACTCGGTTTAGAAAAATAATATTTGCGCTTTTTCCTTCAATACTATGTTTTGAAAAATAGAAACAAACAAATTTTTCCATCAAAATAAACGGATTTAGTCAAAATGCATTTATAAAAAAAAACCAAAAGCAATAAGCGTAGATACCGACTAATTAATCACACAGGAAAGAACCGAACCGACCTGACTCGGGATATTTTACAGAAATTTAATTCCTAACTCGAGTGGCAATATGTACCCAAAACATTCAAACCGTCTACCTATCAACAGACGACAATGGAAAAACCGAACCGCAGTCCAACTCGGTTTGACTTGACTCGGGATAAATTAATTCCTAACTCGAGTTGCAGTATGTATCCAAAACATTCAAACCGTTTACCTATTAACAAACAGACGACAATGAAAAAACCGAACCGCAGTCGAACTCGGGATAAATTAATTCCTAACTCGAGTTGCAGATTGCAGTATGTATCCATTGTAGCTATACGGGAAATTAATTTATCCCGATTAAAGTCAAACCGAGTTGGACTGCGGTTCGGTTTTTTCATTGTCGTTGAAAAAACCGAACCGCAGTACAACTCGGTTTGACTTGACTCGGGATAAATTAATTTCCCGTATAGCTACAATGGATACATACTGAAACTCGAGTTAGGAATTATTTTATCCCGAGTCAAGTCAAACCGAGTTGTACTGCGGTTCGGTTTTTTCAACGACAATGAAAAAACCGAACCGCAGTCCAACTCGGTTTGACTTTAATCGGGATAAATTAATTTCCCGTATAGCTACAATGGATACATACTGCACTGCAACTCGAGTTAGGAATTAATTTATCCCGAGTTCGACTGCGGTTCGGTTTTTTCATTGTCGTCTGTTAATAGGTAAACGGTTTGAATGTTTTGGATACATACTGCAACTCGAGTTAGGAATTAATTTATCCCGAGTCAAGTCAAACCGAGTTGGACTGCGGTTCGGTTTTTCCATTGTCGTCTGTTGATAGGTAGACGGTTTGAATGTTTTGGATACATACTGCAACTCGAGTTAGGAAGTAATTTTCTGTAAAATATCCCGAGTCAATTTTAACAGATGTGTGTGTTTCTGTATGCCTGCGCAAATAAATCACTTGCTTTGATGCTTTACATACTACTACCAGTCGACTATCGACTTTATATGTATAAGTGCATTGTGTTTGGCACAGACCGCAACTAAAGGAGGGTAGTTTTGATTATGTTCAAGTGAACTCGGTCTGCTTGCATTAATTTCATTTTAATTATTTGGTTGACGGTTCGGTTTTTTCTTCGATTTGCCAACTCGGTTCGAAAAAATGTAAACCGAGTCAACTCGGTTTGGGCTCAACTCGGTTTGACTCGGTTTATGAAACCGAGTTGACACATCACTAAAACAGACCTATTGCATAGCAGAGTTCACATAGAACAATAAGTTGGACAGACTTCGGTTGATGGATGTTGGATGGTTGGATGTAGTCAGCGTTCAAACTTATCAGACTTGTCATCCAACATTATGAAATATATTCCTCCACCTCGTCCAACATCAAAGTTTGCAAAAACATTTGAAAGCCAGTTGGACAAGCGATCATCTGAAAGTTCTCATTATTAAACATTTTTCTTTAGAACCAAAGTCTTTCCAACTAAATTGTAGAGTGTGATCTCCGTTTTTGTCTTCCTGAGGCAGCGCTTTCATCACTAAAATTCTCTAGTTATCATAACTAAAGCTCTTTCAAAGTTTCAACAAATTGCTGAAATATAAAAACAAAATAAATGTCAATTCAGTTTTCAAATTCTTAACTAAAAAAATCGAAGCATATGCAATTAAATTTATTGAACATTAACCATAACCATTGGCTAGATTGACAGTGAGTACAAAAAACTCAACTCAGAGACCCTAAAACTGACGCTCAGAAAGACGGTGAGAAAATTTGAAAGGCATGTTTCCTGTAAAAAAAAAAAACTTACCTTGACCCTTTCGGAATCCAAATTATATAGTAGGCGTGTTTTTTTTTATGCTAGTATATAGTACAGTAAAAATTTCCCTTGGGGAACAACAACAAATCATTTTACTGTCGTAATTTTCCACAGTGAAAACAGGGATGGCATTGCTGTGGATTGATAGTTTCCAGCTTTGAAAATAAGATGGCACCACCAATGATTTCAGTCCATCAAAGCTTTTTCGAAAGGACGTGTTAAAAAAAAATGTGGTATTTGCAAAGAAATTTTTTCTCTTGATTAAAAATTAAAGAAATAAAAACTATATTCATATTGAATTTTCGCCCTGTTTCTTACCTGGTGGTGTATATAATACAGGATTTTGCACTAGTTCTTTTTTGCTGAAGCTAATAGCTTTTCTCATGGAATTATTTGACTAAAAAATATAGCCCAATGCAAGCAAAAAACAAATCAAACAAACAAACGAAGCAGTAAAAAATGGTCAAAAGGGAAAGATATATGTATGAAAATTAAACATTCTTCAAGTTTGGGACTAGCAGTACGTGTTTCAACCTAATTTAATTTGGGTTGTGTTTATTTGTGCGGTAATATTATATATATAGTTCAATTTCACGGTTTTGTAAATAGAATCAACTTATTTTCTTTCTAAACCTATGGAAAAGACTGGTCAATAGTGTAAAATTGCTTTACCACAGGTTTGAATAAAAAATAAATTGATTCTGTTTGCCAATGGAAAATCTCATCAAAGATTATTTTTTAATGTCTTTTTATATACTCCACGAACATACCCGAAAGTTTTTTTCAACAAAACAGCTGACTTTGACATAGAGCTTTCTTCACTGCTGGACGATGCCTCCAAAAATAGTAAAAAAGAGCTGTAAGAGAAAATCTGATGTATGGAAAATAAGAAAAAAAATACAAATTCATACATGGCTTTGTATCGTTATTCATTTGATAGAACAATTAACGAAACAAACCAGTATGAATTTGATTTTGTTTCATCTTGAATTTCACAGAGAGCTTTTAAAAGTAGCAACAAGCTTTGACGTTGAGCTCCATCTTGTTGCTGAAAATAGAACTGAAAATACTGTGGACAGATCGTTTTTTTTTAACTTGAATGCTGTACTATATACTAGGTTAAAAAAAAACACGCCTAGTGTACACATATTTTCGATTACACAATAAAAATTTACTCTTGCGGAATCTGGCCCCAGCTCAAGAAAGCAGAAGTTTTTCTATTTTGACAGATTTATTGTTTCGTTTTCAAATATTTTACCGCCAAAAAGCTTTTCAGAGTTTTCTAATGATGCCAACAGGTGTCATGGTATAACAATGTGCGACTTTTGAAAGCTTTTACTAATTTTTTCTTCACTTATTTCACCTTGTGTTTCGATGTAGTTCAGGCTTTATTGATTTCCACCTTTTTTTCTAATAATCAGTGCTCTTATTAGTTTTGAGTCAAACACAGAAAATCAAAAGCAAAGACTCCTCTTAATTTTTAAGAAATTGAGAAAAAACAAAAGCTACTTTTCTCAAATGACCAATTTTTTGATTCAGTTTACGTTTACTGTATTTGATTGCAAGCATGATTTAATTCAGAATTATTTCTTTTGAAATTTAAAACACAGTTTTCGCATATCACAAACAACGTCCATCTATCAGAATGGTGAATATTGTGTTGGTACATCGATCACAAAATATGAATCTACAAAACTGATTCATATTTGAAAGAAATAGTAAAAATAGGAACAAAAAAATTGCTCCAAAATTACCATTTTTATAGATCTGGACCAAAGTAAATTGATTCTTTTTACCAAAAAAAGATGTACACAAATGAATTCAGTTTTGTTTTCGCGTGGAACGTACCCTTCTATTTGATCCCAAAATCCACTGAATACATTCATTTATAATTTGTAACAAATTTCCCTGCGCTTCTCAAACCGCTGTCTTCACCGCACGTGTGAGAAATGTCAAATTGTCAAAACAAAAAAAGTAATTTTCAGCTGAAGACGTAGTTAAATTGAAAAGAAATAGTTTTTTAAGTATTTAAAATGGATATTCAACTCAATATAAATACAAATGTGTCAAATAATAAAGGCAAATCAAAGGTAAGTTGTTTGAATATAAAATCTGTCTATGTTCACACAAGAAACCCCAATAGAAAGTTCCTGTTGCTAAACCAAATCATTCAGCAAAGAAATCCTTCAAAAGCCATGCTCCTCCAGGATTTTCGTTTGAAACTGGACCTAAACAGAAGGTTAAAGCTATTGTGGCAAGACGTCGTCCACAGAAAAAAGAAGAGCCGTCTAAAGAAACCTCTTCACAACCGCCTCCTCGAAAGCCGCTGGTTCTGAGACCACCCGAACCAGTCGAACAGAAGCATACACAAGGCGAACTCATGTTGAATATATTTTCTGGTGCTCCCAAAGCAAATATTCAACAGAAGAACCATAAAGTATCTCGTTCTGATAGAATGTCAACAAAAAAAGGAAGTTCAAAAATCAATCCTTTCACGAAGAAAGTTTTAACTGAGAAAGAAATCGACGATGGTATACGTAGATTTTCGCAGAACCCAAACAAAATTTCCACTTCACATAGAAATGATCCCGAAAAAACACAATCCAATGGACAGACAAAGCCAGTAAAAAAAGTATTTCGGCCAAGCGACAGGTCGGTTAGCAAAATTAAGCTTTTCACTAATAATCCTGAGGCGAAAATACTTGGACAGCGGCTGGTGAAACCCCTGACAGAAAAAGTCTTCACAGGAGCGCCTGTAACATCAGTGGACGTGCATCCGCATTGTGTAAAAAACTTGGCTGATATCCTCAACATCACTGAGCTGACAACAGTTCAACAGAAAACTATTCCCGAAGCACTCAAAGGCCGAGACATTCTGGTGCGTTCACAAACTGGTTCGGGAAAAACTCTAGCATATGCTCTGCCAGTGGTCCAAAAACTCCAGGAAGTTCGACCGAAAGTATCAAGAGACAATGGAATTCTCGCCGTAGTTATTGTGCCAACCAGAGAACTAGCCGTTCAGACTTATGAGCTCTTTGTGAAGCTCCTTAAGCCATTCACTTGGATTGTTCCGGGAATTTTGACCGGTGGCGAACGCAGGAAAGCAGAAAAAGCACGTCTCCGGAAGGGAATCAATATCCTTGTAGGCACTCCAGGTCGTCTAGTCGACCATTTGCTTCACACTGAGTCCTTCAAACTCGATAAATCAAAGTTCCTTGTCCTGGATGAGGCTGATCGATTGTTGGAAATGGGGTATGAACGTGATGTCAAACAAATTGTTGAAGCCATAGACGAACAGAGACAGAAATCCGCTGCTGAAGGGAAAGAACTTGACAACCTCCAACGCTTACTCCTCTCCGCCACTTTGACATCCGCCGTCCAGAAGTTAGCCGGTCTCACACTCAAGGAACCACTTTTTATTGACAACAAAGACGAGGATCCAGCGCAAACTGTAAAACTGATGGCTGGAGGTGATGTCCAAGACGCAGACGACGATGGTGCGCTTGTGATACCTGAGAATCTGCAAATGAGTTTCGTTGTTGCTCCAACTAAATTGAGACTGGTGACCCTGTCGGGTTTGTTGGCCAAAGAACTGGAAAAGAATAATTTCAAAGCCATGGTGTTTATGTCGACAATGGAAATGGTCAATTTCCACCACGATCTGATGAATGAGCAGCTGACACAGAAGGTACTCGATGACGAGGACGAACCCAATGAGGATGAGGACGAGGACGATGGCGATAAGCCTCTTCTGAAGGGAATGAGATTCTTCAAGTTTGTTATCTTTTGGTTTTGATTGTCAGAAAATATTCACTTGAAAACTTTGCATTTTCAGGTTACACGGCTCTATGACGCAACCAGAACGACAAGGAGTGTTCAACGCATTTAGAGAAGCGAAAGCGGGAGTTCTTCTAGCAACGGTAAGTTGAATTGTTTTATTAGGAGTGGAAATGCTTTAGTGTGTGTCTTGTCCTTTTGGTGATCTAAAAAGTAGAAAAGTTAGACTCCAGCCGGCTGGCTGATATTTTTTGATAGCTAAAGCAATTGTAGAGTCAATGGTTAAATTTGAACCGTGGACTAGTTCAGACTGGCAAAACGTCTTTTATGTTTATTGTTTCTGCTACCGTGGCTAACCGAGTGGATAGATAGTAAAATATTGAGCAAAATAAAATAAATAGGGTGGCGCAACAGAGCGAGGAGCCCCTGGGCCTAGCGCATTTCTCACAACCTTGCCTTGTGAGGGAATGAAAGGGACCTACAATTTTCTGCCAGTTCCGAACGGCTAATCGAGAAAGTGTTTTTCATGGCAATGAATTTACTAACGGAGCAGTTGCCATTTTCTTGCGAAAGGCGATACCCGTGGAAAAACATGTTTGCCTCTGTTGGGATTCGAACTCGAACCTCTTCTGGATTAACAGGCGGACATGCTATCCATCACACCACGGGTACCACAAAATATTGAGTACTGGCGGCTTTAATGTTGTGTGTTCTGGATCGTGTAGATTCCCTCAGATTTGCAATTTTTATTGTTGTTTATGTCCACAAGGAAATATTGTTTCTTTCACAGACATCTTGGGAGCAGTCACACCTAACCCCTTCAATCGTTCATAGCACGGAGGCCTATTACTTTTGTGACTGTTTAGTCTCACTTATTAATTAAACAAGTGCAACGGACATTTCAGCTATGAGCACCAATCGAGTTATTTTAGTTTTCATGAACAACTTGTGTTGGAGATTTCTCCAAGCAGTTATCGTGAATCTACAGTCTTCACACATCAGTCAATTCAACAAGTGGCACAATTTCCTATAGACATATCAAAACAGTTAATATTAAAGATATAATTGGTCTCAACAGTTGATGAATAGACTCAGTTTTAAACACAAATAACCAAATAAATTGTGGTTGTGAAACGTTTCTATTTCTACCTGTCAAAACTGTTTGATTGCAAATCAGGTGGCTTAATGGAAATATTCAACGCTTCAAAATTGTGCAAGGATGCTTTTAATCCAAGGCTGAAGTAAGCTCGTAGGATCTGAGGTTTACTAAAGAAGCAGCAAAGCTTAAGTTTATTGAAGTTAGTTTTATTCCGATGCTCTTGAACTAGGTTCTACAAATTCATTTACATAATTCAGGTGATGACTCCGGTGTACAGGGTAGGTCTGGTAGATTCTGGCAGAACATCTTCCGATGAGGAGTGGTTCAACTCCGACGTCTGGAGAATAAGTGATAGTTCTGGGTTTCGTTGCTTGGTTTTAATACTCAGCTGGGATAGTGACAAGTCTGGGTTTCAAATCTTAATTTTAGAACTCGGAACTACGGTGATAGTTATTTCTTAGCTTCACTGCTCAGTTCGTAAGTTTTGGTTTTGCGACTCGAACTATGGCTTCTTGGTTTGATGACTTAGCTTTGAAATCGCAACCCTGATTGCTGAAATTATAATAAGGGAGTTGATTAATGGTTGCTCTGGGGTAGCAGGGGCCACTAAATTCAACGAGGTAGCACTGAAAACTAGGTTCAACTGTGAGGTAGCGTTGGACAATGGACACTAATGTAGCACTCTAAGGCTTCACTCGGAAAAGCACTCATTTTAAAAACCAATGGAACACCTAAAACTAATTCTGTTCAGTTATGACAAATTGTCTTTTTGTGAGTGAAATTCTTAGAGCTCATAAAAAATAGTCCCCAAGTAAAATTTTCTTGTTGAAATTTGAGTTTCATGTATTAGTGCTTCTTGAATGGTTTCTCTCATCAAATCGAGAAGTGACTGTCACACCTCAGAATCATGAGAAGCGATCCTTTTCCACTAATGTTACGGTTTGGGAATGGTTCTTGACGACAACAGTTAGATAGCACTGGTCACCCAATTCAACAGTGAGATAGCACTGGATACTATTTAACTTACTCCTTCTGGATCAAGTTGGCTTCTTAAATTCCTTCAGTAAGTCGAATATCATCCGGGTACTTCCCAATGAAATTGTGTCTTTTTTAATTTTAAATTTTTATTGAAAAACTCTTACAATATTTGATATATGGTGGTACCCGTAGCGTGATGGTTGGCATATCTGCCTGTTAAAAGGGTAGTGTTCATGGTTCGAATCGAATGTTTTCCACGGGTATCACCAACAGTCTCTTCTCTTGGTGGCTTCAACTTCTGTTGTGTTGCGTTCCTCTTCCTGCAGCGACGTAGAAGTCTCGGAAGCTGTCTTCTAACGGTATTTGGAATGCTGGATCCACCAGGGATAGTATCTTCAGATATCGGTTGTCGGGTATGGGTTGCGACAATTATATTAATAAGAAGGCTGCAATGGGATGGAATTTTCCTCAACATTTAGAAGCTGAGTTTGTGTAGGTATTTGTCTATGGGGACCATTTTCGAGGTTTTGTAGAGCCTTTTATTGTTGTAGTAGCGGACTGAATTTGAATTTTTTATTTTTTTCTATAAAAGACCTGCAATAGCGAAGAGATTTATACTGGAATACTTGAATTCTTTTCTAATACTAACTTAGGTTTACAGTTCGGGATGAACCTAAGCCTCATCTGTAAGAATCGTAAAATATAAAAAGCCCTGTGCATTTGCATATTCGCTTCAAGTTTTACACTTAATTGTATAAGAGATTACTGTGCATGCAGATGCACTCAATTATGTGATAGATGTATCTATTCTTTATACTATTGCCACGTCAGTCATCGATCGAGCGATGTGGTATGATTTTGATTTATGTATTAAAAGATATATAACGTCATCTTGATAATGCTAGGACCTTTCGAGTCACTTTACTAGTTGCATAAGAATCAGTTGTAATAAAGCCTTGCAAAACGAATCATATCATCTTTTAGTTTTTGGACGAAAGTTCTTACACATCCAACATCTTTCGCCAAAAATTTCGATTTCAGGATCTCCCTCTGTTTTTCCAATTTTGAACTTTAAGTCGGTTGAGGTCTTCTTCCCTTTGATTGCGCCACCTATGACGAGGTCTCCCCCTTCAGCGATTGCCCTGCAATGTGCTTTCGAAAACCCGTCGAGCCGGAGCGGTAATGTCCATCCGCTCAACATGGTCATCCTTTCGAAACGTGCAAGGGTTTCCTCATCCTCTTTGGATAAATTCCACGCTTCCGCGACGTAAAGCAGATCGGGGATGATTGAGGTTCTATGAAGTTTTTCTAGAGAAAGTTTTGTTTCTCAATTGCCTTCTCAATCCAAAGAAGCAACGGGTGGCAGAGCTATTCTCCGTTTGATCTCCACACTGATGTTGTTTTCCGTATCTATACCGGATCTTAGGTAGACGAGGTCCTATGGTACAACCTCGAAGTTACGTCCGTCTATTGTGATACACCATTAACCATCTAATCCATTTTTGCCGCTTCTGTTTCAATGCTCGCAAAGTAAGCAAGTAATTGTACAGACTTTTGAAATATTGTTCCTCTGCTTTCAAAATTTTGGATGTTAGAGAAATCGAAAGAAAGTTTGTCGCCTTGTAGAAAACTTTTTCTACATCAAAGGTCTCAGTGATTTCTTTACCGACCTTGACGGAGCTGCGTAAGTTTTCCAAAGTCATTCTGCAGAGCCGCACGAGTTTTGCAGGGATGCCGAAACTAGACACGGCTCTGTTCAGTACGTCTGTTCCATTTATTTCTGTACGGCTCTATATTTCTGGGGTTTTCCCAAGATCTGCTTCTTTTGCTGTTCTCTTTTGCATCAACATTTGTCTTGCCTTTTATTTGGCTGCATTTGCCTGCCTTCATTCTTTATGGAACCATGAGTTTCGTTTTTGAGACCGAGTGAAACCGAGAACCTCAGAGGCAGTGCTTCTGTTTGATTGCTGGCATTGCTGCCACTGGAGTTCAGTGCTTGATGCTGGTGACATAAGATTCAAGGGAAGTTGGAGGGACACTCGATTGAAAAAGGCACTGGCAATCTCTGGCAATTTCAGCTTTCCGATGTCATATAGTTTCACACATTGGCTAGCTGTTTTTAGGTAATAAACTGGCTGGATATTGTTACACTTACTATGAAACATGTGTTTCTTCATTTTGAATAGCGTTTGACTCATTTGATTTTACCTTGATTACTGTGGCGTATGAGAACTTTTTTTTGTGAAATAAGCCAGCAAACAAAACAAGGAAAGAGCGTCTATAGTCATGTCATTAAACATAAGCGCGAATGACTTCAGTAACACAGAAGCCTTTTAACACCAAAAGCCTTATTTTGTTGATTGCCTGACTGTGTCTGTATTTTTATCACCATTCATCAGTTTTGAGTGGCCCGGATTTTGAAAACGTTCCCAAACGGTCTCGTCAAAATTTGTATTTATACACGATTTATTTATTAATTGTGTTATATGTCTCAATGTCTCATGCATGTCTCTTTGTTACCTGGGGATTTGGGGATTTGAGACTCGAATCCCAGAAACATCCCTCCCCACAATATTTCATTTAGTCTGAGAGAGACTCGCTAGGCCCAAAATCTCTCACTTCTCCTGTGCCAACATATTCATTTCTTTATATCAATTGAAGGCAGGGTAAATCCAGTTATTTGGTTGTAGATTTTAACGTATTCGCTATTGTTTGAAGAAAATGAAATGAAATATTTATTGATTTTTCGTTTTTGAATTTTAGGATGTAGCAGGCCGCGGACTAGACGTGCCCGAAGTTAACTTGGTTATTCAATACTCGCCACCACAGAAGATATCAGACTTTGTCCACAGAGTCGGAAGAACTGCTCGAGCTGGCAAAAGCGGTCGAGCTGTTCTATTCCTTACCCCAAGTGAAACCAATTTCATTCGAGTGCTCGAAGATAAGAGAATAAGGTTTGTTTGTTATTCATTTGATAGAAAAGTGCATCTTGAAGAAAATAAAAACATGATACATTTTACTATCTTTTTATTTTAGAATTTCCCAAGTTGATATGGATGTCTATCTAAATGCTTTAGTAGCAGCTGATTCAGAAGCTAAGAACATTCAAGAAGCTGCGTCGAACTTGCAACACAGGTTCCAAGAATTGATTGCAGAAGACAAAGAAATGCATGATAAAGCGTGCAAGGGTAAGTGTCAATTTATTAATTTCGCTTTACAATTCCATCCGAACTTACGAATCAGGTAAAAGTATAGTTCAATTTTATTCACATTGTTTTACAAAGAAGCTTTGTTTCGGGTGCAAGGCGTTGCGGACATTTATTTTTGAAATTCTCAAACTCTGATCTGTACGTAGTTTATGTGCGTTTTATTTACCATTACAATAATTTTCTCTGCCGCGGGTAGAAGAATGGAAAGAACCTCGTGAACGTTAAGAGCAAAAAAGACGCGTATACGCATGAAATTTTTGCATACAAATTATCTACTAGTTCTGGAAGCTATTCAAAAAACCTATTACTTTAATTGTTATGTTTCTGATAAGCACATCCTCTTTTGTACCATGTAAGTTATTCTAATTTATCAAATTTTTCCCGTCTACATATTTGTTTCAATAAAAGGGCTTCACTCATCTAAACTTTCAAACAACATTTTGCTAAAAAACAAAAAACGAACAGCATTTTGTTTTGATCAATCAATGTCATGGGCAAACATGTGTTCCATAAAGTATCTTACTTGGACTACTGTAGAACAAAGTTCATTTGCCAAGCATGAACTTCCGATTGTAAATGAACAGTCCATTTGACCTTACGCAGTAGAGGAACTTTTATATTACCTAATCTATCAGGCCGCTATTGGTCATTAAACGAACTTAATCTAATGAAACCACCCACCGTTGACGTAATTAAGGTCGCAGGAATATTCAACATAAATCCTCTTAAACACAAAAAAAACCCTCCAGTCAATGGGTCACGTGCTCTCTTGAGTAAGCGTTACACCTAAAACGAAATGGAACTCATGCTCGAATAATGTTTGTAGGAATAAAAAAGAAGAAAAAAGAACGGAACAACATGAACGCATACAATTTTCCAGCCACATAAATTGCCACGAAATACTAATTGCTGAGGTTTTCAACGTTAGTAGAGAAAACTTTGGTAACTTTTAATAATACGTTAAGAGAGGGCGGACATTAGTCACTGTCTTCCATACCATTTTGCCCGGGATAGCAAATTTCGTCGATAGGATATTGTACTTGCTGTGTTTATTATTGCTGTTGAGGCGATAAGCGGAAGGACTTCATCGCTGCCTGGGGGAATGATGTTTTGAAGTGGGGAAAAGCACTTACACGATAATGCCTCGTCGTAGTCGGTTGGTTCTTCTTATTTTTTTTTTCTCGTGGCAGTAAGTAAAGGGAACTGTTTACTTCATTTTGTGAGAGCGAGAGTGTAGTGAGGGGTTGGGGTTGGGGTTTTCTTTGGGGCTGAGGAACGACCAACTTTGCTATTTTATTGCTACAATTATGTTGCAATGCGATAATTAATTAGAGGTTTGTACGCTTTAGACTGTTAAACGGTTTGTGCTTGGGAAATTAAAATAAATTGAGAGAATTTGATGATAAATACTGTTGCTGGAAAGTCGTTAGTCAAAGTCAGGTGGAAAAGCATTCATTGAATTGAATGAAGTACCAACGTTGTTTGGAATAAGTATAACAATAAAGTGTGCGAAAGTTTATTTTACTTTGAATATTGAAAGATATCCTCAAGCAATGGGGAATGAAGTAGTGTGAGAGATAAACTTTGGAAACATAGTATTTCCCCGCAATGTATCAGCTGTAAACATTTCTGAGATTTAAAATAAATAAATAAGGTGCCGCAAAAGATCGCGGAGCGCCCCGGAGCAATTTTTTTTAATCAGACCGTGTGAGGGTATGGAAAGGACACACAATTTTTAGTCGATTTCGAACGGCTAATGGAGGAAGCGCTTTCATGGCAAACGCGTTTTCTAGGAGCATATGCTATGAGTATTTTGGTTTCGGAATAGATCACTTCTCTGCTTGTAACTAATGAACCTTATGCGTTATTGAAGTTCAAGTATGTTATCGTCCCTTCGTTTCCAACGATTTTTCTCATCCGGCGTGGACCTCCTTAAAATGTCTGTAAGCTTTTGATAGTTATCACGATCAGTTTTAAGCATTTGCAAAATCCAATAAATGTGATGCAGAGCCTTGAACGCGTGCAAAGTTTTTGACATTTAAAACGGCCGCCTTACCTTACTTACCATACAGATTACCAAAAAATCAAGAAAAATGCCTGATTAGGATTATGCACCTTGAAACTCTGTTAGGTTAGCTTAAAGTGGCTGCCAGCTCGGCTGCGGTACCACGGAGGATCTAATGTATCCTCATCCTAATGGAATCATTTTGAACTTACAATAAAGGAGGAGAGACACAGGGCGTTGATGTATCTAAGATCATTAGGGCCGTTAAAGAAACACAAACCCAGATTAATCCTACGTTTGTGAACTAAAGCGGAGGATGATCAGAGAAGGTGGGTAATAGTCTTCTTCTCCTTCTCATCCATTCAGCTTCTGCAAAAATCGTTTGAGGCGACTCCTATTTGACATGTCTTCCAATAAGAAAGTGTCCTGTAACGACATCTATCGTCGCACTCTGTGCTTCCCAACAAAACGTTCATTTATAGCAAATGAATCGCTGTGATTATATTTGCCTTTTAAACTGAAAATAAGAAGCTATTCTGTGGACAATCCTTACACTCCTACCTCTTGGGACTCGTTTCCAGTTGTTGTCATATTTCCTTTCCACCAAGGAGTTTTCCGAGATAAGATTAATAACATACATAAGCTCAGATTCGACAGCACACCCGCGCTTTGTGTGGTCGAACACATAACCGATTGAGGCCGCCCACTATGGGAAAACGACTCTCTGGAATACAGACGCTACTTGCTGCTACCGTTGGCCTTCTTAAAAAGCTCATCCGCCAGCAGACTTCCGTGCCGTTGACCGCAAACTGCAGTTCCTCCGCCTTTAGGGAGATTTTCTTCAACCCAGGGACAAGTCAGTGCCCCGTCCAGCAAAGCTGGGTTGGCTGCTTATTCCGGCAGCTGTTCGGTCCCCTTGTGCGTTAGCGTTACCCGCTCTCCACCGCGAGGAGGTGCATATAGGGATTTTCCTTTCATTGAGCCTAAGGCCACCGAAGTAGCGTTACCTAGAGCTTTCCAGTACTTTAGAGAGCACGACGCCCTATGCCCCGAGAGGGGTTACACGACCTGATGATGATGATGATGACACAAAAAAAAAAAACTTCGTTAAAACCTTGAAATCGAATATTCAAAGACCATAAAAAATTTCTGGAAGACTTTGACATTTCTTACTTATTTACATTTTTAGGTAGGCAATACAGTTGGGGGTGAACCTGGGCCTCAACCAACATCATTCTGTAACGACTTCGATTTCGGGCGAGCCCTCACATATTACAGCAGGCAATATCTTTTAAGGCGACGTTAAGGAGGCTTAACCTTCTGTAATTGGTGCAACTGTGAGGGTCTCCTTTCTTTGACATTTCATACATTCCTAAATCCTACAACTCAATGGCTTAATCAAAAATACCAGTTCCACTCAAGGGTAGTGGGCTCTCGGTCGATATGTTTTCTTCTTGTGATATCAACTATCCGCTTCTAGGCTAGCTTATGGTTCGTTCGCCTCGAGATTCTTTATCAGAATTGCCATTTGTTTGGTGTAGTTACTCAGAACTTTTTGTGGACCTTGTAGCGCCACATCCGGAATTAATTTACTAACGCAGGTTTGAGAGTGCACGTATAAAAGCAATTGAGTCATCATCATTGAGTAAGTAAACTTTGGGCCTTATGTATTTCCAGTAAGAGGTGACAGTTTGCCTAATCAATGGAGGGAAAGTTTTCTTCTTCCAATGTACAAGGGAAAGGGAGATACCAGAAGCTGTGACAACTATCGTTCGATCAAGTTGATGTCCCACACTATGAAGATCGTTGAGCGGGTTTTGGATAGCCGACTGCGGAAAATAATAAGGCTGTCTGATGACCAATGCGGGTTTGTCGCGGGTAAGTCAACTACAGACGCAATCCAAAGCATAAGGATCATTATGGAAAAACACCGAGATGCCTTAGAGGATTTGCATATTGTGTTGGTTGACTTCGAAAAAGCATTCGATCGACAACCACGAGATTTGATATGGGTGGCCCTCAGACACCGACGAGTTCCTGAAGCCTACGTGCGAATAATTATGGACATGTACGAAGGAGCAGTTACAAAAGTGAGATGCCCAGCTGGAGTCACCGAAGAATTCCAAATAACAGTAGGTGTACATCAGGGAAATGTCTTGAGTCCACTGCTCTTTATTGCAGTTCTGGATTATTTGCTCGAAGGAAAAGTAACGGACAATAAAGTACAACAATTATTCTTTGCTGACGATGGAGCCATCATAAGCGAGGATCCTACATCCCTGCAACGAGCACTTGACGTTTGGATTGATGTTCTGGAAGGAAATGGGTACCGTATTAGCGCTAAAAAGACTGAATACCTGTGCTGCCCTTTTTCTGATCCAGACAAGCCTATTCCAGACATTTATTTGAATGGAAATGTGCTTCCCAAGTGTGAAAAGTTTAAATATCTGGGATCTATGATCAATAGTGAAGCATCTTGTGATGACGACATCAATCATCGAGTAAGCGTAGGGTGGATGAAGTGGCGAGAAAACTCCGCTATCTTCTGTGATCGAAAAATGCCCCCTAAGCTGAAGGGAAGACTCTACACAGCAGTTGTCCGTCCAGCTCTGACATACGGTTCACAATGTTGGACAATGTACAAAAAGTATGAGAGCAAATTGACGGCAGCCGAAATGAAGATGCTTCGGATGACAGCAGGAGTAACAAAGCTTGATCGAATTAGAAGTACTAAGATCCGTGGAAGCCTTCATGTCAAAAGTACCATCTTGGACAAAATTCAGCACGACCGGCTCAGTTGGTATTGTCATGTTCAAAGGAGAGATCCGCAGAACCCCGTCAAAAAGGCAATATCGTACAACGTTTCAACAAATTCGCGACGAAAAAGAAAAGGCAGGCCAAAACACTCCTGGTACAAGCAAATGCAAAAACAGCAGCATTTGGTTGGACTCAGACATGGAACAATCCAAAACCGGGAGGCTTGCCGACGATTTCTGAGGTCAACGCGGCGTACCCCACAGGCGGATCACTAGTGTGAAGCAGCAAAGTGGGAGAGTTGTGATCGCTTCAAGATCACTACTCGTAACGCCGAAAAATGAAGAAGAAGAAGAAGAAGTATTTCCAGTATCTTCCGAACGTTTAAGCTAGAAAGGAAAAAAAGGATATTTAAAATGATATTAAGGCGTTTCTCAAAAATCGTTAAATGCTTAGTTCAGAGAGTAACTAGTCCCTGTTCTTAACAAACCGATTTAACATATGCAAATAATTTTAGAATTGAAGGAAATAATTACTTACTAAATCATTGACTTACTTATTTACGCACTTACCCTCTCACCTACTCGGTAACTCACTAACTTACTTGGTTATTTATCTATTCATTCTCTTGTTTGCTTTTTTACTTACTTACCAACATGCTTGCTCACTTTCTCGGTGACTCACTTTCTATCTTACTTAGTAACTATGACTTCCTCACTTACTTACTTACTTACTTAATTATTTGCTTACTTACTCACTCGGTACTTACTTATTTTTTACTTACGCACTTACTTAATTACTTACTTATTTACTTACTTACATGCTCATTTACTCGCTAACTTACGTAGGTACTTACTTAATCAGTTACTCACTAACTTACTCACTTACATCCTACTTTGCTACTTTCCTTGCTTGCTTACTCACTAACGCCTCGAATTCATTTGAATTTCTAATAGTCGAAGAACCAAATCTTTGTAAAAAAAAACAACTTCAATTCAAAGCCAATGAAGTGAATTACTATAGCCGCCACAAAGAGCGCTTAATCCATTCGATTTGTTTACTTGGTTCTTGTATATCACTTCACCTCCACATCCATCCCATCGACCAGACGAACGTATACAAGACTCTAGCTATTCTCTATCGGAAACTTATAAGTCCTTAATTGAGAGGGGTTGTTTTTGGATATTCCATGTAACGGTTTGACTAATAGAAACACCACTTAAAACAAATAAAACTGTAATAAAATCACCCCCGAAAGCAAACACCCAGCAGGGGTGAAAAAAATAATCTACCACGAGCACATACCCAATATCCGATACTCAACCCACTCACATACTTCGAAACACTTATCCTTTTGCCACGGAGCCACGAAGACTGTAAAACAATAAACTGAACCAATCAAAAAACCATTTCGGCTATTCATTTTAACAATGAAAACGTCGTCGTCGACGTCGTCGACCGGATGACGGAAGAATTTCCCCTTATCCCCCGCACTTTTAATGCACTAACCTAAGTTTTTTTTCCCGTTTTTTTGTTCTTTTTTGTAGTAGATCGCTGTCCAACCAAGTTCTCGAGGAAATCACTCTTTATGGGTGGCAGACTGGCAGGCTCTTCGACCATAAGGACTGTGCGAGAACTTTGGTACTTGGAAAAGAGACTCTTTTATTTTATTTTTAAAGTGAGCAGCAAGCAGCAGAAACAGGAACCCTTAATGCAAGCCTCACACACAAATCGCACAATTGAAATTGAAAGTTAAATTGTTAAGAGTCCTTTTGGGTTTGAGGGTGAGTTGAGAGTTAGTTTGCATTTATGTGTAGCGAATGAAGAGCGGCTTCTTGTCGACAATTACATTGATTTTTACAATATGGATTGAGAGTTTGTAGTGGGTTGTGTTCTTCAGTAACGGATGATGAGAAATTGAATTTTAAACTTTTTCTAAATGGGAACTTTAACGAAAACGATACAGAAAATATATATATAAAAAAACTACGAGGGGAATCGGTTTGCATTTATTTGCCAGTTGTTTTTTTTTGTATAGGCACTTGAATGGATTTTATGAATCGAAGATAGCAAGGAAAAGGCGAATAAAGATATTTTATTGCTTTTCTGAAGTTCGATACAGGAGTTCATTGAAACACATAATTTTTAACGATATTTTCTTGACAATAGATTAATGCGAGCAACCCTGGGAACATCGAATGTTTCATTTTGAGGTAAAACAATTTGGGAGAATGTGTCAGCTTGATCACGGTATGGATGTGGGCTTTGAAAAGTTCGTAGACCTTGGATTTTATAACAGTGTTGTGTATGTTGCGGCAGTGAGTGAGGGAGAACCTATACGTTCTTAGGATGTAAATAACGAGCCTATTTTGTGAAACCATAGTCTTACGTTAGGTGTTTAGGTAGGTTGGGATTATGGGAATTCAAAATAGTTAAGATGAAGAGACAAACCTATACCTAAACTCATTATTTTCCATAAGGTAACATCCCTTTTCACACTTCCAGATTAGCTAAAAGCCATTCGTCTTTCAAATGGAAAATTAGCTAAAAATGGCATATGCATCGCGGACAATCGATTTACAAACAATGGCCTTATCAGTTGCGTGTTGCCAACTTGTGTCCATCACTAAAGAAGAACTTAAATTTGTAAAGAAATAATTATTTCAACTTTCTTGTTATGTTGTGGTTTTTGTCCATCTAAAGTGAGGCCTCAGGTCTTCCTCTGGAGCGTGAAATCGATGGGCGGTTCATCTCAGCTTGTGAATTTTTAGCGTTTTGATCAAGTCAGCGTTGCGTTGCCTTAAAGAACACGCAGTTCTTCGTTGAGCCTCCTATTCCACACATGATTGGTGCTGAATGAAACAAATTAAAAAATCTGTTCATCAAAGCAAGTTATTATCGAGCAAAACCGGGTTAATAAAAGTCATTCCTTACATTTTAAGAGACTTAATCTTGGTGGGAACCAAACGATATGCGGTTCCAGCAGGACGTAACAGCTACATTCCACAAAAGGACCGAAAGCGTTTATCAACCTGCCGAGCCGCGTTTCACCGTTGAATTTTCCTTTGATTTGAAAAATGTTTAAGGGCAAGTTGCTCAATCGAATTATAAATTTAAGTTCTACATAAAGTTTTCATTTTTGTATGAGACGTTCCGGAATTCTTAAGTTCTACATAAAATCCCCATACTAAAGTAGAACTTAATGTAAAACTTAAATTTATGATTCAGAAGCGGGGTGTACTCCACGGCCGGATTACTAGTGTAAAGCAGATAATTGAAAGAGCTGTGATCCCTTCGGGACTACGATGCTAGTAACGCCAAAAAGGAAGAAGAAAAACAAAGAACACTAAGAGCATGGTAACTTTCTGAGCGACAAAGCGGCACAATTTGAACAAAATAGAAAACTAAGCGACATCGCTCTGCCGCTCAGACTTTAATTTTGTTCTAACGTTGCCACTTTGCCGCTCAGTACGTATAGCGGGGCCCTTAGACAGAATAACAACTTGCGCAGGGATATCCTTCACTGTCGAATAAGTTTGGCAGAGAACATGAGTTTAAGGATGGTTTTGTCGGTAGAGTTCATCTAAAGGCATTTTGAAATCGGTAAATGTATGTTTTGTAAATGGTTGATTTAGAAAGCCTGAAGCCGATAAGACAACATCTATCTATCTATCTTTTGAGGGAATAGAGGGACCTACAATTTTCTGCCGATTCTTAATGGCTAATCGAGAATGCACTTTTCATGGCAAGACCTGGCAATTCCTCGCCGAAAGCGATACCTGTGGCAAAACTATATTTTCTGTCTTCTGTTTGGATTCGAACCACGAACCTCCCGCGTAACAGATAAACATCTTAATCATTACGTCACGGGCACCACTGAAGCCGATAAGGTTATTGGCAATTTACAGGTTTTAATATGCGGCATTTATCGGGGAACATCGTTTGTCCTTTTTGTAGCTCTTGCAACCACTGTGGAGCCAGTTCTTATGGGTAGCATTTTCATCAACTCTAGGTCTGTTTATTTACTTTGTGCACAGAAATTCACAATCTGTCATATTTTAAGGAGTATGGGTAAAATTCTCTCAGAAACTCTCTGAAAGAGAAAAAGTAAAGAAACGCCTTGAACAAAACACTCGCAACTACGCTTGGAAAAACGTCAGTTTGGCAGTTGTTGTATTTGTTTTGGCTGTGGACGATTTCTGTCCACAGAAATTTAGGTGGCAGAAATTCGCAGGTTGGGGAAATTTTTTACTGTCTCGTGAGTACTCTCTTTTGTACACTGCTACGAAAAATCGCTGTGCTGGAACGGCATTAGACTGGTTTTCGCCATTTCGTGCGAATTTTCAGTAAAGAAACACACCTTACGGTTAAAAATTTTGGTGTTGATTTTAATATTTTTTGGCTTGCATATATGACAACACCAAAAATTTATTAGAATCTAATAAACTGCAAATATTAAAAGAGAGCTGTTAATAAAAAATATATTAAAATGTAATAATGTTAAGATATGAAAAAGTAATGCTGCATGGTAATGAAAAAAATACGCGTTACTTTTTAATATTTTCATTATTACATTTTAATTTGTTTTTTACTAACTGCTCTCACTCTCTCCAATTTCCATTGCAATGAATTTACTACCAACACACTGCCAATTCCTCTCCGAAGGCGATACTCGTTGAAGAACATTTTTGCCTCTGCCTCTGTTGAGATTCGGACCGCGAACCTTTGGGTTGAAAGGCGGACATGCTAACCATCACACCACGAGGGTACCACCAAACGTTTGAATCCAATGTAATACTGGATATCAGTACATTGACATAGCAAATGGAATAAAATAACCTCTGATTGTTGACTTGTAATATAGAAGAAGTTGAAAGCTAAGAATTGTGGTATTAAATTTAAATAGCAAATTGGCCTACAATCTTAAAAAAGGTCTGAACAATTAGATTTGAATACTAAAGTATTGTTTTTTAATCGTGTTGATTACATTTTAATCGGGTTCGTGTTACAAATTGTAAGCCTAATACAGAAATATTAAAATATAATACGAAATAATTAAGAAAGAAAGTTAATATTTGGGAAATATTAAAAACTAATTTTGACTGTATTGCATACAGCTGTAATACAAGGGCTGTATTAAAAAGTATATCAAAATTTTTAACCGTGTTCTATTTCCATTTCTAATCTAATTTTTTGACTTCGAGGCCTTTTTCTAAGCTGTCGGTTTTTCGCTCATTTAAAAAAATTCCATTTAATGGTCACCAACACCCACGCTTTAGTTAGAATTTTGGCAGCTTTTTCTGTGATTTTTTCTAAAGAACTTTAAAAATATATGCTTTTTCCTCGCAATCTTAAGTTAGGTAGGTATACTAGGTACTGTAGAAACTTATAGACTTACAAAAGAAAAAGAAAATAAAAATAAATACAATAATGTTTAGAACAGATTCGTCATGAAAATACGGTTAAAAATTTTTAAGTTTAGTGAAACCTTTGATTGGCAAGAGCCTTTTAAGAGTGTGCCATTGATGCTTTCTGAACGCTTCGTAGAACAAAAGTGGGGCTTCATTTGGAAACTCATAGATGTAGATGTAGATATTATCAGGATAGAAGTTTTTTTTTTTAAATATTATGGATCACAGCTTTCCCTCTCCACTGCCCTGCATGGTATGGGATTCGGAAGATTAAGAAAAGTCAGAATGAATGACAGTGGCTTAAATGTAACTGTCAGACCCCCCCCCCCCCCCCTCCTCCCCCATCGGTACTCGGTTCTATGTTATTTAGCAGTATTGTCCACACAATACAGTAAAAATTGTGAGGAACACCCGCTAGGCTAAGCTGAAAATTGTCTGAAAGTCTTACGTTTCCCGTTCTTATTACCGCGAAAATATGAGCATGAAATTTTGAGATATTCAAACAAAATTTAATACAGTCTGTGCTTTTTTAAAAATGTAGCGTTTTAGCATTTCAACGGCGAAAACGGTCCAGTAGTTCCTTTGTTCGCGTTTCCGTGTGAATATGGGAATAAATAGCATTCTAATGTTGAACGAATTTTGAAAACTGCCAAGCATTTTCTTAGTTTCTGTGTATGTTTCTTGTTCCTGTTCCCGTTCCTTTATGAATATGGAAGTGAATAACACTCAAACGACGCAAGAGTTTTGAAATTAGTCTAAATTATACTATGCAAGGATTATCAAGGTAGGTACCTACTCGGTATTTGTATTAGTTCTCTAGTTGCAGAGTTTAGTTTTTTCGTGAAAGTCAACTCTCTCCTCTAAGGACTACGAACTCATTAAATAGTCAGCTTGTAAATGTACCTTTTCCTATACAAATTAAAAATCCTACGCAATTGACTTCTCTACTAATTTATCCTTTCGATTCTCAACTGACAATTACGCATAAGTATCCAGGACAACCAAACCCACTTCTTTAAAAATACATTTACTTCAACCGCAAGTTCAACCCTTTTCTGTTGACATAATCAAAAATAATATTAGGTACCTACAAAAAAAAAACCAAAAATCAAAAGAATTTGTAATTATGGGCGAGCAACCTGTCATCGCTGCATCAAAATTACTACAGTAAAATCCTTCGACCCCTTCCCGAATTGGACTTGTTTTCATGGAGAAAGATAAAAAAAATAATTGACATTTCCAGGAATCAAATGGACTCTTAAAAAAAAGAAGGAAATTATAACCAGAAAACTTTAATCACCCCTTTCATGTCTTTCTTCCCCAATACTATTTCATTTTTTTCCAATTTTTTGTTCAACACCAACCATCTCTCTGTGATTGTTGGCAACAACAACTGTCTAATTAACTTCGAGGCTAATATCACAGTTTTTATCGCCTCACGCAATCGGAATTAACTTCAAGTGTACAAAAAACAGTAATGCAGCCAACTCTCCTCAATAGTCCATCCTCTAACCGGTATCGCGGCCGCCAATACTACACCAAAGCCCTTTTATATAATTTCTCTTCCAAAAAGGACTTTTTTCAAAAAAAAAAAAAAAAAAAAAAAAGGAAAAGTAAAGGGGTGGATAAGGCAACTTCGACGCAATCAACAAACGATGATGAAATATAAAGTTGAAAATTAACTTTTGCTTTTACGTCAAATGAAACAAAACAGAGAAGTATAGGTACCTACAACACTGGTGCGGAGAAGTTTCATTAATTAGGTTCCTCTGACCGAGCGACAAAAGTGTAATTACTTATGTTGCCGATCTACATCACCTAGGGATGGATGGATATGGAGGGACAAAGTTTGTTTGTTTTCGTCCTTTTTTTTTATTTACAGTGCTTCGCTCCGAGTTAACGCACACTTAAGATACATATCGAGAATTATGGCATTAACTATTTACAATCCAATATTCTTTAATAACATCGACCTCCATTTTCCCGTTTAACCAAAACAAGGAAAGGATTTTTAGTTTGCCTTGTTGCCTTTGCCTTGTTGGCCCGCTTGCCGGTTATTAATATCGCATCAAAACTAACTAAAGTCCTGTTTAGGGCTTACAACGCTCGTTAAGTGGTTCTGTTAATGAGTTTACTTCAACCCGTCCTTTTTAGTGTTATTATTGGAGGGCGCAATATCGGTAAATGCACGACATTACTGGGTTTAGTGATTATTGTAATAACAGCAAAGTGCCCTTAGTTATGCCTATTGCATTGATCGAAATTGAATTAATGAGTACTAAGTAGAACAAATTGTACCCGTTACAGAAGCTATACGTTGAGTAATTGCACTTTGATTCCACATAGAAAGGGAAGAAAGTTTTCTAGAAAAAAAAAAAAACCAAGAAAATGGAACAGGTGGGATTGGACTAATTTGGCTTTTCATGGAAGTTTGTTATTAAAAAATAACATAAACGGAGCCATCACTGTTAGTTTGATCATAAAAGTTGTAAGCCATTAGTAAAATGGGACTTTTTTAATAAATAAAATTATTGTTAAATTTTCAAATGTTGAACACTTTTTATACTTCCTCAAACGGACGTTTTGGAAGCAAAGCTTCCATCTACAGTATGATTTTTATTTTTATTAAAAAAACCTACCGCTTATAGCCTATCTATCCACGGTAGGATTATAATTTTCCCTTTATCACCGATAATCTGCCAATTTGTTATTTTTAGAAACATGGCTTTTTGCTATCGCCCAATTACCGATTTTAAAGATGCGTGAAAGAGAAATGAATATAGTGGACTTAAAATGATTGAATGCTGAAGATAATGTCCAATGTCCTAATATTTCTAAGGTCTGTCCTTATTTTTAATTTTTTTATTTAAGATTTTCTATTTTTTGGGCATTAAACATTTGAGCCTCAGGCCAGGACACCTGTTTTGCAAATTTTTTTTTGTCGATTATTTTATAGAGATCGATTTTCCGAGATATGAAACGACTACAAACGCGAAAACCAGCAAATTGCAGATGATTTCTGTACAGTACTGCATAACATTTGACCAAATAAGAAACAGCGAAGCAAGTGAACAGCAATCAACTATTTGTCAAATAGTGTTTTTGAGGTGCCCTTAAGGCACCTTACGACGAAGGATGTAACTAAAAAATTGGACATGACAGTGTTGCCCGAACAAATGGTGTGCTAAGTACAGTATCAAAATCGTAAGGGTGATTACAATTTATAGTATCCTCTATATTTGATGGTACGGGGCTGCCATCTACACATTAAATATGAAAATTAAATTAAATCTCATGAAATATTGAAAAAAATTTAATTAAATACTTCAACGGTTTTTTAAAGCGAAAATGTATAAAGGTCACTTCTTTGTCTGTTCTTAATACAGACCAAATTTTTCAAAACCCTGTTTTTGATTTTCCACTTTTTTTAAAATCGAATTTTTTAAAATTCTAAAAACAAATTTCTTAAAAATCAAATATGCGGATTTTAAGATCTTATGTTAACGGATCGCATTAGTGATCATTTCCTATCTCGTGCTCTGATAAATTGAAAACTCCCAACATACTTCATACGTACATACATACATACACTTTACATTTCTAAAGAGCGAATGACCGAAGGCAAGCGCCCAACAAACGATAACATTAAGGGTGCATGTTACCAACAAAAGTATTTTGAATACCTACTGCTTGCTCTTCGTTTGTTAAATTCTATGCATTTGAACGTTGATATGGCGATATGCTAGCGTGAGGTGCGAAGTTATTGGGGGTCAATTATCAAAGGTCGGGAATTTATGAAAATTTTGTTTGTTTTCTAAGAGCAAATCGCTCGATTTCTCTCACACTTTACTTTGAACTAAGATTGTTCCCTTTTGAAAAGCAACTCGCTTAGATTGAAACAATATTTTGCTCTGCTCGCTCTAGGCAAAGAGGCAAACCACAGCGTGATAGCCAACGTTTTGAGTACGAGACCCATTTGAGACGCAGAGAAAAACAAGCCTAATAAGATCGTTTAATTAAATCTTTGCACCTACCAGATGATGTTTCGAAAAATACCGTTTAGAAAATATTTCAAGTAATCAAAATTTGTTTTTTATTAATTTTATAAAAAAAAAAAATTAGATATAAATTTTTCAAAAATTAATAAGCTATTTTTTTTTCCAATTTATGACTTCGTTAATAAAAAAAATTTAGTAAAAATCGTGCTTGCTATTTACGCGAAAGTGACTATTCAATTTTTATAACAATCTTTTTTTAAACAATGGCAAGTCCTTTACAATGCACTCAAACTTTTTTACAGGGACAACCAAACTCTCTCTGTAGTCATTCGGTATCAGCATAAAAAAGTAGACAACTCCATTCCTTACAAGGTTTGATTAAGAGAAATTGGCTATATATACCCAGCGGCTCCCCGCTCTATCCGTCTATCGCACCACCCTATTTATTATATTTTATGTATTCTAGTATAAAAAGTTAACGCTGGTAACATTTATGCTAAACCCTAATAAATAAAAGATTAATGAAATTTTTAACAGTGTTAGACTTACTTTTGCGAGGAATTATTTTTAAAATAAATATCGAAACTTAAATACCGCGAATTATTGGATATACCTACCGATCCAATTAATAAAATGTACAAAAGAAAATAATTTAAGTAAATAAAATACACAACCGGTGTCCCGCGATGAAACTTTCGATTTGCCGATGACAACTGTCAAAGGTCGTCAAAATGTTCAACAGGCAGCCATCGAGATTCTGACAATCAACGGCTACTCATCTAGGGTTGGTTCGCAAAATAAAAAATAGGTTACGTAGCGCGAATAAAAAAAGCGGATCGTGAATTCAAAAGGTCGATAAATTTAAAAAAAAAAAAACACTATAGAAAGTGTTTTCGCACTACGGAGTGAACTAAAAAAAGTGGGCGCCAGAAATTTTTTTGTGAAACTTCCAAACTATGAACTGAAGTCTGCAGTATTAAAAACTTCATTCAAATATGAAGTTTAAATTTAAAAAGATATTCAAAGCTATTTATTAACAATTTATGTTGGGGAGTGGTTGATCTTATCCGTTTGTCCTCGACCCTCAAGTTCACCTACAAATTCATACGATCAGCCCATCGTGGTCTCGATGTTTTCTCTCACGGCATATGCCGCCTTATGGCTGACAAGCACCTCCGCCCCGTTGTCGATTTCCAGCGAGACCTTCTATCACACAATCTTCCAACCCCACTGAACTGAAATAGTTGTTGGGGGTATGTTCCAAAACTTATCCATTTCTTGAGTCGAGATCAGACCCCTGCCTTTAAATATGTCGAGAAAAATGAAAGTCTCTGAAAGCTGAAAATAATACTTCTACGCATTTCCACTTACTCTACTACATATTCTACTGAGTAAGGGGAAGGATAAAATTCTCTATTTCACAACTTTTCGAAATCTGAAGAATGGAGGAAAAGCTAAACAAAACCAAAAATGAATTTCTTTACCCACTTAGGTGAATCTTTGCGCAGATTTGGGGAATAAGGCAAAGCTATTGAAGTTTATTTCTTATGGTACGGTTTTACAAAAATTAAAGTTAAATTTTGGTCGTTTACACTATCAGCACTACCCTGCACAGTGTATCTCATGAGTCATGACGAAGTATGGCGTTCGCACTGGCCATTTCAATTTTTTGCGTAAGTGATATGTGTATGCCTGTGTAATGTGTATAGTGCTGTGTGTGTGATATCCTGCATCGTGTACTGTGTGTAATGATGTGTGTGAATGAGGATGAGTGTAATCATGATATGTACGAATTATGATATTATTGAAAAACTTGCTTCCAACCTTACAAAAGAAATAAACAAATTATTGTGGGTATTATACCGCCGTTAACAAGAAAGCTTTTTATCACTTATTTCCAAAAGTTTAGTTGCTGCTTCTGATGCTATGTCCGCACCTGAAGTTAACCTGGGTTTCGTTCCAAGATGGTTTGAGTTAACCAAGTAGTGTCCGCATATGCAAAGAGAATTCATTCTCTCCACTCACTTCCACTCTCTTAAATGTCAAATTCAATGGAATATTGGAAAAAGTGCGTTCAGCGCGCTTGGTTTCGAGTAGGTTATCTCGAAACCCAGTGACTAAAAAGGTTTCATTTTGTATGGCAAACCACTTGGTTATCATGTTGGTTTGGGATTCATAGCATGAGGTACAATCGATTCCCTTCTAAGCTTCAGAACTACCTTACCTATTAACCATTATGCGCACATAATTTCAATTTGATTATAGTTTAACCCTATACTAGTGGTTTGAAATAAAAATTTTAAACACAGGACTGATTTTATTGAGTTTTTTCAAAAATGTTGTGGTTTTCTCTTAAAGTTACGGAACTTCAAAAGTTGCTTAACAACTCAAAATCAAAGCTTTATGTCTATGATCCTATATCTTCTTTTCGTTCACAGACAACTTTATCCGTTGCCACAGCGACGATGAATATTATTTTTTTCCAATTAATAAGACTGTCAGTACTGTCAGTAATACGCGACAGTACCAAGCGGATAAAATTATATAAATAACCCATGTGTAGACAAAAAACCTCCTCTCCACGTGTCAGTGTTGGTTGCGAAAAGCAAAATAGTATGGCAGCAGCTGTTCTCCCACACACACCCACTGCTACCATTTTTGTCATCTTTTGTCTTTGTTCTCTAATATCTATACACCAGCTCCTTTTGTACTGATGTTCGTTGTTCCCTATATCACCAACATTTTCGTTGATGGTAATCCATTTGTGGTCGGTTGACACACACTGATCCTACAATCTTGCTATAACATCCCCCAAAAACCAACAGAGAGGAAACCTCCTCCCACATCCAAAATGTACAACGATGTACGGTCTTAATAGGTCCCAAATAGATAGAGCTATGAATCTAATTTGTATCCTTCAGTATATTCTGAGGATGACGGTAATTTCCGAATTTATACGAGACAATCGTTCGTTGGAAATTAAATTCATTCGACATGTGAGAGTTAGAGTTGAATGGAGTTGGAGAGGTGGTTCAGTATGGTTCGATGTGAATAGAGGCAGTACAAAGTATTTCATTTGTCGAAAGATACTACGTATCTCAGAGATGGTTAAGTGTTGTGTTTTTCTTTTCTTTTATTATCATTTTTGTATTTTTCTTTTTTTGTATTTATTATTTCCTCTTTTCTTGTGCGGGTTGACTACCCGTTGTCTGTTCTCCGTATAATGAATCCATTGTTATGGCACAAAACGGAGCTCCATTAGAAGACGATACATGCGAATGAAAGCCATTATATGGAAGTGCCACGTATCCTGATACGCTTTCTTGGCAATAATTTCATTTAGCCAATTAAAAAGAAGAGGAAGGCTGACTTGAGTTGAGTATCAATAATATCCACTCTGGCATTCACTCTTACTGCTTGGTTTGTGTTTATCTGTTTATATGTACATGTATATCCTTTCCCCGAAGGACTTTCAACCATTCTTCGGGGAATTAACAAACAAATGGATGAAATTGATATGCTTTTCCTGCTCTATTGTTTAAGTTATGTTGGAGTATGTGTATGTATTTTGTGTATAATGGGCAATCCCATCTGCATTTTGTATAATTGCATGAGAATTGGAAGATAATATCAATGGTAATTGTAAAAGGCACTTGTGGTTACGTTTAAAAAAGGAAAATTAAAATTATTTTAACTTGTGCTATCGGCAGTATGCAGGGGATACAACAGGGGCAAGTTATACCTTCGTAAAAGAATCACTCTCGAGATTAGTATCAACGTGACAGTCATGTAGATATTGAAATTGAAAAAGTGAAACCTTATCTTTGGCAGTCCTTGTAAGTTAAATTAACACTGCAAATGTATCAAAACTGCGAAAATGTTTCTTAAAAGTTTTTACAAAATCATGATACCAAACATGAATGAATGAATGAATGAATAGGGTGGTGCAACAGGGCGAGGAACCCCTGGGCCTAGCGCATTTCTCACAACCATGCCTAGTAAGGGAATGGAGAGGACCTACAATTTGTATGCCGGTTCCGAACGGATACCCAACATGTAGTTAAAAAATTTTATTAAAAAATGATTCATCTTCCTTTCTGAGCTCCTTACCGCTGGTTGGGTGAATTTAAAACCGTTATTTAATGAAACACTAACGAATTGGTCTTGAAAAGCCTAACGTCGTTAAATGTCCCATCTGGCTTACTACAGTTGGGGTCTCTTAGAGTATTTGAAATGATAAAATATTTTTTTTTCCGTTTTCAGCTTTCGTCTCGTGGATGAAGTTCTACTCAACGTTCCCCAAACAACTCAAGCCTATTTTCAACATCAAAGTAGCACATATGGGCCATTTTGCGAAGAGCTTCGGTTTAAAGGACGAACCAACTTCATTTACCAAGAAACATGCCGCACCGAAAGCACCTCCACCCACCAATAGATTAACTTACACAGAAAGGTATTGTCATCCAATCCGAAAGAAACTTAAACTAAACAAACTTGCTTTAGGAATCCTGATAAAATCAAAGAAGACAAGAAATCGAGGAAACGTCTCTATGCGACGACTGTGACTGGCTCAGCACCTAACAGACTAAATAAGTTCGTGTCAAATTCAAGGACCCTCACAACATCTGAATTCGGAAGTGGACTGCCGGAAGTTAAAAGGAAAAAATAAAAAATGCCAAAACTCTACTTTTTTCGATGAACTGTTAAACATTTGTTATGTGTATAGGTTTTACATATATAAATTACTATTTTTACAAAATCTTGAAAATGTCTCTTCAAATTTCTTTGAAAAACAAATATTTTGTCCCCCGGGAATCATAGGCAGTCAATCAATCCATTTTCCGCTCGATGGAAAGTCATTCAAATCAAAATTTGTTTACGTCAAAATCTACTTCGTCAGACGTCATGTTTATGCCACTAGACTTAATCATCAGTTATAACCTATACACAAAAACAAATCAACACATAAATCATCAGATTTGTTAAATTTCTGACGTTTTATGTATGCCGCTTATGATGGCGATGATGATGGTTGGGGGTTGAAAGAGCCTTTTAAGAAGAATCAGATAAAAAAATATCCTTAATATTGAGTTCTATGAAAAAATAAAACCAAAATCACATGAAACGGTATCGATAATTCCTTGAGAAGGATAACGTAATTTGTTATATTTATTGAGGGCGGCACCGGGCATACAGTAAAGGCTATGCTATTATAGGATACGTTACGGAAGATCAACGGTAGTCGACGCACGTGGCTGAAAATTAATCGGCTCGTCCGCAAACATATTGTTTGAGGACACGTGTCAACGATACACTTAAGTGCTATTTACCGACGTTTTCAAGTGACCACATAAGTGTTAGAAATCCGAACAATGTCGACAAATGGGGTTATGTTCGTCAATGAAAAATATGTTTACTTTGTGTGACTTTTGAGATGGTGCATTATTGTTTATTATAAAAAGGGGATAAAGGGTATTGAATATACAATGGAAGTAGAATGTTGGAAGGTTAAATATTTTCAGTTTTTGTGTACAAAAAGTTGGTTCAGAAAAAAGGTATTGAATATACAATGGAAGTAGAATGTTGGAAGGTTAAATATTTTCAGTTTTTGTGTACAAAAAGTTGGTTCAGAAAAAAGGTATTTTTGGAAGGTTCTCAAAACACGGTGATTGCGATGTTTGTAGAGGTAAATAACACCGCAGGCGGCGCCGGCGGCGCTGCTGTAACTCTAAACGGGACAGGAACAATGTTTTTTTTTTTTTAATTTTTTTAAGTGTTGAGTGTTCATAAACGTTTCAATTATCTTGTAGCGAAATAGCGATAAATCAATGAAAATAACGTGACGAAATTAATATGATAAGGAGGCGTCGCAAAATTAGTATAGGTAATATTGGTGTAGGTGTAGATAGTCTGCTCGATTACATGCTTTTCACATGATACAAACTTTTGGTTGCATATACTCCTCTGTCCTCTGTATAGGTCCCAGCATAGATTTATAGGCAGACTTTTGGCCTGTATTGAAGTCTGCACAGACTTACTCCTATAGAAATTAATATTGGAAGTCTGAAGTTTGTGCAAAAGCCTGTCTCGTGTGAAAGTGGCATAGCACGTGTACGGTTGTACGCGTGTACTGAGCAATTATTACATTCAAAGACGTGTATTCGTTACAAGAATAACACTTTTTGAATAATTTAATAATTGGTTGTATTTTTAAAAACTGTAGACAATTAAATTGGAGTTTTTTTTCTTAAATTTTTAGTTGAAAGTTTTCTAAAACAAAGAATTTGGTTAAAGTTTCTAGTAATTTTTTCTTTTCGTTGGAATTGGGACCAGACTCCGCAATATTGAATTTTAGTTGTGTACACGAAAAATGTGTTTTCTCTTTCTCATTTCGATTTCGCAAAGATGAAGATAAGTTTTCCTTTCGACAGAAGCCGTACACACAATTCTACGGCGTGACCACAAAATTTTCGAATCACAAAATTAGATATGCGCTTATTTCTGTGCAATCGGATCTAACGAAAAAATTAATGTATGGCAAATCAGATGCGGCAAAAGGTTAGATCGTAAGGCGTTGAATGCCCCCAATGTCAAGTAAATGTGTCCATGCCATGCCCATTTATCGAAACTTCTGGGTCGAATTACCGCATCAGAGACTCTGAGTGAGTGAGTAAATTTTTTTTTTCAAAATTCGCTCTTTATTGCATGACATGAGCATGCTGTGCACTTATCGACTTTAAGGGGGGAAGCTGGTCTAGAATTCGAATTTTTTTTTTGTCTTAAAAGGTACCAACTTAAGGATCTTAAAAATAACATAAATACCAACATACTCGTATCGGCCGAACCACGGGCAAGCATTATCTAGGTGCATAAGTGGAACCACATTCCTCTCCTGGGATTTTCAAAAAGAGCGTTACAAGAGTTTTTTTTTTTAATTAAATAAACGGTTTAGGATATCAATTAAATTATTTATTCCTGTGAAAGTACGTTTGATGCCATTATGTAGACTCTATTTTTGTAGGATGGATGCCGGCTAAAACCTAAAATGTCTAAATTCTCAAACGCAGGCATCGCAGACTAAAGTTATATAAGCATTTAATATGATTTTATATTTAGTACTTAAAACCTTAAACGCGTTTTTCTCACTTTTTTTGAACTGGCCGAAGACGTAACTCGAGCAAATCTTCACCGATCTATACGAAATTTGGACAGTACATTCGAAATACCGAAATATCGAAAAAATCCTACGTACGGCTCATGATGTTATATAGAAACCAAATTTTTTTTTTTTTTTGTTCCAACCAAAATTCAATACGTTACATCTTCGGCCATGGACCCGTCTAAAAAATGAGGCGAAATGACATTGGTCATTCCGACATTCTGAACAAATTCGGAATCCCGAAACAAAAAACAGATAACACCACACCCAAACTCGGACGAATTTGAAACAATTTTCGGGCCACCGTTCCATCCCGAACATACTGGAAGGGTAAATCATTCTTGATAAACGAATACGTCCATTTTTATACGGACGGTTCAAAAACAAATGAAGGAGTTAGTTTGTGGTGTCTATTTAGACGAAATATAATTAAACATCTCGCTTGGTCTTCCAGATCATGTTAGCGTGTTTCAGGCGAAAACATGATATTCAAAAAGGATCTACGCATCTCCTCAGACAGTCAGGCGGCCATCAAATTCCTGACATCTTTATTCTATCCCTTAGCTGCCGATCATCTCTCATGCCATTTTCCATTGGACGAAAAGAACCGTCCAGGAGCATTCTCAAACCGTTCCATTTGGTGCGAAAAGATCGCTTCTCATGATTCTGAGGAGTGACAGCCGCTTCTCGATTTGAAGTAAGAATCGACTCAAGAAGCACAAATGTCAAAATCTAAAATTTCTCCAAGGAATATTTTTTATGAGCCATAGGCGGCAATTACGTTAAACTTAATATATAGAAAAAACTGTGGGTGTTCCGTTGGTTTTTAAATTGAGTGCTTCCCCGAGTAAAACCAATGGAAAGTGACATCAGGGTCAGAGTAGTTTAATATTAATCTGTGCTGGGTGCCGAGCGCCGGGGTATAGAGAAATTCCAGGAAACTGCAAATCATCGCATGAAGTGCCGGAACACATCTGCCCTTCTCACCGATAACGAAAGTATCGGCATACCAATTGCTACATACAAACTCTTGCTCATACCAGGACACATACCAGAAAACTAATCTGAGATAATCAAGCAGTTTAACGTGTAACGCAACGAAACAAATCTGGTCCAAGTTAGATCTTAAGCGGTAGAACGGCTTGCCGAAAGATTAGGAGTCATCTTAAATGATTTTTGCAAGAGCTGTATGGCTGAGGAGAAGGAGGAAACTATTTCCCACCTTTTATGTTCATGCCCAGTTTAAGCTCACCTCACAATCGTATAGGATACACCTAGTTTCGTATTTCTTTGATGACCCTATAGTGATCTTACATCGACGCCCTGAGTCTTTCCCGCATCATTTTGATAAGAATACATTGGATCACAATGGGCCTAAGTGTGTTAGCCAAAACAAAGCCACTTAAATCTAAAGGTTGTGAGAAATAAGCTAGGCCCCGTGGCTCCCCGCTTTGTTGTGCCACTCTATGAGCTTATTTAACATACTTGGAAAAATGGGACGTAGGACTCTATAGGTGGTTTACTTTAAAAGAATTACAAGAAATTATTTCATTTTCATTTAGGTACTTTAACTAAAATTGTCGGAGCAGAATTGAAAAGTGAATCCCAATACGCAATACCATTTTAATCTGGCATTAAGTTTAGATGAGTGTCCAACTTAGAACTGAATGAGTTTCACTTAATACTAAGTTTCCATCTTCCAACTAGGCTTCATTGCAGGATATCGTTTTAGTCAATTAACGTTAACTGAAAAATGAAGTTTTGAGTTGCTAATTGTGTTGTTAAATAGAGACAGATATCATAAGATGTAAACAAAATGTCACCGACCGACGCGGCGACGCATGAAAGACCGCATTCTCTTTTAACCATCTTCCTCTCTCTCAAACGTCAAGCTTATTAGGACATTGGAAATGCGTTCAGCTCAAAAGATTTCAGTAGTTTTTGAGTAGATTTCATTGAAATCCAATTAGTGAGAGGGTTTAGTTTTGTAAGGCAAACCACGTAGTTTTCATGTAGGTTGGGGGTTGTTTTGAGGTAAGTGCCCGACAGCGTTCCTAGGGTCGGGGCAACTGATGCGGTTTTGCCACTAATGACTGATGCGACTCACTGTATCCGGAGCGGTGTTTTGAAGTAAAAAAAAAACTAGAGATGAGTGAAATTTCCGCTTTTGGTATGTGGATTGTATTTTCCTGAATGCTTCAAACACCCCGTTTATTTTTAGGCAAATGAATATGTAAAGAAACAAAAAATATAAATATTTGATGGGCCCATTTGACAAACGTTCAAGTGCTTCAGCTATCCAATTGATGAAGCAGGTAGGTTAGGTACCTACCTACCTACCCTCTCTACCAAACATACCATTTATTCATTACATGTTTTACCTTTTTGATGTTGTTCAATAGCAAGGTGTTCCCATTCGCATAAACTTGTTTCCCTTAACTGATTACCTACATTGAATTGAAAGGACACTCATGTACACAGTGGATTATTTGTCCTTTTCGTTTTTTTTTTGTATCGGACATTTGTCCACTTATTGTCTGCTGGCAGGAGCTCTAGTATGGGTAAAAGTACAAAGTACACCCACTCCGTCGGCGACAATGCGACATTCCATTCAAGCTATTCAAAGATTCGGGGAAGGAGGACTCCAATAAATGTGATTACATTAATGGGTTGAATTATGTTCGCATTAGTGTGAATTAAACTCGTTCGAATGTGAAATGATTGCCAGGTGCAAGGAGGGCCAACTTTGTCACGGAGTCAACAATGCCACTTTGGCTGATGGCCAGCAACATACACAAAAAAAAACTAGCTAACAAGAAACCCCTTTTTGTGTTTACAGATCCCAACACACGAACACACCATCTACCAATCGATGTCGATAACAAATACGTCTATGAAGGTACCTACTGTTTGCTAGAAACGAGCAACGATAGCATGTCATATCCGCGAATTATTGACCTTAATTCCCGAGATATTGTGAGTAGGTATGTAGAGAATTCATATTTAGAAAAAAGGCCGTTTAATTGAGTCGTAGTCGTAGTCGTCGGCGGCAGCGGTGGCGTTGGATTGAGACGAAAGAGTTGGCTTCTTTAATGATCCCAGATATGTAGGTATAATACGTATGCAGGAAGTCATTTGGTTTCTGTAAACAGGTAAGGAAATCAAACAACAATCATTATGATGTGCCGCATTTATTGCTCAATTTCGAGTCAAGTGATGCAACATCCGTCCGTGAACGGACTAACTTGTAATTTGCGCCAATCAAGAATAAGTTTTGGGTTAAATGTGTTTTTAATTCGACTGTAACGTATAGGTCAGTCAGCGTCGGTTATCTAATGAGTTGAATTAATTTTATAAATTAGCTTTAGTGGGATGGTAGTTTTGTATTTAATTTGTAATTTTGAACGATTTTGTTATTCGTCTACTCTACGATTTGTTGTTTTGTCTTCATTTTTAAAGGAAGGCAGGTATTTATGTATGTAGGTGTAGGATTGTATTCATCTAGGTATACAAAGATACAGATGAGAAACGTTTGCTTGAAGTGGGATAGTCTATAAGTTTGTGGGCTGGGCCTGATGATTATTTGAGTATTGAGTGAACTAATTTGTTTTTCTAAATCCTAATTTGTTTGTCGTATTTCTTTGTTCATTTCCGGTAGCATTTAGATACGAGAAAACTACTAAATGAAGCAATGAAGAAAGTGACGCCATTAGGATGGTTCACATGGACTAACATGCTCGACAACAATAGGTACCTACTCGATGAAATATAAAACAACTTCACTCGAAACTTTGCGTTGACATGGATACTGATGTTATCGAAGATCGATATTTTTAAGTTATCCAATGGAGCGGACGCAAGATGGGGAGATAAAATTTGGCGTGAGGGGTTAGTGAAGTTGCAGCAAGCATGGGACCATAAAGTGATGAGAGAGCAGAACTTATTCTGGAACTGGAACCAAATATTACTTTGGTAAAACACAAAAAATGTTCTCAAGATATTTGGACTTTTTTTAACTGAAACTTTCAACGGAAAGGGGCCAGGGCAAACGAATAAAAAATTTCTGTATCTTATCAACAAAGAGATGAATCCTATTCACACTATGGATGAGATCATTCGAGAGTTTAACCGACTCTAGTTGGACTAATAATGTTAAAGACAGGAAGTCGCAATCTGGCTCTGTTTTGATTCATACCCGTCCGTAGAGGGCATCCAGAAAGCAGCAAATCGTATGGCAACATCAAATACCGAAGCAGAGTACATTACTCTATTTTCCGACTTCCGTTGCAAAAGAAACTGTTTATCTTTGAACTCCGAAGCATAATGATTGAACTTAAAATACTTCACAGGCCTGTTAACATCTTCCGTAATAACTAATAACAAAAGTATTAATCATATACCCATCGGCCAGCCAAACCAAGGACGGACTAAACACATAAACGGAGGTACCACTTCGAAAGAACCACTTACAAAAGAAGTAATAACTAACAAAATCATCATTACAACATTTCTAAGGTCCAAAGACTTAATATTAAATTTTTCAACTTTATTTTGTTTTAAGTCCTAAATATTGAAACTTAAGTTTTTGTTTATTTTCGTTCATTCGTTTATTCTCAATGTCATAAGAAAATCAACAAAAGTATCAGAATTGTAAAGAAGAAGATAACGAATACGATGTTGAACGGGGAACGGGTATGGTGGATTTTGATAGTAGTAAAACAAAACGGCAACACTTTTTACTGCCAAGCTTACATAACCTGTCATGCCTGCCTTCTCCTTCCTATAACTTCAGTTTGCCTATAAGAATAAATCGTTTTTTATCTATATTAAATCCTTCCTCACACTAAGTTCCAACAAAGGCTATACTCTATATAAATCCTGGATCAAAGAAATAAACTCCCTTTTCAAAAAAAATCAAGATCTCCAGAGAGAATCAGCACTAAACAAAGAGAAGTCGAGATAATCCAGGATACTGTGTCAGCATTTGACCAATTTTTTAGGGAAACTTAATGCCTAATGAAGAAACACTAAACCAGAAACTCAAGTTATGATATCACCGAAGAAAACTCCAAAGATCCTAGACTAGTAGGAAGCTTTACAGAAGCAGATCAATTAGCTGAATTGACACACTGTAGACCGTTTAATGAAACCGTACATGATCTCCAGCTACATTACATGGATGTTTCTTCAAGTTATGATAATGATCCTGGCAACTTTGTTCAACAACTGCTCCATCTATTGCTATTTCCCAGAGAAATGACTATGTCGATTTCTCGATACCCAAAAATGTGAGCCATAAGTCTATAAGAAATACATATCTATGGAATTATGTATCATTTAGTTACACCACAAGCCCGTATTAACCGGAGGCAAATATCGTTTGCCCGAATTTTTATTTTTATATTACACATACTCCCTTGATAGAATTTTGTTCGCTTTGCTTTTAGCTTTTTTATTCTATCCGTGTGTAAAAAGTGAAGCGAAACGAACGAAACGAGCGGGCTTGTGGTTGAACGTAAAAAATTCACGCGAACTGATTAGGTTTAGGATACAGTAGCTAAGAGCAAAACAAGCACTATGAGAGCATTATTTAGTTATAATGTGCGTATAAAAAAGTGGACTTAGTTTCCTTTATCCTATTTCACAAAGTAGGAGACAACGTGAGCTATGAACTCACATCCATGGAAAGCTGAAATAAGTACGAAAATTTTGGAGCTTTGTTTTTCGATACCATCAATTGCTTTTTCCTTAAAATATTAAAATAAAATTTAACTAGAATATATGCATTTAGCGCAGCCACTTTGTTCTTAATCCTGTATAAGAAGGGAAATTTATTGAAAGATCCCATATGCATCAGATTCCAAATGGCAACAAAAGTCAGGCTTAACTCTTTTCTTTGCCTCTTCAAAGTTGAAAAGACCCGTGGGTTATATTCAGCCCTATCATCGTAACAGATCGGAAAAACATACGACGGTAGAGAAGTTCCGATCGTAACATTTATTTTGTTTATAGTATCCATTTCGTAAAGGACACACAGACGCATGTAGGTGACATAAAACAACCCTTCCGCGACTACTTTGCTGTCGGAGACATCGGATAGAACATAAAACCAAGAAATCGGCATGCATCGCATGAATTCTGAATGCGTTCCCACCATTTTCACATTTATTTCTAGACGCGTTGCGGTGCGTTTGACATTTTCATCGCATTGTTTCGTTCTTTTCGGAGGCATGTCCGATTAAGCAATCGGAAACGTTACCATAATACAAATATCTTACATTTCGTACAAATCGGAATGAATTCCGTTCCGATCTGTTACGATAATAAGGCTGATTACCTTTTTTTTTTTTTGGGAAATATGATAATTGGACTCTTTTCCCGCGTGGCTTATTGCACTGCACCTGCAGTCACAAACATATTCTTTAATCAATATAGCTTTTAATTTTCTTGATTGTAGTATTGTAAGTCATTCTTCATCTAGATAGCAACAAATTTGCGGTTTTATTTGCCTCCCTTTTGACCTCTCCACTGATTATCTTATGATATAGAAGCTATTCCGAAGAATTCTGTCCAATTAAAAAAAACTAAGCTAAGCTTCTAAATAAGAGTATACAGGTGCATATCCTGAATCCCTGAATGTATTGCCACCGTTGCAGTTATATCAAATTGTTTTCGAGATGTAATTTTTCTTATTAAATGAAGTGTGCAGGAGTGGAGACTTTCGCGCTGAAAGAGGCTGATTTCCGTTAATCTCATCTTAAATTGGCTTTAGTTAATTACGTAAAGTATGTAGAACTGCTTTATGGTATTACAAGCTGACCCGCCCGAGGTTGCTAGCTTCTAACTTTATCAAAAGTATTGTTCAAACAAAATTGCCCAAAAGTCGAAAAATTTCAGGAACACTCGCTGGAATAAAGTGAACACTATCTGAAAGTTTTGAGTTTTCTGTTCTAATTACCATCAAAATAATATGGGGATGAAATCTGCCCCCTAAAAGGTATTTAAAGAGAGCGTAGTTACGTTGGTATTCAAGCAAAATTTGAATATAGTCTATGTTGCTTTTAAAAATTTATCTACTTAACGATGGAAGAATTTTTGAAATCGGTTGAGTATACTGAATCAAAAAAGTTGATAAATTTGTTCGCTATATTGATGAAAAAAGTTGTTATTTTTCAGCCAACGACCTCGATCATCAATATGATATTTTTGAAAAAGCTATCACCACATTGATAACCAATATTTTTTCAGTGTAGTTTTTAAATTTGCATTCCCCTTTCCGTGGGAATATTAGGATAAGATGCTGACTTTGTTGCTAAGACTTAACGTAGCATTCTAACGGTGAAGGAATTTGGAAATCGGCCAGTCAATTTCTTATTTCTTGTGCATGTTGCCGGTTGCGTTCCCCGGAGAATGAAGTACACATATAAACCTTTCTCTTGGGTCTCTATTTGAAAACAAAAAACCGCATAAAAATCCATTGCGTAGTTTTAAATATATACCCAAGGATACAATCAAACAGCAGTCTTTGTTTTTTTTTACTATTTAATAAATATCTTTTCAAAAAGAGAATGAGGATAAGGACAAATAAATTTAGAGGGGGGTACCATCCGCAGGATTGTGAGGCTTTTAACTTTGGCGGATGTATTTATCGTTATATTGTTTTGACTGGTTCAAAAGAAATTGAATGTAGATTGTAATAAATAAAGGGTTTTCCAATAGGTATGATATGATTTTGCAGTGGCGTTTCGGTCATTTGTAGTATGTCATGATCTCTCATTTGTTTTTATATTTTATTGCATTCAGAACTGTTAACATTTTACCATTGGACCACCGTAAACGTCGTGAACTTTCTGATTTCGCCATGGAACAACTTGAAATCGATAACAATTTCTTTAAGAAAATCATCTTTTCCGAAGAGGTTTGCTTTTATTTGACTAGTGCGTTAAATAAACAAAACTGGCAATAAAAATCCACAAAATATTCATGAAAACCATTACATTCACCTAAATTGACAGTTTGGTGCTGTTTTTGGGCTGGTGGAATCATCGGTCCGTACTTCTTTCAAAATGAAGCTGGTAACACCATTACTGTTAATGGCAAGCCGTATAGATCGATGATAACCAACTTTTTATGGGCGATATTGGAAGAAGTTGATCTTGACAACATTTGCTTTCAACAAGACGGGGCTCCGTGCCACACAGCAAATGCAACAATTGAATTATTGCGAGAAAAATTTAGAGACTCGGTTATTTCGAGAAATGGTGATATTGAACGGCCTCCAAGAAGTCGCGATTTAACATTATTAGACTATTTCTTGTAGGGTTATTTGAAGCCATTGGTCTTTCAAAATAAACAAGATTCTCTTCAAGCCTTACAGGTCAATATTTACCGTGCCATTCATGAAATACGACTTGATTTAGTGGAAAAAGTGCTCGAAAATTGGGTTCATCGAATTTGTTGCTGCAGAAGAAAACGTGGTGGCCATTTGAATGACGTTTCATTTAAAACTTAAATGTATTTATTGAATTGCACATTAAGTAAAAAATATTTGAACTTCCTTAACAAAAAGTGTGCTTTTTTTAAAAAAGAAATCATATCACTCTTATTGGAAAACCCTTTATATTAAATCTCTCCATATCATAACCAGTAAGATTGGAAAAGTACCAACTGTCTTCAGGACCTATGAACTTCGAAAAAACTTATATAGGAAGAGTATAAACATAAGCCAATTTTCGGATCGAGGCCTTTTAACTCGACCCAAACAAGAGAAAATTAATTTTTTCACAATTGGAGCAACTAAGAAATACAACTTCAAGGCGAAAAGCAAACTTGCGTTTAAAATTGTAGCAAATTTTCTACGGTGATGTGCGTATGAATGTATTAAACAAATTGACAGCCACACAACGCCCCATTTCAACTATCAAAACTCAAAGAACTGCAATTAGGGCAAATAAATAATTGCAAATTACTTATTAAATGGAATTAGCTCAAGGGTCCACATTCTATTTATTTCTATGAGTGAATACATTTCCTAACACGTTTACTGATCAAAAAACAACAGGGGGTCCTATTATAACCAAAAATTCGACTCAAAATAGATTTCAATTTCATTGCGTTCGTACAATGGAAGCACTTTGTATACTTTTGTGGCCTCAGGCGAAATTCACACCATCAACCGAAGTATGTACATTTTTCTGAAACTTATTCCACTTGAATTATTCAAAATAACACAAAATGTTGCATTTTAACACGCGCACAGAATTTCATGGGTCAACAGTTAGTGAGTATAAAATAATAAGAAAAAGAAAGTGGAAAAAAAATTGATTCACTCTGATTCGACGCCGACGGACGTGTGCCTGCCTGATGGGTCCATGTTAAGCGGCGGGGCGTCTTTTTGAACTTTCCATATCTTGAATCGAATACCAGATGCTAATTCGATACAAAATCAAACATTTTTGGCCAATTTGGATTCAATTTAACTTCTGGCTTTACGTGAAAATTATCTTCAGATGATTTGGAATTATCTATACTGAAATACTGGAATGGAATGGACTGATGAGGATGACTCGAATACATCTGGGGGCCAAAGCATTTTTCATCTTTGATTTAGTCTTCTTCTGCCGATTGCGACGACTACGATGATGGGGGAATATTTCTTGCGGTTTTGAATAAAACCATTTACCTATGGTTGCAAAGCAATTTGAATGTGATGTATGGAAATTCAATTGATGGCGCCACAATTCGATTATACGGGTGTAATTTGCTGGTTAAATTACTTACGGTTGGTATTTGCAAGGTATACCTATAGTCGCTCGAGTTATGAGATCAATGCGAATTGATCAGGTAAATTTCCAAATTGGTTGTACAACGAGAAAGTAACATGTTCTCTATAAGATTCGGTGTACCTTTTGAACAGACGCACTTATTTTATTGATCTTAGCGATTACCGATGGATTTCAAAAGATTACTTTTTAAGAAGTTGATTTATTTATATTTTAAGAAAAACTGTTGATTTTGAAACATTCCAGAGTTGATTCTCCAAAAAAAAAAAAAAAAACATCGCTACTGATTGTGTGGTGCTTATCGAATTAAAGGTTTAGAAATTCCGGTTTTACAAAAATCGACATTAGGCATTATTAAAGGAGATAAGTAAGTGAATTGCAAAGAAAAAGAAAATCAACTTGTTTAAAGTCTTTAAGCGGCTTGAAGAAATTAATTAAACATGGTGACGCAATAAAGTTAGGGACACTTCGATGCCTATCGCTTTTCAAGGACCTAAGGCTTTATGCCCCAATTCTGTAGATTTTAGATTTTTAGATTTAGATTTATTGTTTCGTAAATTTTGAGTACATAACTAACAATATCACTTTAAAAGCTTGGCTTAATGCCGTTTGCCCGGTTGACAAATCATAATTATTTCTATGAATTAGAAGAAAGAAAGATTAATTTAAATTGATTGATTTTTTTATTGAATAGATGTGTGTACTTTAGCAAGCAGTACCTATGAGTTCAGAAAGTTTCAGTCATAATTTTGTGTCAATAATTTAAAGCAAGTTTGCAGTAGAGGTATAATTTTGGTACTTCAACTTCATTAAGCATTCGTAAAACTTCATTTTCCGTTATGAAATCGCTTCCAAAAATGTTACGTTTGATCTCTTTCAGAACAGGACATTTTCCCATAAAATGAAAAGTATCTCCTCTTTCGTTTAAATTGCAGAGCGAGCATCAGATGATAGGTAAATCTGGTCTATGTGCCATGAAGTTTAGCTTCAATAGTTCACCTCGTAACCTGGCCATCATCGCAATTTCGTTGACTCCATTTATGTCCCGAAAATAATTCGTCTCATTCAAATTGTGATCGTGTTGCGTTATTCAGAAAACTTTTTCTACACTTGAAGTCCACTGAAGAAATAAGCTGATAAAGCCAATTAATGAAATCATAACCATCCAGATTCAGATCAACCTCACAATCTCTGGCTAAGTGCATCCATTCAGCATACCAACTTGTCTTAGAATTTATGACTTGAAGAGCTGCTATTTTGGGAACTCGATGATTTTCCATTTTCATAATTTTTAAAACATAGTCAATTTGCATTTTTAGCGTTTCTATGAAAAGAGGCGATAAACCTGCTTCAAACATAACCATGTAGTTGGGCATGTTTGGTGGCAGTACAAAGATTCGTTCAATATAGTAGCGCACAAGATTCTCCACCGTTTCATATTGCTTAGCTCCCCAGATTTGTGCTGCATAAAACAACATTGATTTTGATACCGATTGAAACACTTGGAATTTGCTACTATGGGCAATATTTTTGTTATAAAAGCATTGTTTCCACGATGCGCTGATCGCACATTTGGCCTTCACCAGCTTCTCCTTCAAGTGCTTTTCCATATTTAAACTCTTTGTGAGGTAAAGTCCAAGATATTTGTATTCGGTAACAATTTCAATGGCTAAGTCATTGTAATACCATTTTTCACTGGCACAGTTTCTACCCCCTCCATTCTTAAAAATCATAATTTTTGACTTTTCTAAGTTCACTAAATTCAATTCCAATTCTGTATGGTTATGTGATAAAGCGCTTTTAATGGCAGTGTTTTACTTAATCTCAAAGCAGCAGCCAATTCGTTGCGAGATCAAAAGATACCCGTGAAAAAATAATTCTATGTTTCTTATTTGATGCGAACCTTGAACTACCAACTCAGAAGTAACAAGCACACATGCTATCCGTAACGATACGGGTGACACATTTCAGAAACAAAACAATAATCCCAAAAGGAGAACAGATTCCAGTCTTTTTTTCTCTCTTTTAAATTATGCTTGTCACATGAATACGTTACGTTATATGGTCTCTAATAAAAAATCTCAAGATATGACTTGAACACTTCAATAATTTTAATGATGTCAGCTCTAAGCAATGAAATGAATTCTCTCACCAATTTTAAATGAGTATGGTGTTGCGTAAGTTAAAATGATAATGTTACGTTTTATCTAAAGTTTTGCTATTGATCTCAAAATCTTTTTTTTCCTTAAATCGTTCTCATTTCAATATATTGAATGAATACTTGAGTACAAAACGACATCATATCATTACGTTGTATCACAATTGTGTTACTTCACATGATAACTGTCATTCTTTAATCTTTACCTATATTTCACGCTTTCCAATGAAGTAATCTTTTTTTAAGTGAAATTAATTTTGAGTTAAGTAAGCACCATGATAACGTCGTGTTCGTGTGGGCGATCTCATTTTCACAATTACATTTAGGTATAACCTTAAACCTTACATTACATGATGACGTTATGCCACAATCGATTACCGTTACCGCAACTTCTCCAAGCTATCAACTGTCACCATTGCGTTCTCACTTTGATTTATTAAGACCGTGGCTGAACGTCATTTTATATTTCTTTCCTGAATGACTACGATCTCATCACAGGTTTTTTAAAGAAACTTTCAACATCTTGTGACGTAACTACACTGAGAGAAAAAATGCATTTTATATTTGAAAGCGATCACTTTCAAATCGGATTTAAAGTGTTTCTGTTAAAAATACCAAAAAAAACAAAAAAATTTAATGGAAACGCTCTTGTTTTCAAAATTTCACTTTAAACTTTAATGATTTTACTTTGAAATTAATATTTTAATTGAAACATTTTGAAATTGAAAGCTTAAAACTTTCAAATCCAAATCAAACAATTTAATAACTCAAAGTTAAATTTTGAATTTGAAAGAGATGACTGCTGAATTAAAAGTCTGAACTTTAAAGCAGAATTTGAAGTTAAAAACTCTTGAATTCAAAGTGTTTTTACCAAAAATTTTAAATTTCAAAGTGTTGGCAATCTAAAATTCAAAGCGATTGTGTTGAATTTTAAAATTTTAGATTTAAAATTTAAAATTGCTTGTTTTACAGCTCTAACTTTGAATTCTAAATGATATTGTTTTTAATTTCAAAGTCAAAAAATGCTAAAACTTTTAAATTTAAAACGAACTCTGAGAAATAAAATTTAACAATTTTGAAATTAAAAGCTTTAGACTTTCAAATTCAAATGAAGCAGTTTAATAATTTAAAGTTTCATTTTTAATTTAAAAGTGATGACTGATAAATTAAAAGTCTGAACTTTAAACCAGCATTTCAAATTAAAAACTCTTGAATTCAAAGTGTTTTTACAAAAAATTTTAAATTTCAAAGTGTTGGCCAATCTAAAATTCAAAGCGATTGTGTTGAATTTTAAAATTTTAGATTTAAAATTTAAAATTACTTGTTTTACAGCTCTAACTTTGAATTCTAAATGATATTGTTTTTAATTTCAAAGTCAAAAAATGCTAAAACTTTTAAATTTAAAACGAACTCTGAGAAATAAAATTTAACAATTTTGAAATTAAAAGCTTAAGACTTTCAAATTCAAATGAAGCAGTTTAATAATTTAAAGTTTCATTTTTAATTTAAAAGTGATGACTGATAAATTAAAAGTCTGAACTTTAAACCAGAATTTCAAATTAAAAACTCTTGAATTCAAAGTGTTTTTACAAAAAATTTTAAATTTCAAAGTGTTGGCAATCTAAAATTCAAAGCGATTGTGTTGAATTTTAAAATTTTAGATTTAAAATTTAAAATTGCTTGTTTTACAGCTCTAACTTTGAATTCTAAATGATATTGTTTTTAATTTCAAAGTCAAAAAATGCTAAAACTTTTAAATTTAAAACGAACTCTGAGAAATAAAATTTAACAATTTTGAAATTAAAAGCTTAAGACTTTCAAATTCAAATGAAGCAGTTTAATAATTTAAAGTTTCATTTTTAACTTAAAAGTGATGACGGATAAATTAAAAGTCTGAACTTTAAACCAGAATTTCAAATTAAAAACTCTTGAATTCAAAGTGTTTTTACAAAAAATTTTAAATTTCAAAGTGTTGGCAATCTAAAATTCAAAGCGATTGTGTTGAATTTTAAAATTTTAGATTTAAAATTTAAAATTACTTGTTTTACAGCTCTAACTTTGAATTCTAAATGATATTGTTTTTAATTTCAAAGTCAAAAAATGCTAAAACTTTTAAATTTAAAACGAACTCTGAGAAATAAAATTTAACAATTTTGAAATTAAAAGCTTAAGACTTTCAAATTCAAATGAAGCAGTTTAATAATTTAAAGTTTCATTTTTAATTTAAAAGTGATGACGGATAAATTAAAAGTCTGAACTTTAAACCAGAATTTCAAATTAAAAACTCTTGAATTCAAAGTGTTTTTACAAAAAATTTTAAATTTCAAAGTGTTGGCCAATCTTAAATTCAAAGCGATTGTGTTGAATTTTAAAGTTTTAGATTTAAAATTTAAAATTGCTTGTTTTACAGCTCTAACTTTGAATTCTAAATGATATTGTTTTTAATTTCAAAGTCAAAAAATGCTAAAACTTTTAAATTTAAAACGAACTCTGAGAAATAAAATTTAACAATTTTGAAATTAAAAGCTTACGACTTTCAAATTCAAATGAAACAGTTTAATAATTTAAAGTTTCATTTTTAATTTAAAAGTGATGACGGATAAATTAAAAGTCTGAACTTTAAACCAGAATTTCAAATTAAAAACTCTTTAATTCAAAGTGTTTTTACAAAAAATTTTAAATTTCAAAGTGTTGGCCAATCTTAAATTCAAAGCGATTGTGTTGAATTTTAAAATTTTAGATTTAAAATTTAAAATTGCTTGTTTTACAGCTCTAACTTTGAATTCTAAATGATATTGTTTTTAATTTCAAAGTCAAAAAATGCTAAAACTTTTAAATTTAAAACGAACTCTGAGAAATAAAATTTAACAATTTTGAAATTAAAAGCTTTAGACTTTCAAATTCAAATGAAGCAGTTTAATAATTTAAAGTTTAATTTTTAATTTAAAAGTGATGACTGATAAATTAAAAGTCTGAACTTTAAACCAGCATTTCAAACTAAAAACTCTTGAATTCAAAGTGTTTTTACAAAAAATTTTAAATTTCAAAGTGTTGGCCAATCTAAAATTCAAAGCGATTGTGTTGAATTTTAAAATTTTAGATTTAAAATTTAAAATTGCTTGTTTTACAGCTCTAACTTTGAATTCTAAATGATATTGTTTTTAATGTCAAAGTTAAATTTTTGATTTTATTTTAGAGTATCCAAGCGATCTTGGAATATAAACAAATTCAGTTTCGAATTCAAAATCTCAAAATACAACCATTTGAGAAAATAATACCGTAGAATTGAGTTTCAAAGAATTCGCTTTCAATTCTAACGAGTTTGCTTTTAATCTCAGCTGCATTGAAAATAATTTGAAAACTAAAACGAACCGTTTCATATTCAAACAAAACACTTTAGATTTTAAAGTCAATTGTAAAATACAATTTCAAATCTCAAGCAACTAGTTGTTGCTGGTAACATCATCAGCTTTCGTGTGTATGTTTGTGTTTTGTTTTCTTTTTCTCATTGCGAAAATAACTCAAAAACGTGAATTTGAAAGTGTTAGCTTTCAGTTCTAATGAGTTCGCTCTAAATCTCAAAGTCTGAGCTTTGAAAATTAAAACGAATGCTCACTTATTCAAATGAAAAACTTTAAATTTGAAAGTGTTTAAATACGAGCACTCTCATATTCAAATGAAACACTTTAAATTTCGCAGTGAATTATAAAACGCAATTTCAAATCTCAGACATCCAACTGTTGCTTGTGCATATGCGTATGTGTTTGTGTTTTGTTCTCTTTTTCAGCGTTGCCAACAACATTTGCCGAAAAAATGGCTCATTAAAAAAATGCCTTTTTCTATTAAAAACAACGCGTCACTAACTTTTGTTTAAGTTAAGGAAAAGAAAAAGTCGAAAATTAAACACAAATAAACGAAAAGAACTCTTACAAACTTATCTTCGTCCTATTAAAGTTTATAGTTGACTTGAAAAAAGCATTTCAACTTCATTCGAAGAATTCGGGAAACATGGCTTATGTATTTTTCAAAAAAAAAAGGAAATATTTTACACCATTTCTTTTTTCAAATGAAATGCCTTTCCCATAACCTCGAAATGTTTAAGAAATCAGTAGCAACATTTTAATGCCTTTAAGTCAATAGCGCAAATCTATAGTATTTTAAAATGAGATTTAGTGCCGGCACTAGTAGTAACTCAAAACGACTCTTGTATCATTAATAGTTGATTTTAACATCACACTTTCTTTAAGTGTCACTTTAAATTTAAGATCATTTGAATCCCAATTTAAATCATTTAGAGCAAGCTTTGCTCTATTTTGTCTGCCGTTATTCATTGGTGTGATATTTAGTACTTTGGTTTTGTTCACAAAATAGTTTTTCGAGGAAAATAATTTCAAAAACTGGGAATGCCTAAGGCATGAAAAAGTGCCGATGGCAATCCTGCTCTTTATTTTCGTTGCCAAAAAAAAGGCTAAAAAGCGAATTTCATAGTGTTAGCTTTCAATTCCAACAAGTTCGCTCTGAATTTCAAAGTTAAAACTTTGAAAACTAAAACGAACACTCACTAATTCAAATGAAACATTTTAAATTTCAAAGTCAGAAAAAAAATCAGCCAGCCAGCAAGCGTTGCCAATCGCACATACGACGAAAAAATACCTCTCTGGAAAGAATATGCCTTTTTCAAAAAAAAAAAATGCTTCACCAAACTTTTATTAAGTAAGTTGAAACAAAAATCAAAAATTAAACAGAAATAAACAGCAAAAACATTAACAAAAAAATACTTTGAACCGTAGCCGAGGAAAGTAGCGAACATAAAATAGTTTTAACCAATTTTTCAAGGAAATGAAACATTTTACAACCATCCAATTTCTCAATTGAAATGCCTTTCCCCAAAACTCTGAAATATTTATGACAATAGGATCAAAATTTAAATTTCTTAAAATACTGAATTCTTATGCTGCTTAAAAGCATGTCATGCATGTGAGACGTGAGACTCTGTTTGTGAAAATAACTCACGTAAACATTGTCAGCCGTATCAACAACATTTTTTTCAGATGCATCTTAACTGTTGGTAAGTTAAGAGTAAATTAATTGTTGATAAGTTAAGAATAGAGTGGAGTGGAGTGGAAAATCCAAACGCATCT